>CM061230.1:99357351-100557351 GCA_030844895.1 Ambrosia x helenae | reverse complement strand
AGTTTTAGTTCGGTCCCATTCCAGATTCGAGTTCGAGCACAAACTGCCCGAATCCCTCGAACCATTGCTCTGATACCAACTTGTAAGACCCGCAAAACCGGTGTCAAACAATTGGGTTAAAACTCTTAAATATGCAAAAACATGGGAAATTTTTTCTTTTGAAAGAGTATGTATACGCAGCGGAAAATCATTTAGAACAAAATTCTACAAAACACATGACAAATACTTATCCAATTGTAAATCAAATTTAATATTTATCATGTGTAAACAAAAGTTGTCTTTCACTAGAAATGCCTTCAATTGCCGGGTAGCTTCTCGCATCGCCAAGCAGTCATCCATCCATCTCTCTATTAACCTGAAATCAATCTAACGTGTATGCAAAAGTCAGCTACGCTGAGTGAGTTCAGGTTTTATAAATTTATATAAACAAGTATTTTGTCAAAATAAGAATTAACAAAATACCTCAACCTCAGAGTTAACAATAAGCGCAATCCGCTAATTTGTTTTTCCCCAAGCAAAACAAATAAAAATCAATGTCTAGGATAAGCATACTCTGCCTAATTACCTCAAGACTTCACTTACCAAATATATAATAAGCGCATCTCGCTTTTCAACACAAAGAACAATCCAGTCCATTTAAGCAAACTAAAGCTAGAGATTAAAGCAGGCATATCCCGTCTCTGTCATAGCTCAGTTTATAAGAATACATATAATATGTACTACGTCACATTCCTGACTCAAAACCAAGACTATAGATCAGGGTAGGCATATCCCACTTCTGTCATAGCACAGTTCGACATATCAGGTAGCTCTCAACATAGTCTATTAAATATAATAACAAGTATAACATAAACTAAGCAACAACCATGACACAAAACCAATACCTTAGATCAGAGCAGGCACATCCCACTTCTGTCATGGCCCAGTTTATAAGGCCAGGTAGTCGCCAAACATAGTTTATATATTTATAGAAGCTCACATAACGTAAACCTATATATACACATATATATAGGTACATTCATTTTTATATACGTATAAACATATACAACTATCCGAATATATATTTTATTCTAGTTACCTTCAAACATGTAGGTATAGAAACATAATAACCTACTTGCATTTTATGCCTAGAAAAATATATTTGAGTTAGTATGGATTTCGTTCGTACGTAAAAATATTTATAACTTCACATTAGGCGCATTCCGCCTACTTACGTTTCATGCCAAAATAATATATTTATTAACATGAATTTCATTTGTACACAAAAATATTTAGAACTTCATAGAAAATATTTTCGTTACTTCATAAAAGTCAGCATGCACGTTAGCCCAAAATATTTAGAAAAACAATAACTAAAAGAATGGGCACAAGAACTCACTGTTTGCCAAGCTTCAAATTCACGATTTAAGAACGCTCGAACCGTGTCCTCAAATGAAACCTCGTGCGTCCTCAATTTAGATCAAGTCGGGTCATTCAAACCCGCGAACCCGTACCAGGTTCCTATACGTGTCCACCTCCATCCTTAAAGCAAAAACCCCAAAAATTATCCACCATGCATCATACCCTCATCCATACACCAAAATAAATTCCAAGTCATCCAACCTTTGAATTTACCTACGTACACCAACATCATAACCATAAATCACCACCTTCCATGCAAAACACAAAATTCTAAACTCTTCTTCTCAAGTCACGCACCATGAACATGTTTCATGTGAAGCTCATAACCACCCCCATCCAATCATGAACACATACACACTACAATATGCACACAAACTCACACCCATCTTCAACATCATCGTACACCATCTCAAATAACAATACCCACATCTTCCAGGTCGATCTCCTGCAATAATCCTGTGAGATATCGCGCGAACAACCGGTTTTCATGCGAAACTTGGTGCAATCACCACCGCCACAGCTATCTTGTTCTGCGAATCACCGTTACAACACCCCCACCGTCACGCCATCCTCATGATTCCGTTGACCATCTCCGCCACCCTACACGCCAATGATAACCACCAAGCTCCACCGTCGCCATAGCCGTAGGCACCATTATCACCGGGTACCGTTCACCACCGTAATCACTTCCATCATCGAAGCCATCATCTAGGACACCATCCCTACCGCTCATCTCTTTTTGACCATGGCTTTGACCCGGACTGGACTGTCGCGAGAACCAACCCGATCCCGAAAGCCTACCTAAAGAGTGAATACATGGACGAGAGGTGTACCTAGTATGCATCACTTGATGTTTTGAGACAAACGGACACGATGCGAGTGACTACCATATATGACAGTAGCTCTAACATAAAACCATTCGTTGATCACGACTACGATTCAGCCAGCATGAGTTTGAAGGTAAGGAAATTTCATCAGTTAGGAACCAAAATGTAGACGTGAGAGGTATACGAGAATCAACGAAGATGGTTAGGCAAAGCTTATAATCGATGAGATGTCGACGACGGCTCATTTTTCATCCCTTTGCTCTTGGTTGCCACCATCTCTAAAGCACCTTAGGGTTTCTCTCTTTTGAATGAGTTTATAAACTCATAATTTACATAAGGCCCCCCAAGCTTTCATTTGGGGATGACTTGCTCCCAAAGTAAAAAGAAATATTTCAATAATGACAATCGGGTCCCTCCAGTATTTTTAGGCCATACTATATGTGAAACCCGCTTATCGGTTCATAAATAGCATCGGACACGCCAATAACCATTAACTAAACTATTTGAAAAGAACCATGCATTAGTTTTTGTCTAAAAAAAATATTGGCGAATTTTCAGGATGTTACAAGTCTACCCCCGTTAGAGAAGGATTCGTCCTCGAATCGTCTTGGATAGGGAATGACCAAACGTGGTGTTTTATGGATAACCTGCTAGGAATATATTAACTACAGGTATCGATTAATAGTCTTCTACTGCTATTGCAATCCACTTACTTCTACGCAAGACAGAACATTCATATGATCATTTTAGGCTACAACTTAGAACAGAAAAGTAACAATAGACCACCAGTAACGTTGATCAAGTGCGATCGGTTGTCTACGCTACAACAATGTTCTAAACGTTTTCCAACACGATCATACTAGGGTTCTACCTCACACGTGATGAAAATAAAAATTTCAAGAATATTATTCTTACATACTTCAAAGAATAAGGATATTAATATAATATCCAACATCAAGCATTTCATCATCAAAGGAGGGCATTCTATCCTACCTTGTATCACAATGCCATTAACATTCCTACCTATCGATAATTGCAGTCAAGAAACCGACAAGGAATACCTTAGCATACTTTAAAACATATAGGTATTGACTTCCCATTTAACACTTTGTATAATTAAGCATTCTACGGAAAATAGTCACACCTATCATATTGTGCATTTATACACTAAATGATAAACTTCAAGTACTACCTCAAAATGTAAAGGCATTAACCTCTCACATATCACCTCATGCCATTAAGCATTTAAATGAAAAATATATAGAGATACTTCAAAATTAAAGGAATACCTCTTGGCATGCGCAGCTACCCGTAGTGGCATTTCTAGTTTTAGTTCGG
The DNA here is from genome assembly GCA_030844895.1 of Ambrosia x helenae. Classification (NCBI taxonomy): domain Eukaryota; kingdom Viridiplantae; phylum Streptophyta; class Magnoliopsida; order Asterales; family Asteraceae; genus Ambrosia; species Ambrosia x helenae. Next base: position 100,553,785 of record CM061230.1, on the reverse strand, counting down.
TCCCATTCCAGATTCGAGTTCGAGCACAAACTGCCCGAATCCCTCGAACCATTGCTCTGATACCAACTTGTAAGACCCGCAAAACCGGTGTCAAACAATTGGGTTAAAACTCTTAAATATGCAAAAACATGGGAAATTTTTTCTTTTGAAAGAGTATGTATACGCAGCGGAAAATCATTTAGAACAAAATTCTACAAAACACATGACAAATACTTATCCAATTGTAAATCAAATTTAATATTTATCATGTGTAAACAAAAGTTGTCTTTCACTAGAAATAATTGATTTTATTTTTAATTTGTTTTTTTTAATTCATAAAAAAAGACCATTAATATTTCACTTTTTTACAGGAAATGTCTTCTTTTTGGGGGTTAGGTGGTTTAATATTTTTTTTTTAAGTTGAAAATAATTGTTGTTTTTTTGTGTGTTACTAGCAACTATTTTTTTTTAGTGATTTATTATGTTAAACATCGAGAATGATTTTTCGTTTTGTGTTCATGTTCGTAGTACTTTTGTGTGTTAGTTAGGGTGTTTTTATCGCCTATATTTTCGTATAATCTTTGTGTTGAGTTAGGCTGTTACGTGTGTAGCATATCCGTTTTTTTGCAGTCAAATTCTGTTTTCTATGTTTTCTAGCATATCAAATTCTGCTCTATGTTTACTACAGACTACTAAAGTTTTTGCTGTGTTTTCCTGTTACACGTGTAACACTCGTGTGTTTTTGCACCATGTCTGTCTTTTTTTTTGTTTTCGAATGTATGAGTTTTTTTATGTTACCTGTGTGTTTTTTACAGAAAATGTCTTTTTTTGTATGGCCTCTATTTTGTATTATGTATTTCTTTATAAAGAATCATTTTTATTATTAAAGAATCATTTGTTAAGGTGTTTTATCTGTGTTTAGTTATACCATATCTGTGTGTAAGTTAATGTGTTACGTGTGTAGCATATCCTTTTTTTGCTGCAATGTGTGTTGTGTGCAGTCAGAATGTTTGATGTTTGCAGACTACAAAGGTTTGTATGTGTTTGCAGACAAAAAACGCCTGTTTACACACGTAACATTCGATTTTGCCATGGCTTATTATTTGTATATTAAATAAGCTGTTTTCCGCATCTTACATTAGTTTGTTTTTTTTTTCGTATTAAAAATGTCCACATTTACCCTCTCTTTTTAACATATGTTACAGGTGCTTTTTTAGTCGAATCATGAATTCCAACCCCAGCACTCCCCCTTGGGAGGTTTTTGAGGCCCGTCAGCATCTCAACCCAATCGCACACGAGCCACCTCAAAATGAACCGGACATGGCAATTGCAGCTGAACCTGAATTACCCCCACCTGTTGAACTAGATATCCTTTCTGGTTGCAGCTGAACATGAACCCCTACCCCCTGTTGACCCGGTTATCCCGCCCCTAGAACCGGTTATACCCTTAGAGCAGGGGGATGATGGGTTTGTAAGCGACGAAGATTTCGATTGGAATTCAGCATTTGATTACGTTTTCCCCGAAGAATATCCGCCACCAGAAGACTATATGACACCGGAGGATGATGCGCATGATGTAGCTCACACACCTGAATGGGCTGTTGGTTACGAAACAGATCCAGGGGCTGAATATGAAGAACCATATGAACCGAAATATAACAGACCTGGGTTGTCGGTTATGTCTCAGGAAGGTGGGCGTATTAGGGCAGAATGGGAGGGTATAAGTTATACCGAGGAACAGTGGGCTTTTTATGTCAAATATGGTTATTGGATGCCGTCTGCTACTGTTGGTTGCAATGCAGGATGTCTGGGTTTGCACATTACATATGAAGAATTGGCTTTTTATGAGAAGAATGGTTATTGGAAGCCAAGGGGTGGTGTATGAATCTTTTAATAGTATGTTTTTGTTGTTGATACAGTATGAACAATATGTTTGTGTAGCTTTTTTTATTAGTATGGAACAAATGTTGTTGGCTGATGATCTTAACATATGATGTTTGTCTCATGTTGTTAGTTTAATCTTAAAGTTATATATTATGTTTTGTTTGTTGGCTGATGCATCTTAACATATCAATTCTCGTTACGTATGCAACAATTCTAATGCTGGTACAATAAAACGAAAAAAAATATGGTCTAATAAAAAAAATAATAAATAAACATTTTTTAAATAATATAAACGGGCAACTCAGCTTTAACCTATGTAACACAACACATGTTACATATGTAACACGGGACGTCTGACAGCTTTTATAATAATGTGGAAAAGTAAGAGAGAGAGAGGACGTGATGGGGTGTCATATCAGCTTTTGTCAGTCCCCTTTTCAGAAAAATCAAATTACCCTATTACCCTTTCTTGTCCTTTTTCACCCATTTAATTAAATCAATATTATAGAAAAATTTGTGACCATAGATTTGATAGATGGATGGCCAAGATCAAGTTTACAAGGTTTCTTCAATTTAGGAGGGTTTTTATTTAATCCTTGCCCTATATATATATATATATATAGGATTAGGTTCAAATGAAAACCACCCTTTCGTGAAAGAATCGTAAGAACCTCGACGTAAAATGTGAATTTTAAATTTTTTTCCCACTGGTGTAAAAATGGGTAACCCCAACGTAAAAAAAAAATTACGATGGGTTTACAACGGTGTAAAGATCTGGGCCCACCATGATTTGTCTTATTCCAAAAGGGATTATTCTCTTTTATATTTTATCCTTCTTTAATTCTCAGCCACAAATTTTTTTTCCAATTAAAATATGTTTGTGGTTAAAAAGTAAAGTTCCCATGGTTCTTTCACGAAAGTGTGGTTCTCATTTTACCCTTTCTCTCTCTCTATATATATATATATAAAATTTAATGTAGGTCACTTTGTATATTTTAATAAAATCTTAGAGCATTCACAATAGAGCTTTCATATTTGTGTGAGACAAAACCTTAAAAATTTTTATGGTGTTAGAAGTGGTTGTGAGTGAAAAAATAAGGAATCTACTGTTTATCAGTAAATTTTGGGTTTTTTGGGAATCTTTTGGGGAAAACGAGAAAATTGTATTTATTTTTTAATATTTGTTGAAAGTGGTTGTGAGTGGAGAAGAGAGAAACTGTAATGGGGTTTATTGTAATATGTGGTTGTGATTAGTTATTTTATTTTTTTGCAGTAAATATATTCTGAAATACTGGTTATTTTATCATAACTTTTAATACAGTTATTTAAAATAATTCAACTAGTGTTTTTTCACTTGGTGTTATGCTTTGGTATCTAAATCACTCTATAAAAAAATAATAATAAATGATCGTGTCTTATTACATACTATAAATAAACAAACTAAATGAACAGTAATCAAAGTGAATAGTAATTATATTAATATTTTATTTATATTATTATTTTATTTAAAAACTTTATTATATTATATATTATTAATATATTATATTATATACTATTAATATATTATACCGATCCCGTATCGATACCGACAATACCGAAACCGAAAATCCATAAATATGGGTACCGATACCGATCCCGAAACCACTCGGTTCGGTACGGTATCGGGATCGGGACGGGATAGGATCGGTATTCGGCCTTGTATGCTCATTCCTAATTAATATATTATATACTATTATTTTATTCAAAAACTTTACGGTATCGGTACGGTACCGGTATGGTATCGGTATTTTACCTTAAAATACCGATACCATACCGATCCCGTACCGATACCGATAATACCAAAACCGAAAATCCATAAATATGGGTACCGATACCGATCCCGAAACCACTCGGTTCGGTATCGGTTCGGTATTGCCGCCACAACGAATTGATTGACGCCGCCGCAACGCGCGGCAGATTAAACACCTAGTTCTTTTAAATGATAGATTATCAGATTTGACTTTTGCATATATCAACTATTGTTGCGAATAATGGTTGATTCGATGGTTGGTGGCAAAATAAGGTGTAAAATGTAAATAATAAATTAGTTTGGTTTTATTCGATTTGATTAACATTGATTTGTTCAATTTTGCTTATAAATATATAAAATTGAAGTATAATATGAAATGAAGATATAAAATAGGGAATTCAAGAACCGAAAGTATAAAAATTAGAAATATATGAACATATGAGTGACTCGGTTCTGTTAATTTTGGTTAAACGAGGGTATAAAAATATAGATAACTGATTTTTCCTAGATTTCGGTTCCGTTTCGTTTGTCTTCAGGTTGGTTTCGGTTAACAATTCAATTATTGCTCACCCCTAGATGCTATTAATCATGTAACATATTATTATTTTTAATTAAAAAACTATAGAAATACTATATGCAAGTTAATTTATAAAATGCTCGTTTTTATGGTATAATATATTTTTTTTTAAATATTCACATACAAAAAAAATATTTGTTGTTTAAGATCGTGAGGTGGTTAAGATGAGAGATTAGAGTATAAACAAATTTTTTTTTTTAGTTTTGAGTATTTTAAAATGTGGTTATTATATAGTATAGATTTGAAGCATTTAATAAAATAAAATCAAAATCTTAGTTTCATAACATGAATGATGACCCATTCATTAACACTGAAATATTTGTCCCTTAAACAAAAGTCTTGTCACGTGATATTTGGATATATTGTTGTCATTTTCAAATTTTCAATATAAAATAAGCAATGTCCTATAGGTGTAACTTGGTGGACGTTAAAGAAATGACAATGTCCTAGCCTCCTAGCGGCAAGTAGCTCTGATGTCAGTAAAAATAAGAACATAATAAATATGGGGTTAATTTAAGTAATATAATTTTTGGGTCATGTCCAAACCAAACACACAACTTGTCCTTACCTGCTCCGACGACTTTTCCAGATTGCTATGTGCCATGCTTGTTGTTACTAATATAACACACAGTAATACCATTTTATAGTATACATTAAATGTTGATAGCAAGTGATACCAAGTTGATTTAAGAGTTAAACAAACTCATATTATAGTCCTCAAACTCTAGATCGACGAAGAACAAATTGTGTCCTTTTTAAGTTTATTTATAATTAATTAGTTCAGGTAACAATCTACTTACTTTTGTATCAATTTCGTATCATTAAGTTAATTTAAAAATGTTCAGGTGGTGGTCCATTGGTAAAGACAAAGCCTTTTAAAACACCTAGGTTGTGGAATGTTTTGAATTCAAGTCCAACAAACTACAGGATATAAAAGAAATTAACCTTTCAAAAAAAAAAAAGATAAATAACATGCTTTAACTATACTAGCAGGAACCCGCGCGTTGCGGCGGGCTGCACGATGGTTGACTATATACAAGTGGCATATATGTAATTGATATGTTAAGTTACATCTTCTTCAACCATCCACGGGCCTTTCTTAATATATATGATTATCACAACACGAAGGTCGCCTTTCCATCATTAATTGTAAAATTACAAACACTACACACAGTAGATAGGATGGGAATGGTGGTGGTGATGCAAGTTTTAGAAGAATTCATATGATGAGGGGATGTGAGGAGCATTTAGCAATGCCCATGCAACAAACGCATGTAGAATTGGCTTCCTGTTGTGCATACTACATGCATGATCACCTCATGCATTACTTTATGTATGCTCCATAGGTCAAATGCAAAAACAAAACAATAATGTCTAAAATAATATCGTTACGTGGTAAGTTCTTTTTTTTTTTTTTTACTAATGACGTTAGACTAATCATTGACTACAAGATGTGTTCGACTTGCGACATTTCATAAAGTGATAACCAAACCATGAAAATTGAATAGGGGTAGACTCCAATACATATGCATCCAATTGTGCTCAGTCAGTTGACCTAAATAAAAGGACTTGGAATAGTGCTCATGTAGACCTAAACTTAGGAATGTCAAGGAAAATTAACGGTTCCTGGTAAGTTTGAGAGCTGAAAATGCACAACAACGTAAACAATAAAAGGGCTTCGAAGATATTAGGGCGCATTTCGATGAAATTGGACTGCAGCACTACAATGACAAACTAACATTAATAAAACACTCTTGATTCATTCAATCAAAGACTCATGTATAAACCCACAAATCAAAATCTAATTAGAAATAGTTATCCATAATCACTGGTGACATGACGATCGTAGAAAGTATAAAATTGACTTATAGTTTTAAGTAATATTTGTGTAATTTCATAACAATGCTTCTTGATGTCATCTTTTATTATGAATTCTTTAAGATCTTTTATGCCATAATGTTAAACTTTTCAAATGCTTCAATGTTTTAAATACCATTATTAATTACTTTTAATAGGGTAAACAAGTTGATTTAATAGTTGTATTAAATTTGTCTTGATAACTAAATGAAATTACATTTTTACCCATTTAAATGAATATGAAATGACAATCTTACCCATCCAGAACCCACTATATAGTAGTATAGAGTATAGATAAAGCAAAGAGTTATTTACACTGTTAGTCCCTATAGTTTCTATGAAATTTCAATGTTAGGTACTAAGAGTTTATACTTTATAGTAACAAATTGAGGTATTAACCTTTTAATTTGTTACAATCTTAGGTATCAAGCACTAACACCGTTAAAAACTAACATCATGAACTCACATGCCCCAAGTGTGAGCGTATATAAGTCCATTCACATATTAAAACTTTAAACTCTTAAATAAAAGCCACCATTCATTTTAGTTGCGGTCAGATTAGTTCGTCAGAAACCCCAAGTAAAACCTGTCGCCGACTCTATCTTCCTTCACTACTGTCTCATTTGTAAAACACCAACATTTGACATGACCCTTGTTGTCTTCGTCAATCACTACCACTCACCATCATTCCTTACCACAACCCATCATCGTACCACCATCATTATCTGCATTCCGCCTAAAACCACCTTCACTGTCGTCTCCGTCATTCTTGAGCATTCACTGACGACAACTATCATCTATCTATGTTGCCTCAACACCCGTACGTTGTTAAGCCCACAATGACACCAACACCAATGTTTGATTTCACCACGTAAACCACCGACATCCACTATCACAGCTAAACTCACCATCGTTACTATCATCACCGTCGCCTCTTCCCTTTTCTCCGTTAACAGAACTGACCAACCTTAGGGGGATGGGAGAGAAGAAAGGTTGGAGGTTTTATTTAAGAATTAAAAATTTTAATATGTAAATGGACGGAAATACTCTCATATATGGGGCACATGAAGACATGGTCATTAGTTTTTAACGGTGTTAGTGGTTAATACTTGAGATTGTAACAAATTAGAAAGTTAATATCTCAACCTGTTAATTTAAACTATTAGTACCTGAAATTGGAATTTCATGAAAATAACTGGGACTAACGGCGTAATTAACTCTAAAGCAAAAATACTTATCATGTGTTAAGTAACTTTGTTATGTTATGTACGTATTATTTTTTGTTTTTAATTTAAACTTATTATTATATATATTAAAAAACAAACCAAAGCTACAACGTACTACCAGTAGCTAGGGGTGTTAAAAACCATTTGAATCCGAATTCAAATCTGAAATATCCGACAATCCGTATCCGAAATATCCGAAATTTTGGATATCTGAAATTTTGGATATCCAAAAATCGAATAATCCGAAATTTCGGATTCGGATTCGAATATGAATTTTGTAAATTTTCAGACATCCGAAATATCCAAATCCGAAATCTTAAAAAAATAAAAAATACATATATTATATAATTATATATACAAAGTTTTATCCTCATTCCAGTCCTAACCCTAATAATAAACATCGCCTCCCTCAACTCCTTATCTCCTCCACACGCCTCTATCCTATTTTCGTCCGACTTCTCCTCCCACCATCCTAGCAGCCACCCTCCATCATCCCGACTTCCGACCATCTAGTAGATATGTAAGTTTTTTTTTTCCGATTTCGTTATTCCATTGACCATCCTAATATAAAATCATAAGTATGTTTTCGTCTGTTTCTGACCATCGACAACTATAAGCCATCGACCATCGACAAATACTTTCATCTATTTCTCACCATCGACCATCGAATATCTTTGTATTTTGTCTTGAATTTGATACTTTGAATTGATTTGAATGTTTGTGGTTGGAAACTTTGAATTGTTTTGAATGTTTATGCTAGTTTGAATGTTTGAATTAAACAGTTTTGGTTTGGTTTTAATATAAGCATGAATTTGATTTTTTTTTTGTTTTTTTAGTTTTTTTGTTTTTTTAGATTCGGATATCCGTTGGATAATCCGAATCTGAATCCGAAATTTTGGATATCGAAAATTTCGGATACGGATTCAGATGTCAATATTCATTATCTAAAATTTTCAGATATCTGAAAACCGGATAATCCGGTTTTGAACACCCCTACCAGTAGCTTTGTTTTTTTTTTTTTTTTTTTTTTTTTAATATAATCACATAACTTTTAAATTGTTTACAAAATGATATTTTGACACTTTATAAGTTTATGAAGTTTTAAGTTGATTGGTTTACGTACATATCAGTATAAATTTAAGTTGATTATGAGTCACGTCAGATATTATACGTTTTTGTTCTTATTTTATGTACGTTTTCAATTACACCATCGACTGTATAAAGCTTCAAGGTTTTTTTTTATTTTTTTATTTATTTAATGTATGTCTAGGTAAAAATTCAGGTTTGTTTACGTTTTGATGTAAATATTTATTTTGGAAATGTAGGGCAGACAATTTCAGACACGAACCTATACAACCTTAACATGTTTCGTGTCTTTAACAGGTCAACACGATAATGCCTTAACATGTTTTGTGTCTAAACATGTTAAACACCTATTAAGACATGTTAATAATTGTATTAAAAAAAATGTATGGGGTGGGGTATACCTTATACGTATGCGTAGAATAAAGATGAAGGAACCTTAATTTGCAATTTTCAAATTACACAATGGGTGTTGATATATATATATATATATATATATATATATATTTGTATTGTTTCTTTAATGGTATGTTTTGATTGTTTGTTTTTCTTTGTCCCTTGCCATTATTCCATTGTCTTTCACCACTTCCTCCGTGTTCCTACGTGGAGAACAAAGCTCCCTTTACCTACGTGGTGCCTGGTAGGGCAAAAGCCCATTGTCCTCCATCCGGACTCACTTTAGTCTTATAGTTGGTCACTCCTTAATTATGACAATACTAAACCACTGACTCATCATCATTAGCACTACAAAATAATAGTGTGGTCCTTGACAACCAATAAGTGTACACGAAATGTTTCCCTAGTTCGATCCGAAAGCTCATTTTGGCACTCCGATTACACTTTCGCTTCCTCTCCTGATCAAGATGGTCTTCCCGCAAAGCCATCCTCTCCACACTTTCGCTAGAATCCATCCTGTCCCATTATTCCGCATACCCTTAGGACGTTGCAATAGGCCTCAGAAGAAGACTGCTCCGGCTCGTGACACACTTGTATGTTGAAATACCTTATCAAGAATATAAAAATAAGAAAAAATATACAACCTATTATTTGTTAATACTAGTGCTGATTTGACAAAGAAAAAGTATAAATATAACATTAAATATGGTCTTTATTTGATGTTTAATAAAACAGAAACCAGCAGCCATGGTTAGATGATAGATCGTTGTCAAACTGCCAACCTTAAATGCAATTGTATATTGGTCTAGCAACTAGCAAGGGGCAGCTAATAGTAAGGTCCCCATTTCTTTTCTTTTTTTTTAATCGGCAAATTACTTTATTCATCGCCTCAATTGTCACAAAATGATAACTAGCAAAGTACTAGACCTAACATTTTCATCTACCACTATATACAAGATAAGTTACCCTTTTGTTCACCTAAATAACATTTGCACGGGGGGCACCTTAAAATTTTTTTTTAGTAGGATATATATGCATTAATCACGTTCGCACCCTATAAAAATTTTTAATCGCAACCCTTGGATTTTTGAAACCGACCACAAGAAAAATAAAATTATAATTTTTTGTTTAGAGTTAACCCATTATAATAGTTAGTAGCCCAACCATTTTGCAATTTTTTTAATAGGTTAAATAAAATAAAATTCTAACTTGCCGCTAATAATTCACGTCCCTTCTTCTCCTGATTACTCTACTCCTCCCAAAACTTTATATTGGTGTATCGTTTATTGAAGCTAGCCCTCACATTACCCGTCGTAACCACAACCGTTGAAAGAAGCTTTTCGACAATAAAGTTTGTGAAGAAACGATTTGCGTAATATGATTGATGATGAGAATTTAAATAGTAGTTGTATTGCTTTTATTGAAAAAGACTTGCTTAGAAACGTGGAGATAGAAGATGTTATAGATGGATTCCAAAAAATGAAGACCCGAAGATAACAACTTTAGATTTAGAATTTTATTACGAATATGTAATAATGTTTAAATTACTTATGGCTTTTGGTTTTCTTTTGTTGATTATATAATTTTAGTATTATGCAGGTAGTATATATTATTATTATTATTATTATTATTATTATTATTATTATTATTATTATTGTTGTTGTTGTTGTTTATTATTATTATTATTATTATTATTATTATTATTATTATTATTATTATTATTATTATTATTATTATTATTATTATTGCTAACCCTTCACGGGTCGTGGAGCCCTCTACAACCCGTCTAGGCTTGTGCAAATAAAACTCTCAGTTGTGCAATCAACCAAGCCTATTGAAATATCAAGCCCACCAAAATTATCACAAAAACTCAATAACTCCTTCAAATAATCCTTCAAATAAGTCGAATGTTATCTTGATCACTTGATTTCTTTTGAAGGGTTGTAGTCTACTACATAAGAAAGAAATCAACAAGCGAGATTTCTAGCTAGGCTGTGGTGGCAGAGGGCGGCACCGCGGTAGACAACTGACGAATTCAAATCGGCAATGGTGATTGTCGTCCAAGACGTTTAGACTTTTTTCTCGTTCCCAAATGCCAACTAAAAGGGTGTTTAGGATTAAGCTTGAAAATGAGTTATTAACTTATTGACTTTTTGAAAAAGCCAATAAGTCATTTTCAAACTCAATCCCAAATACAAGCTAAATTGCCACTGCCAATCCCCTTATGGTGGAGTGACACTATCCTTGTTTTCCATATGGGAGGTGGGGAGTTCGAGTCCTACCGGCAGCAAAATGCTGCTGATGGGCCGGGTTTTACCAATTCTTCACTGTCGTGCCTTCGGGCGGGTGGGGGTTGGGTTTTCCCCGATTTCGGATACTACATGGGCGAGCCTTGGCTACCTAGCTGCTTGAGGTAATAGTGTGGGGATCCCCCTAGGTAGTCGGGCAGAAGTGTTAGTTGGCCTTAAAAAAAAAAAAAGGCTAAATTGCCACTATTTTTTTCCTTATTTTATTAGCTTTAAACAATTTTAATTAGTTATGGGCTAAAGTTTCAATTAGGTATGGGCTAATGTTATAACATCAACCTGGGACCAAACAAATAAACATGGGCTAAAATTATTAGCCAAACAGCCCAAACTTGTTTAGCTTTGAATTTGTGGGCTTATTTATTTATTTATATTAGATTAGATTAGATGTTTGTCTCTGTGTTTAATTGGGCTTAGTTAGGTTGGTTTTACAATTTAAGCTTATTTGACCTTTATAATAAAAAAAAAAAAAAAAAAAACTCACATATATAAAATTGACAAGTGTATTTAATTACAGCTTCAAATCAAAAACCATGAATCTTAATTAGTATACAATTAATTGACTCACTGCATTCTTGCCATGAATCTTCAGTTTACTAGACAGTTATTTAGTTATGATCCATGATAGTTAGCTCGATTCGCCATAATTCATCTATAGAATACAAGTGATGCATAAAAAAATTCCAGGTCCATAGTGTGCATCTCAGAGGCATTAAGCAAAAGATTAAAAGTTGAATAGATAAAGAATTTGAATGCCAAATTAATAGTTGACAATCAACAAACTGTTTATTCAAACATACTTTCTACATTCTCTTCAAATGACAATTAGACAGATTGACATTATCAAACACAACATACAAGAAATGCATTTTGCACCAAGGCAATTTAAGCAACTATATGCAATTTGATGGTGAACACAAGGGTAAAACAGGCGGCGCACCAAGAATAGCATTCGCATAACGACTAGTTCCACAGTTCACCACACGAGTGTACCTCTGTGTTGGCCGCTTGTGTATTAATCTTCTATACACTGTCTGATCTTTGCCTTGTGTATTAATCTTCTTCTCTTTCTTGAACAATCCTTTGTTTCGTTTCTTATTGCCATCATAACGATTCTTGAACCCAGTAACAGCATTAGTTATCTCGATTAGAGCCGTATCGTCGATGACTTCAGCCTCCACTGCACATTTAACATCTTGGACATTTTGTTGAGTCAGTATCCGTTCTCTACTGAAAACAGCCAAAGATTTTGATGGCACAGTTGGGATATTCAACTGTTTCGGTTGTGCCATGAATGATGTTTCAAGTATGCGTGAGGATGAGGGATGATGGGTTATGGTTATGGGTGGTTGATCGTTGTGATTAGTTTAAATGAACCGATAAACGGTTTATATAACGATGCAGTTAAAAGGTTTTTTTTTTTTTTTTTTTTTTTTTTTTTTTTTTTTTTTTAAACTGATTTTTGGAGATTAGTTATCAAGTGGCGCGTATACAAACGGAATGTACCAAATTAATAGTAATAATTATTACTCTGGTAATTAAATAAATAAAAAAAATAACTTTGCTATAAGGTGACACCATGTGTTGCAGTGTTGCGCGATTCTTTCTCCTAGCTTCTCTTGATGAAGTATACCTATCCATCTTTAGAAGAGTAAAATTCCAATGATAGCATGACGATTGGGCTAAATTTCAACATTGTATATAAGAACCTGGTTTAAAAGAAAAAACATGATTAATGAATAACCTGAATACTTTGTGTTTTTTTCCTGTATGAACGAAACCCCATAAAAATAGTCGTTTTTTTCTCCGTTTTTTATATAGCACTATGATACTCGTTGGAAAGATACTAAAACACTCGTTAATTTGGTGTAATTTTTTTCTTTAAAAAATCTCGTTTATAAAAGATATTAACGTTTAAAAATGATGGGAGGAAACATTAGAGAGAAAAATCTAAATTTGTTTTTAAATTCTTAAAGAGATTAGGGTTAGATAAGTGTAAGAGAATGGATGAAAACAAAATATACAAAAATAAATTAAAAACTCTCACCTCAACGTGCCACGTGGCAGCGTCCATTGAATGGCACCTCATCAATATTCAATTTTTTTTATTATAAGTTATAATTATAGATTATAGATATTACTACTACTAGATTAATCCCGGAAGCTTTCCGGGATAAATAAGTTTAATATGATGTGATAAAATATGTATTATGATGTAACATATAAATTAATATATTATAATATAAAAAACAACAATTTTAATTATGTGAATAAGAATGAAAATGTATATTAAAAAGAAGATGTATGTTCGGATGAGGAGCAAAACTACAAACAACCATTGCAGAACGTGATTAAAGCGGTAGTCTTGAATGTGTTACATTTTTATTGGAAAGAACTGGTTTTAACCTATTATGCTTTTGATGGAAATAAAATTCCTACTTTGAACATGATTAATGACTTGCTTAGACATTATTAATGAATTATTTGAACACATTGTGTTTTTTCCTGTATGAACAAAAACCGACAAAAAAATCGTTTTTTTTTTCGTTTTTTGTATAGCACTACGGTACTCGTTGAAAAATAATAAAACATTCGTTAATTTGGTGTAATTTTTTTAACAGTTCTCATATGTAAAAGTTATTAATGTTTTAAAATGGTGAGGGAAATATGAGAGAGAAAAAAGAGACTTTTGGATGAAAAATAAGAAAGATGCCACATAGCATACTTAAAGGGCGATGATGACCTCTTTAAGTGTTATGTAGGATTTCATGCTTTGAAATATTAATACATATAGTATATAGATATAAATTTATATAACATTAAATTAAAATAATTTTTTTACTATTAACACAAATACTTTTTATCTTTTAAAATTTAACATCACAACTTTTTACTCTCAACCTTGGTCCCTATAGTTATCATTTTTCGCAATTTGTTTTATGTTATGCGTGTGTGGTTCAACGTTTACATCTATTTTTCTCGTTTGGCAGGTTCGTCACAACGCACGAGTCCTATATCAACTTAGTTATTCGTTTCTTTGTTTTATGTTTGGGTCTAATTTCTTCGCATCGACATACTACAAATTCAGTGTTGGTGGGCGTTGGTGGTGATGTGGCGTTTGCGCCATTTGGCACGGTCTTACGCATCTTGCATAATATATTTTAATATTTATAAACATTAAAAAGTATTTAAATTATTAACATAAATGAATAATTAAAAAAAAAACATACAAAAACTTGAGAGCACTACGAGATTATCCCGTCGCTCCATGAAAAAACAATTGAAAGCAGGCGATAATAATATTCATATTTGTTTGGTTTGTTTAGCCAAGAAGAGAATGTGACAGATCCCTAATCCATTATTATTATTATCTGCGTGTGTTTTGAATACCTAAATCAAAATCTCCAATGGATGAATCGACGAAACCTGATCCATCGTCAGGTACCCATCTCTCTGTTTTGAATTAATTAACGCTTATTCATTTATAAATGTATTCGAAATCACGACAATACCCACTAAATCATGTTTTTCATTCCATACGTAAAGGTTTGGTCTTGCGTTGCTCTTATTATGTTTATTGCATGTATGATTGTGAATTGTTAATTTGTTTTCAACTGTCTTTTTTCTCCAAATTTTGATATGATGCCCTGCAAGTGTTTGTGGAAATGCCCAATTGAGAATTATAACCCATAACATGATTCAAACAATAAGTGTTTGTGGAAATGCCCAAGTAACAATTAGAAGCCATAACGTGAATCAAACATGTATATATATAAATAAAACAAGGGTGTTTCCTTGGTTTTATAATGCACGCATCACATGATGCAGTGACGGTATTCCAGTTCATTGTATCGCACGAAGCGATTCTATGATGTGCGCATCACATGATGTGGTTTTTAGTAATTTACAATGCCAAACGCCTCGCATGCATGATGCGCGCTCTTCGCGTATTGCGCATCATGCATTGACTTTTGGGATCAATACACATTGGATCGCAACGCGCTTTTTAAAACCAAGGGTGTTTCTAAGTGTTTGTGGAAATGCCCTAGTAAGAATTAGAATCCGTTAAAGGATTCGAACATCATATAAAACAAGGGCGTCTCAGTAAGTGTGCGATTGATGAGCTTGAGGCTAAAGATTTATGGATTTTAAAATATATGCATCTATTAACTGGCTTTTTTCTTGATGTTGATGGCAGCAGATAATATGGGCAGTCCCAGTGACTGTAGAGAGACTCATGGGAGCGTGGAGGATATTGATGTAGACACCCCGATCAGTGAAGTTAAAGGTCCGAACATCTTTCATCGTGCTAAGGAAGAGATTGAGGCCATTGTGGACACGATTCAGTCAAAAAGAGAACCTGCAGGTACATCTGAAACAGTTTTTTGTTTTATTTGGGGGTGCCCCGCTGTTACATGCATCACAAGGGGGTAAAATCGTGACCATGTTTTACAAAGGGTCTCATCACCATTGTCATTGGCTATTTCTTCGCCTTAAAATACGCGAAGTAGCTTGGTCAGAATGGAAGTACGATGTTACCCAGAATCGCCATTGCCATTGGCGACTTCTGACATGTTGGGGAGAGAATGGCGATCTCTCAAAAGTCACAAGTAAATAGAGAAATCACCATCGTTATTGGCAATTCTTGCTTTTCTTTGGTGATCTCTCAAAACTAGAGAGAGAAATTGCCAACACCATTCTCGCTTTTATATGCAATCTTGTACCTCTTCCTAACACCTACCTGACTGGCGATGATCCCCCTTGTGAAACGTTGCCAAGTTTTTACCCCCTTGTGATGCATGCCAAAGGAGGGTACGGGGTGCACCCCAAATTAAAAAAAAAATCTCTGAAACAACATCGTCCTATTTTCTTTAATTATATGCATTTACGGTTCTCGCTCGCTGCACCATACCCGTCAAAGATCTTTTAACTGGCTTTTTCTTGATGTTGATGGCAGTAGACAATAGTGGCAGTCCCAGTCAGTGTAGAGAGACTCATGGGAAGGGGGAGGATATTGATGCAGACACCCCAATCAGTGAATTTAAAGGTCCCAACATATTTTATCGTGCTAAGGAAGAGATTGAAGCCATTGTTGACACTATTCAGTCAAAAAGAGAATCTGCATCACCAAAGAAACAAAGTTCACTTATAGGTACATCTGAACCATGATCATCATCCTGTTTTCTTTAATCATATGCATTGTCGGTTCTCACTCAAATATGTCATACCTGTCAAAGATCTTTTAACGGGCTTTTCCTTGATGTTGATGGCCGCAGACCGTTGGGGCAGTCCCAGTCACCATAGAGAGACTCATGGGAGGGAGGATATCGATCCTGACACCCCAATCAGTGAATTTAAAGCTCCTAATATCTTTCATCGTGCTAAGGAAGAGATTGAGGCCATTGTTGACACAATTCAGTCAAAAAGAGAATCGGATCGTGATGCTGCATCACCAAAGAAGGATGGATTCCGAGCTTCCATTAGTAAAATGATAAACAAAAGTCGCAATCGCGATCGCGATTGAGGTGAATTATAAGTTATGATTTTCAGCACCCACAATGTGCACATTTATTTTTATTTAGTATTTAAAAATGGTATAAACCTGAAACATTATACGGATTCTGGTTATCTGCATGGGGAATGAAGTATTAAATGGTTCTCAAAGATCGAATCACATTCAAGTAACCTATGTCGTTTTCACTGCCTTACGCTCTTTTAATTTCGACAAGCTTATTATCTTTACAGGACAGGTAAAGCCAAGGTAAAGCCAAGTTTAGAAGATAAAACAAATCATCAAGAACAGGCTAAAGATTAGAAAATCAAAAGTGAAACCAGTCTGTTGATAAAAGTTTCATTCCTGAATATTAATTTATCTGTTTCTCACACAATGTTAAGCTCTCAGAACTGTGATCACCTACAAGTGGACCTGCAGATTCATCATTTATGAGGAGAAAACAATGTATGAATCTCTAGTTCAGTTGTACTTACATTTCTTAAACTATGTTCGTTTCGTTATGGGTGTGATTGCCCGGATGCTTAAACATCTTGATACTTAGACATAAAGTGTACTAAGTGCTGTTTTAATTCTTTTCTTAGCATGCATTTTTGGACCGAACATGGATGTTTTTTGTGTCTGCTTCTTGTTGTTACATTCCTATGATCTCTTTGTTTAAGTTTCTTGAGCTGAGTTTTAGTTTTAAAATCACTGGCTTTAATAACACCCCACAGGATGATATCTATTGAAATAACAGTGGCCGAACTTGAAATTTTGGGAGCCTTGAGAGTAACGGCCCTTAAATTAGGGAGGCTGAACTTAATACACAAAATTTTCGGACGAAAATGGGGAAATCTACACTCCTGAGCAAAAAAAAAAACGTATGGCCGGGCTTAATACGTAGAAAATTTTCGAACGAAAATGGGGAAATTTACACTATTGAGCTAAAAAATACGAGGGTCGGGCTCAATATGTATAAAATTTTCGGACAAAAGTGAGAAAATTGACACTGCTAAGCCAAAAAAACATAAGGGCCAAGGCACCCCCTGGCCTCCACTGTACTTCGCCCATGATGATAATGGGTCGGGTGGGTTAGGTTAAGATAATCCCAACCCCATACTTGAGTAGGTATGCTTGTCCCAAACTCGTCCCATTGGGTATCAAGTATACCCACGGGTTTCAAGTAAACCCGTTAATTTAAATTACCCATTGGCCATTAGGTATATTCGACCCAAAACGCATTGGGTAATTACTAACCAATCACATATTCACATTTAGCATTATCAAGAATATATATAAATAACTACAACGTATATAAACAAATAAACAACGTATATAAATAAATTATCTAAATATATATAAAGGTAGATGATCCTGTAATAAAATTGATTTTTGTGAAAGGTGCGAGAAGGATAAAAAATTGACATGTTTTGAATTTAGGAATTATGTTTTGGGTTGTTTTAACTTAAAAACACTAAACATAACAATTTAAAACACAATGCAATATATTATAGTTATTTAATTTAAAACACAAATAAAGCATACTAACACTTAAAACACATTGCTTAATGTTCTTGGCATGGTGTTTTATGGTTTAAGCCTAAAATACATTGTGTTCGATTTTTAATTATTATGTTTGGTGTTTTTCCAAGGCAAAACAATCCAGAACATCATGAAATAAGTCCAAAAATAATGCATACATATCAGTTTTTAATCATTACGAGACAAACCTATTTTCCTACATGATTCTACCCTATATAATATATATAAATATAAATACTCAAATGCATACCTAACAAAAATAGTAAATAAATGAAGAAACAATAAGTAACACGGTGATTAATACTAATCACCGGGTGGTTTATACTTATGTTACTACAAGTTTAATCCTTTACCCAAACCGTGATGGTTAACCCGTTTGAAGGTTTAGTTGTGGTGAAGTGTGTGTATGAAGTGTGTAAGGACGCAAGATATAAGTGGTTCGGTCGGTAATGACCTACGTCCACTGTAAACACCGGAATATTATTGAGAGAGAATGATTACAAGGATTATATCTAGTTGTGAGAGCTATTTTCTGAATGATCTTACAAGGAGAAACCTATTCCTATTTATAGGCATAATGGTGGGCTGCATGAAAAGGCCCACCGGTGATACCATCGGCTTGGGCCCAGCTGAGGCCCAAGTCCATGTTCCTTCTGAAATTGGCGGGAAGCGGCCGATTACTGTTGATGACGTCATGCTACAGGGTGGTCGTTGTTATAGCTGGACACGTGGCAAGTTTCTGGTGGTGTACAGTGATGTTGTACTTGCTACAGTGCTGAGGCTACCTGTGTCGTTTGACTGTTGGCGAGGTATGCCTGCTGGTCACTGTTGATGGCAGCGTACAGTAGAGCCGTTTAGCTTTTGTACTATCTGCCACATGTCATTCTCCTGTTCGTGTGTACTCTGACACAGATCTCTGTGAATCTTCCTTTTGTTGTCCTTTGTACCTCGTATGAAAAGTGTTAAGGGAAGATTCAGCGCGTGCTGGTACGCGCGTATCAGGTATTGTTTGTTGCTTATCAGCTGTCTTGACGCGCGAGGTTGTTGACTGCTTGCTCCCGCGCGAGTGGATCCCTGCGCCGTGGTCTGGCACGAGGATCTTGTTTATGGGGATAGGGACGCCTCTTGGATTAGGCTCCCTATCCCTTCAAGTCCCCCTAGTCTAGGGCTTCTCCTGCTCGTTGGTGAGCAGGTGGAGTGCTAGACTCAAAATACGTAGTCGCGGATGAGGGCTCAACTGCTTGCCTTTGGGAGCTCTTGGATGTGTTCCGCCGTGGATTTGTGTAAAGTTTGGCGGGGAACGTCTTTTGCTATTTTACGTCGACTTTCCGCTGAGAAGGACGTGTTCCGCCTTACCTTTACAGGAGTTGGGCGGGGAACATCTTTTGGTATTTTACGTCAACTTCCCGCTGAGAAGGACGTGTTCCGCCTTACCTTTACAGGAGTTGGGCGGGGAACGTCTTTTGCTATTTTACGTCAACTTCCCGCTGGAAATTAAATGTTGGCTGAGTTATTAATGCGGGTCTGGAGTTGTGATAAATTCCAAATCATTGGCATTCAATTTGTCTCTCATAAATTGAAGTTAATGCGCCTGGAAATCCGTTCCTTCTGATGGAAGTTTAATGGTTGCTGACGTGTTGAGTGGTTGTCTGTTTGTGCAGGCTGAGACACGTCACGTCATGGTTGCAGTTACCAATATTTCGTCTGGTGTCAGGCGCATGGGATGTCACGCGTCTGACGTTCTGTCTTCGTGGTTGAGATTGTGCCACGTGTCAGTGGGCACATGCTTTCTATTAGGCGCGTGAGTTCCCACGCGCCCACTTTTGTTGATAACGTGAGATCTGGTGACACGTGTCGTGCATCCGGTGCGTGTGTAGTGTGAAGCTGTCTCACACCACCATCTGAGCCGTCCGTCATCAACGTCGACACGTGTCATCATCCTGTCTCTTGAATTTGAAAAGGTGCGACGGTTAGTGCCTCTTTGGTGGGTCCCATTGCCATTAATGCGATGGGTATATAAGCCTCATTAGGGCTTATGTGAACGGTTACATTCCCATAACCTTCTTCTTCTTCCTTCCTTGTTCTCTTTTTTCTCTCAACTTTCCGGCCACCGTTCTTTGAAGTTTCCATTCAATCTTCATAGATCTCGTTGATCTTGAAGATTCATTGTTGAAACTTCAACTTCTTTGTCGTTTGTCTTCTTTGTTTACCTGTTTTGTTGTCCTTCTGTTTTGAAGTTTATTTGATCTTCAAATTCTCTTGAAGATTCCGGCGAATCTTCAAGTTTTCCGGTCACATTTTCCAGTTTCCGATAACTTTGGCCTTAAAAATGTCTGATGCTCCTGTAAGTTCGTCGTCGTCCGCCGAGGATATTAGGGTGGAACCGGCTGTGGAGGAGGTGATGGAGGAGGAAGTTCTTGTCGAGCATGGCAAGATAAAGGAGAGGAAGCTGATGTCCAACACATATTGTGTTTGGAGTCAGGAGGCTTTTAACCAGTTTTGTACTATGTACAATATTTTGCCGGAGTGGGAGCCTACCCTTCCATCTCCGACCAGCACCGTTCTTTCTGCCGGGAGCGGTCGGCTGGCCTTGTATGAAGTCCACTTTACTAAGTGTGGATTTCGCCTGCCGTGTACCCGCTTCCAAATTGATACCATGGTGGCTTACGGCGTTGGGCCCACAAAACTAACCGCCTTTGGGCTTCTGAGGTTAGTCCACTTTGAGGCTTTTTGCCGCGCTTTGGACATTGAACCAACCGTTGAACGGTTCAATGTCTTTTACTTTATGGCGCGAGACGAGATGTGGTTCTCGTTCAAGCCGCGCCCGAGGGTGCCGCCTATGGCCACTCATACTCCTAAGTCCTTACATTGGGCGAAGGAGAAATTTTTCTTTGTGAAGAGGGGTGTGATCCCCATTAGTCTCCCCTGGAAGGTTATAGGGGATGGGCAGCGCGTGGCGGACATGGTTGTGCCCAAAGATTTCAAGAAGCAGGCTTGGTTTATTACCCTCACCTCCAACGCTACCAAGCTGGAAATCAAGAACCTGACGGAGGGCATATTTTTCCTTCTGGGGATGAGCCGCCTTGGTATCCGCGCGGGCAAAGAACCCTACATTGCAATAGAGGGTACGTACTTTCCTTTTTTCTTTTATACTTTTGCGCGAATTCCCTGATTGTTTATTGTTGCAGGTGTGGATAAGTTCCAATTTTATGCTGCCCGTGAAGAGAAGGGTATTAGGTGGAGGCCGGTGGCGGAGGGTCAGACTTCTTGTATAGAGGCGTTTGCTAACCACTTCTACTACCCTGATCTCTCCACCGCACCCAAGCCTTATTACACAACCGGTGAGTCTTTGGATCCCTTCGTCACTAGCATTTTCGGAGATGATTCTACTGATTCTTCAGTAGAGGTCGTTCCGCCTCTGAACCCATCCGCGGGGCATGGACGTTGGAAACACGCGCCGCGGAGACATAGGTATCGAGCAAAGGTTGCTCTTTCTGACTCGGGTTCTTCCGTTTCAGCAGGAGAGGTTGTGAAGGGACGCCGACGGCGGAAGGATGGGCCGCCCTCGGATGATGAAGAGGAGGCTGAGTCCTCTCAGCTGGAGAGGAGGAAAAGGGCGCGAACGGATGGCGCCGCGGCCAGCAGTGCCGCCACTGTGGAGGATGTGACGCCTGCCTTGACTGGCGAAGGCGGGAGTGGGGATGCTACTCAAATCCCTGAGTCAGTGGCGGCTCCAGAGACTGTTGTTGAGGGTGCTGGCAAGCAGAAGGTCACCTCTGCTGGGGAACAAGGAGGGAGCGCCCCCGTTTTTTCTGTGGGGATTAGCGCTGCCCCAACTCGACAGCCTCTGTTTCAGAAGCTGATAAAGAAGAAAACCCCTGGTAAGCAACACTTATTGTCTTATGGAATTTGTATCTTTGAGTTTCCTTTTAACATTCTGTTTTCCTTTTATAGTGTCGCCCAAGATCATCCCTACCCCTCCTCCTACGTCTCCATCTGCGGAGGCGGCTCGTGTAGAGGAGGAGAGGCTTTGGAGGGAGCAGGAAGCGGCTCGTAAGCAGGTGGAAGCCGATGAAGCCTTGCAAAAGGCTGAGGCTGAGAGGATAGCCGCTGCTGCGAGGAAGCAGGCGGAGGTCGATGAAGCCCTTCGGAGGGCTGAGGCTGCGAAGGTTGCTGCTGCCAATGAGGCCAAACGAAAGGTTGAGGCAGAGAAGCGGGCGGAGGCGGAGCGTCTTCGCCTCCAAGAACAACAGTTTCTTGAGGAGAAGGCTCAGCTTCTAAGGGAGCGCGAAGATCGTGAGCGCGCTGCTGCTGAGACCCAGGAGATGGCCCATGAATCTGATGGGTTCAAAAGGGCGCTCTTGGAGCAAGGCGCTGCTGGTGCTAGCGGTGGCTCACGCCAAACTCGGCGTGAGTCTTCCAGGGTTTGTGGGGAGCCATCAGGAGTTTATGATGGTTCCTGCTGGGTTGGCGGTGACGCCATCTGGCGCCCTCGCTGGGCGATCAGGGAGAATACCTTGTTTTCAAACTCCCTGGCCGCCCTTGAATTTGTTAGCGAGATGGTGCCTCCCTACGAGCGCACTCACCAGGATTTGCTGAGTCGTCCTGAGCTCATAACTGCTCTGTGTGTAAACCAGGCGACTCGGCTATCTTTGATGGATTCGCTTCGCCGTCGGGATGCGGCGGTGCAGCGAGATTTTGAGCAACTGGAGGCGGAGAAGGCAGACCTTGCTGAGAAGGAGGCTGCCGTCAAGGCAGAAATTTCAAAATATCACCGCCGTGCTTATGATGCTAAAGCCAAGGTGGCGAAGCTTGAGGTGGATGCTACTGCGGAGAGGCGCCGGTGGTCAGAGTCTTGGAAGAAAGCTAACGATGAAACTATGCGGTTGAAGGAGACTCTGGCCGAGGCGCAGGAGGAGAGGCGGGCGGTGACCCGCAAGTTTGAAGAGAAGAGCAAGGCCATCACTGAAAGAACCGCAAAGTATGTGGAAATGCGCAAGGAGCTGGAATCCAAGGACGAGGCTCTTGTTGCAGCTACTGAGCGTGTCTCTCTTCTTGAGCAAGAGAAGGTCCGGGTCCTTAATGCTAAGGAAGATCTGGAGCGGGACCTTGACTCTTCTGATCAAACCGTGTTGCGGCCGTCAAGGAGTGCCAGGCGGCCCAACACTTACTGGAGGAAGCGGTTACTGCTCAGACCCATATGCAGAATTCCATTCATTGGCTGATGACGGATGGAATGAATGGGGTAAGCCTTTGCGCTTTCTTTGTTATTGATGTTTGTTGTTTTGCAGTTGATTTGCTAACTTTTTTGTCTTCCCTCTAGGTCTTCAAAAGGTTCTGGCAGGAGCCCAAGCTGGGCGATCAAGTTACCGCCATTGCCGCCGCCGCACAAGCGTTTGGGTACGGCGAGGGTTATGCAGATCGTTTCTTGCATGCCCAAAGTGATGGGCGACTTGAGGACGCCGAACACTATGGGAAGCCGCTGAAGGAGGAGTATGAGGCGGAATTGGCCAAGTTTGAAGAGGTTGACTTCCCTATCCTCCAGGTCATTGCTGATTGCAATAACAACGCGGATCCCCTTGCTGCCCTGAAATACTTTATCGACAAATCTGACGAGTTGGCGAGGGCTTCTGGCGGGGGTCCTTCCGGAGCGCATAGCGAGTAGGCGTTGTACTTGTATTTTGTATTTTAGCTTTCTTGTAAATATGAAGGGTTTTTAAGTCCCTCTTTTAATGAAATTATCAGTTTGTTATATCGTGTTTGTTCTCGCTCCAACCTTACTTATTTAACCAAGTCGTCACCCGGTGTGTAAGTATAAGTTAGGGCGCGCGCTAGGCTAGACAGTCCGGCGTCTAAGTGTTGTACTTTTGCCTTGAAGACTGTAGCGGAGCGCGACTTGTGCCATTAAGTCCGAGTTAGGCGCGTAGGAGCCTTGCCTAGAAGACCTTTGGCCGCGTTTTATGTGGCGTGCCTTCCTCTTGTCCGAGCCGTGTAACAGTTCTAGAAGAAAAGGGATTATGCGCGCACATGTGTTAAGCGGGCTGACAGGTCCGACAAGTAAATCTGTCTTGAAGACCGTTATGCATCGTCCAAGTGTAAGACGTATAAGCCCGACGTGCTCAAGGCACGTCTTGAAGGCTCATTTTACTACGTTGGTTCGCGGTTTTGGTCCGACAGGATTTTGCCCAAGTCTTGAAGACCCTGGCGCGGAAAAACAAGTAGAAACACAGATATATGAAACTTTTTCATTGATAGTATGGCATGTGTAACCATGTTACAAGTTTACAAGTAACAGCGTCGCAACTGTGCGCCGTTCCAAGATCGCGGGATGGGGGTACCATCTAGTCTTTCCAACGCGTAGGCGCCTTTGCCTAGCACTTCTTGTATTTTGTATGGCCCCTCCCAAGTCGGAGCTAGTTTCCCTGGCTTTTCAGCGTTAGAGGCTTCGTTGTTGCGGAAAACGTAGTCCCCAATCTTGAACGTAAGTTCTTTGACGCGCTTGTTGTAGTATTGTTTCGGCTGAGTTTTGTATCTTGCCTCTTTTATTGCCGCGATATCGTGGCGTTCTTCTAACAGGTCAAGGTTCATGCAGAGTTCTTTGTCATTGTCCGTTGTTTCGGCCATTAATACTCTCGCGGTAGGGTAGGTCATTTCTGCGGGAATCACCGCCTCGGAACCGTATGTTAAGCTGAACGGCGTTTCACCGTTGCTTGTTTTTGTGAGGGTGCGGTAGGCCCATAAAACATGCGGCAGCTCATCTACCCACCCTGTCCTCTTGGTTCCGAGCCTTGTCTTGATGCCTTCAACAATTGTGCGATTGGCCCTTTCCACTTGACCGTTGCCTTGCGGATGCGCAACTGATGTGAATATTTGTTTTACACCCATTTGAGCCAACCATTCTTGAAGGGATTGGTCTTAAAATTGTGTGTCGTTGTCGCTGACCAGTTGCATCGGCAAACCAAATTGGCAGATAATGAACTCCCAAAGGAATTTCTTGACATGTGCGCCATCGATCTTGGCTAGAGGCTTTGCCTCGACCCACTTGGTGAAGTAGTCGATGGCGACGATTAAATATCTGACGTTACCCGGGGCCGTTGGGAATGGTCCGACCAAATCGACAGCCCATTTTTGGAACGGCCACGCCGCTGTAATGGGCACCAAGTTGTTCTTGGGGCGCAAGGTATTCGGAGCGTGGCGCTGGCAACTGTCGCATTTGCGCAACTCGTTGACCGCGTCCACATGCATGCCCGGCCAATAGTACCCTGCGTTCATCAATTTCGCTACTACCATCCTTGGGCCGGCGTGTATCCCGCATACTCCCTCATGTATGTCTCTGAGGAGGAAGGAGGTGTCTGCGGAGTCTACACATCGTAATAGTGGCCCTAGGTAAGATCGGCGGTACAGAGTGCCGTCTATGAGTTGGTAATGTAAAGCCTTGTGTTGGATCTTTCGGGCCTCTGATTTGTCATCGGGCAGGATGCCGGAAGATAAGAAGGCTTTGATCGGGGTCATCCAGGACGCGCTGCCTGTTTGGATGACATGGACTTGTCGCAGCGGAACAGATGGTTTTTCAAGGACATCAACTCGTACTTCTTTGGCCATGTGTGCGAAGACTGTGGATGCCATTTTACTCAGCGCATCGGCTGGCTTGTTCTCACTGCGCCGGATGTGTTCGA
This sequence comes from Ambrosia x helenae, assembly GCA_030844895.1. Classification (NCBI taxonomy): domain Eukaryota; kingdom Viridiplantae; phylum Streptophyta; class Magnoliopsida; order Asterales; family Asteraceae; genus Ambrosia; species Ambrosia x helenae. The sequence goes on along the minus strand of CM061230.1, from coordinate 100,527,976 downwards.
CGGTGCATGAGTCGAACCGTCGCATGAGTTGCTTGGTTTGTTCCAGATACAGGGCCATGGTTTCGTCCTTTGCATCATATGATCCATTGATCTGTCGCGCGACAAGCAGTGAGTCGACGTGAGCCTCCACGTGCCTGGCCCCCATTTTTTCCGCAATGCGGAGGCTTCCAGCAACGCTTCGTATTCCGCCTCGTTGTTTGTGCTTTTAAAATCGAGGCGGATGGCGTACGTGAACTCGTGTTTATCTGGGCTGATAAGGCGTAATCCTGCGCCGGCGCCGTCGTCATTGGAGGCCCCGTCTGTGAATAGGGACCATTTTTGCGACGGATCGTGCACTGGCGCGGGTGATTCTTCAGCTTTGCATTCTTGAACTTGGTCTGCCGGTATCTCCGTGGCGAAGTCCGCGAGTATCTGGCCTTTAATTGCGGGCCGGGGTTTGTAATTGATCGTATGTTCGGGTTTGGACAAGAATCGGTTTAGGGTTTGGCGAGAATGTCGTTTATCCAATAGTCCGTGAGGACGTTTATCGGGTGGCCTTGAAAGTATCTGCGCAGCCTTCTAGATGCATGGACAAGTGCTAGAACCAGCTTTTCCATTATTGTATACCTTGTTTCTGCGTCTAACAGTGTGCGGCTGACGTAATAAATTGGCGTTTGCACTCCTTTGCGCTCGACCATTAGAACTGCGCCTATCGCTCGCTCCGTGACGGAGGGGTAAAGTGTAAGCGGTTCTTTAGGAAGCGGCGCTGTTAGTGTCGGAAGGTTCATTAAGCACTGCTTCATAGCCTGGAATGTTGATTCCGCCTCTGGGGTCCAGCGGAAGTTGCTCTTCTTTAAACAGTTCTTCAAAGTGTTCACGAACGGGAACGACTTTGAAGCGTAGTTGGACAAGAATCGGTTTAGGGCCACGAGGCGGCCCATTAGTGTCTGTACTTCTTTGACGGAAGCGGGAGAAGGCATTCTCTCGATAGCCTGTACCTTTTCTGGGTTAGCGCGGAAACCATCCCGCGTTACAATGACGCCTAAAAATTTGCCTTCTTCCATGCCGAATGAACATTTGCTCGGATTCAACTTCATGCGCACTTTGCGCAATTGATTGAACGTCTGTTGGATATCCCGAAGCATGTCGCTTTCCTCCTTGCTCTTGATGACCAAGTCATCAACATACACTTCAAGTCGTACGCCGATTTCATTAATGAAGGCCGTGTCCATAAAACGTTGGTATGTGGCGCCCGCGTTTTTCAGACCGAAAGGCATCTTGGTGTAACAGAAGATGCCCGCGTCTGTGCGGAACGCCGTTTTATCTTCATCTTCTTTGGCCATTTGGATCTAGTGGTAACCTTTGTATGCATCCAAGAAGCATTTGAACCGGTATGGGGCGAGGGAATCCACCTTTAGATCAATTTCTGGCAGAGGGTAGCAGTCTTTGGGACACGCCTTGTTGAGGTCCTTGTAATCGACGCACATGCGCCAGCCTCCATTGGCTTTGGCGACCATAACAGGATTGGCTACCCACGTTTGGTATCTGATAGGGCGAAGGATGCCCGCGTTGAGCAGCTCGGTGACTTGTTCGTTAATGGCCTTCGTTTTCTCCGGACCCATACTGCGCTTCTTTTGCACTATGGGTTCAACGGAGCGATAGACGTTAAGCTTGTGTTCCGCTATTTCGCGGGGCACACCAACCATGTCCGCTGGTTGCCACGCGAAGATGTCCATGTTGCTGATCAGAAGCTGTTTCAAGTGATTGCGTATGGTTTCGGAGATTTCATGGCCAATGACCACCGTTTGCTCCGGAAATTTAGGGTTTAGTGCCCATTTTTCCGGCTCAGTGCGGGCATTTGTTTTGACCATCTTTGGAGGCTTGGCGGTTTCAGTGGTGTGGCAATCTTTATTAGCTCTGATGAAGGCAATACCTGTCTTGGTTGGGAAGCCGACCATCGCGTGCGCCGTTGAAGCATTGGTGTTGAAGCGCGCGATGCCTTCCCGTCCCAATAAAATATCATGATTGGAGGTGGTTGGCAGAACCATAAAGTCACATATCTCTGTGCGCTCGTGGGTGCCGTCGGACCATGTGACTGGCAGGGAGAGCATGCCCCGCGGCATGATGGTCTCATGAATGAAACCTGAGATTGGCTCATTGACTGGTACGAGTTTTGCCTTGTCTTCTGCATCCAATTGTTGGAAACATTGCTCATACATGATATCGGTGCTGCTGCCACCGTCTAAAAACATGTACCGCGTTCGGTAATGTCCGAAAACGGCTGTTATGACTAGTGGAGCGGTGCAGGAAGCGCCGCCTCTGACTTTTGGCATGAGAACGTCGGCCTCTTTCCATGAGTCATCGAGTGGTTGTAGGCGGGCGCGCTTGCCATGCTGGGTGTTTTTGCCACGCTTAGTCATGTTGCAGTGATGACGAAGGACGAGTGTGGCGGTATAAGTGTTAAGGTCCCGAATTTTCTTTCGCGACCCCTCCCCTTGATTTTCGTCGCCCGCATTACCCTTGCCAGTGCGGTTGACGTTTTTTACTAAGTGACCGAGCTGTCCTGATTTCAGTGCGGCCTCGATCTCCATCTTCAGGCTGTAACAGTTTTCTGTGAGGTGACCAAAGTCGTTGTGTGTAACAACCGGCAAAAATAAGGTAATTCCGTAAAAATTAATTAATATATGATTAACGTAATTAAATGCAATTATGTGTGATTTAATTATCGAGGCCTTAGGAGATAGCAATTTCCAAATAGTGCATAGGAATGCATACGTTTAATGGTAAAAACATGATTGGATCATGTGCGAATAAACTATCCGGTATGGACGTTGGCAGTTACCCGGTAATAATTAAATAAACGAAAAGGATCCCGGACACCCAGGATATAAAATAAAGGGTATTTTCACAAAATATAATGAGTTTTGGAACTCCAAAACCATAAGTGAAGACGTCTTGTACAAATCTCCCGGTAACGAATAAAATGCGCGTACCGCACCCGATACGCGTATAACTCATAATTTCACCCGGCAAAGGCCTAAATAACCAATCAACGCTTAAATTAGACTATATTTAAGGGTTATTAAAGGTATTTTTAATGTCCGAATAACGCGTGATTAAATCCCGAAAAATACCCGAACGACACCCGAACGACGAGGGATTAAACATAACAAGTATTTAGTAAATAAATTGTGTTGTGGACCCCACCCAAGCCACACAAGGGCCGGCCTAGATGGCCTTGTGGTGTCCATGCAAGTGTTTAACAATCATAACCTCCTAAAGCTAGACATAAAGCATGCAAGGATAAAGCCAAAAGGTGTAAGAAACATGGAAGTACAAAAGCATGCTCTTGATTTCTTTTCTTGTAAAATTTTCGGCCATATGGCCATAAAATCCAAGACACACTCAAACCAACTACACACTAGTATACACATGCATGTGAGAGGTCTTATATAAAGATTATGATAGATCACAAGGATTTAGCAAGAGTTGCAAGAAACCTCCTACTCATACATACATATACACGGCTACACACACTCACATATCCATCCAAGATCACTTGTGTACTTCTTAAATCTCTTGAATCTTTAGTAATAATCACATGCAATCCATAGAAGATATGGTGAGCTTATAAGTAACATGTGTTAGAGACTTGGAGAAAACAAAGCAAAACTCTTCTTCTTCTTTCTTCTTGGAGCCGTGAGTTTCCCCTCCCCCATATACATTCTTCTTTCAAGTTTTTACATCTCCAAATCACTCAAAACAATCCATCATCCAAACCCCTATTGTGTGTTTCAAGCTTGGAGCTTAACCATTAAGGAAGAACACACAAAACCCCTCTCAAAATCCAAGGTTTTGTCTTCCCTAGCCTTGTGCTAGTAGTAAGCTTCTTAACCTTGTTTTTGATTATTATTATTCATGTATGTGTTCTTAGAAGCAAGTTGTACATGAAGGGTTTAAAAGGTGGTTTGAACATAATCTTTAATAGGTTTTACTTGAGTAAAATAGATGATTAAAGATATGTAAATAAATCATGGATTTGATGATGATAAAGTAATGATCTTGAAAATATATAAAGTTTACACTTAAACTAAGTAGGATGATGATTTGGTTAAGATTTATGGAATGAACTTGAATATGTTAAAAAGTAACTTTAATCATCTTATTATGATCATCTAAGTATAATATATGGTGGAACATGTTAGGAGTTCAAGAATAAAGAAGATGAAAAATTAAAGTTAACTTACTTAGAAGAATGATATTTTGTTAAAATAGGCAAATACATAAAACACACATACAAGTAGTCTTATATATGGAATATAAGACTAATAAAAGTGTTTTGATACAAAAATAACTTACCAATAAAAAGTTGAATCTTCAAAGTCTACTATTTTGAGTGAAAAATGCTAACTTTGGAAGTTAGAGTGGAAAAATGCAACATTTGAAAGTTAAGGGACTAATATTGTAACTTTGAATTTTAGAGGACTAAAATGGATATTTTAGGAACTATTAGTCCAAAAATGCAAGGATGGAAAGGTTGGTGTCAAAAGTGTAAGTAATAAATCTCTAAGGATGATTTTGGTAAATACTAGTAGATATACTTGGGTATTTTGGTATAAAAGTATATTTTTGAAAGTATAAAAATATGGATTTGTATTAACATAAGGATTTTTATAAAATAGAGATTTTATAAAAATATTAAACAAACTTGAGAAACTTGTACAAAAATGAATACTTTTATATAAATGGGAATATAAAAGTATTGGAAACATTTTTGTAGTTAAGTTAACAAGTTGGGTTAAAAATACATAAGTATTTCAAACCTTCCAAGTAATATGTGTAAAGAGGAAGAAATATGGATAATATTTCTATAAAACACATGTTGGGAAAAACTTGGAGAAATTAACTATTCGAGCTAAGATATCGAACTAAGACGCGTTAACGAACCGTACACGGACAAAACATGAGAAAAATGCTGTTGCGGCAAGATAAGAAAATATATATTTTTAAGAAGTAAAATATATATACAACATGGGTGAAAACTAATAAACACTTTCCTAAGTGTTAAAGGAATTATTCGTGGGAGAAAAACATAACGTAAGACGTTAAACAAACGTATATACTTAACAAGAAAAATTACACATTTATATATGTACACTCGTCTCGGCAAAATTCTAGTATATCTACTTAATGGGAAAGTAGATATGTGGGAAGGAAAGCCGCGACGAGTAGACAAAGATATATATGTGTATGCCGCGCCGACAAGACCCTAGTATATTTATTTGAATGGGAAAATAAATATACGGTATGGTGAGTTGAATCGGGTGTTAAGAATATACAATCGAACGACAAGATCTTAGTATATTTGTTTAAATGGGAAAACAAATGTGCGGCAAAGTGAGTCGGGTCGAGTGTTGAAATATATTATATCGAGCGATGCGATCTTAAGTATAATTATTTAAATGGGAAAATAATTATATGTTAAGTGAAGTCGAGTCGATGATAATAAGGTACAAGTTAAGGAAATATTAACAAGAGTAATATATAACTTGTAACACAAAGGGTAATCTGACGCCAACGAAACCTAGGATACGCGCTTAATTAAACGGGATTTGGAATAACTTGTGGTCGGGAGTTGGGTGTACAACTTGCCAGGGCACATGCACTATAGGGATAGTGACTTATACGTCTAGGACGTTTGTAGGTGCGAGACCCTCTTTGCTATCTACTTAGTGAGCCAGACAGTGTTTCAGGTGAGTTTCACGGCCCCATTTTAAACTATTTTTACGTTTTTCGGGGGAAAGATATGTTAGGGAAAATGTTTGACGGATTTATTACTTGAGGTGTGACCGCCACTCGGGGTTGAGTCCTCGCCTCAATAATCATTTGTTCAGGGAAATGAAACCGGTGGAATATTGGATAGTACTATTGGTGCCTAACAAGGCCCACCCCTAATCGATAGCGTCGATTATGCATTAGGTTATGCCTGGGGTGCATATATTCTGAACTTAAGTCGTGGGAAACCGAGTAACGACTTGGAGCGGGGCATTATTATTTTACGTCTTGGTTTGATTATAGTCTCAAGTAGAATTATAGGAATTTGCAACTCCTATATATTGTCATAACATGGTATTTCCCAAGTATTCAAGTTTTGGAAACTAAAAACCTGTGAACTCACCAATATATTTATATTGACGAAACTTTTAAACATATCTTTCAGGTAATTAGATGAAGGAGAACCGGGCAAGCTGGGTCGTGGAATCCTCCGTTGTGGCGTTAAACATTTTGCGGGTTTCACCTTTATTTCCCAAGGCTTTGGGATATATTTGAGAAACCTCTATGTTGTCTTAAAAACAATTTACTTTTATGTAATATTTTGAACAAGATTTGACGCCATAATAAATGACCCATTTTCTTTAAATTACTTGTGTTTAGCATTAACCTTGACTTTATGCTCTTGAACCGTCGCGCCACGTGTTTCCGCCATTGTCGTGGTGTGACAGAAAGTGGTATCAGAGCCAAGGTTATAGCGAACTAGAGTATTTTCTTTAAAAACTAGACTATAACCGGATTTGGTTCAAATGATAAAGTTTTCAAAAGAAAAATATATAAAGATGCTAAACGCGATAAAGTAATTTTTCAAGAAGCATTGGGCATGAGGAGATTCCGACCAAGCCAGCCATGGGTATTGTCATACATTAGCGTGGAAATTAGAAGTTAGGAAGGTTACTGATAACGTACGCCATAACTATCTAATTTAAATTAATTCATATATATACATGTACGGTTCTTTTGCCAGGATGTCGGACGCTGGTAGCATAGCGCCCAGTTACGATAGCAGTATTCAGATTATCCCAGCGCCGCCAGCAGAGCCGATCGAGCTTGTGGTACTCGATCCGGAGGATGACGAGATGGAGATTGACGCCGCCGTGGAGGGCGCAGGAGGAGATAGCTCGGACGAGACTGACCCGAGCGAGGCCCAGCGTGGGCCCCCGCTGAGGGCGACGTGGTCGACCTACCTATGGCCGAGGCACCACAGGCAGACTTGCCTATAGTGCCATTCCAGGCAGCGCCACTGCCAGTACTGCCCCTCCAGGCCATCAGAGACTTCCCAGAGGGCTGTGCAGGTCCATCAAGGCCTGTCCCCGCGCAGTCAGAGACCGTTGAGTCTCCCTATGACCGACACGCACCGATCGATCATGAGCCCTTACCTACCCCACTTATCCCCGTACCCCCGGGCATGATGCTCGTGCCCGTCCCCCGTGGACACAACGGGTGGATCTCTGATGACTCCGACGATGAGTCGACCGCATCGGTGGAGCACATTGCCGTACCAATCCCACCAGCAGACCAGGAGGAGCACGTCGCTCCGATGATCGAGCATGCCACTACTGCACCAGCCACTCTACCCACCATACCCGAGCCCGTACCTCAGGATGGGCCAGTTCCTACTGGGCACATCCTAGAGGGGAGCTCTGCCCGCAGCTCGGAGCTGCACCGGGCGGGCGTGACGGCGTACGCCACTGCGAGCCCTCCCACCCCCACTGTCGTGGTATCCACCACAGAGTGGGCCACTGTTTCAGAGCCTCTTGTAGCCCCATTGGCCGAGCCTGTACCACCACCCACAGTAGCCATGACATTACCAATTCCCACCCTGCCCAGCATGCCACCTGCACCGTACCCTCTGGGTGCAGGGGACCCCTACATGATGCCACCTCACTTTACCCCCAGACCACAGGGTTTTGCCCCGTTACTTCCTCACATACCGATACCAGCCCCCTTTGGGCCATTCCCATCAGCTCACCCAGATATACCCGGACCATCCCAGCCTCACAGGATGACACCATTATCCGGACCAGCATGGTCCACTGCCATCTCCCTAGAGCGAGACTTCCAGACCCTCGCAGACACGGTGCAGCGCACCGTGACACAGGTAGAGCAGCAGACCCGTCTGATGTGGACGCGGATGATTGATGCACGAGATGCTTTGGCGCACTATGCGGAAGAGTTACTGAGCATGGACGCACAGTGTGGTATTACAGGTGATGCGCATTTTGCGCATCGACAGTTCTTATATGAGCGTATCATGGCGATTAGCATGACGATCAGTATGCATGCACCACAGTACCAGTTTCCGCCGCCACCGCCACAGTAGGGATGCATCAGGGACGCACGGAAGAATCACCAGCTTATGTACATAGTAGCAGCAGTATGGTAGTATAGCACGGGTTATGACACTCGTCTGCATTTTGCCTAGCCGTACGGGTACGACGGCACATGATATGATGTTTTATTTATTTCAAAAACAATGTATTGTATGAGGGATGTATTCCCCATTTTGTTATTATGAACAAGCATTGTACTAGTACTATTGAAATTAATGAAAAATCTTATTATTATGATGGTGAAATATGTTGTTGTCTACGATTATTATTGCTTACTCCATATATTGTGATTTGTGTGATTGTGTGGTGATATTGTGTTGATTACTATGATGTGTTGGTATGTTGTGTGATGACATGGTATTGATTATTGTGTTCATATTCTGGTTTGTTATTTATGCTTTGTATTGTATAAATGTTTGCCAAATTAACCTTTGATAATTATTATTGAAGAAAATGGCACCAGCCACCAGAAGCAACAGCGGTGCAGACGGACTGCCCGCTACACCGGCTGAACTTGAAACCATGATTTCGGAGCGCATAGCCCGAGCGATCGCGGAGCACGAAGCCGCTCGCTCCGAACGATCACGAGACTTGACTGGGAGTGACCGACGAGAAACCTCCCCCAATGGTAAGAAGGTTTAAAAATAATTGATAAAGCGATGGGAGAATATCCTAAAACTCCTATCCCATAATAACATACAACTTTATTAATGCAGAAACGGCCTCGCGAGAGCGTGGCTGCACATTCAAAGCCTTCTTAGACTGCAAGCCGATCAACTTCAACGGCACAGAAGGATCTGTTGGACTGGTCAAGTGGTTTGAAAAGACCGAGGCAGTCATCCGTATCAGTGGGTGTACCCCTCGTCAGTCGGTCATGTACTCCACCAACTTGTTCTTGGACCAAGCACTGACGTGGTGGAATGGACAAGTACAGTCATTGGGTGACGACACTGCTTACTCCCTGTCATGGACAGAACTGAAAGAACTCATGATTGCCGAGTACCGTCCGGCAAGCGAGGTACAGAAACTGGAAACTGAGTTCTGGAACCTAACTAGATGGATGGGAGCGGACGTGACACGTCTCGATTCATGATGGACTAGTGCCACGGTTGGTCACCCCTGAAAGCAACAAGATAGAGCGTTATTTGTTCGGCTTAGCACCACAAATACGCAGCATGGTCACTGCTTCTAAACCTACGACCATGCGCGCAGCTATCGACCTTGCACTAAGCCTCACCGAAGATGCGATTCGCATGGGTACACTGATCCGACAAGTTTCGGGACTGAAAATTTCTGAGGCCAGCAGTGTAGAAGCCAAGAATCAGGGGACGAGCTCAGCAGTTGTGTTGAACGATCAGGGGAACAAGCCAAGATTTGGGAAAAGGAAACGGGATGAAGAGAAAAGGGACAGAGCGTCGGGTAGCTCAAACAAGAAGGGGAAAGGATATGTTGCCACGGGACGTGGTAATGGTAACAAACAGGGTAATCAGGGAAGGAATAATGGGTTAACTTGTGGAAAGTGCCACCGCACAGGGCACAAGACTGAAGACTGTCGGTCCGGAGCACCGAAAAACGGAGGAGCTAGACCATGCTTTGCATGCGGGTCACTGGATCATTGGAAAAAGGATTGCCCCAAGATCAACAACCAGGCCCGCGGGCGGGCATTTGTGATTGGAGCCGGTGATGCACGACAAGACCCCAACGTGGTCACTGGTACGTTTCCTCTTAATGGTCATTATGCCTCTGTATTATTTGATACCGGTGCTGACTTTAGCTTCGTATCCATTGAGTTTAAAAGACTACTTGGACTAAAAACTAGTAAACTAGATACACCCTACTCCATAGAACTGGCTAATGGTAAAACTATTGAAACGAGAGAAGTAGCAAAAGATTGTAAATTAGAACTCTGTGGGCACGAGTTTGGGATTGATCTTTTGCCAGTTGTATTGGGAAGTTTTGACATAGTTGTCGGCATGGACTGGTTGTCCGCGCACCATGCCGTCGTGATTTGCAACGATAAAGTCATTCAAGTCCCTCTCGCAAGCGGTGAAACTCTCTCAATTCAAGGGGAAAGACACGGAACGCCGCTAAGGATTATTTCGAGCATGAAGGCTCGTAAGTGTCTAAGGAAAGGGCTTGTCGCATTCTTGGCACACGTAGTGGACAAGAAGGCCGACGAGCGAAAGTTGGAAGATATTCCAGTAGCTAGAGATTTTCCGGATGTATTCCCAGAAGATTTGCCGGGGTTGCCACCACCTCGACAAGTCGAGTTCCGCATCGACCTCGTTCCTGGAGCTGCTCCTGTGGCACGATCGCCATACCGCCTAGCTCCATCAGAGATGCAGGAACTGTCCAGCCAGCTACAAGAATTATTGGACAAAGGCTTTATAAGACCGAGTTTCTCACCTTGGGGAGCTCCCGTCTTATTCGTAAAGAAAAAGGATGGCACATTTCGCATGTGCATCGACTATCGAGAGCTGAACAAGCTAACCATCAAGAATCGCTATCCTCTCCCCAGGATCGACGATTTATTTGATCAGCTCCAAGGATCTAGCTATTACTCCAAAATCGATTTGAGGTCCGGCTATCACCAGTTGCGTATACAAGAAGAAGATGTACCAAAAACGGCCTTCAGAACCCGGTATGGACACTATGAATTTTTGGTAATGCCGTTCGGCTTAACCAACGCACCAGCGGTTTTCATGGACCTAATGAACCGCGTGTGTAAGCCATACCTGGATAAATTCGTCATTGTTTTCATTGACGATATTTTGATATATTCACGCACCAAAGAAGACCACGAGAATCACCTTCGATTAATTCTTGAAGTATTACGCAAAGAGAAGCTCTACGCTAAATTCTCAAAGTGCGACTTTTGGATTCGGGAAGTTCACTTTTTAGGCCACGTGGTAAACGAGAAGGGCATACACGTTGATCCCGCCAAGATCGAGGCAATTAAAAATTGGGAAGCCCCTCGAACTCCTACCGAAGTACGACAATTTCTTGGCCTTGCGGGTTATTACAGAAGGTTCATCGAGAACTTTTCAAAGATAGCGCAAGCTTTAACCATGTTAACCCAAAAGGATAAGAAATTCGAGTGGACGGAAAAGCAAGAGGCAGCATTCCAATTACTTAAAGAAAAGTTATGTGGCGCTCCGATACTATCACTTCCAGATGGTACGGAAGACTTTGTGGTTTACTGTGATGCCTCACATCAAGGCCTAGGTTGTGTACTAATGCAGCGAGAAAAAGTAATAGCATATGCTTCCAGGCAACTGAAAATCCACGAGAGGAACTACACTACACACGATTTGGAATTAGGTGCAGTGGTATTCGCTCTCAAGATATGGAGGCACTATTTGTACGGAACCAAGTGCACGATTTTCACTGATCATAAGAGTTTGCAACACATTTTTTATCAGAAGGACTTAAACATGCGACAACGGCTATGGGTCGAATTATTAAACGATTACGATTGTGAGATAAAGTACCATCCCGGTAAGGCGAACGTTGTGGCCGACGCCTTGAGTCGCAAGGAACGGGTTAAACCATTGCGTGTCCGAGCTTTGGGTCTGACTATCCACACGAATCTGACTGAACGAATTCGTGAAGCTCAAGTTAACGCCCTTAAACCTGAAAATGTCAAGGGTGAAAGATTACGAAAGATGGTTGATTCACTAGAAACAAAAGCAGACCAGACACTGTATTTCATGAATAGAATTTGGGTTCCAGTGTACGGAGGATTGCGTGAGCTAGTATTGGCCGAAGCTCACAGTTCTAGATATTCGGTTCACCCTGGTGCAGACAAGATGTTCCACGATTTGAAGGAACTTTATTGGTGGCCGAATTTCAAAAGAGATATAGCAGCGTATGTTGCGCGATGTTTGACTTGTGCAAAGGTCAAGGCTGAGCACCAGAGACCTTCCGGTCTGCTCCAGCAACCGGAAATACCGGAATGGAAATGGGAACGAATTACCATGGATTTCATTACCAAGTTACCCAAGACAACAAGCGGCCATGACACGATCTGGGTAATCGTTGATCGATTGACAAAATCTGCACACTTCCTTCCGATCCGCGAAACGGACAAGTTGGAGAAACTGACTCGTTTGTACATAAAGGAAGTGGTGTCTAAACACGGTGTACCTGTTTCTATCATCTCCGATCGCGATAGTCGTTTCACTTCCAGATTTTGGGAAAGTTTAAATGAAGCCCTCGGTACTCGCCTCGACATGAGTACCGCATATCACCCCCAAAAGGATGGTCAAAGTGAACGAACCATCCAGACCTTGGAGGATATGTTACGGGCATGCGCGATAGATTTCGGAGGTAATTGGGATACACACTTGCCATTGGTAGAATTTTCCTACAACAACAGTTATCATACGAGCATTCAAGCCGCACCGTTTGAAGCTCTATATGGACACAAGTGTCGATCGCCATTATGTTGGGCGGAAGTTGGAGAAAAACAACTCACCGGGCCCGAAATTGTTCAAGAGACCACGGACAAGGTCTTTTTGATAAAAGAACGCCTCAAAGCGGCCTGTGACCGCCAGAAAAGCTATGCTGATATGAGGCGAAAGCCTTTAGAGTTTCAAGTCGGAGACAGGGTCCTACTAAAAGTGTCACCTTGGAAAGGTATCGCGCGCTTTGGAAAGCGCGGAAAGCTGAACCCACGATATATTGGACCGTTCGAAGTCTTGTCCAGGGTAGGCACCGTGGCATACAAGCTCAAGTTGCCTCAAGAGCTTAGTGGAATACACGACACGTTTCACGTGTCAAATTTGAAAAAGTGCCTATCCGACGAAACTCTCATCATTCCAGCAGACGAAATCCAGATTGATGACAAGTTACATTTTGTTGAAGAACCAATCGAGGTAACTGATTGGAAGGTCCAAAAACTAAGGCGCAGCAAGATCAGATTGGTCAAAGTGCGCTGGAATGCCAAGCGTGGACCGGAGTTCACGTGGGAAAGGCTGGACCGGTTGAAGCAAAAATATCCCGCCCTATTCGAGAAGACACCTGTACCGGAGAACTCGAAGTGAATTCTGGGACGGAATTCTCTTAACGGGGGGAGAATGTAACTACCGGCAAAAATAAGGTAATTCCGTACAAATTAATTAATATATGATTAACGTAATTAAATGCAATTATGTGTGATTTAATTATCGAGGCCTTAGGAGATAGCAATTTCCAAATAGTGCATAGGAATGCATACGTTTAATGGTAAAAACATGATTGGATCATGTGCGAATAAACTATCCGGTATGGACGTTGGCAGTTACCCGGTAATAATTAAATAAACGAAAAGGATCCCGGACACCCAGGATATAAAATAAAGGGTATTTTCACAAAATATAATGAGTTTTGGAACTCCAAAACCATAAGTGAAGACGTCTTGTACAAATCTCCCGGTAACGAATAAAATGCGCGTACCGCACCCGATACGCGTATAACTCATAATTTCACCCGGCAAAGGCCTAAATAACCAATCAACGCTTAAATTAGACTATATTTAAGGGTTATTAAAGGTATTTTTAATGTCCGAATAACGCGTGATTAAATCCCAAAAAATACCCGAACGACACCCGAACGACGAGGGATTAAACATAACAAGTATTTAGTAAATAAATTGTGTTGTGGACCCCACCCAAGCCACACAAGGGCCGGCCTAGATGGCCTTGTGGTGTCCATGCAAGTGTTTAACAATCATAACCTCCTAAAGCTAGACATAAAGCATGCAAGGATAAAGCCAAAAGGTGTAAGAAACATGGAAGTACAAAAGCATGCTCTTGATTTCTTTTCTTGTAAAATTTTCGGCCATATGGCCATAAAATCCAAGACACACTCAAACCAACTACACACTAGTATACACATGCATGTGAGAGGTCTTATATAAAGATTATGATAGATCACAAGGATTTAGCAAGAGTTGCAAGAAACCTCCTACTCATACATACATATACACGGCTACACACACTCACATATCCATCCAAGATCACTTGTGTACTTCTTAAATCTCTTGAATCTTTAGTAATAATCACATGCAATCCATAGAAGATATGGTGAGCTTATAAGTAACATGTGTTAGAGACTTGGAGAAAACAAAGCAAAACTCTTCTTCTTCTTTCTTCTTGGAGCCGTGAGTTTCCCCTCCCCCATATACATTCTTCTTTCAAGTTTTTACATCTCCAAATCACTCAAAACAATCCATCATCCAAACCCCTATTGTGTGTTTCAAGCTTGGAGCTTAACCATTAAGGAAGAACACACAAAACCCCTCTCAAAATCCAAGGTTTTGTCTTCCCTAGCCTTGTGCTAGTAGTAAGCTTCTTAACCTTGTTTTTGATTATTATTATTCATGTATGTGTTCTTAGAAGCAAGTTGTACATGAAGGGTTTAAAAGGTGGTTTGAACATAATCTTTAATAGGTTTTACTTGAGTAAAATAGATGATTAAAGATATGTAAATAAATCATGGATTTGATGATGATAAAGTAATGATCTTGAAAATATATAAAGTTTACACTTAAACTAAGTAGGATGATGATTTGGTTAAGATTTATGGAATGAACTTGAATATGTTAAAAAGTAACTTTAATCATCTTATTATGATCATCTAAGGTATAATATATGGTGGAACATGTTAGGAGTTCAAGAATAAAGAAGATGAAAAATTAAAGTTAACTTACTTAGAAGAATGATATTTTGTTAAAATAGGCAAATACATAAAACACACATACAAGTAGTCTTATATATGGAATATAAGACTAATAAAAGTGTTTTGATACAAAAATAACTTACCAATAAAAAGTTGAATCTTCAAAGTCTACTATTTTGAGTGAAAAATGCTAACTTTGGAAGTTAGAGTGGAAAAATGCAACATTTGAAAGTTAAGGGACTAATATTGTAACTTTGAATTTTAGAGGACTAAAATGGATATTTTAGGAACTATTAGTCCAAAAATGCAAGGATGGAAAGGTTGGTGTCAAAAGTGTAAGTAATAAATCTCTAAGGATGATTTTGGTAAATACTAGTAGATATACTTGGGTATTTTGGTATAAAAGTATATTTTTGAAAGTATAAAAATATGGATTTGTATTAACATAAGGATTTTTATAAAATAGAGATTTTATAAAAATATTAAACAAACTTGAGAAACTTGTACAAAAATGAATACTTTTATATAAATGGGAATATAAAAGTATTGGAAACATTTTTGTAGTTAAGTTAACAAGTTGGGTTAAAAATACATAAGTATTTCAAACCTTCCAAGTAATATGTGTAAAGAGGAAGAAATATGGATAATATTTCTATAAAACACATGTTGGGAAAAACTTGGAGAAATTAACTATTCGAGCTAAGATATCGAACTAAGACGCGTTAACGAACCGTACACGGACAAAACATGAGAAAAATGCTGTTGCGGCAAGATAAGAAAATATATATTTTTAAGAAGTAAAATATATATACAACATGGGTGAAAACTAATAAACACTTTCCTAAGTGTTAAAGGAATTATTCGTGGGAGAAAAACATAACGTAAGACGTTAAACAAACGTATATACTTAACAAGAAAAATTACACATTTATATATGTACACTCGTCTCGGCAAAATTCTAGTATATCTACTTAATGGGAAAGTAGATATGTGGGAAGGAAAGCCGCGACGAGTAGACAAAGATATATATGTGTATGCCGCGCCGACAAGACCCTAGTATATTTATTTGAATGGGAAAATAAATATACGGTATGGTGAGTTGAATCGGGTGTTAAGAATATACAATCGAACGACAAGATCTTAGTATATTTGTTTAAATGGGAAAACAAATGTGCGGCAAAGTGAGTCGGGTCGAGTGTTGAAATATATTATATCGAGCGATGCGATCTTAAGTATAATTATTTAAATGGGAAAATAATTATATGTTAAGTGAAGTCGAGTCGATGATAATAAGGTACAAGTTAAGGAAATATTAACAAGAGTAATATATAACTTGTAACACAAAGGGTAATCTGACGCCAACGAAACCTAGGATACGCGCTTAATTAAACGGGATTTGGAATAACTTGTGGTCGGGAGTTGGGTGTACAACTTGCCAGGGCACATGCACTATAGGGATAGTGACTTATACGTCTAGGACGTTTGTAGGTGCGAGACCCTCTTTGCTATCTACTTAGTGAGCCAGACAGTGTTTCAGGTGAGTTTCACGGCCCCATTTTAAACTATTTTTACGTTTTTCGGGGGAAAGATATGTTAGGGAAAATGTTTGACGGATTTATTACTTGAGGTGTGACCGCCACTCGGGGTTGAGTCCTCGCCTCTATAATCATTTGTTCAGGGAAATGAAACCGGTGGAATATTGGATAGTACTATTGGTGCCTGACAAGGCCCACCCCTAATCGATAGCGTCGATTATGCATTAGGTTATGCCTGGGGTGCATATATTCTGAACTTAAGTCGTGGGAAACCGAGTAACGACTTGGAGCGGGGCATTATTATTTTACGTCTTGGTTTGATTATAGTCTCAAGTAGAATTATAGGAATTTGCAACTCCTATATATTGTCATAACATGGTATTTCTCAAGTATTCAAGTTTTGGAAACTAAAAACCTGTGAACTCACCAATATATTTATATTGACGAAACTTTTAAACATATCTTTCAGGTAATTAGATGAAGGAGAACCGGGCAAGCTGGGTCGTGGAATCCTCCGTTGTGGCGTTAAACATTTTGCGGGGTTTCACCTTTATTTCCCAAGGCTTTGGGATATATTTGAGAAACCTCTATGTTGTCTTAAAAACAATTTACTTTTATGTAATATTTTGAACAAGATTTGACGCCATAATAAATGACCCATTTTCTTTAAATTACTTGTGTTTAGCATTAACCTTGACTTTATGCTCTTGAACCGTCGCGCCACGTGTTTCCGCCATTGTCGTGGTGTGACATTGTGATACTCACAGAACTTGCTTCGGTCCACGTTCCTCCGTTTCCCCAAGGGGTTGGCTTCTTTCAGCGTGACATGCTCTGTTTTCAGGACCTGGGATGGTGTCTTTGTTAGCGGGGTCCAATCGTGGTTTTTCTTCGAATGTCCACGCTGGTCTCGCGATTGCTTGTTATTGATGAGTTGGCGGGCATCGCCCGCGGGGGAGTATTTCCCCTCGTCGGTCGTGCCCGAGATGCGGCTCCAAACAGATTTGTTTTTGTGTTTATTATTATTATTATTATTATTATTATTATTATTATTATTATTATTATGGTGTTGCGGTTGGAAGCCGTGCATCTGGTTGAAAGATTTTTCGGAGGAGGCATATATTTTCGCGAAGTGGATGAGTTCATCCCAGGACTCCGGAATGCCATCTTTGCCCGTAAGGCATTTCATTAGTTCTGGGCTCCGAACATTATGTATGAATGCTGCTCGGGTAAGTTCTTCCCCGCAGCCTATTTGCAAAGCCTCCTTATTGAATCGAACTATGAAGTCTTCGATGGATTCATGATCATGTCGGCGGCATAACAAAATGTGCGCCTTGTCCTTCTTGTGCTTGCGCTAGTGTGAAAAGTGATTTCCAAACTTGTCAGTGAGGTCGTCGAAGTCCTTAACGCTCCCCGCGGGGAGGTTGTCGAACCAGACCCTGGCCGCGCCGGTTAAAGTCTGGGCAAACAAATGGCACCAGACCTGGACGGGCCAGTCTACCGACATACCTGCGCACTCAAAGTCATGCACATGGTCGTCCGGGTCACGCAGGCCATCGTATCTACCGATGCTGCTAGGAAGCTTAGCTTTCCTTGGTATTTTGGCTGTCGCTATGCGAGCGACAAACTTTGATTTTTCGGCGAAAGCTTTTGGTCTAAACGGCCTGACCAAGTCATCGTCCTCGTCGTTATGACGCGAACGGTGACGGTGTTTCTTTCCATTGTGGTCAGAGTCGCTGCTAGACGACTCATAGCCATCCGGTTCATCACGTGACTTCGCGCAGCCCTGAACCCTGGCGTCTCCGCCGAGTTCCCCGCTACGACCGTCATCGTGAGTGGCCGAGCCTTTCTTTTTGTACCCCTTTTTGGATGGAGTATCATAAGTAAGGGCTTTACCCTTCTTCTTGGCTTGTTGCAAAAGTTTGCGTTGGTATATCGCAGCACTTTTGGCGTTCTGACGAAGGAGCCACTGGTCTGGGTCCTCCTCAGAACCGCCGTCACTGTCATCGTCCGAGTCTACATCACGGATCTCAAGATCTGGTTGCTCGAGACGTGAAGTGGGCTGTTTGACGACAGTGTGTGGTGTGTTTTGGTTTTCCAGGGACTGAGCATCGACGTCCCCGGTTTGGTTAAGGACAGAAGTGTTAGGGTTGGGTTCAGCCATGGGTGGGTTAAAAGATGAGTGAATAAAGCTGTTCTAATCGATGGATGGCGCCAATGAAGAAACAATAAGTAACACGGTGATTAATACTAATCACCGGGTGGTTTATACTTATGTTACTACAAGTTTAATCCTTTACCCAAACCGTGATGGTTAACCCGTTTGAAGGTTTAGTTGTGGTGAAGTGTGTGTATGAAGTGTGTAAGGACGCAAGATATAAGTGGTTCGGTCGGTAATGACCTACGTCCACTGTAAACACTGGAATATTATTGAGAGAGAATGATTACAAGGATTATATCTAGTTGTGAGAGCTATTTTCTGAATGATCTTACAAGGAGAAACCTATTCCTATTTATAGGCATAATGGTGGGCTGCATGAAAAGGCCCACCGGTGATACCATCGGCTTGGGCCCAACTGAGGCCTAAGGCCATGTTCCTTCTGAAATTGGCGGGAAGCGGCCGATTACTGTTGATGACGTCATGCTACTGTGTGGTCGTTGTTATAGCTGGACACGTGGCAAGTTTCTGGTGGTGTACAGTGATGTTGTACTTGCTACAGTGCTGAGGCTACCTGTGTCGTTTGACTGTTGGCGAGGTATGCCTGATGGTCACTGTTGATGGCAGCGTACAGTATAGCCGTTTAGCTTTTGTACTATCTGCCACATGTCATTCTCCTGTTCGTGTGTACTCTGACACAGATCTCTGTGAATCTTCCTTTTGTTGTCCTTTGTACCTCGTATAAAAAGTGTTAAGGGAAGATTCCGCGCATGCTGGTACGCGCGTATCAGGTATTGTTTGTTGCTTATCAGCTGTTTTGACGCACGAGGTTGTTGACTGATTGCTCCCGCGCGAGTGGATCCCTGCGCCGTGATCTGGCGCGAGGATCTTGTTTATGGGGATAGGGACGCCTCTTGGATTAGGCTCCCTATCCCTTCACCAAGTTTTAGTGATTTTTAGCACAAGATGACAATCTAAATGGATGTGTTACTATTTTATGCATATATATATATATATGTAACTGGTAAACAGGTATACTTTATCGGGTAAGCGGGTAGGGTAAACAGATATATCATCAAATCCTAAACTCGTGAGAAATAATAAAAACTAATTTCATACCCGGTCTCATACCTGATTACCTGACCCCAAACTTGTCCCAATATGTCGACTTTCGAGTTTAATATCGGATTCGGGTTTAATTGTGATCCCTATATCATGCTCACTCAACTATGCTCTTCAACTTTATTTTGTGGAATTTTTGTGATTGGATCTCTATTTGTTCAATTATATACTAGTAGGAATGCTCGCACGTTGCCGCGGGTTATGGTTTTTAGCTCACGTTACGTGGCGAGTTTCATGTAATCTATTTTTAATACCAATTCGCTAAGACAACGAATATTGATAGTCACAAAGGCGGCTCTAGTAGGAAGATCGCGCCACACAAAGCAGTTTATCATGAACCCTCTCTCCTACACTCATAACCATTTAAAAAATATATCAAAAAATAAATACGAGAAACAATTTTTTCCTGTATATACCGATAATAACAACTTTTTTCACGCCTGCGTTCACAATTAGAGCTGTTAAAAAAGGTCGCGGCTGGTGACTCGCTTGAAGTTCTCTAAAACAACTCAAAAAACGCTCGACTGTAAACGAACTCAACTCGTGGCTCGCTCTTTGTAACGACCCCGGCTGACGTGGCCGGGTCGTCGGGTCGGGTTATCGGAGTTACACAGCGGAATCCAGGGTTATAACAGTTTTGTAGTCTTCCAGGATCCACGTCATCATTTCTGTTGGGTTACCTGAACACATGTCAAAAATAGTTTCTGTCAACATAAAGTTGTGTGAGGTCTCGTATTTTATAAAGTGAATGGCCAGTTCGTTTATTTATGATTCTTTTATAATTATCTTTTATAAATATGCTTTACAATTCTATATTCTGGAGGGGAACTAGATATTCTATCAATTCGATTATATTTCTATTATTTCGATTAGATTCTATAAGTTGCCATTCCTTTCTATTGTATCACTCTGCTTGTGATAATATATGATTATTTTACCCTCTACTTGGGTAAACTGGTTCTTGTCCTCTAGTTAGACAAGAAAGGAGATGGCGATACCGTCCAGTACTGTCCTCGTTGTTTCTATTGCCCCTTTCTATAACTTCTATAAATCGTTATTCTTTTATGTAAAGCATTATGTTTTCTAAATGACATGTATTTCCCCTAAAACACTTAATAAAACGGTAAAAGAGGGGAGTTCACGATACTCACTTGTTTGCGTTATATCTTCTAGCTAATCTTCTTATTACAATTATATTTCATATATATATTGATACGTTTAACGCGTGGAACTTGTTAGATTGTAATACTTAGGATATATATCATATATACAATTTATATATAAGGAATTCAGTATATATTAGATAGTCCTAAACTCGGGGTTTGGTCAATCTAGGCGAAAAGAAACAAAGCTGGCCTTTACAGCTTGGCACGCGAACCTAATAAGAACTCTAGACATTCTTACCCGAGCTTAGTATATCGTTTTATATATCAAATCTTATATATAAACGTATATATTCTATATATGATTATTAATCTCTTATTATTATTATCAAGTCCGTACGTTACTCGTATTATATATATATATTCGTATAATTCTAATAATATTCCTCGTCTATCTGATTGGAACCGGGTTCTATTCCGGTGTTGACCGAGTCACTGAGTCGACTCGGCGACGACTCGTATCCTTCCAATTCAATGATCGGTACCTCGTAATCAATATAATCACCGTGTTAATAATAGATTATAAGATTGTGACCAACCAACCAATAGGAAATAGTGACCGAATCTTACCGAATTATTATCGGAACATAATCGGGAGTTAACCGGAAAGCGACCGGAAGTTAACCGAACTTCCAATTGGTACCTTGCAATAATTATAACCATTATTAATACTTGATTATAACATTAAGAGACCAAAATAGCTGGAAAGAGATAACCGAAGCATAATCTAAACATAACATAATCGGATCATAACCCATCTCGCCGGATAATTATTGGAACACGACCGGGAAGTTAACCGGAAGTTGTATCAATCCGGGTATCAGACCCGTCATCCAAACTTGGTACCGGAGATGTGAGAGGATCTCGCCGGAGCGGAATCGGGAACTAACCGGAGGTCCAATCCACCTACTATGATTCGAAGAGCATAAAGGTTTAATGGTGATTTTGGGTTAATAGTACCCGATACAGTCAAGGACAGAAAGATGGGTAGGAATCGATGGGTATTGCGATGCTTATTTAGATCCCACGACAGTCACCGGATTTGGTGACTGTCCGGTGGGTTTAGAACAGCCGGTTTATCAGATTATCATTGGAACCGTAGAAGGGTCCTGATTGTGCGATAACAAAACAGAAAAGGAGAGGGTTATCGGGTTTGGTTCGCCGGAGAGGAGAGGTTAAAACAGAGGAGGAGAAAGGTGATGCTACTTACCGGAGAGAGGAAGAAGATGACTGGCGGCGGTGGTGGTGGTGACCGGAGGTGGAGGCGGCGGAAGCCGGCCATGTACCCCGGTCAGGCTTCTTGATTTGATGAACACACCTTAAGTGTGTGTATATACTGATTAGAGGGAGAGAGTAGCGAGAGGTGAGAGATAAGAGGGTTTTTATAGGAGAATTAAATAAGAGGGTGTTTGACTACGGGAATAATTACTGAGACTCGCGATAACTGGTAATAATTATAACGATCAAACAAAAGACGTTGGACAACGGGTTATTAGCAGATTAGGAGCGTTTAACCATGATAATAATAATTCAATAATTATTATTTATATATTCGGTTAAAACAGTTAGTCGAAAGATTCGAACTTGAATAATTAATTCGGATAACCGGGTGGTCAGGTCCGACCCGACCCGTTTAAGAGACACGTAAGGTGACGTAATCACTTCGAGACTTTGGGGTGTTACAATCTCCCCCCCTTAGGAAATTTCGTCCCCGAAATTTGAATGATCTTGTCCTTTATATTCTTAATCTATAAGGACGTTATCATTAGAACTAAATACTTGTCATCGAGACATGATTGGTTCTCATGGTTTGCGAGGAAATCGATTTTGTATCAATCCAATATTAGAAATGTCAATCTGTATGACTACATTTTGATCATATTTCTAATTACGTTTTAACCTTTCTTGCTATAGTCATATTAATTCAGATACATGGATTATCTGTATTATTTCGATATGGCTATTAAAGATTCTCGTATTGATACTATACTTCCCTCGTTTGATATTCGGATTCGTTTACAATGATGGATTCTAGATAGTTCTCAAGAGATAGATACGGAAGTCCCTTCGTTATTACGGTTTGAACGGGATCCGAGCTACTATCTCTTTTATTCGAACTTTAGAATTTACCATCATTGTAATTCCGATTCTTAAAGAGTAGGAATATCCTTTGGTAACTATCGGGTTAATCTTTACAAATTCTATCCTTCAATTCCATCTATATGGTTGATCTCTAGGTTACCCCTATTCGTGGTATACTTAGGAGGTTTCTCATATCATTAGACGTATCTTATCTAAATTCTTAAAGGTACCGGAAAAGACTAATTCATTGATGATTGAGATTTCTCTTAAATCATCTATAATAGTCTTACTGACTATTTCATTGATGATTAACTGCATTGTGTCTAATACATATTAATTGACTTTTCTCATTGTATTATCGTGAACGAGGTCTTTCACAATTCTACAGTCAATATATGTAACTTTCTCTTTATAGTCTCAGAATCCACTGGTAACAGTCGTTGTTACGATTCTTTTGACTTTAAAATTCTGAGAACAATGCATCATTTAATCTTTCTCAAAATCATGATTATCATTCCGGATTACTATACTTATCGCATTAACTATTTCTGTAAAATTCTTTCTTATTTCTAGTTCGGAATTCGATACACTCTCGGTAAAATATTTCTTTATAATATTTTCTAGTTGTTTTCGTATAACTTATATTTTTATTCTGATAATTTCTTTTAATGTTTATATTCTTACTCTGATAATTATATTTCTCGGCATATCGGATGCCTTTCTATTTTTCAGACATATCGGATGTCTTTTCGATTGATAATTCTTTTTATTGTCGATTTATATTCTTTTATTTATTCATTTATATTCTCTTATATCCAAGCAAATACTGATAATATCTATAGTACACACTATAAATTCAGTATTTCTATAATATATGTTTGCTTGGAATAATTCTTTCTTATATATATATATTCGATCAAAGTCTATATTATTGGTGTCTGAAAACACATTCCGATAGACTTATATATAGGCAATATATCATATCTTCTTAATCCAACTTATTATAAGCAAGGCTTATTTCGTTGAGATATTCGTATAGATAGTTCTTGCCAGAATAGTGATTTCTTAAATGATCTCTCGCAGCCTTTAACCCGGAACAGGAATTCCGTCATTCTTTGGCCAGAGAGTTTCACTGGAAAAATGAGCATAACTCTATTCATTTTTCGTTTTAACTTCGATTATACCTTGCGGATCTCTACGCGATTCCGCTTGGTATCAATTATATTTTGATATATTCGTTGGATTCTACCATCTCTGGTTTCCGAACCCATATAGATCTTTATCTATTATATTCTTGGAATTTTAACAATTCTTTTATCACTTTTTAAATTTCAAACTTGGTAACACTTGACCGTTTTACCAATTTGATTGTATTATAACTCGCGTGAGTTTTTATACGAAATGACTACGAAGATTTGTTCATAGTGGTATATATCCTCATAAGAATCCTGTGACTTAGCGGCAAATGTCCGGATATACCTTCTGTAAGGGTCCGAATTTCCTTTGCCACGGGGATTACACAGAGGACATATAACTAGCTTTGGTTGGCAATCAAAATCAATAAACTGATTTCTTTGATTCGTAGAATTTAACCAATCGGTGGTTTATATTCTGCAAATATTTTCTTAGTTGTATTCACGAAGGAATTTCAACAATATTGCCAGTTTTGTGGTCGTATTCTCCACATACGATATGCTGATATTTCGGATTTATAATTCTTCTTATTATTTACTTTCTTATTATTTCTCTTAATATGTTCGTGACCCAAACATACTGTGATCTCAATAAACTTCTACTCGAATGTTCCTGTGCCTGTGGCATTCATAATTATGTTTGCAACCATAATTACTATTCCACCTCACCTAACATTCCAGTGTTTGTTTATTTTAACCACAATAGGTATGTGTCCCTTACATATGATTTCGATATTCTGTTCTTTATTTTCTCTTGAGTTCGAAATTATATATATATTCAGGATAAAACTTGTTGATCTAAGTCTAACGAAATAGACTGTCAATCGTTC
This sequence comes from Ambrosia x helenae, assembly GCA_030844895.1. Classification (NCBI taxonomy): domain Eukaryota; kingdom Viridiplantae; phylum Streptophyta; class Magnoliopsida; order Asterales; family Asteraceae; genus Ambrosia; species Ambrosia x helenae. Next base: position 100,503,092 of record CM061230.1, on the reverse strand, counting down.
AAGAATTTGTTCGTGTCAGAAGATATTCAATATAACACTCCAATCTTTTTAATGTCCTTGACTTGTTCGAGTCGTAGGATAAAGATGATAGTTATATTTTCGTATAATCGAGAGAGTAAGAATTTGGTTTCGTCAGACAGATACCAGCGTATGTTGATTACGGGATTTCGAGAATAATATTTTGTCCAAATATTATTTGATTCTGGAAGGGATCGAGGAGGACCTCTAACCGAGATTTTTATATAATTACAAATATGAGTTTAGATTATAAAACGGAATGTATATAATATTTATTATCGTTTATATCGGAAAAATATCGAAGAATTTATACGATCGAATATACGTATGAAATTATATGGAAAAAGGCTCTTGATATATATATACGAATTTGATAAATAAATTTCTATGAAAATACTATTAATTGCGATATGAAATATGTTTCGATAAAATAATACGGTCGTAGTTCTTTTATATAAAAATTCTTGAAAATAATTTATAATAATAATACGGATTCAATTTTCATAATAATATTCGTTTTTGAAAATAACATTCACGATTCAAATGAGTCGTGGTAAAAACTTCTTAATATCGGAAATTCTTAAATTTTTAATAAACAAATTTCTTATTATAATTTGATAAAATAAATAAATTTTTTAAATTATCGAAATTAAAACTTTAAGATTAAACGGATAAATTTAGATAAAACCTGAGATAGATTCTGGGGTGTTTTAAAAATTATCAATACTTGATTTGATAAAAATATTAATCGGAATTTCTCAATCTTTTTAATAAATCGTTATTTTAAAAATCGGGATATATATATTTAAAATCGAAATACTGGTTTCGTATAAAAATGGTAAAGACTAAGTATAAATTTAATAACTTCCAAAATTATACTTAAAAGATTTAAAACATTTTAATTAATCGCGGTGTATATATAGGGTCTTTTATTTAAATAATCGAGGAAAAATTCTTAGGAAACACAATATTTATATATTAGATTTTATAAAATTTCGGAAATTACGATGTGTAAATAATACTTCTGGAAACTCGAGCATAGGAATGTTCAAGTTTGCGCGTATATCTATATTTTCTCTTTTTAATATATATCGAAATAACCGTGAGGTTAACGATCTGAATAATTATTAAGACGGAAATTTCGGAGAGATGCGACGAGTAATTATAATCAACGAGTTTTTTTTTTTTTTTTTTTTTTTTTTCTAGAGAATGAAATATGATTTCAAACTCTCGTACAAGTCGATTGAATCGTCGAAGAATACGTTTGTACTTTTTATATCTATTTGTATATATATATACTTCTTAAAATTTCTGTCATTTCTTATTTATAACGGAATTTGTTTTCTGATTTCTTTTAATATATCTGGTTTCTGTTCTATATTCGTTCTTATTTCATATGGCCTTAATATCCTGTAAGATTTCCCAGAAATTAGATGTGCATATAAATTCACAACTGTGTACAGAATTGTCAATTTATCCCACATAATCATTCTAGTAATTTCTTGTGGTGGATTCGTTTTAATTTCTAGTATACTGTTATGGTTCTCACCAACTTTATAATGGTTTTGACATTTAGGTACCCAAAAATTTAATAACCTGATATTTTCTTTACTAATCCTGATATCCTAAATATTTCTAATTTATTTTTCTAAGCAACATTTCTTTTTAGAAAAACATTCTGATAGATCCCGGATGACTAAAGACTTCAAAACTGTTATAAGTGCCGCTCTGATACCAACTGTAACGACCCCGGCTGACGTGGCCGGGTCGTCGGGTCGGGTTATCGGAGTTACACAGCGGAATCCAGGGTTATAACAGTTTTGTAGTCTTCCAGGATCCACGTCATCATTTCTGTTGGGTTACCTGAACACATGTCAAAAATAGTTTCTGTCAACATAAAGTTGTGTGAGGTCTCGTATTTTATAAAGTGAATGGCCAGTTCGTTTATTTATGATTCTTTTGTAATTATCTTTTATAAATATGCTTTACAATTCTATATTCTGGAGGGGAACTAGATATTCTATCAATTCGATTATATTTCTATTATTTCGATTAGATTCTATAAGTTGCCATTCCTTTCTATTGTATCACTCTGCTTGTGATAATATATGATTATTTTACCCTCTACTTGGGTAAACTGGTTCTTGTCCTCTAGTTAGACAAGAAAGGAGATGGCGATACCGTCCAGTACTGTCCTCGTTGTTTCTATTGCCCCTTTCTATAACTTCTATAAATCGTTATTCTTTTATGTAAAGCATTATGTTTTCTAAATGACATGTATTTCCCCTAAAACACTTAATAAAACGGTAAAAGAGGGGAGTTCACGATACTCACTTGTTTGCGTTATATCTTCTAGCTAATCTTCTTATTACAATTATATTTCATATATATATTGATACGTTTAACGCGTGGAACTTGTTAGATTGTAATACTTAGGATATATATCATATATACAATTTATATATAAGGAATTCAGTATATATTAGATAGTCCTAAACTCGGGGTTTGGTCAATCTAGGCGAAAAGAAACAAAGCTGGCCTTTACAGCTTGGCACGCGAACCTAATAAGAACTCTAGACATTCTTACCCGAGCTTAGTATATCGTTTTATATATCAAATCTTATATATAAACGTATATATTCTATATATGATTATTAATCTCTTATTATTATTATCAAGTCCGTACGTTACTCGTATTATATATATATATTCGTATAATTCTAATAATATTCCTCGTCTATCTGATTGGAACCGGGTTCTATTCCGGGTGTTGACCGAGTCACTGAGTCGACTCGGCGACGACTCGTATCCTTCCAATTCAATGATCGGTACCTCGTAATCAATATAATCACCGTGTTAATAATAGATTATAAGATTGTGACCAACCAACCAATAGGAAATAGTGACCGAATCTTACCGAATTATTATCGGAACATAATCGGGAGTTAACCGGAAAGCGACCGGAAGTTAACCGAACTTCCAATTGGTACCTTGCAATAATTATAACCATTATTAATACTTGATTATAACATTAAGAGACCAAAATAGCTGGAAAGAGATAACCGAAGCATAATCTAAACATAACATAATCGGATCATAACCCATCTCGCCGGATAATTATTGGAACACGACCGGGAAGTTAACCGGAAGTTGTATCAATCCGGGTATCAGACCCGTCATCCAAACTTGGTACCGGAGATGTGAGAGGATCTCGCCGGAGCGGAATCGGGAACTAACCGGAGGTCCAATCCACCTACTATGATTCGAAGAGCATAAAGGTTTAATGGTGATTTTGGGTTAATAGTACCCGATACAGTCAAGGACAGAAAGATGGGTAGGAATCGATGGGTATTGCGATGCTTATTTAGATCCCACGACAGTCACCGGATTTGGTGACTGTCCGGTGGGTTTAGAACAGCCGGTTTATCAGATTATCATTGGAACCGTAGAAGGGTCCTGATTGTGCGATAACAAAACAGAAAAGGAGAGGGTTATCGGGTTTGGTTCGCCGGAGAGGAGAGGTTAAAACAGAGGAGGAGAAAGGTGATGCTACTTACCGGAGAGAGGAAGAAGATGACTGGCGGCGGTGGTGGTGGTGACCGGAGGTGGAGGCGGCGGAAGCCGGCCATGTACCCCGGTCAGGCTTCTTGATTTGATGAACACACCTTAAGTGTGTGTATATACTGATTAGAGGGAGAGAGTAGCGAGAGGTGAGAGATAAGAGGGTTTTTATAGGAGAATTAAATAAGAGGGTGTTTGACTACGGGAATAATTACTGAGACTCGCGATAACTGGTAATAATTATAACGATCAAACAAAAGACGTTGGACAACGGGTTATTAGCAGATTAGGAGCGTTTAACCGTGATAATAATAATTCAATAATTATTATTTATATATTCGGTTAAAACAGTTAGTCGAAAGATTCGAACTTGAATAATTAATTCGGATAACCGGGTGGTCAGGTCCGACCCGACCCGTTTAAGAGACACGTAAGGTGACGTAATCACTTCGAGACTTTGGGGTGTTACACTCTTTAGCTGGCTCGTTTTTATATGATCAATTTTTTATTTCCAATGGAGAAATAAGTACTAAAATATAAAACATCGTAAACTGTTTCTTATTACTAATCAAATGATTTAACATAAACAAATAAAATATAAATTTCTTATATATTATGAATATTTTGTACTTAGTTTTGTAAAAAAAAATATATAAAAAATGGTTACAGTTCATAAAGCGTTTTACACGTACGAAGGACGTTAGATATGGGTTGACTGGCCACCCCGGTTTGTAGGTTAGATATGTCGACGTAGATCTCTGCCGTTTATCGTTCAAAAAAAAAGATCTCTACCGTTCAAAAAAAAAGACTGAGATCTCGAGATCATCCAAAATACTAGAGAGAGAAAGAAGCAACTGTTTTTAGCAGTAAAAGTGCCATTTTGGTAATTTTGTATTTTTGCAAAGGTTATTTCCGTCAGCACATTCACATGTTGCCATAAAGATCTCTGACCTCCCTACAAAATCAGATGTCACCCGTTGCTCCTTCTTTTAAGCATCACACTCTCTCAACAAAACAAAAGAATGCCTTTGCCTTCAGTAGTCACCGAACCACCGCCACTGTTCACCGGTAGGGATGGGCGAGAGGGTTGCGGTGTTTCTTTGGTTGAGATGATTGTCATGTGTGTGAGTTTCTTCGACCGTTTCCTCTACATTAATTAATTCATCCAGAAACCCTCGCAGCATACGAGAATGTCGAGGTTATTTTGAGGTGATTAATAAACGTTTCTATACATTACTCTCTTCTTTGATTTCTTGTTTCCCGTTTTATATTTCTTCATGTAATGCAAATTATTATTATTAAATGAAAGTTATTAACTCTTGATTGTATTTGTTAATAATACTGTTGAATGGTGAAAAGAGTTTGTGACGAACTAATTTTAGTTGGTTGTTGGCGTGCAGAATCCTAAGAGATGTTTTCCGGGATTATCCGCTCAGATATGCAGTTTCTCTACTAAAGGTATGGGTCCGCGATTCGCTAAAGGTAACGTATTCCGCAGGTTCATTTCAGTATGAACCGGTATGATGTATATAGAGTCTGGTACGGTATAGATTTTATTTTTAATAAAAAATAGTTATTTACTGTGTTTATATAATATTAATTTTATACGGAGTACTTTTTATATTTATAAATTTATAAGGACCAAATGTAAACCAATGAAGATGGTGGGGGTTAAATGTTTAAATACATAAACTAATTTTACACATTTTTTTATGTAAAAAACACCAAATTTTATATCTAAATGTAAACTATTGAAAGATAGAGGGGTTAAGTGTTTAAATTTCTAAACTTATCTAACCTTAAATAATGCATGCTAATAAAGCAGCACGGGATGGACGACATCCCCTTAAGTAAAAACGCTAATAAAGCAGCACCCCAAGCATACTTTGGGACACTGTCCAAATCTTTCAAAATTTCTACATATGATTTAGTATATGATAACGCATTACCGGTAGGCTTGATGAAGCACGAAACTATTATCATCTAGACCGCAACTTTGCGTTTGTTCACATCAATGTTAATGTTGCATGCAAGGTCCCAGAGTTACCAGAGAGTCATTCTATCGTTATTGCCAAAAAGAGTAGCATAAGCATTATATTTTTAGTATCCTTAAAAATCACAGGTTTGCCATCAATAGGCAAATGGGTTAAAAATAGAATGTCTTCTAATGTAATGGCCAATGAAATTTCCTTATTAAACTTGAAAACATTAAAATTCTGGCGGTCAAGGTGGGACGTCAGAAGTTCTATCATAAGAGGAGCCATGATTTTTGCATTTGACGTAAAGAGAGGAGTGAAGAGACCTCATTCATTGCGAAGTTCTTCAAGAAAGTTTGGATCCACTGATTCCATCTCATCCCTACATTGTTTAATTGTCAGCATCCCACCTTTAACAGCGCCAATCTTCCTTATATTATTTTCCTTCAAAGTGCAAACATGGTTACTTTGGTATATACAATTTACAAAATATAATAAAGCCAAAATAAAGAAAATGATCACTTACCCTTTTGTTCATCATTAAGTACTCTTGCCCTTGTGGCACTTTTCCTACTTTTATCTTTGTTTGCTCTCCCATTATCATCCTTCAACAAAATAAAGCTTTAAGATTTATATTTAAGAAAATGTTTTATACTGATGCACACACACAGTGTTATTAAAATTAAAATTTAAACCAAAATATTTTCGCTAGCTAGCTATATACGACTCTGGAAGGAAAAAAAAACAATTACTTGAAACCATCACTTGCATTTTCATAATCAGAATCAATGTTGGATTTCTTTTTCCTTCTATTCGTAGGAGCAATGCTTGTGGCATCTCTGGCTCTTTCATCTTAGAGTACTGCGAAACGAACGATTTTAGAACGACCTTTGTTGGATTTCTTATTAAAACGAGGATTCATGATCCTTTCTTCCTGGCTGGCTAGTACTGCGAAACGAACGACTTGAGAACGACCTTTGTTGGATTCCTTATTAAAACGAGGATTCATTTCGTCGTAGTAAGAAGTATAAGCCATCAAGCCAATGCAGGATAAAGGGAATGTGCAAGAAATGGGAATGAGGTATATATATACATATATATAGGATATATGGCTGCTTTTGGGTGAGACAATTTGCTGCTTTTGGGTGAGACGATTTGCGCAAATCGTCTCACCCAAAAGCAGCCATATATCCTATATATATGTATATATATACCCCATTCCCATTTCTTGCACATTCCCTTTATCCTGCATTGGCTTGATGGCTTCTACTTCTTACTACGACGAAATGAATCCTCGTTTTAATAAGGAATCCAACAAAGGTCGTTCTCAAGTCGTTCGTTTCGCAGTACTAGCCAGCCAGGAAGAAAGGATCATGAATCCTCGTTTTAATAAGGACTCCAACAAAGGTCGTTATAAAATCGTTCGTTTCGCAGTACTCCAAGATGAAAGAGCCAGAGGTGCCACAAGCATTGCTCCTACGAATGGAAGGAAAAAGAAATCCAACATTGATTCTGATTATGAAAATGCAAGTGATGGTTTCAAGTAATTGTTTTTTTTTCCTTCCAGAGTCGTATATAGCTAGCTAGCTAAAACATTTTGGTTTAAATTTTAATTTTAATAACACTGTGTGTGTGCATCAGTATAAAACATTTTCGTAAATATAAATCTTAAAGCTTTATTTTGTTGAAGGATGATAATGGTAGAGCACACAAAGATAAGAGTAGGAAAAATGCCACAACTGCAAGAGTACTTGGTAATGAACAAAAGGAGAAGTGATCATATTCTTTATTTTGACTTTATTATATTTTGCAAATTGTATATACCAAAGTAACCATGTTTGCACTTTGAAGGAAAATAATACAAGGAAGATTGGTGCTGTTAAAGGTGGAATGCTGACAATTAAACAATGTAGGGATGAGATGGAATCGGTGGATCCAAACTTTCTTGAAGAACTTCGCAATGAAGGAGGTCTCTTCACTCCTCTCTTTACGCCAAATGCAAAAATCATGGCTCCTCTTGTGATATAACTTCTGACGTCCCACCTTGACCGCCAGAATTTTTATGTTTTCAAGTTTAATAAGGAAATTTCATTGGCCATTACATTAGAAGACATTCTATTTTTAACCCATTTGCCTATTGATGGCAAGCCTGTGATTTTCAAGGATACTAAAATTATAATGCTTATGCTACTCTTTTTGGCAATAACGATAGAATGACTCTCCGGCAACTCAGGGACTTTGCATGCAACATTAACATTGATGTGAACAAACGCAAAGTTGCGGTCTTGATGATAATAGTTTCGTGCTTCATCACGCCTACCGGTAATGCGTTATCATGCGCTAATTCATATGTAGAAATTTTGAAAGATTTGGACAGTGTCCCAATGTATGCTTGGGGTGCTGGTTTATTAGCGTTTTTGCTTAAGGGGATGTCGTCCATCCCGTGCTGCTTTATTAGCATGCATTCTTTAGGGTTAGATAAGTTTAGGAATTTAAACACTTAACCCCTCTATCTTTCAATATTTTACACTTAGACCCTAAAACTTGGTGGTTTTTACATAAAAAAATGTGTAAAATTAGTTTATGTATTTAAACATTTAACCCCCACTATCTTCGTTGGTTTACATTTGGTCCTTATAAATTTATACATAAAAAGTACTCCGTATAAAATTAATATTATATATACACTATAAATAACTATTTTTTTTATAAAAAGAAATCTACATCGTACCAGACTCGATATACCGGTTCGTACCGAAATGAACCTACCCCCTCCGTACCGAACACGTTACCTTTGGCGAATTGCGTACCCATACCGGAGCGAAATGCGAATTAGGTGACTATGGAACAAATACAGTTTGTTAAGCCTAAAAAGGCTGCCCAAAAGTCGTGTGCTATGGCCATTGAATTCACATAACTTAAGTCTATATAACATAACAATTCAGTTATATGATTGGTGAGTGAACCCAACCAATTCTGGATTTGTTGTTGGCTTGTTGCATTTCATTGGCATGAAGCAGCTATGGTTGCTTCATATCGTACTTAGGACGTTGTTGAGCCGTTAACCTTCATGTGTCTAACCCATAAAAATACTTTAGGGGTTTTGTACATGTTTTAGGCTTGTTCAAGGCTAGTTTAGGTTGATTGCAGGTTTGTTTAGGGCTGATATAATTGTTTCGGGCCTGTTCAGATGATTTATTATCGCTGGAACACTTGGCCTGAAAAGTGCGCCTAGGTGAGCCTTGACAATAGAGGTCTAACCGCATGTAATTTGGCACAAGAGTTGAAATTATTTGTCCTTTTCTGTTGTATTGCAAGGAAACTATTTATATGGGCATTTTTTTCTATTTCCTATGTAATGAGCTTATTGGTATGTTCAACTTTCAGGTAAAAAGAGATCAAAGTCTGATGGAATTGATTCAGGTGAAGCGAATATGTCTAAGTATTATTATACAAAAATAAGTTTTTAGACCTTCAATTGAACAAATCTAATATGAGAATATCTTATATATTATTATACAAAAATAAGTTTTTAGTAAAATTCAATGCCAAATGCCTCGCATGCATGATGCGCGCTCTTTGCACATTGTGCATCACGCATTAACTTTTGGGATAAATACACATTGGATCTCAATACGCTTTTAAAATCAAGGTTGTTTCTGGAAATGCCCTAGTAAGAAATAGGATTTGTTTAGGGATTCAAACAATTACGTAAACAAGGGTGTCTCAACAATCGTGCGATTGATGAACTTGAGAATAAAGATTTATCGATTTTAAAATATAACCATCTATTAACTGGCTTCTTTTCTTGATGTTGATGATAGCAAATAATAATATGGGCAGTCCAAGTCGCCGTGGAGAAACTCATGCTGAGGAAGTGATTGAGGCCATTGTTGACGCAACTCACTCAAAAAGAGAATCTGACCGTGATGCTGCATAGTGAAACCAGTTGTGTTTGGCTGTGCTGCGTTCCGAATATCAATTTATATGATAAAATCTCATATAGTGTATGCATCTCTAGTTCAGTTGTATTTAACATTTGTTGAACTATTTTGTTTTTGTTATGGGTGATTAATTGCCTGGGTGCTTAAACATATTGATTCTTAGACATAAAGTGTACAAAGGGTGGTTGCTTTAATTCTGTCCTTAGCATGCATTCTTGGAATGAATGTGGATGCTTTTCTCTGTCTGCTTCTTGTTGTTTTATCTATAGGATCTCTTTGTATAAGTTGTTTGAGCTGAGTTAAAGTAGAAATCTAGATGTGTGAATACTGAAGAGGTTAATTTTATTCGGTGATCATTTACTTTAAATTTCTTTTGTTGACAAATGACAATGTATTGAGAAAACTTTAAAGCTGCAAGACAATAAGAGATTGGTGTAATTGAGATATCATCATATCACTGTATAAACATGAAGGTATGAAGTGATTCAATTTCTTGTTTTAGTTTTCAAATCACCACGCTCAATAACACCCCACAAGCTGATATCTTTTGAAAAGGCCAAATACCTTATAAAACACCATACCTTATATTTTTGTCTCATGAAAGTCGCTAAACAATTTTTATACATAAAATTTCCTCTACATATCAGGATAAACTTATAATAAGTTGTTTTTATACATGTAAGATATACTATACTGACATGGACAATTTACGTGTCAAAAAATAGACTTAAACAAATTGTATAGGACACACTTTTTTTCTCTTGTAATGTGGTTTTCTTGTTATTATATTTCAATCTTTGCTTATGAGATATATGGCTTGTTGAAAATATGTTGAGATATAATTTCATTAGAAAAAAGGTGTTTATCGCTTAAAAACGTATCTAAAATTATCCTTGAGGATAAAATTGAGATACATGATAAAACAAATAATAACTATACCAAATGAATTTAGTTTATGTATCTTACTTGTTAGGTTATTGGACTGTATTGTGTTTAGTCATGTCAACATGTTGACATTAGCCTCAATGCATATGATATGAACACAAGTAGAAGTATAGGATGCTAACATAATTCGGAGACTGAACTTTGCAGGTCATTTTGGTTTTTATGTTCTCGTTCATTGTCACATTTGTAATTTTTTTAAGTAATGAACATTTGTTGCAAATTGTCGTCAACAAATAATGGGAGATTGGAACAACTTACTATATAAATTGAAATTGTATAGATTATTTAGGAACAATTGTTATACTAGGGTAATTATTGGAGATTATGACCACTTGACTAGTTAAAGTAGTGTAGTAAAAGTCTTCATTGCTTTGTGTCCCAAGTGATCAATAATGTTGACATTGATCATTGACCAACATTATTGATCATAGACCAAGACTAGAGATTAGCCTCCTTGGATTATGCCATAAAGTTTAGCCACTTCCTCATTTTATGTACTTCCTTTATGTATTTATATAGGAGGTTGTTTCCTCATTGTATTGTACCAAAATATTTCATATTTCAAAAAAAAAGTCAGGTTTTTTCAAACCCGCAAGAAAAAGAAAAGTCGGGTTTTTAAACTCGCGAGAAGAAAAGTCGAGTTCTTTGAACTCGCAAGAAAAAGAAAAGTCGGGTTTGTTGAACCCGCAAAAAAAAAAGTCGGGTCCTTTGAACCCGCAAAAAAAAAAAGAAAAAAAGAAAAGTCGAGTTTTCTTAACTCGCGAGAAAAGTGTGGTCGTTAGACTCGTAAGAAAGAAAAGTCAGGTTGCGAGAAGAAAAGTCGAGTTCTTTGAACTCGTGAGAAGAAAAGTCGGGTTCCTTGAGCTCGCAAAAAAAAAAAAAGTCGGGCTCCTTGAGCTTGCAAGAAAAATAAAGTCGGGCTCCTTGAGCCCGCGAGAAGAAAAGTCGGGGTCCTTGAGCTCGCAAAAAAAAAAAAAGTCAGGCTCCTTGAGCTTTCAAGAAAAATAAAGTCGTGCTCAAGAAAAGTCGGGCTCCTTGAGCTCGCGAGAAAGAAAAGTTGGGCTCTTTAACCTCGCAAGAAACTATTTATATGGGCATTTTTTTCTATTTCCTATGTAATGAGCTTATTGGTATGTTCAACTTTCAGGTAAAAAGAGATCAAAGTCTGATGGAATTGATTCAGGTGAAGCGAATATGTCTAAGTATTATTATACAAAAATAAGTTTTTAGACCTTCAATTGAACAAATCTAATATGAGAATATCTTATATATTATTATACAAAAATAAGTTTTTAGTAAAATTCAATGCCAAATGCCTCGCATGCATGATGCGCGCTCTTTGCACATTGTGCATCACGCATTAACTTTTGGGATAAATACACATTGGATCTCAATACGCTTTTAAAATCAAGGTTGTTTCTGGAAATGCCCTAGTAAGAAATAGGATTTGTTTAGGGATTCAAACAATTACGTAAAAACAAGGGTGTCTCAACAATCGTGCGATTGATGAACTTGAGAATAAAGATTTATCGATTTTAAAATATAACCATCTATTAACTGGCTTCTTTTCTTGATGTTGATGATAGCAAATAATAATATGGGCAGTCCAAGTCGCCGTGGAGAAACTCATGCTGAGGAAGTGATTGAGGCCATTGTTGACGCAACTCACTCAAAAAGAGAATCTGACCGTGATGCTGCATAGTGAAACCAGTTGTGTTTGGCTGTGCTGCGTTCCGAATATCAATTTATATGATAAAATCTCATATAGTGTATGCATCTCTAGTTCAGTTGTATTTAACATTTGTTGAACTATTTTGTTTTTGTTATGGGTGATTGATTGCCTGGGTGCTTAAACATATTGATTCTTAGACATAAAGTGTACAAAGGGTGGTTGCTTTAATTCTGTCCTTAGCATGCATTCTTGGAATGAATGTGGATGCTTTTCTCTGTCTGCTTCTTGTTGTTTTATCTATAGGATCTCTTTGTATAAGTTGTTTGAGCTGAGTTAAAGTAGAAATCTAGATGTGTGAATACTGAAGAGGTTAATTTTATTTGGTGATCATTTACTTTAAATTTCTTTTGTTGACAAATGACAATGTATTGAGAAAACTTTAAAGCTGCAAGACAATAAGAGATTGGTGTAATTGAGATATCATCATATCACTATATAAACATGAAGGTATGAAGTGGTTCAATTTCTTGTTTTAGTTTTGAAATCGCCACGCTCAATAACACCCCACAAGCTGATATCTTTTGAAAAGGCCAAATACCTTATAAAACACCATACCTTATATTTTTGTCTCATGAAAGTCGCTAAACAATTTTTATACATAAAATTTCCTCTACATATCAGGATAAACTTATAATAAGTTGTTTTTACACATGTAAGATATACTATACTGACATGGACAATTTACGTGTCAAAAAATAGACTTAAACAAATTGTATAGGACACACTTTTTTTCTCTTGTAACGTGGTTTTCTTGTTATTATATTTCAATCTTTGCTTATGAGATATATGGCTTGTTGAAAATATGTTGAGATATAATTTCATTAGAAAAAAGGTGTTTATCGCTTAAAAACGTATCTAAAATTATCCTTGAGGATAAAATTGAGATACATGATAAAACAAATAATAACTATACCAAATGAATTTAGTTTATGTATCTTACTTGTTAGGTTATTGGACTGTATTGTGTTTAGTCATGTCAACATGTTGACATAGCCTCAATGCATATGATATGAACACAAGTAGAAGTATATGATGCTAACATAATTCGGAGACTGAACATTGCAGGTCATTTTGGTTTTTTATGTTCTCGTTCATTGTCACATTTGTAATTTTTTTAAATAATGAACATTTGTTGCAAATTGTCGTCAACAAATAATGGGAGATTGGAACAACTTACTATATAAATTGAAATTGTATAGATTATTTAGGAACAATTGTTATACTAAGGTAATTATTGGAGATTATGACCACTTGACTAGTCAAAGTAGTGTAGTCAAAGTCTTCATTGCTTTGTGTCTCAAGTGATCAATAATGTTAACCTTGACCATTGACCAACATTATTGATCATAGACCAAGACTAGAGATTAGCCTCCTTGGATTATGCCATAAAGTTTAGCCACTTCCTCATTTTATATACTTTCTTTATGTATTTATATAGGAGGTTGTTTCTCCTTGTATTGTACCAAAATATTTCATATTTCAAAAAAAAAAAAGTCAGGTTTTTTCAAACCCGCACGAAAAAGAAAAGTCGGGTTTGTTGAATCCGCAAAAAAAGAAAGTCGGGTCCTTTGAACCCGTAAAAAAAAAAAGAAAAAAAGAAAAGTCGAGTTTTCTTAACTCGCGAGAAAAGTCTGGTCGTTATACTCGTAAGAAAGAAAAGTCGGGTTGCGAGAAGAAAAGTCGAGTTCTTTGAACTCGTAAGAAGAAAAGTCGGGTTCCTTGAGCTCGCAAAAAAAAAAGTCGGGCTCCTTGAGCTTACAAGAAAAATAAAGTCGGGCTCCTTGAGCCCGCGAGAAGAAAAGTCGGGGTCCTTGAGCTCGCAAAAAAAAAAAAAAAGTCAGGCTCCTTGAGCTTTCAAGAAAAATAAAGTCGGGCTCAAGAAAAGTCGGGCTCCTTGAGCTCGCGAGAAAGAAAAGTTGGGCTCTTTAACCTCGCAAGAAGACAAGTCGGGTTCTTTAAACCCGCAAGAAAAGAAAAGTCAGGTTCTTTTGAACTCGTAAAAAAAAGTCGGGTTCTATGAACCTGCAAGAAGAAAAAGTCGGGTCCCTTTGAACCCGCAAGAAAAAAAAAGTCGGGTTCTTTTGACCCGCGAGAAAAAGAAAAGTCGGGTTCTTTGAACCTGCAAGAAGAAAAAGTTGGGTTCCTTTGAGCCCGTGAGAAGAAAAGTCGAGTTCTTTGAACTCGCGAGAAAAAGAAAAGTTGGGTTCCTTTGAGCCCGCAAAAAAAAAAAAGTCGAGTTCTTTGAACTCGCGAGAAAAAGAAAAGTCGGGTTCTTTGAACCCGCGAGAAGAAAAGTCGGGTTCCTTTGAGCCCGCAAGAAGAAAAGTCGAGTTTTTTTTTAACTCGCAAGAAGAAAAGTCGGGGTTTTTTTTAAAACCCGCAAAAGAAGAAAAGTCGGGTTCCTTTGAGCCCGCGAGAAGAGAAGTCGAATTCTTTGAACTCGCGAGAAGAAAAGTCGAGCTCTTTGAACTTGCAAGAAGAAAAGTTGGGTTCGTCGAACTCGCAAGAAAAAAAGTCGGGTTCCTTTGAGCTTGCAAGAAGAAAAGTCGGGTTTTTTGAACCCGCAAGAAGAAAAGTCGGGTCCAAATCTTTGAGCCCGCAAAAAAAAAAAAAAAAAAAAACTCCAACTTGAAGAGGAGTGTTCGAAAAAGGGAAAAAAAAAAAAAGAAATATTACTTGGCAAGTTGGGCGTTCGTAACCTTCACGCTCCAACTTAAGGGGGAGTATTGGAGATTATGCCCACTTGACTAGTCAAAGTAGTGTAGTCAAAGTCTTCCTTGCTTTGTGCCCCAAGTGATAATAATGTTGACCTTGACCATTGACCAACATTATTGATCATTGACCAAGACTAGAGATTAGCCTCATTGGATTATGCCCTAAAGTTTAGCCACTTCCTCATTTTATGTACTTCCTTTATGTATTTACTAGATTATACCCCGGGAGCGTCCCGGGTTGAGAAATTTAATATGATACATCAATTTTACATATGAAATAGACTGATGTATAACTCTAATGTTAATATCTAACCTAAAACAAATTAACAATGTACAACTCCAATACTAACACCTAACCTAAAAGAATGTAGAACTTTAATGTAACTCTAATATTAACACCTATTCTAAAGACTAAACAAATGTACAACTCTAACATACTAATATTGATACTTAACTTAAAATAACGTAAAACTCTATTAACCTATTCGGCTCTGGTTGAAAAAAATATTCATATTTACTGATTTGAATATAATTAGTGACTTGCCTATACATGATTAATGATTTACCTAAACACTTTGTGCTTTTTTCCCGTATGAATAAAACCCAACAAAAAATTTTCTCCGTTGTTTATATAGCAATATGGCACTCGTTGGAAAGATAATAAAATGTTCGTTAATTTGGTGTAATTTTTTTCTTTAAAAAATCTCGTATATTAAAGATATTGACGTTTAAAAATTATGGGAGGAAACATGAGGGTGAAAAATCCAATTTTGTTTTTAAATTATTTTTTTCCTAAAATATCTCAATGCCACATGGGATGACACATGACACACTCAAAGAAGAGAATGCCTCTTTGAGTGCCATATCATTTAAAATGGCTTTGGTTTATTATATGTATAGATAGATAGATATAGGAGGTTGTTTCCTCCTTGTATTGTAATAAAGCATTTTAATCAACAACAAAACAACCATTATATCTCAAAAAAAAAAAAAAAAAAAAAAGGTGTTTTTCTATTTTTTGAAAGTAGATGAACTAAAAAATAATAAAAAAAATAAATGAGGCAATGAGGGGTGGAAGCAAGACGGAGGAAATCGAAGACCAAGAAAAGAAAAGTCGAGTCCTTTGGACTCGCGAGAAAGAAAAGTCGGGTTCTTTTGAACTCGCGAGAAGAAAAGTCAGGTTCTTTCAACCCGCAAAAAAAAAAAAAAAAAACAAAAAAGTCAATTTTTTTAACCCGCAAGAAGAAAAGTTGAGTTCAAATCTTTGAGCTCGCAAGAAAAGTCGGGCTCAAATCTACGAGCCCGCAAAAAAAAAAAACAAAAGGGTTGGTTTTTTTTAACCCGCAAGAAGAAAAGTTTGAACTCGCAAGAAGAAAAGTCGGGTCATTCGCACTCGCAAGAAGAAAGTTGGGGTATTTGAGCTCGTAAGAAAAAGAAAAGTCGGGTTATTTGAACCCGCAAGAAAAGCAAACACTCCAACTTGAGGGGGAGTGTTCAAAAAGGAAGAAAGATCACCTGGCAAGTTGGGCGTTCGTAACCTTCACGCTCCAACTTGAGGGGGAGTATTTGAGATAATTTATTCTCCATGTTTTCCTCTCCATGTTTTCTCACCTTGTCCACTATTGTCTCTTCCATGTTTTCCTCCATACATTATGCCCCAAAGACTAGCACCTTGATTTGTGCCTCAAGACTAGTCAAAGAAATAATTGTAGTCAAAGTCTTCCAAGCTTTCCTCATGCTCAAGATTAGCTCATTTCCTTTTCTCCTAGACTTGTAATTCCTATAAATTGTATTAGCTCATTCCATTGTATTTTGTACCAAATTTTATCAAACAACATCTTTCATTTCTATCTCTACACTTCTCACAATCTACTTTGTCATTTTGAGAGTTGATTACTAGAAACCGCGCAGCCCTCCGGCTGCAAGGCTCAAACAAATAAAACCAAAACCAAATAGAAAATCGCGTCCGCTTAGATTTTTACAGTAATATGACGATTGAAGTATAACTTAGGTTAATTGTTTGGGTATGTCAAACAACTTGATAGATTTCATTAAGTAAAGAAATTGTTTAATTTATATTGTTCAAAGCAATGTTTTCAGGACCGGACGTCAAATTGGTCTCCTTACTAATCTACTAGTCGGATGTAAGGACCGGATGATGTCGTAAATATTATTAAAATAAATAGGGTAAAATGGAAAAAAAAATATAATCAACTTTCGGTTCCCCAACTTTTCGGTTCAACCTCCTGGTTCTCTTATCCGACCCCCGGTCCCCGACCAACATGACTAATGGTTCTGATACCATGAACCGGCCCACACAACCTTATAATTCCCACTTTAGTTTTTAAAACATTGGTTTAAAGGCTAGCGTGAAATCTCAAGTAATGTTGACTAAAGGGTCAATGCATAACTTATTTGACTATTTGTTGGTCAACAAGAAGTGATGATGACCTTGTAGATATAACTCTATAGAAATTATTTAGGGTCATTTGTAACTTGCAAGTCACTCTGGTCTTAAAGTTATTAGTTGTGGTCTTTGTTGACCTTATGACAAGTTGTAGACTTGTTGACTATCTAGGGAACATGGAATGAATGCTCCATCGATCATAAAATAGTCTAAAGTAAGTGTTTTATATTAACTACAAGTTCACACACCTTAAAAGATCAAAGATTGAAAAAGAGTCTCCACATTTACAAGTGGGGCAATGTGAAGATTACACATATAAGAAATGAAGTTTGTGTTTGTAAGACCTAACATGTTTTACACAAAAACTCAAAGATAGCAAAACATGATTTTACAACATAGTTCACAAATTAGTCACATCATCCATATCCAACCTTTGCAAACCCCTCCCCCTCCTCACAATAAAAGCGACTCCAAAAAAACCACAAAAACACATCCTTTATCATATAACCCGTTTTTTGGATGACTTTACACAAACTAAGCTTTATTTCCTTCACATCATGCCCTCTCTTCTCCAAACAAACTAAAAACACTTAGAAAGCCCTATTTTATGAATACTATTATAATTATAGTGGTTTATCATATAACTAATATTAATAACTGCACTATGAGACTTCAATCTAACAATCTATACTATTAAACTTTACTTGTGACTCTGGCTAAAAACGGAAGCAAACTATTAGCCTGATAGTACCAAGATGTGATGAAAAGATGTTCTTCCATATTGGATCGAAGGTTCAGACCCCGTTATAGAAAAAAGTTGTATAATAAAGTTATGTGTTATGGTAAATGTTAAATGTTAAAAACATGCCATACAGATGATTACAGTTTCACCTTTCACACCGACTAACATGTGTTATGGATAGAGAATAAGTGAACCATTTTGTATGACATATAATATTAACTCATAACCTAATGATAACCACCCTTGCCCCCACCCCTAAGAGTGTAAGACCACCACACTGGTCACCTTAGACAGACCGGAGTGGGGCGGGGGGATGGCTTCAAGCCCAGCACACATCCCAGTATGGCGGGGGGGGGGGGGGGCTTGGGCGGGAGAATCTTCACCGGCATGAGGGGATGGTTCGGGACATGCGGCCTTTTTCTGATTGGCTTCTTTTTAAAAATGAAAAAAAACTAACACACAATTAATAATAATAATAATAATAATAATAATAATAATAATAATAATAATAATAATAATAATATTCCTTTCACCCCCTCCCCACAATTTTCACCTTTTCACACATGGGCCTCACAAATGCCATATGACGCTTCATGCCCCTCTTTCCCGCTCCACTCCTTATGGTCTTACTGTCTTAGTGCATGTCCAAGTCGGTGTTCCACGCTCTCGCATGCCACATGACCAGCCTTAGCCTGCGTTCGTTGTTCCACAACGCATATTTTTAGAAGAAGACCAAATGTGTGTATGCGTTAGCCGCTAATATAAAAACCATTTTCTCAATATATATAGTTAAAAAAAGAGTTAATTGCCAATTTAGTCCCTAAGGTTTGTCAAAAATTGTCACTTTCATCCAAATCTTATTTTTTTTGTCAATTTAGTACCTCGGGGACTAAAATGACAAAAAAAATGAAACCACAAGGACTAAATTGACAAAAAAAATAAGATTTGGATGAAAGTGACAATTTTTAACAAATCTCAAAGACTAAACTGGTAATTAAGTCTAAAAAAACATGTACATTATTTTTTGAATAATTAAAACACAAGGTTTGTGACTTGGTACTTGTACTTGGTTACTAGTGTTTGGGATTGAGTTTGGAGATGCAAAAGTGCTTTTGGTCAAAAGTGCTTATTGGCTTATGACTTTTTGAAAAGGAGTTTTAAAAACAGTGTTTGGATTAGCTTTTCGGATGAGAAACGTCAAAAAGTCAATAAATTGTTGTTTTTTTAAGTGTTTCGCTTAACTTATTGTGAATATTGGTTGTATGGTTGGTATATTTGTAATTTTTTTCCAAAAGTCAAAAGTCAAAAGCCAAAAGTCAGGATTTCTAACTTTTCAAAAACAGGTTTTCCACCCTTAAAAACCAAAAGCCAAAAGTCAAAACAGAAAGTGTTTTTGGGTTACACAAACAGCTTATTGACTTATTGGCTTTTTGGAAAAGCCAATACATAAGTTGTTTTGAAACTCAATCCCAAACACATAGTATTTGTCCCCTTTTTCAAAAGGAGGGAAAAAAACCAAGAAACCCTTAAACCCTAAAATCAAAACCTCTCAAAATACGAGGAAGAAGCAACTGCTTTAATTAGGGTTAACGTTAAACCCTAAAAAAGAATGTCGAGGCTACTTCGAAACGTATCGATTCTAAAACACTCCGTATCATATATTGAGGTGATCAAACGTTCTTCTATTTCTTGATTAAACCCAAATATTATTAGATGAAATTTATAAACTTTAAGCATTTCGGTTGGGGAAATAGGTATATGGGTGTAGATGTTTGATGGGGTTTATGTTTTGTCAAATAATATAAAATTTTTAAGGAATTGGTTGCAGATTTTGATGGTGAAAAGAGTTTAATTTGTGTAGGGTTTGATTATTTGAGTTGGTTGTTTGTTTGTTTGTGTGCAGGATTCTAAGAGATGTTTACTGGGATTATCATCTCAGATAAGCAGTTACTCTACTAAAGGTATTATTATTCATTCATAGGTGGACTATGATGTTGTTTGATTGTGTTATGTGTATTTTTTGTTTTGTCTGCTACATTTCACAGTTCATTAGGGTCTCTTAGTTGTATTGTTTTTCCTTCGACTAGTATGTGTGAATGATTTGGAACTTTAGGTAGCGTTCGTTTCATAACGGAATTGGAATTGGAATTCACGCGAGAACTGTAATTTGATTTGGAATTTAGGTGTGTTCGTTTAGTAGAATAGAATGAAATCTTGATAGAATTAGAAGAAATATTCCCTTTCGTATATTGTTGTTTAATTTAATTAAAATTATTTCTTTTATTGAAACGAACAACACAAGAAGTGGAATATGGATTCCAATTCCATCCAAATTCCATTTGATTCTGTGAAATGAATGCTATCTTAAAGTTATAGTGGTGCTGAAGCTTTATGAGCAAGTAATGGTTGGTGACTTTGGTTTAACAAAAAGCTAATTTGGGCACTTGCTTTATCTGGTGTTCTGTTATTAGTTATAACTTTACCATTCAAATATGAGTTGTGCTTTGATGGATTTAATAAGGTTAAGGAGGGATGGTAACTTGGTAAGGTTTCATTATCATTATTTGATTTCTTGCTTGCTGGTTTGAACTGTACATGACCATTGTTTCCTGTTTTGATGTTGTTGGCAGTAGAATTAAAATTTAGTATGTTCAACTTCTAGGTAAAAAGAAATCAAAGTCTGATGGAAGTGATTCAGGTGAAGAGAATTTGTCTAAAAAAGATCTGGCCCTAAAGCAAGCAATTGATCAAATTAATACTTCTCATGGAAAGGGTTCTATCATGTTTCTTGGTCAGTGTGCTTCTCCCAGACAGGTCCCGGTCGTTTCTACGGGGTCTTTTGCGTTAGATATAGCACTAGGAGTTGGTGGGTTTCCAAAGGTATTTTGTTGTATATAAGTATATTTGCTTATTTCTAAGCACGCGATCTTAAGCATGTATCAACTGACCTATGTTTTTTTTTTTATTATAATCGCTGAAACACTTCTATTATTGAGTACTTTACCATTTTATGCAGGGACGTGTAGTGGAGATATATGGTCCAGAAGCTTCTGGAAAGACGACTCTTGCTCTGCATGTAATTGCCGAAGCACAAAAGCAAGGAGGTTAGTCCTTAACTTTTAAATATAACTTTTTGTCTCCCAAAAAGTAAAATTATGTGTTTGGCTAATAAGTTTTCTGATGAAAAAATGATTTTGCTGCTGTTTTTTTGTAGGTTATTGTGTGTTTGTTGATGCTGAACACGCTCTTGATCCATCATTAGCCGAAGCTATAGGTGTGAACACTCGGGATTTGCTTTTGTCACAACCGGATTGTGGTGAACAAGCTTTGAGTCTTGTAGATACCATTATCAGGAGCGGTTCAGTTGATGTTGTTGTTGTGGATAGTGTAAGTAAGGTCTCTATTTACAATTTTTTTAGGATTATTGGTTGTGTATTTAGCTGTCCATGCCACACATTTGTTGTTTCTTAACAATAACAATTCCGTTGTATTTCTTGAATGCAAGCAGCAATGAGTTCTCTCTCTTCCTGTTCTGCTTTTTGCTTATGTTTCTTTCACTGTTAGGTTGCTGCGCTTGTGCCTAAGAGCGAACTGGATGGGGAGATGGGTGATGCGCATATGGCAATGCAAGCTAGATTAATGAGTCAAGCGCTTCGCAAATTGAGCCATTCACTATCCATGTCGCAGACTATTTTGATTTTTATAAATCAGGTAAAGATGTGAGCCTTGTTAATCACTAACCAATTTTCAACCATCCCATATGTTAACTATCTAACGTGACTGTGGGCCAAGAGTACCGTAGCAATACTGTTCTTGTATGTGAGGTGTTGTAGGGTTAGTGTCACAAGATTTGCACTGATGTTGCTTGAATGTTACTCAGGTTAGGTCAAAGCTAGCTACATTTGGATTTGGTGCACCCTCGGAAGTGACGTGTGGTGGGAATGCTTTGAAGTTTTATGCTTCAATCCGCTTAAATATAAGGAGAGTAGGACTTGTAAAGAAGGGAGAAGAGGTACTGCTTTTTACCGAGTCTAAATCCTGCAGATTTTGTTTTTAGTTTATTGTTTAATCATCACATATTGCTTAACTTAACACCCTGTAAGGCGGTATTCTTTTATAGCTTTTTAGCATGAGTCTTGGACTCTTGGTTTTAGGCGATTTAGGACTTTAGGCAGCTCAGTTGAGTTTCATGTTCAGTGCTATCTGTTTATTTTTCAATTAATCGAAGTCAAATTTCAAAATACTGAAATGGGCTGGTCGGGTTGTAACCAGTATTTTAGTACCCATTGAAATGGGCTGGTCGGGTTTTGTTGACAAGAACATTTTCTTTGTCCGTTACTCCGTTTTAAAGATTACATGTAATAAATGCATTAAAACAGTTTAGGAGGTTGTATGCACTGAAACTAGATTGTAGGTGATTTTCAACCTGATCGATCCGTTCACTTTTGAGCTAATTCTTTTATTTGCCTTATCTGAAATACACGACAGTCCAAATCTACCCATTCATAAGTAAGCGCGTCCAAATAGCCATGTCATTCCAATTAGTCAACCCAAACCATTTGACTTGTCTTTACATTATCTTATATGTTATACAGACACTTGGAAGTCAAGTTCTGGTCAAAATCATGAAGAACAAGCTTGCGCCACCTTACAGAACTGCACAATTTGAACTAGAATTCGGCAAGGGCATATGTCGCGAATCGGAGCTCATAGAATTAGGCCTAAAGCACAAGTTTATCATGAAAGCTGGAGGTGCATACTATAGCATGGGAGACTTAAAGTTTTGCGGCAAAGATGCTATAAAACGTTACTTAGCTGAGAATTTAACCGTGCGTGAGGAACTAGAGACTAAATTAAGGGAAAAGCTTGTTGATGAACCAAAGAAGGTAGAAACAACAGATAGTGAAGACACTATTGCCGTCGATTCAGCTGAAGAAGAGGTAACTGCAGTGGAAGCCTGAACTGGAAATAACGAATTTGACCTCTTATCGAGTTGTCCTCCCTTAATTTTGAGTCAAGGTGTGATTAAATATGCGACGGTATTTAAAGGGGGATGCTTTAAAGGTGCATCTTGTGGGGAAGGGGAAAACGCTTTAAGGGTGGCTTTGATTTATGAGCCAAAATGCATCCAGTTTCGGCTTGTAACATGTAAGTATACTGTTTTTGAATTTTGATCGGTGTAATGTGTATTGTGCATATTGAAGTTATGAATGAAAGACTTCATTATGTGTCGTTATAGATGCCATTATCGTGTATGATCCATGGTGTAGGTTGCTTCATGCACTAGATTATTCTTCATATTCATGCGGTGCCAAGATTTTTAAGTGATTTGAGAGGTTTAAAACCTTTGGGTTCTCTTAAGAAATTTGTTGATGTTAAGTGTGTGCAGGGCTATGACTTGTTCATAAATTTTAGAGAGCGCGACAGCAAAAATATGGGTCGTGTTTGAACAACTTAAATTTACTTTGTCAATCGATTGACAAACATAAATTGGTAATTCTTATCACTTAGTTTCATTTATACCTTTATGTTTATGTTATTTACTAGATCTTTGCCCGCGTTACACGCGGTTCACCAACGTACAATTATTTTGAGAGGTAAAACATATAAAAAAATGTAGCAGAAATATTTTATGAAGATTTAAAAGAAACCAATACACATTGTATTCAAATATCACTAAATATTTCTTTATACACCACATCTTTAGACACATTGAAACGGTGTGAAGATTCAATGGAGTCGCAGTTAAATACTCCACTTGGTGGTACATTTTGTATTCATCATTTGTAGGATTATTGACCTTGCATCTCTTGGCATCTAGTTGTAATTTTCTAAATTTGCGACACTCGACCGCATTCTTAATTTTTTCTTCATTCGAGAGAACTGTGAAGAAAAATAAATTACTTGCATAATACCATTAGCATATAAATAAAGATGTAAAATATATGAAATTCGTTTACCGTTAGATATATTAGATAACAGTGTTCCTTTGTCATTACTTAAAAAAAAACCATAAGTTAAATGAAAAAACACAAGTAATATAAAATGGAAATCAAAATTAATTTAACTTAAAATGTTGCTATAATTAATTTAGATTAAAATGTTGCTATAATTAAAAATTCGAATTTTTTTTATTTAAATTATAGACGATTTTTAAAATGTATAGGTATAAAATGTAAAGATTTCAATATACCTAAAATAAACTTAAACATATATAATCCGTAGATTTTTAAGTTGTATAGGTATATTTTTTAAATATAATTTATTGTTTGTTAGTATCTATTGACTAAAAAAAGTCAAATCGTGTCAAACAATTAAGGTGGTTAAAGAAGTCAAACATTGCTAAAAGTATCAAAAAAAAAAAAAATAATTAACTAAAATGTTAAATTTATTAACCAAAAACCTACAAATTAATGTTTAAAAAAAATTATTGAATGGTTAATTTCAATCTTTCAATGTTTTAAATTTATCAAAAAACAGGTTGATTGTTTATTTCTAAAATTTGAATGTTTGTTTCTAAAATTTAAAGATGGCAATCTACTAAATTTATTTTAATTGTTTGTTAAATCTATTTGATTGGGTTTAGTAATTGTTATTTTTTCTGTTGAAAAAATTTAAAATATTACAGTTAATAAAAAATCAGAAATTGTTAGAAGTAAAAAAAAAACTGAATTTGTTTTGCATTCAAAGATTGTGTTTGAATTTTAAAAAACAAAGTCAAACCTTGATTCTTTATTTGCTAAAATTGCACGATTTCAATTTACCAAAAATTTACTTTTGATTGTTTGTCAAGTATGGTTTGTAAAACATAAAATATTATTCCATAATTAAAAAAAATGGCATTAATAAGAAATTAATATGAATTTTTAAAAAAAGTCAAACCATATACTAACCGAAAAAAAAACAATTATTGTTTTCAAAAGGAAATTTTTTAAAAAAATCACAGATGGTTGTGTACAACATAAATTATTTCCATAATTACAAACATTGACATTAATAAGAAATTAATATGATTTTTAAAAAAGTCAAACCATTTACTAACCGAAAATAAGAATTAATGTTTTATCAATAATATTAAATATAAACAAACCTTTTGTTGGTTTTCGATTTTGATAAAAAAAAGGCGCTACATGTTCCATATTATCAGTATGTGACAGAACGCTGCTCACCCTAAACACTAATGTAGTTTACGATTCATGTGTATCTTATTCAGCATAATACCTGATCAATGGCAGCAACCACATCCGCAGCAAATCCAACTAAGCTTCTTGACCTCCAAAACATAAAAGAAACAGCCATTTTAGATGAAACAAATAAGTATCATATGTACATATATTTCAAAAAATTCATTAATGAAAAGAAGTAAAGAACAAAGGCAAAATGATTTTGAGTTACCGAAAACCAAGCACGATGAACAAAACAGAGTGTACCTGCAACTGCCAGGGACGAAGATCAAATTCCGGTGTGACCTCAGCCGACTGCTCTGTCGCCATTTTTCTCGATCTATTCCTCTGCTTGTATCGGAATGATATTTTCTATAATCACAATTTACAAAACAAAAATCTCACCTCAAGAACATACTTCAACGAAACAGAAAATCCCCTTCAATAAAGTCATGGTCTTAACTCCTTTTGACCCATTTGACCTCCTTTCTTGATAGTTATTTGACCTCAAGAACATACTTCAACGAAACAGAAAATCCCCAAATCTCAAAATTTGCCGTTTAATTGATATAAAGAGGAAAATTTACAGCAAAGTGCTCACCTTTATAACTAACAACGTCCCCATCCCACCATACCTTCTATGTGCATCTACAACAAAACATAATTACATGAAAATTTGTTAGATATGAAAGTAAAATAATATGCTAAAGAAAGTAACTTGATTTGTTTTGCTAGATAAGTAACATACTAACGTGTATGATTTGCACTACATGGGTACTCTGTGTTAAAGATTTTGTTACCATATGCCTCTGGGTACTCGAACAATTGTCGTCAAACCTACCCATACATTTGTTCTTCAATAACCTTTTGAAGCATTCGATCATACATTCAAAATAGATATTATACTCCTGTTATTAGTGTTTCACGAGCTAAACAATAACCAAAAAAGAATAACACTTAACAAACCTCTTCTTTTTTCTTTTCAGGTCTCCCATCCTCTTTTTCTTCAACCTTCAGATCCTCGGCCAGAGAAGAACAAACTGAGTTTCTCCCTATCCATACATACATACATAAATAGACTCAAATTAAACCCTAATTCCCAATATTATTAATCGTTCAAGAAATCGTAATCATAATGATAGAATGAACAAAGAACTTATACAAAAATAATACCGTGGATCGATTGAAGCTCCAACCTGTTCGTCATGACGCTGCTATGGCCGCAGACGGCTGGATCTGAAATCAGTAACATTGAAATGAGTTATATTCATCTTCATGTAAGGGTAAGAGAGAGAGAGAGGAGAGAACCCTCTCTACGTTTTTTTTACTGTCATCAAATACTCTGTATTATCTATACATCTAATAAACTAAAGTCCATGAGGACACTTGGCATTCCCATGTTGCTCCTCAATTGTGTAGCCTATCATATTGTGCCAAGTGGCACAACAATAGAATTTATAAAAATTTTTATTTTTTTAAAAAGCAAAAATCATTTATTTCTTTTGTTCAAAATTGGTCAACAGTTTTATTGCATTTCCTAAATTACATTGATCCTCATTATTATCATTCCTAAAACACAATCAAACCCATTATACAAAACCGATTGTTATTCATCAAACCCTAAATCAAACCATGAATTCGTCTCCTTCATCTCCTCTCTGGCGTCTCCTTCGTCACCTCTCCGGCGTCTCCTTCGTCACCTCTCCGGCGTCTCCTTCGTCACCTCTGTTTTTTCCATTTCCCCAAGCTCCTCAATCGTCAAACTGTTCTTGATACGTTTTTTAGAAAATCCTCTTTATCTCATCTCGGTTGTGAAGCCACGTTTGTGATACTGTGAGAGATTTCCGGTAAAATAGCCCTATCATCTATGATCGAAGACCTTGGTATGTTAAAAGCCCTAACTTTTATTGTATATATATGCATAAACTATACATATTTAACAAGAACTTAAGGCAAAATCTGTGGGCTGTGGGATTGTTCACATAAAAAACGATTTTTTTGGGTTTGCATGTATTATTGTTCATTTTTACTAATTCTTTTGATTTTTGATTGATGTTTTATGGTTTGTGTTTTAGGGTTCGATTGATGTTTTAGGGTTTGATTTATTTCAATTCATGTTTTAGGGTGTGATTGTTCCAATGTTTATGTTTTAGGGTTCAATTATTTCTCTCTGTTTTGACTGATTTCAATTGATTTTTCAGGGTTTGATTGTGCAATCGTTGTTAAACTGATTAGGAATATGTTTTTAAGTGATTTTAATCCTTTATGTTTTTAAAACTGATTTTAATCCAAATGTATCATTGTATTCTTGTGCAGTTTTGCTAGATAAGAATTATTATTGTTATTATTATTATGATTATTATTAGATAAAAGCTAAATGGAAATTATTTTATTTAAAGTTCAGAAGCATGTTGGCTCAATTGGGGAATGAAAAGCTTGATGATATCATTCGACACACAGAATTATTAAGACTGTGTGATATTTCGTTAATCAATACTCTACATCTCGATCTTAGCTATGTTATTTCGGTATGTAGTCTTTGCATTTTTCTCAAAAGCATCACATATATATAGTTTCTTCTCCCTTGAATTGTTCAGATTTCGTTATGTATAAAATCTGTTGTTGCATTTGTTGTATAAACAATCTAAACCATCATCGTCTCCTCCAGCTTTGCTGATTGTTTAACTCCAATTTCTTCTACCAGACTACAACCACGATCTAAGTCAGGTTCGTATCTATCTTTCCCCTATTTCAATCATCCAATTTTGATAATTATATATTGATATAATTTTTATTTGAATGGTTTGAAGCGTGACTAATGATGTTTGTGATGATGCCCCAACATATGTTTATTTAGGGTTAAGTCTTTGTTGAAAATTTACAGTTAAGTCCTTGTTGGATATTGATTGTTAAAACTTTTTTATTATGATTAATGATATGAATTTGTTTTGCGTTTACATAAAACTACCACTAGACGCCAACCTGTGTGTTAACATTTAACACTACCAAACTTCAAACATGTGATGTCAAAGATTTCAAGTTTTAGTCATTTAGACCACTGTTTTGGAGACCAGATCGGACTGGCCAGTCCGACCACGGTTCAGTTTGATATTAATGGTATGATATGATGTAGATTTTAGATCTCTGTTTTATATTTATTTATTTATTTTTTTATTTATTTATTTTTGCAATTTTAGTTATTAGTTTTGTGAATAGTGAGTCGTTTGTAATCTCTTCGTCATTTTGATGTTTCAGCCTTTTCCAGAACCTATATTTGACCGATTTTAAGCCACATTTACAATAAGCAACGCCTCAAGGCTTTGAGATGTTTTTTTTTTTCTGATTGTGCAACACCTTTTTGAATTGAAGGCATATGCTACTTTGTTTTCAAGCTTTTTTCTTGAATTATATTGCATATGCTACTTTGTTTTCAAGCTTTTTTCTTGAATTATATTGCATAACGGTTAACGGTGAACCCACATTTAGTTCGGCGGTTTCGAGCAAGACCGGTGGCTATCTACCGATATTTGAGGCTACATTCGGTGGAAAAGTACAATAGGAACGATGGCTCTAATCTACCAGAATAGTGTAGCAAACAAGACAGCGACGGCAGATGTTTCGTTGGGATCTACTTGTGGCCTACAGGGCTGTAGCGATTCAGGGTGTTTGATGGTTGGATAAGAACAATTACGGGCCTGAAAGTCATGGTGAAATCGTACCAAATAATAGCGGCTCTGGGCTACCAAAGAGGAACATAAGATGGACAACAAGATCATTATTTTGGGCGTGATACTGAATTTTGTGGGACAACGCAGCAGCGAGTGGGGATCATTTACAGCCTGTTTGGGAGGTACTTCGGGCTGAAAATGGTGTTCAAATAATCTATGCGACAAACTAAAACCATTTATCACAGGGATCCGAAAATACTTGAAATTTGAAGAAACTGAGGTAACACTCATGTTCATTCATTTGGAAAATATAGTGTTGAAACATTTCACATGGTACTAATACATGGTCACAGGGATTCGAAAATACCTAAAAGGGCTCATGGTGTAATGACACATGACCCTTTTCAATCAGACGATTATACAGGCGTCCAATTATCACGCCAAATGAGTCGTCTTGCGTCTAACCATGCGTTATGTGTTTTCGAGTTTTTTTTCTTCTGTTTTTTGCAAACACGTTCTTCGTTTTTCAATTATAACCTTTGAACATCAAAATTGTTGCAATTCTTATATGTTCATATTATTTTTTCTATTCAATATTTTTTGTCCGTATTTTTTTTTTCAATTATGATAGGTGGCAACGAGGTGAAGAGGGTCATCCATGGATTAGAAGTCAGGCCAGTGAAGTGAAAGTGCACTATATTGACTATTGAGACTCATGAAGAATTATTTACGTTCTATTCGTAAAGCTGCTTTACGGGTCGGCTGTTGGTAATTAACGTTAATCCATGTTTAAGATTGTTTTTTTTAACCAATTGGTACTCAGTGTTATTGTTTTTTGTTATTATTTGCAGGCTTTATCAAAGGCGCTGACTGTAAATGAGCTTTTTTTTTTTATCTAAAGGAGCAGTTTTCTTTGTTGGAACCGAGCAAAAACGGATCTATAAACATGGAAACATAAAAGCAGTGAGTAACCGGTGCAATTGTTTCTTTTTGTTAGCTCATATATCAAACAGTCTTGTAAGCGTTTTGTTGTTACAATTAAAATTGAGTTTTCTCATGAACTTTCTCAAGCCTTGAAGTGACAAATACGTGTACCCAAAAAATCTGAGATTAAACTTTTAAAAATGCTATGTTTTTTTTTTTCCCACAAAAGAGTTTAAATCAGCAATTACATTGTGTAGAAGCATAAATAGTCATATAGATCAGGAAGAGTGCCTATGTTATGTTGATCCTCTACTTCAATCTGTTAATGCTGAAGATTGTTGTTGTTTGTGAATTCTTACTCTGTCCATAGTCCATAATGCTGAAGATTGCTGTTGTTATATACGATAATGTTCACGACAAATATGAACAGGTTAAAATCAAAGTTAAAGATTTGGCTATAAACATGTTGAGTTGTTTGGTAAACTATGTTTGTTTTACCATCATTTCAAGTCAGTAGCTCACCTATATAAAACTGAATCATGTTACACTAATTTTACTAATTCAATGATATTGTTTTAGATTATCCTTTTTTTACTTGAGATACTGATCCAACATGGTCTAATTTCCCAATTTCTAATTGTGTTTTGTGTGCTGTTTAGGCAAATCAAGATCGGAATCAACAATACTAAATCTTCTACAAATGCGTTCTGAATTTAATTTATATCTCTTATTTATATTTTTACTTTTATTTTGTTTGGTTAATTTATACCTTAAATTTTATATCTCTGATTATAGCTTGACATGGAGCTACCTACATGGGTTTGAGCCATGGTGCGCCGAGGTCGAACCCTTTTTTTGATTTGGTAGTCGTGGTATAAGCACTTTTGGAATTTGTATCACTATGTAAAGATCTAAAAACATCAAAGTAGCTGGTATGGTACTATCACAAGCCTGTTTGGAATTTCAATAAGAAGTAGAAGCACTTGTGGTCTAAATAAGTCTTGGACCTGGAAGGTGTGAATATTATAATCAAAATACTTATGTTTATACAGTTAAGTATTGGTTCTAATAGACATTTGATTTTATAATATTATGCAGATGGCTTGATGTTAAAATGCGGGCTTTTGGTGATGCAAATCATGGGACTTATGTCGACTTGAAGGTAAAAAATCCATCTTCTACAGGTACGGATATGGGTTGGCAGGCAATACTTTATTGTCTGTATTTTTAATTTAATTATTAAACAGTTATATAAATAGAAATTTAGTATCTAAGCAATCTATATTTTGATCAATGAATTTCGGAGATTTTATACTATAAAATGCGGTTTGAGCAGCGCTTAACCTTTTTGACCCGTTTGTAAAGTTAGTTTCCTTTCTATATGCAGGTCAGATAACGGGTCAGTCCGGTTGGCCTGCAACGCTTTAATGTCCAATTTTTTTTTTTTTTGTTAAACAACTGGCGTGTCACATACGATGCCATGAATATTACTATTACAATTATGGTCTTTCCTTTTTTTCAATGAAGAATTAATCATAGAACACTAAACATATCATGTTTATCCATTTTATATTAAACAAAATAATCAGTTACTTATAAGTTATAACATTTGTTTAAACAAAATATTCATTCAACCACTTTGATATGTTTGAGATATAACTTGACTAATTCATATGTTAATGGGTCAATGTTTTTAACAAGAATTTGATGTTTGAATTTGCAGGTGATCTCGGGTGACTTGAGTTGATATCGGATTGCTCTTAATAGTGGATGACAACAAGCCTGAGCGAGATATAATGTTTTGGGAAGTCATCCGTTTTCATGAGAATGTACAAAGGAAAACATTGGTTATTTAGAAAACTTATACTTGGACTAAAACAAAAAATGTGTGTATAAGGAAATATTTAGTGATATTTGAATAAAATGTGTATTGTTTGCTTTTAAATTTGAATAAAATATTTATACTATATTTTTTTTTAAATTTTAATAAAATTTTTCTACTGTATTTTTCTTATACGTTATATTACTCCAAATAATCGTACGTTGGTGAACTGCGTGTCAACGCGGGCAAATATCTAGTTGTTATTATAGAAATTAGAAAGGACAAAGGCCAAGGCCATAGATTGACAACTGTGTAATAAATGAGAATTGCCTCATCCAAAAGTCAAGATATTAATTAATTATAATGATTTTTGATTTAAAAAAAAAGAAAATTTTATTAATTCTCTCATTGTGCCATGATGGATGAGAATTAATTGCTAGGGGGCTAAATGAATGCCATGTGTCAAAAATTGCTCCTAAATATTATATGTATAGATTTGTTAGTTTTTATGTAATATTCTTCCTTTGCGCAAGCCTTTGGTTCGCCCCTTGTTGTGTTGCATTTTCTGCTCCTCCGCTTCAGTCTGCCTTCTTCGGATAGCCGGGGCCTGTCTTTGATTTCCGATTTCATTGTCAGCTCCAAGGTTTGGGCGGCCCATCCGGTTAGTTCAGCTATCACTGCTGGAAGCCCCTGCGGTTGTTCGGCTGCGTACTCCGCGTCCGCCTATCTCACACTCCCAAAGCTGATTTTTTTCATCTTTCATTTTCCTTCGCCTGTCCATTCCTTTCAAGCGCCCTTAGACTCGTTACGCTGTTCGACTGAACTCGTTGGCTCCGCGCTCTATTCGGTCGGAACCCGGTTCGTCGAGAACCTTCTCTCATAGATTCCCTTCACCAAGTCATCGCCAGCAATCCGCTCTTATCCGTTGGTGTCAAAGGGCGAGTTCATTTCTTGTCGTATAAACTTAATTTATATGAATATAGTATATAGTTTTTCAATAATTACCCTAGGTTTAACCTTATAACAAAGTAAAACAATGTTCAACGATTTTCCTCTTTGATTTTTTAGTTGTGAAGTAAGAAATTAGTTTCACTTGCTCCTTAGGTTTGATTAGTGATAAAGATATGAACTAATTCTACTGGTGATTATTACCATTACCAATATATTTATTTTCTATGGGATTGAACAGTGCTAGGCATCTGTCAGGCACTGCCTCATTAGGCAAGGTTGGCAGTGGTGGCTTCTATTGGTTCATATAGAGGCTGAGTTGAGGACACACCCATTCTTTGGCTGCCTCATTCATCTTAATATAGAGACACGTCTTCTTTGTTTATATGAAATAACAAAGGATGCAATTCTAAAGCATTTTAGAGATTCAATCAAGGGTTATGAGTTTCATACACCCTTTGACAGCACATTATGGGGGTGTGACATCACATTCTGGAGTATGTGACAGCCTTCTATTAGTGTGTGGTGTAGGCCAGGGTGTATGCTTCCTGATTAGGGGGTGCATGATTCCTTAATACCTTCAATCAAATAATGATTTATGTGTGTTGTTCATTCGAGATCTCATTTTCTGTGAAGAACTTTTGTTATTGAGAAACTTTGGTACAATATCCCTAAATTGGCCATGTTTATCAACGTTGGCATGAGGGTCTACTCGTGCAAATACGATTTTTTTGGTTTTCATTCCACATTACATTTGAGGGTCTTAGATTTTAATGAGTGAGAATTCTGTTCCTCCTATACTAAAACCATGTTGAATGCTCGACTCAAGATCAAAGTGGCTAGTAGAGCGAGGTGCTCCCCTCCAATTTTTTAAACTCCTTTTATATATGACACATCCATAAGCTTCTCTCTTTGCTTATGACTTTTTAAAATATAAATGTTTCATAAAATTCTGAATATAACGTTCAACATGCTTTAATTTTATCTACGTTTCAACATGCTTAATAAACCGAGTTTTGCGTGATAATATAAAAGTTAGCAAAGCACAGATGTACAAAGTCGTTAAAAAGAAATTTTAAAATGCTAGCTATTTTTTTTCTTTCTTTTCTACGCCTACATTTTTACTTTTTACAAGCATGTTTTTTCTTCTTATTTGTTGGTGGTAAACCAAAAGTTGTGACGGGTTGTTATAAGTAACATGTGGGTTTACGTAAACGTTTTTTTTTTATGTTACAACAATGTTTAGTTTTCCTCGTTTTTGCACGCCGCAATGCCTGTTGATATTGTAGTAATCGTAAGGCAGGGGCGGAGATAGAGTATAAGCAGGGGTAGCATCTGTTACCCTTCAACTTTTCTGGCGTAGTGCAAATTTTATTTTAGTTTTTTACATTTTTTTTATTATGTTACCCCTAAAATTATATTAACGCTACCCCTCAATATTTTTTAAAAATCCCAAAACACTCTCAAAGGTTATCACTAGCCCAACATTAGAAAAGATATAAGCCCATAAGGCTAAAGCCCAATTAGTTAGTTAAAGATAAATTTGCACATATCGTTTGTTTTTCTAATATCTGGTTCTGAATATGAACGTTTATAGGAAAATTGGGTATTGAGAGAAGTTGGGTTGGATTCAAGTACACATATTGAGGAGAAAAATCATACCCTATGTATCTGAGTAGGTATGAGTGGGTTTGGGTATAACCGGGGGTTGGAGCGGTATGGGTCCGAGTATTGATACTCGACTTAAAAAGTAATTTTTTGTTATTTTACAGAAAGATAAATTCGTTTAAAAATTATATCTGGTTTGTAATTTATAAAAATAATTAAAATAAATTAAAATAACATAAATTCACCATAGTACCAATTATAACTTTATAATGTTTATTATTAAAAAACTTAAATATAAAAGTTGTAAAGTAAACATAAAAATATATTTTAAAAATTTGAGTATTAAAAAAACGGTATTGGGTATAGGGTATAACCGGTTCTGAATGTTTTCGGGCATGTATCGGGTACGGTTTCATATACATGTAGTGAGCTCAAAATGTATACATTATGGTGCAAAAAAAGAATAAAAAGTTAGATAGCTCTATCAATACAGAAAGAGATTATTGATTGTTTTGTTTACAATGTATGAAAGTGCGATAAAAGAAAATTTAAACATTATCCCTAAAATTTTGTTCTAGATCCGCCAATGTCGTAAGTGTCAGCGCCCCTCTGGATGTTCATTTCTTCCCAGATGTTAAGCCTATAATACAATTCTTTAAAGCAACCATTACAAATTTTAAAACAACCCGCGGATAAGATTACTATTTTGTATTTGTTATTTTTTTTCAAATGTAAAATACCATTTGTGGTACACCGACACACCAATGCACCATCGGCGCTTAAATTATGTAGCATGTTGCAAGTTTAGACTTTAGATCCATTCAGGTTTGTTTGTATTTTTTTTAAATAATTTATTTACTATCAAACAATATACAATTATTATAAAATATAAAGATATTTTGTATGAGTGTATCCCCTGTTTATCTTTTAATACCGTGGGCATCAACAAATATGAACCTTTTGTTATGTTCAAACTTTAATGTTCACATGGTATGAGTCATCTACACCAACTAAATGACTTTCTGTTTATATTTTTAAATTTTATAAATAAATCATGGTTGATAATATAGTACAAACCGAAAAAAAAAAGACGGTATGACTGATATAGTGATATGGTTATACCGAAATATAAAAAGAAAATCATCAAAACCATCTGGCATAAAAATTTTCTAACGATTTTTCATGCTGTAAAAAGAAATACTTTTATGTAAGCAATATATCTGTATTTTTTTTTTAAAACTGGGGGACATTTTATATTATACATATTACTAGATTATACCCGGGAGCGTCCCGGGTTGAGAAATTTAATATGATACATCAATTTTACTATGAAATAGACTGATGTATAACTCTAATATTAATATCTAACCTAAAACAAATTAACAATGTACAACTCCAATGATAACACCTAACCTAAAAGAATGTAGAACTTTAATGTAACTCTAATATTAACACCTATCTTAAACACTAAACAAATGTACAACTCTAACATACTAATATTGATACCTAACTTAAAACAACGTATAACTCTATTAACCTATTCGTACTGATTTAAACATAATTAGTGACTTGTCTATACATGATTAATGATTTACCTGAACACTTTGTGTTTTTTTTCTTGTATGAACAAAAACCCACAAAAAAATTTCTCCGTTTTTTATAGCACTATGGTACTCGTTGGAAAGATAATAAAACGCTCGTTAATTTGGTGTAATTTTTTTCTTTAAAAAATCTCGTATATTAAAGATATTAACGTTTAAAATTATGAGAGGAAATATGAGGGTGAAAAATCCAATTTTGTTTTTAAATTATTTTTCCCTAAAATATCTCAATGACACATGGGATGACACATGGCACACTCAAAAAAAAGAATGCTTCTTTGAATGTCATGTCATTAAAATGGCTTTGGTTTATTATATGTATAGATAGATATACAACAAACGTTTAACTAACTAAAAATGTTGAATTACATGTTTAAAATATTTCTATATCTACATATGACAAGAATATAAACATAAAAATTGTACATGACATCAATTGCTAATTAACGAACATGTGAACATGATAGTAGACTTACTTACAACAAGGCATTTAAGGAGACATCCTAGGCATTAAAGAAAAGTTATACTTATCGGACGTTTTGAATGACCTTAAAATATTTGGATTGCCCAATCATATGTTAGAATTAAAAGTTGGGGTGCTAGTAATGCTACTACGAAACATCTACCAACATAATGGATTGTGTAATGGCACTAGGCTTCAAGTCAAATCACTTGGTAAGCGTGTCATTGAAGCCGAAATAATATCTGGTGGTAATATTGGGACTCGAACGTTTATTTCTATAATTAATATGATACCTTATGATAACAATATTCCTTTCAAGTTCCAGAGAAGACAATTTCTGTTGTTTGTTTGTTTCGCGATGACAATTAACTAAAGCCAAGGACAGTCACTAGCAGTGGCGAAGGTTTGTAGGGGCGGGGAGGGGCGGCCGACCCCCCCGGATTTTCGCGCAGAAGTTCCGATTATATAGTATCCGTATAGAAAATTTTGAAAATATAGGGTTTCGACCCCCCGAAACTAGTTTTCGACCCTCCGAAACCAGTGACTTCCGAACCCCCGGTGACTTTCGACCCCCCGAACCTTCGGGTCAAGCTTCGCCACTGGTCACTAGCGACAATTTGTTTGTACTTGAAAGAACCGGTTTTAGTCATGGCCTCTTGTATGTTACACCATCAAGAGTAAAAATCAGGGACATGGTGAAACTATTAATTTTAGCTAAAGAGGGAAAACCTACAAATAAAACAACAAATGTGGTGTAGAATAAAATCTTTAGAGAGTTATTATTTTGCTTATATGTTATGAAATTAAATGTAATTTCAATTTTATGGATTTAAATATTTAATGCAACATTTTTTTAATTTAGAAATATTCTTACGACTTATTGTTTATATATTATAAATTGTTCAAATATTATTTACAACTTCTCATTGATATATTTGACATTATCCAACCCATGTATCACACGGGTGCTTAAACTAGTGACAAGAATAAACATAAAAATTGTATATGACATCCATTACTAATTAACGAACATGTGAACATGATAGTAGACTTACAACAAGGCATTCAAGGAGAGATTCTAGTGTAACAAATAACCAACCATAACCAAAAGTCACTTTATTTTCCTATTACTTGTAGCTTCTTCGTTTCAACGTGTCATTGTATCTAACAAGCGACTCAAGCCGTTGCAATTTCAGTTGTTGTTTAAACCTACTAATGAAATCATCCGCTTTCGCATCCACTTCTTCGTCAAAATCATCCCGACTCTCCCTAGCAGTCGCGGGTCGCCTCACTTCAACCTCCTCATCCTCGTCCTCATCCTCATCGGGTGCAATTTTCACCTCGCTACGTGACTTCTTCATCTCCACCAATAATAACTTCTTCTCACATGTCTTATCGGACTTGCTACGGATCACATGATGCTCCGGGTTATGACCCGAATCCTTATCAACGCTTTCGGGTTCTGATTTAAAAGCGGGATATATTTTAAACGATTTGACTCGGTCTAGGAACGAAGGAGCTCGGACAAGTTGACTAGGTGAGTTGGAGACATCGTCTAGAAAAACATTCTCTTTGTATTCATTGGAAAATTTAATAGACTTAACTCGTTCAAATATAGAAGGAGGGCGGGCGGGTTGGCTCACTAAACTTTCTTCTGATTGCGATAACTCAGGGGGAGTTACATAATCGGAAGATAAAAATATTGACTTAGCTAGTCGACTGGTTGAGCTGTAGTTCAGTGATTTGGATTGAGGTGTGTAGTGTGGTTGTGACTCTGTGGTGGTGTAGGAAGATATGTTCATGGATCTAGCTCGATCGATGAACGAAGAGACTCTAGCGATTGGAGTGAGTGTAGTTGAATTAATATCTCCATGGTCATGATGTTTGTTTGAAGCTAAGAAAATTGTGGCGATTATAATATTGGTAAGACAGAATAGAAGAGTGGGAGTGAACCAAGCAACAATGGATTCGTACATGGAAACAATCATCATGAGTTCGACCATTGTTGTTGGAGTAATGTTAAGATGATGCAAAACTAATAAGAGGGGTGTGTTAATATACAGTCATATACTCCTCTTGCCTCACAAAATAAATCTACAAGTTTTAATTAATAATTAAAATATTGTGTATGATTAAAAGTTATTGAGGATATTTTTTCCTTCTGTATTTGTCGTTTTCGGTCTGAATTGAGAGCACATGCAAATCAGGGAAAAAACATCGTGTGCCACAGTGCCAGATTAT
This sequence comes from Ambrosia x helenae, assembly GCA_030844895.1. Classification (NCBI taxonomy): domain Eukaryota; kingdom Viridiplantae; phylum Streptophyta; class Magnoliopsida; order Asterales; family Asteraceae; genus Ambrosia; species Ambrosia x helenae. Next base: position 100,464,615 of record CM061230.1, on the reverse strand, counting down.
TCATTTTCAGCCTTTTGCTTTAAACAACTTTGTTTGATCATATGATTGGGTATTTGATTTCTAGAACCTTAAGATGTTAATTATTTTGTTTTAAACTACTCATCTAAAATATCTTTATACTTTTATCTAGATAAATTTGACAACTATATATTATGGTTTTACACATTAGAACACCTGCAGTGGTTTATGGATTGGGCGTGGAAGGGCCAAAAAACGCCTCACAACGTTGGGCAACCAGGGGCGCATGATTGTGAGGGTCAAGGGGTGCCCCTCTTGGCGCAGTGGTAGAAATTTACGATTTTCGTAGGAAATTTGAGTCCGGGTTGAGTCCGGCCCCCGCCGATTTGATCTTCCGGCCACTACCGATCGAAAAAATTGAGTCCGGCCCCCTCCGATTCGAGAACCAAGCTTCGCCACTGTGGGCAACACTATCCCCTTGATGTGGAAGGGGCTAATTTGCTTTGGGCGTTTATTTTTACGACGTGGATTTGGGGTGAAAATCCCATTTTCTTTGGAGCCAATCACATCACCCGAAGTGACAAATGGGCGTGAAAATCCCCTGACCACTACGTGTGTTCTTAGGCCCGATCTAGTAACCAAGGCTCGTTAATGACTCATTTTTCACTACTAAATGAAAGCTAAACCCAACTCGGTCTATAGATGCTTTATATCTAATTTTTACATATATATGTATGATATTTTTATACATGTATGCTGACTTAATCGTCAGTATTCGTGAGACTTTGGATCCCTTGAACCTTAAACATGTTTGTGCTCTCTTGGTAGAGAAACAATACAACGACATTATTGGGACAGCTTCGCACTAGAATGGGCTCCTTGTTGCAAAGTTGTTCAAGTCTCATTTCTACCTTAGTGGATTTTTGTAGCAAATGAATCTTTTTAATTAGTTAATGATACTGATTTGCGTTACATTTTATAAACTGTTAAGAAGTTACATTTTTATCCGTTACAATAACTTCAAACTTTTTTAATATTTTTTTTGAAAGGCAAACTTCATTAAAAACAAGCGAAAACTACTCTCCAAGGCGGAGAGGAGCCGCAAAAAACCATTACATCATATCAACATTAAATTTACACCAACCCGTCCAATCGAGAGCCCCCTTATTGAATCTACTCCTAAACCAAAGGTAGGTCAAGGATTTGATCTCTGAAATAATCGTAATAATGCTAGTGTCGAAATCCGAGAACACCTTGTCATTCCTTGCCTTCCATATTCTCCAACACGCAACAATGAAAACCCCATAAATGATCTCTTTCGTCTTCTTATTAGCTCCCATATGATCAATACTTTGAAGCAAATCTTTAAATGAAAACGCATAGATAGGAGGAAGATGGCACCAATTAGCTATGCCACTCCAAACCCCCTCCATCCTCCCGCATGCCGTGAATATGTGATCTATCGTTTCATCCGTCTCATTACATAAAGCACATGAAATGTTCCCATTTAAAATATTCCTTCTATGTAGAGCACTTCTAGTCGGCAACCTATCCAAATAAGCCCGCCACAAAAAGATATTGCATTTCTTGGGAAGCCACTTACTCCATTTGACGCACTGCCTATGATCATCTGTAGAGCCGCTAGCTATCCATCTTCGAGCTTCTCTGATAGTGTACTCCTTATTCTTTCCAAACTCCCAAAGCCATCTATCCTCCATGTTACTTAGCCTGGAAGACGAAACAAGCCTATGGCAGGCAACCAGTTCTTACACTTCAATCTCAGAATGAGGGTATACCAACCAATCCCACCCAATTGTACCATTCCCTTCATCTCTATCAATTCTATCCGCAACGAAGCAATGCTTATTCTTCTCTAGACGAAACACACTCGGGTATAACTTCATTAACGGTTCACACACTATCCATGGATCGGTCCAAAATTTAACGTCTTTCCCATCACCCACCACTCCACGGATCATATTCACAAAAGCCGTACCTTGTACTTTCAATCGAAAACCAACCGTCACAAGATTCTTCCAAGTACCTGAAAGCGACTTGTTGCACGGAAATACATCCCATCTTCTTGGCGAACCGTGTATAGCATCTATCACTCTTCTCCATAACGCACATTTCTCCACCCTATATCTCCACAACCATTTTAGAATAAGAGCATTGTTACACTCCTCCAATTTATTAAGACCCAGTCCACCTTCTTTTATTGGTTTTGTAACTAACTCCCAAGCCACCCAATGTACTTTGTGAACTTCATCCGTACCACCCCAAAGAAATCTTTTTATAATAGTTTCCAACTTCTTGACAACCGCAACCGGAGCCTTATAGAGAGAAAAATAATATGTTGGAAGGTTTTCCAAAACCGTTTTAATGAGAACCACCCTACCACCGATGGAAAGAGACTTCGCCTTCCAATTAGAAAGGCGATTTTTGAATATCTCTATCACCGTCTCCCACTTATTAATCCGGCCCATATTCGTACCCACTAGAATACCCAAGTATTTAAAAGGAGTTTCCCCCGCTTTACAACCCAAACTTCTAGCCATATCATTGACCTCACTTAAGGATTTACCCACACCATATTACACCGATTTGTTAATATTAATCTTTAAGCCCGAATAAAGATGAAATATTCTTATCAATCTCCTTAATGTATTAAAGTTAAAATTCGACCACTCACCCATAACCATCGCATCATCCGCATAAAGAAGATGAGACACCAAAGGACCATGATTAGGGAGTCTAACTCCATCAAGTGAACCCGAATCACACACTTTCCGAACCATGCCCGAAAACGCCTCCATAACTATAATAAATAAAAATGGAGAAATCGGGTCCGCCATGACGTTTTGTGTTTAATATTATAATAGATTAACAAATAACAAATTATTGTTTTATGATGATTTAGCAAATTGTATGTTTAGTCATACGTTGGAATTTGTTTTTAATCAAACAATGATTAATTTTATTTTTCACAATAATTAACAATAATGGCCTTTAATTATAAAAAATCGCAATAATACTATTTTTCCAGCGCATTGAATGGTGAACTTTTAATTGACAGTAGGTTTTGATACTGTTTTGAATGGTGAAATTTTAATTGAAAGTTTTGCAATTGATTATTCAAATGGGGAGTATTACTTCGGTTGAGTAATTGGCTTTTATAAAAGATCGAAACATTTTTTTACGGGCCACTTATCGCAAATGAGATAATATCTTGGGCAAGAAAGCAAAGGAGGAACTATTACTTTTCAAAGTCGATTTCGAGAAAGTGTAAGACTGCATTTCATGGAAGTTTCTCATAAATAGAGGTGGCAAAATGGGTAAGTTGGGTTGGGTTGGTTAATGGGTTAGGATGGGTTTGGGTCAAGTTGGGTAAATTAAAAACATAGGTTAGGATGGGTTAGGTCATGATGAGTTTGGGTCTAGATGGTTTAAATTAGGATAGGTTTACATCAAAATAGATTAAAATTTAATTTTTTTTTAAAATAACAATAAAAAGTTAAAAATTTAAAAAGTAAAAAAAAATAAAAGAAAAAAGAAAATACAAATTTTAAATTAAATTTGTTTCGACTCGACCGGGCCCGGTAACGACCCAGACCGTTTCAACCTGACCCGTCCCGATGCGACCCGGACGGGCCCGGTAGAGACCCGGACCGTTTTGACCTGACCGGGTGCAGTAACGCCCCAGACCGTTTCAGCCTGACCCGACCCGTATCGACCCAGACTGTTTTGACCCGGTCGGGCCCGGTAGCGACCCGGACCGTTTCGACCCGACCGGCCCGGTAACGACCCAGACCGTTTCAACCTGACCCGTCCCGTAGAGACCCGGACTGTTTCGACCCGGTCGGGTTAGCTAGCGACCCGGACCGTTTCGACCCCACCGGGCCCGGTAACGCCCATACCGTTTCAACCTGACCCGTCCCGTAGCGACCCAAACCGTTTTGACCCGACCGGGCCCGTAACGATCGAGACCGTTTCAACCTGACCCGTCCTGTAGCGACCCGGACTGTTTCGAGCCGGCCGGATAACGACCCAAACCGTTTCAACCTGACCCGTCCCGTAGCGATCCAGACTGTTTTGACACAGCCGGGCCCGCTAGCGACCCGGACTGTTTCGACCCCACCGGGACCGGTAATGACCCAGACCGTTTCAACCAGACCCGTCCCGTAGCGACCCGGACCGTTCGACCCGACCGGGCCCGGTAACGACCCAGATCCATCCCGTAGCGACCCGGACTGTTTTGAGTCGGCCGGGTTACGACCCAGACCGTTTCAACCTGACCCGTCCCATAGCGACCCGGACTGTTTCGACCCGTCCGGGCACGCTAGCGACCCAGACCGTTTCAACCTGACTCGTCCGTAGCGACCCGGACTGTTTCGACCCGGCCCGGCCGGCTAGCGACCCGACTGTTTCAACCCGACCGGGCCCGATAACGACCCAGACCGTTTCAACCTGACCCGTCCCGTAGCGACCCGGACCGTTTCAACCTGACCCGTCCCGTAGCGACCCGGACCGTTTCAACCTGACCCGTCCCGTAGTGACCCGGACTGTTTCGACCCGGCCCGACCCGCTAGCAACCCTGATTGTTTCGACCCGACCGGGCCCGATAACGACCCAGACCGTTTCAAACTGACCCGGACCGTTTCGACCCGGCCGGGCCAGGTAGCGACCCGGACCCATTCAACCCGACCGGGCCTGGTAACGACCCAGACCGTTTCAACCTGACCCGGAACGTTTCGACCCGGTCGGGCCCGGTAGCGACCCGGACCGTTTCAACCTGACCCGTCCCGTAGCGATTCATACTGTTTCGACCCGACAGTGCTCGTTAGCGACCCAGACCGTTTCGGCCTGACCGATCCCGTTAGTAACACGGACTGTTTCGACCCGACCGGGCCCGGTAACGACCGAGACCGTTACAACCTAACCCGTTTCGACCCAACCGGGCCGGTAACAACCCAGACCGTTTCAACATGACCCGTCCCGTTTCGATGAGATCCATCTCGTTAACGACCCGTGTTGTTTCGACATTGCCGTCCGTTAACGACCTGAACGGTTTCGAACCAACTTGGGTGATCAACAAATGCAAAAGATATATTTTTTTTTTTTGTTTTTAATGACATTGATTTCTATTAGGCAACAATGCTTTTGGTGTTGGGTGAGTTTTAATTTAGATTTGTATATGGTTATCTAAAAATACCCATCCTGACCCATTTGTTTTTTTTGACATACCCATCCTGACCCACTTACTTATTTCCTACATTTAAAATTACCCATCCTAACCCTTTTGAAAATTATACTAAACCCATTTTAACCTACAAGATCAAAATTTAAACCCAAAACAACCCAAACTAAACTTGATGGGTTGAAATTGCCAGGTCTACTCATAAATGTGATGCATCATATGGGGTTTCCTTCAAAATGGAGGAATTGGATCAAGGGCATGCTTGTTACAGGTAGAGCATCAATCCTAATTAATGGTACTCACTAAAGCGCGGATTCAGACAAGGGGATCCGTTATCGCCCTTTCTATTCACAATTGTCATGGAGGCGCTTCATTTGATGATGATTAAAGCAGTGGAAGCAGGGACGTTTGTAGGTGTCAAGCTGCCGAATAACGGTCCGAACATATCCCACCTATTCTATGTGGACGATGCTTTATTCCTAGGGAAGTGGTATGAAAATAACGCCCTGAATTTAAATAGGCTGCTGCGTTGTTTCTCTATCGCATCGGGCCTTAAGGTAAACTTATTAACAAGCAAAATCTACGGGGTTAATGTGGCGGATGATTCGATAACAACCATGGCAAACTTAATTAGATGTAAAAACGGGAATCTCCCTTTCATTTATCTTGGGTTACCGGTGGGTGAAAATATGAAGAGGATCAAGAGTTGGAAAGCGGTGGTGAACAAGTTCCAATCGAAATTATCATCGTGGAAGGCTCAGTTACTCTCTTTTGCTGGAAGACTTGTTTTGGTGAAAGCAGTTTTGGGATCACTTCCGAATTATTATCTCTCACTATTCAAAGCACAGGTGGGGGTTATCAAGGATTTGGAAGGGTTACGATGTAAATTCCATTGGGGGACAAAGAAAATTAAATGGGTGGCTTGGGACAATATCACTAAAACAAAGAAAAGTGAGGGTCTCGGGGTGGGTAGTATAGAAAAACTTAATGTGGGTCTATTAACAAAATGGCGGTGGGGGTTCAAATCACATCCGGATCATTTTTGGTGTAAAGTTATCTCGGCGATTCATGGTGGGGGCAGAACATCAAAGTTTATCCCAAGCAAGAAGGTGTTTTATGGTACGTGGCTCACTATTGTTTCAATTCAAGACGAGTTTGTTAAATGTGGATTATCTCTAGAGAAAAATCTTAAGTGTACTGTTGGGAGAGCCGACACGGTTCGGCTTTGGAAAGATGTTTGGTGTAACAGCAGCTATCTCAAGGACTGATTTTTTGATCTATACCTGTTGAGTAAGAACAAGAATGACCGGGTAGGTGATTGCTACAATGAGACGAATGGGGAGGTGGTTTGGGATCTGAATTGGCCTCGAATTTTGAGCAATTATGCTGCACATAACCAGATGACTAACATGATGGATGTTTTAAAAGCGCAAAAGATTAGTTCGGTACAAGATAGGTGGAGATGGAGGTATGAAGACAAGGAGGTGGACTTCTCAGTCAAACAGGTGAGAAAAGCCTTAACAAATCCAGCGTTAAACGATAATGTGATGGGTTCATATTGGTGGTGTCGGATTGCAACTCCAAAAGTGAATTGTTTCGTTTGGCGGGCACTACAGAATCGGATTCCTACTGCCGAAATGCTTGCATCTAGGGGAGTAAATGTCGGAAACGGATTATGTGAAAGGTGCAATGTGGAGCTGGAAACGACTGACCATATTTTGTTGACTGTCTTTGGGCAAGGTCGACATGGTGGTGCATCGGGGAGTGGCTAAAGGTTCGAATCCTAGATTCATTCGGGTCACTAGCACAGTTATTAAGTCACGCGAAGTGTGTCGAGGGCCAGAAGAAGAAGAAACAAACGATATGCACTATTGCGTTATTGACGATGTGGAAACTTTGATTGGGTCGAAACGAAAGCATTTTTAAAGATGTTCAAACGACAACAACGAGACTCATTGAGGTGGTAAAGGTGGAATCATATTGGTGGATGACAAAACGAGCGCAAATACTGGGTCTAGATATGGAAAAATGGCAAGAATTCTCAGTTTTTGATAATATAGTGGCTAGCGTGAAGTCTTTCTCGTTTGTTTGGGTTAAGCATAGGTCTAATTGTAGTAGGATTGTTTGGAAAGATTGATGTCAATATCCTTTGTATATGTTGTAAGTGGTTTGTGCCGGCGGTCCTCGCTTTGAGGACGGTTTAGCGTTGTGTTGAATGAAAGCATTTTTAAAAAAAAAAAAAATACACCTCAAACATACATATAGATAAGATCCAATTCACATGATTACGCCATTATGTTTGATTCTTTTGACAAGCATAACCTTGTATAAAAATATAATAAACTTAATTTCTAAAATCATTTTTTCTTTCAATGTAACAAGAGACTAGTGAGCCACATATTGTCAAGTAATATCACATTCGACATACATAAAAAAAATTGTTGGATCAGTTTGCTCTTTTTGCTAAGTAAGAACTTTCTATCTTGACACTTAAGTGTTTAGCAAGCCCTTGTATATCAGATTATAAGCACAGCGGAATGTATAAGCTAAAGCAACACTTTTTATACTAAGGAAAAGTTATTACTCCCCCTTGATGATTGAAACTAATAAATGACAAGTATTTATTATGAATCCAAGCAGTAAATGAGAATTAGATACTTAGATAGATTCACAATAAATACTGAAATGGAATAGAACAGTGAGAGTGTTTGAAGGATTTTTCTATTAAAATCAATGTCTAAAATAGAAGGTTGAAGCCTCCTATTTATAGACGTTTACATACATGTATCTTGCCAAAAAAGCAAGTATAGAAACAACAGAAACAAGTTGCACAAGTTGCAACATTGAAACTAACAAATACAGCTAAAAAGTAATAATAAACAATAAACTACTGATGCAAAAGGCGGTGGAAAATATCTGATGCTAAGTGCTGATGAATGACAAACTACTGATGAGTAGTTTGTCTTTAGTACTTCTGAAGTGAACTTGTCTGGTTTGGACTTCAGAACTTCTGATGAAGTTTCTTCTTCAGCACTTCTCAAATCTTCTCTTCAGCAGTTCTTTGTTTTCTTTTCAGTACTTCTATACTTAGCCAAAATGACAGAAGTGAATTAGACTAAGGTTTCCAAAAGTGGTTTCACCAATCCTCTTTGTCCTAACAATCTCCCCCTGGATTGATGAAGCCAAAACCTTACTAATTCCTTATGTTTTTCTTCTGTCTTGAACAATCTTCCATATCTCTTTGTACATGGTGTTCTTGAGCTGGTTTAACTGACCATCAGATAGAGATCCTCTCTGTGGTTCCAGATGTTGAATTGTGAGCAGGTCTTGTGTTGACAGTTTCTTCAGATCACTGATCTTCTTGTAAGCCCTGCTTGAGAGGTCTCTTCTTGTCAACAATACTGAGTTGTTATCAGTAAGTGACCATCTGATGATAGGTATCTTTGACTTGTTAAAGTCAGAAGAATAGGGAACCAGACTTGTCCCTTGGGTTGATGGTCCTGAGTGTTGGATGCTTTCAGTTTCAGTTAACCTCAGGTGGGAGTCTCTTCCTTGTTGTTGTTGCATATCAGGCATCTGAACAGTTGGGAGATGGTGTTCAGTCACTACTCTGGTATGCATCTTTTCTTTGATGGTCTTTTGTATTTGGTAGGCAAAAGTGGAAGGATCCCTGAATTGTGTTAACAGAGGTTTCTCCTCAATGTCAAAATCTGAATGGACTATTGAACTTCCTTCAAGTAGTACCATTTTGAAGTCAGTTTTGACATTGTCCTCTGCCTTCTTTCTCTGAGTAGCAGGTCTTCTTGTTGATACACCAGAAGTTCTAACTACTGATCTTGAAGGATCAGTAGTTTGAAACTTCTCTGGATTTGCAGCCTTGGCAGCCAAGTATTTCTTGTAAGTATCCATTAGTCTTTCTTCTTTCCATCTGGATACTGAGGCTTTTGAACCATAGCCCTCTGCTACTAACTCTTCTATTATCTGGGCTCTCTTGGCCTTTCCTTCTTTGCTAGTGGCCAGTTTATCTGCAAGTAGTTGTGCCCTTCTTGTCAGCTCTTGCACAGAGAGTCCTTTGAGTGTATAGGCTTTAGTCTTGCTGTTCTTGGTAATGTAAGACACCAGTTGTTGTCTTTTATCTTGTTCAGCAATCTCATCAAGGCTAGCCTGCCTTTGTCGTTCAGCTTCATAAGCCTGAAGTTTTTCTTCATGGCTTAAATCTAGATCATCCCTTTCTTCCAGAGTTTTCCAAATCAGATCTTCTCTGGCCTTCTTGTTGGCTGCAACTAAGCTCTTCTCTAATAATTCAGCTGATTGAGAGATAGGAGAAGGGTTTAGTACAGTCATTGTTGTAACAGTTGTAGGCCTGATGGGATCAGATGTTGGTTGAATGGGAGCAGTGGTTCTGGAAGGGTCAGCAGTTTGAGGTTTGGAAGTGTTAACCTCTGATGGGTTGACAACTGCTGATGGTTTGTCAACTACTGAAGGATTGTCTTCAGTACTTTCTGATTCTTCATCAGAACTTTTGCCATCAGAAGTTTCTTCATTGTGCCTTAGGGATTCTTCAGATGTTTGGGTCTCATCTTCTTTTTCTGCTGCTTCAATCTCTTCTACTGAGACACCAAACTGTTTGGCCAGTTTTTCTTTCCTGGCCTGATCTTTTTGATCTCTTTCAAGGATGGCCACTCTTGCCCTTATCCTGGCTTGGAATGACTCCTTAGGTTCCCTGATCTTCTCCCCCTTTTTGGATTCATCAAGTTTAACTTTTGAAGTTGAGGGTTGGGAGAATTGTCCTTGAAGATGAGCAATCTGTTTGCTCTTGAAGTCTATCTTGTTGGACAGATCATTCATCTTGGTCTTGATCACTCCAAATTGATTCTTGATAGACAGCTCCAAGTTAGATGTGTATGTTTGGAAGTGATTTCTGATGAGAGTATTCATCATGTGGTACAGGGGACCCTCTGGGCTGCATAGCTGGTTCAGGTCTATGCTTGTTTGCCCAGGGAATTGGGTAGGCATTTGTTGTGAAGGGGGTGTTTTTGGGAGATCCTCATGTTGTACAGAGGATGCCACTCTAGGGGTTTTAGGGATTGAGTGGGCTTTAACCTGTGCAGGGGTGACTGGCTTCTTGAGCCTGGATACCCCTGAAACAGGACCTTCATAATGTGCCGTAAATTCAGTAGTTTGTGTTTGTGAAACATCATCCAAATTAATGGAATCATCTGAATCCCTGATGTTGCCCTCAATGAGGACTATCTCAGTTAAATCATGAGCTGAGCCCAACTCAGTTCTCTCATGAACCTCTTGTTCTTGGTTCTGAGGATTTCCTACTTCAGGCATTAAGCCTTCATCAGTAGTTGCCACATCTGAGGTCTTAGCTATGTTACTTCTATCCTCAGATCCACCACTGGGTGGTAACTGAGTAGTAGCAGCCTCAGATGCCCCAAGAGTCTCTAAAATTGGGCTTAAAGACTCTGGTCCACCCTCATCTCTTGGGATAGGGCTAGAGATGTCCACATCCATGTCTGATGTTGTGGTTATGTCCCCTGTTTGTTGTGGTTGTAGGGGACTGACATAATCAGATGGGACCTTCTCTTTTAGCCCAGAGAGAAGTTTGGCAATTTCTATTGCCTCTTGTTCAGAAATTTGTGGGGTTGGTTCAGTAGTTTGGGCAATAGGTGAAATTTGTTGTTCAGCAGTTTCAAAAGAAGAGTGTGTTTCAATAGTTTTTCTAAGTCTTTTTCTTTTGAATAAAATGGTTATGGGTGCTCTTGGTGGGGTTTGAGATGGATGAGACTGAGAGGGTGTTTCAGTCTCACCTATTTGAAGAGCAGACTGCTCATGAGCATGTTCAGGCATCTCAACCTCCTGAACAGCTATTCTTTTGGGTTGGTGGGTTTTTGTCTTTGTTGGCTTGGGCTTTTTGGCTTTTGGTGGTGTGAGTTTGGAAGATGTGGGCTTCAGGGGGACTTGTTGTTGTTCTCCCTGATCATCTTCTGGCCAGGCAGCCGGTTTGTTATGTCTTGAGTATGCTTGTGATGATAAAGGATTTAAAGTTGAAATTTTTCCCACAAGCACCTCATTACCCAGTTCCCCTATTATACATTGCATAATGAACCTTGGGTACAACAAAAACTTTTTCTTGGTATTATTGTGATGTAACACCAACTCATTGAAAAATAGTTTTGATGCCCTGAATTTAGTTTCATTCACAATGGAATGAAATATTGGTTGAAAAGTGGAGGGCATCTGGTCATAAGACCCTGTTTTTGGACTCAAACACATAATAATATAATGAAACAAAAGCTTGTATTTTGGTTCAAAATATTTTTTGAAGATAGTAGCATGGGAGAGAGTACCTTGATAACCACACTCTGTCATGGTTAGGTGAATATCAGAATTAGCAACATGGTCAGGGGCAGTTACATCATCCAGACCAAGTCTTGTTGCCAGTGTGGCCGGTGTGATTGTCAGTGGTTTCCCTTTTATTCTTGAGTTGAGGGAAATGACTTCATCATCCGCCGTTACCGTCTCAGCATTTGCCCAGAACTCATTCAGAGTTTCAGTGTGAATTGGTGGGTTTATTGTGAGAGCAGTAAAATATTGGGATTTTACGACAAGATCAATGATCTCATCGTATTGGGACCAGCCTTCTTGTTTTTCAGGAAAGGCCCTTTGATTGTGTCCCTGCTTTAGAACGAGAGCCATGTGGTTTGGGTTTTTGATCGAACAGTTGATTTGCAGGTTTAGGTTATTGAGAGAGTTTTTGAGAGAGAAGGAGGGATATTTTGAGTTTGAAAGGATAAGTGTGGAGAAAAGGTATTTATCAGAAGTTTTAACCGCTTGAATCTTCTTTATTAGAAGTTTTTAAACCGCCTTTGGTTAAAAATCTTTTTATCAGAGGTTTTAAACTGATTAGGTCAAACCTCTGATGATGGGAAAAGTCAGATTTGCCCTTTTGACTTAAACTGCTGATGAAGGATTTCTTCATCAGTAGTTCCCATTTCCTCTTCAGTAGTTTTAACAGCTGATGAGAAATGTTTTTATAAATACTTTTATTCATAACTTCTGAAGTTTATTTTATCAGAAGTTACACACTTTTCAGAAATTATCCCCATACTGATGTTTTGTTCATCAGTAGTTTCTCTCTTTTCAGAAGTTTTGTTTCAGACTTTTGTCTGTTTTGTAAGTGAAAAATGAAAATTTGCAAAATAATAAAATAAACACTTACAAATTTAGCATCCCAAGCATGGATACTAACTTCTGAAACGTTGATGTGTCAAGGGGTTTTGTGAAGATGTCAGCTATTTGATTAGCTGTTGCTACATGCTTCACCTCAATCTTGTCTTTTTCATAGCAATCTCTTATGAAATGGTACCTGATCTCAATGTGTTTGGTTTTTGAGAATTGTACCGGATTTTGAATGATGCTAATGGCATATTTGCTGTCTACAAACAAAGGTGTCTTGGTCTCTTTGATTCCATAATCAAGAAGTTGATATTGGAGCCATTGTATCTGTGATGTACAACTTGCAGCTGCAATGTATTCAGCTTCAGCAGTTGAAGTTGCAACAGATGTTTGCTTCTTTGATTGCCATGACACTAGACAGTTACCCAAGAATTGACAACCACCAGATGTTGACTTTCTTGTCATCTTACACCCTGCATAGTCACTATCTGAAAAAGCTGATAACTTGGTATTGCTTGAAGCAGGATACCAAATTCCAAGTGTTGGAGTTCCTTTCAGATATCTGAAAATTCTTTTGACTGCTATAAGGTGTGATTCCCTTGGTGCTGATTGATATCTAGCACAGACACATGTTGAAAACATAATATCTGGTCTAGAAGCAGTTAAGTATAAAAGGGAACCTATCATGCATCTGTACATGGTTTGATCAACCTGTTTTCCTTGATCATCAGGTTCAACTTGTGTGATTGGTGTCATGGGAGTGGAACATGTTTACAGTCTTTTAAAGAAAATTTGTTCAATAATTCTTTAACATATTTTGATTGATGTATAAAAGTTCCATTTGTTTGTTGCTTGATCTGCAGTCCTAGAAAGTACTGCAGTTCTCCCATGGTACTCATCTCAAATTTTGATTGCATGAGTTTCTTAAAATCATCACATAGTTTTGTGTTTGTTGAACCAAAGATGATATCATCAACATAAATTTGAACAAGACATGATTTCCAACATGTTTAATGAAAAGAGTTTTATCAATGGCACCTCTTGTAAAGTTATTTTTGAGTAAAAAGGTGGAGAGTGTATCATACCAGGCTCTTGGAGCCTGTTTGAGCCCATAAAGAGCTTTGTCTAGTCTGTACACCCACTCAGGATGAGAAGGATCCTCAAACCCAGGTGGCTGACAGACATACACCTCCTCTTTTATTTTTCCATACAAAAATGCACTTTTCACATCCATTTGATAAACTTTAATTTTGTTGGAAATGGCATAGGCCAGAAATAACCTGATGGCCTCAAGCCTTGCAACTGGAGCAAAGGTTTCATCATAGTCAATTCCCTCTTCTTGAGAGTACCCTTGAACTACCAGTCTTGCCTTGTTCTTGATTATCATACCAGCTTCATCTTGTTTGTTCCTGAAAACCCATCTTGTGCCAATTGGTTGCTTGTTTGGAGGTAAGGGACAGATTTCCCAGACATGTTGCTTGTTGAACTGAAGCAGTTCATCTTGCATAGCTTGCACCCAATTATTGTCTTTGAGGGCTTCCTGGTACTTCTTTGGTTCCAACTGTGAGATAAAGGCTGAAAATAGGCAAAAGTTGGAGAGCTGGTTTCTGGTAAGAACACCTGAAGCTAAATCACCCATGACTCGATCAAGTGGATGATCTCTGTGTTCAATCAGTTGTTGTAAACCACTGACAGGTGTAGGTGGCTCTTGTTCTTCAAACAAACTACTGAGGTCTATAATATCTGGTTCAGCAGTTTTAGTTTCTTCAGTAGTTGTAGGTGCTGAAGCAGATGTTTGAGTTTGGCCTTCAGTATTTGTTGGATCAGAAGTTTGTGAAACTTCTGATGGTGTTGAAGTTGACTTAATGACTGTTTGAGGAGTCCATGGTGTAGGATCCTCATCTTCAAACCTTTGATCACCATAATAAGTAGGTTTGGAAGGAGTAACAGTCTTTTCAGGTCCAAAGTGGAAGTTGTCAAGGTCAAAGAGTTCAGCAGGATGTGCTGGAATAAGAGTGTGTTTTGACTCATTGAACTTGACATTCAATGTTTCTTCTACTATCCTGGTGTGAGAATTAAAAACCTTGTAGGCTTTTCTAGTTGAAGAGTAACCAAGAAAGTAACCTGAGTCAACTTTGGCAGCAAACTTTGAAATAGATTCCTTGATGTTCAAGATGAAACATTGACACCCAAAAGCCCTGAAAAGGAGATAAGGGGCTTCATGCCATGAAGAACTTCATAGGCAGTCTTGGAATGTCTCTTGACCACAAGAACTCTATTCTGAACATAACATGATGTGTTAACTGCTTCTGCCCAAAAGTACAAGGGCAGTCCAGAATCAGCTAACATTGTTCTTGCTCCTTCTATTAATGTTCTGTTCTTCCTTTCTACTACACCATTTTGTTCAGGAGTTCTGGGAACACTGTATTGTCTAATAATCCCTTTAGACAAACAGAATTCATCCAGAGTTTTGTTCCTGAACTCTGTCCCATGATCACTTCTAATGGTTTTGACAGGTAGAGAATATTGTTTCTCCACTTGTAGAATGAAGAACTTGATGATTTCAGCAGCCTCATCCTTGGAGAATAAGAAGAATACCCATGTGAATCTTGAGTAGTCATCAATGATGACTAAGCAGTACTTCTTCTTACCAAGGCTCATAATCTTGACAGGTCCAAATAAGTCCATATGGAGTAGTTGAAGACATGCAGTTGTTTTTGATTCTTCAATAGACTTATAGGAGGACTTATGTTGTTTTCCCTTTAAACAGGATACACAGTGTTCTTGACACTGGTATACTTTCAAAGGTAGACCTCTGACCAAGCCCATTTTTGTGACTTTATTTATGGTTTTAAAGTTCACATGGCCAAGTCTCCTGTGCCAGAGATCTGTTTCTGAAGTTGATGCCCTTGAGAAGAAACAGGCAGTGTTGTTCAATACTTTGTCTTTCTCAATGTCCACTGCATAGACATTGCCACATCTTTTGGCAATCAGCAAAGTATGATCTTCAATGATCTTCTCTATCAACTTCTGGCCTTCTGGTGAGATGATCTTGCATGCTGTCTTTGTGAAGAAGGAAGAATATCCTTTATCACACATTTGTGACACACTCAGCAAGTTGTATTCAAGGTTTTCCACCAGATTGACCTTGTCAAACTGTATTTTGCCAGAGGAGACATTGCCATGTCCTAGCACATATCCCTTAGCATTGTTCCCAAAGGATACAGATCCTTCTCTTTGGCTGATAAAGTTGTTTATCAGGTATCTGCATCCAGTCATGTGCATAGAGCCTCCACTATCAACATACCATATGCTGTTTAAGCCCCTGGAAACTCTCTGTGACAATGCAGATTTTGAAGTACAGCCTTCAAATGCCATTAAGGCAAAGTTCTTTCTGCCATTGTCTGGTTCTCCCCAGTTGATGTCAAACACTTTGTTGTCTGCATCAGGATTGCACTCTGTGGTGTCAAAAGGGAGACTGCTCCAGTCAACATACCCTGAGGTGAAAAGACTTTGTTGAGAGGGTTGTTGAGGCTGTGGAGGATGTTGAGCAGCTGGAAAGGGAGGGATTGATTGGCTCTGCATCTGTTGAGCAGGCACTTGAACATATTGTACTTGTAGCATGTATTGCTGTTGAGGAGCTTGTGCCTGTACAAAATGAGCACTCCCTTGAGTTCCATTATTCCTATTGTAATTGGGGTTATAGTTATTTCCAGATTGTGATTGGTTAAAGCTAGAGCTTCTACACTCTCTAGCAAAGTGTCCCAACTTCTGACACTTGTGACATCTCAGTTTAGATTTGTCAAAACCAATTTTTGTATTACTGGTCAATCCTGGAAATTTCCTTCCTGACCTTTTGTAAAACTTGTTAGTTTTAATGCTTAGCATGGCCAGTTGGTGTAAGATGTCCATTTCTTCTAAGTCATCACTGCTAAAGTTTTTTAAATCATCCATGATAAAACATAGATTATCAGCAGTTTGACTTTGGTCATCATTGTCATAACCTGGGAAAGATCTTTCTGATGAGATCCCAGTGGTTATGTCAATGTTGTCATAAGATCCATAGGAACAAGTTGGTGAGTCTTGTCTCAAAAGTGCTGTACTACCTGGAAGGTAGTCATCAGCAGTTTTACCAGATGATTGTAATTTCTTCTTTTGATCAATTTCTCTCTCAAAAGTAAGTAATCTCCCATAAAGTTTTGTAAAAGTGAGGGAGCTAAAATCTGGTGAGGATCTTAAAACAATGGAGTATGTTTCCCATTTGTCTGGTAAAGACCTTAAAAATCTATGTAGCATAGACACTGTTGTATAGGTCTGATCATTTAACTTTAGCTCAGATATTAATGAGGAGAATCTTTCAAATTGTTGAGTTAAAGTTTCCCCATTAATATGAGCAAATGTCTCATATTGTTGATCTAAAATCTCTCTAGTGTTGGCAATCACCTCTTCAGTTCCTCCAAACTGTTCTTTAAGACAATCCTAGAGTTCTTTGGCACTTTCACAATGTAAAAGGCCAGAGTATATCTCATTTGGGAGAGCCATTGCCAACATAGAGAATGCTTTTGCATCTAGTTCAAGTTTTAGGAAATCATCATCTGTATATTCTTTTGGGTCCTTAGGGACCTGAACATTAGTTTCAAGATTGACATTTACTGGCTTGTGAGGACCATATATCACAGATCTCCAACAACCTGTGTTGGTTTGTGACAAGGTATGTGCCATTCTCTTTTGCCATATGTTGTATTCATTTCTTACAAGCATAGCAGGTTTAGTGGCAGAACCAGTATTATGTGGATCCATTTTAAAGAGTATAGATTTGTCAGATGACTCTTTTAAGTGATGGATGTTGATAAAAAGTGAACTTTTGATCTTTTTATTGAGTATCAATAAGAGCTTTGTGTCTGATTCTCAATTTGTTAGATTGATATGTGATCAGATAAACCAATGCTCTGATACCAATTGTTGGATCAGTTTGCTCTTTTTGCTAAGTAAGAACTTGCTATCTTGACACTTAAGTGTTTAGCAAGCCCTTGTATATCAGATTATAAGCACAGCGGAATGTATAAGTTAAAGCAACACTTTTTATACTAAGGAAGAGTTATTACTCCCCCTTGATGATTGAAACTAATAAATGACAAGTATTTATTATGAATCCAAGCAGTAAATGAGAATTAGATACTTAGATAGATTCACAATAAATACTGAAATGGAATAGAACAGTGAGAGTGTTTGAAGGATTTTTCTATTAAAATCAATGTCTAAAATAGAAGGTTGAAGCCTCCTATTTATAGACGTTTACATACATGTATCTTGCCAAAA
Source organism: Ambrosia x helenae (assembly GCA_030844895.1). Lineage (NCBI taxonomy): Eukaryota > Viridiplantae > Streptophyta > Magnoliopsida > Asterales > Asteraceae > Ambrosia > Ambrosia x helenae. The sequence goes on along the minus strand of CM061230.1, from coordinate 100,446,956 downwards.
AAGCAAGTACAGAAACAACAGAAACAAGTTGCACAAGTTGCAACATTGAAACTAACAAATACAGCTAAAAAGTAATAATAAACAATAAACTACTGATGCAAAAGGCGGTGGAAAATATCTGATGCTAAGTGCTGATGAATGACAAACTACTGATGAGTAGTTTGTCTTCAGTACTTCTGAAGTGAACTTGTCTGGTTTGGACTTCAGAACTTCTGATGAAGTTTCTTCTTCAGCACTTCTCAAATCTTCTCTTCAGCAGTTCTTTGTTTTCTTTTCAGTACTTCTATACTTAGCCAAAATGACAGAAGTGAATTAGACTAAGGTTTCCAAAAGTGGTTTCACCAATCCTCTTTGTCCTAACAACATACATAAAAAAAAAATCAACTTTTTTGTGTGTTAACATTTCTTATATTTATATTTTGCAATCTTGATTTCCTCAAAGCTGGACATAATATATTTGTAAATAAAGAAGGAAAAAAATTTATAAAATTGTCAAAGTTCGCAGAACACTACCTCGTAAAAATTACAACTTCACCTATAACTTTTTAGAATTTAATGGTTTTTTTTTACATTCGTACGTAGGCGGTCGTGTTGCTTATTGTTTTGGAGTCCTTCTATTCAAAAGGGGGTAGCGGCGCTACTTGTAGCCTGTTTACCTGCCGTCCACTTGTAAAATTTGTTGGTTTTAATGAACTTGATAAGTATTAATTAAAAAAATATATATAATTTTTTATTGACAAAAAAGACCCCAGATTTATTACCTTCAAAAAGTTTAAGCATGACTATTCAAATTTTCATTACATTTTTAATATGATTATTTTAATATGATTAATAACCCTTATCGATACTGGACCTTGTAGTCTTGTATATCAAGTTTACATCAGATACATACATGGGCCCAAATTCTAACCCAAAGCCCAAAAGACATACCCTATACCCATTGGGCCAACCCAACCCAAAACTTATCGGGCCAATCACCACCGTCGATCACAAAACACCGTCGATCTCCGGCTCCCTCTTCCCAATGGCACCACCAAGAATCCTATTATGTGGAGACCCCGTCGCCCACCTTAATCAACTCTTCAAACGCGTCTCCTCGGTATATACATATATTAATAATATTAATAATAATAATAAGTTTTTTTTTAATCTTATAATTAGGTCTTTTTTTTTTTAATCCTGCAATTTGTGTTGTGTAATTATTATTAGGTTAATAAGTCAGCCGGTCCGTTTGATGCATTATTATGCGTTGGTCAGTTTTTTCCGGACTCATCGGACCGGTTGGATGAGCTGACGGAGTACGTTGACGGTCGGAAGAATATTCCGTTACCCACTTACTTTATTGGTGATTATGGAGCTGGTGCTGTTAAGGTTTTAACGGCGGCTGCTAAGGAGTCTTGTAACCTAGGGTTTAAGATGGATGGTTTGAAGATTAGAGATAATTTGTTTTGGTTGAAAGGCAGTGGCAAGTTTGTTCTCCATGGTAATTTTTTTATTTTTATAAAATTCTAATTATTTTTTTATAAAATTCTAGGCGCAAGGCGCTTAAAAAGCGGGGTCCTGAGTAAGCAAGGTGCATAGCATGAACAAACCATTTTTAGAGATTTTATAGTTGTTTTAGGCTTTTGGTTATGCTTAGGGCTAGTTTAGGTTGTTTCCGGGCCATTTTCGGATATTTTTAGACCAATTTGTCTGGAATTTGTAGATTTTTACCGGATGGGGTGTCGTGTCTCTAAAACCTTGCCGGAATGTAACCGGAGCTCTTGAATGGCCGCAAGGCGCGGTGCTTGTGACTTGCCTCACCTGAGGGCCTGGGCGCGCGCCTGAAGGACTATTGACAACCATAGTTGTCAAAAGCGCGCCTAGGCACTGATGCGCACTATCGGGGCTGTTTTCAGGCTCCGGCCAAATTCAGGCTAAAGGTTGCCTAAACCTCTAAAACATCCTACATGAGTTATGAACAAGTCCTAAACAACCCTAAAGCATCCTAATGTAGCCCTAAACAAGCCTAAAATATCTCTAAAATCCCTAAAAAATGTATTTTATACTATGCGCCTAATTATAAAAAGCCCTCGTTTTTTATGCGCCTTGCGCCTAGGCTCCGGGCTCGGCCTAGGCGCTTTGACAACTATGTTGACAACATAGGCTGAAACAAATAAGTGATTTGAGTATGGCACTTCAAAAGAGGGTCTTGATTTAATATGGTTTTTTTGAAGTTCAAAGAATTGGTGGCTTTCACTTGTAGGAATTTTATGTGTATTTATTGCATATGATTGTTCACATGGTTATGACTTAAATAGAAAGACCGGTCATTGTAGAAATTTGCGTTAATTTATTTACTTTATGGGATACGCAGATAGCTTATTAATGTAAATCATTTCTAGGTTTGACTGTGGCATACTTGTCGGGAAGGAAATCGTCAAGTGGTGTAATGTATGGAACGTACAGTCAAGATGATGTTGATGTGTTGCGGGCATTAGCTGAGGAACCTGGAATCATAGACATATTCTTAACATATCCTTTTGTTGAATTCTTTTTTTAAAGTTTCTTGTGTGTTGAATTTATCATTTGTTTTTGTTTATTTCCTTAATTACGACTCACTAATGAATGGCCGAGTGGAGTGTTGAATAGAGCCTCAACATCCGAGATTCCTCCAGGATTATCAGATTTATCCGGCAGTGATGCCACAATATCGGAGTTAGTTGCAGAGATTAAACCCCGGTAACTGGCAAAATTAAGTGTCCTTTTTGTTCGTTATGATTGTTTATGGTTTCAGTTGTTGAAGTTGCTTTTTTCGGATAGGTACCATGTTGCAGGATCTAAGGGGGTTTTTTATGCTCGTGAACCATACATGAATCCTGATGCTGCACATGTAACCCGTTTTATAGGGCTGGCTGCAGTAGGAAATGCATCTAAGCAGGTTTGTTCTAGACGTCTTAGTCAACAGTGTAAATATTTTTACTGTATGCCCGTTTGGTTTCAAACATTGTTTACTAATTCATTATATACTCAAAACTAGAGATAGCAAAATGAGTGGGTCGGGGGTAGTGGGTCAAAACTGGGCCAGGTTGGCTCACCAATGGACTAAATGTAATTTAACTTTTTTTTTTTTAAATATGCTTCTCAGAAATTTATTCATGCAATTTCTCCCACTCCAGCGTCTACCATGTCTTCCACTGAGCTATCAACCAAACCACCAAATACAACCTTATCTCCATATACATTTGTGGAAAGACCGGCTAATGCTCACGGAGCAGAAAAAAGGTCTGCTGATGTGGCGGATGACTCGCAGTATTGGCGATATGATGTCTCGAAACGACAAAAAGGTGGAGGTGGTGACACTGCTAGGTTGTGTTTCAAATTTGTTTCTTCTGGCTCTTGTCCACAAGGAGATAAGTGTCATTTTAATCATGATATGGATGCACGAGGACAATCTTTGAGGGGTGTATGTTTTGAATTTTTAAATAAAGGCAAATGTGAAAGAGGTGAAGGTTGCAACTTTAAGCACAGTTTGCAGGAAGGCAGGTTGGTATATTTAAATCAAAAAATTGGATAATAATTTAATGCTATAATATTAACATATTGGTGAATGTTAAATTATAGATCAAAGGAATGCTGGTTTTGTCTATCGAGCCCAAATGTGGAGTCACATTTAATCACGAGTGTTGGTGAAAATTTCTATTGTGCACTTGCTAAGGGACCGTTGGTTCAAGATCATGTACTTATATTACCAATTGAACATTTACCAAATACGCTCTCTTCGCCTCCAGAGTTTGAGATAGAGTTGGTTAAATTTCAAAACAGTCTCAAGGCATATTTCAAGAGCCGTAAGAAAGAAGTCGTTTTCTTTGAGTGGGTATACCTGAAAACAAGCCATGCTAATCTACAGGTAATTTACTATTCTTTAATCTTTATTATTATCATAACATGTGGATTTTACAATAAAATATTTATTATTGTAGGCTATCCCAATTCCTTCAAACAGAGCATCTGCGGTTAAGGATATATTCAATTTAGCCGCTGAAAAGTTGGGATTTAAGTTTACGGAATTAAAAAGTAAGCCGTTTCAAATGCATAACTAAGAGCTTTTGGAATGTTTTGTCTTATGTAAGCATAACAAATATAGTAAACTGCTTGCGAATATGTTAAAAGCTTTACACTTGATAAACATTTGCAGGTGACGGTAGTTTGGAGGGCAGAAGACTGTTACGCGCTCAGTTTGATGGCAAATCTAGTGTGTTCTATGTGGAACTCCCTGGAGGTACAATATTATCACATACAGTTGAAGAGAACGAGAAGTTTCCAGTCCAGTTTGGTCGTGAGGTGAGAGATACTTCACATAACTTTAGTTTATAAATATGCTCATACTCGCTTACTTTTGCTTTGTAGATCAAGAACCGCTATAAAAAAGCCTAGTGTAAAAGCGTTTTACCAGCCACTTGAATATCATTTTTGATCATTTTGAGTATTGATTTGAACATGTTTTGGGTATGTAATACAATGGATGTTATGTGAATTGCAGGTATTGGCAGGTTTGTTAAACATGGCAGACAGGGCGGATTGGCGGAATTGTAAGCTTGATAAAGAAGAAGAAATAAAAATGGTTGAAAGATTTAAGAGCAGTTTTCAAGAATATGATCCAAATCAGTGATACTGAGATCATAATGTATGAGGTAGAGCCCATCTTCTAGAGTTACAAACCTTATTTTTAAAGCATGCTTGTATGATGATACCGAAATTGCCAACAGCTTTTTATTACCTGTGTACAATCTTCTTGTGTTCTTTTATTTTTTATTTTCAAGATTGTTCTGTTTTAGTTAATCTCCCTGCTGCTAATGCTGCTGCTTAAACGCCGTGATCCACCATATCCCACCAATAAAAATGAACATTTCGGTTACTATATGGTAATCTTTATGATGCAAGTATACCATCTACATGGTAATGTTATGACCCACGCTTCATTTTATATGCCGTTTAGTGCTTGATGTTTAAGCAATGCCTGCAACCATTCCTTAGGACAAAATACTGATCGGGTCCTAGAGTAGAGGTGGTTTTTGTTATAGAAAGTTTTGCATAATTAGATGTATACTGTGACCGAAAAGTTTAGATTTTAGCTGCCGAAGCCAAATATAATACAACTACAGTTAGACAGCACTTTATTAAATACTATATTTAAATAGATAAACCAAACTCAAATACAATATCGAAACAATACATAAATAGATAAATAAAACTCAAATACAATATTGAAATTGAAACACTAAATAAATAGATAAACCAGTTTGTCGTCGTACAACACACAGACCAACTCCTAAAATCCTTTCTATTTAGCCTCTTGTGGCACGAACAGCACCAACACAAGCAATAAAGGCGAAAGAAGGATGGAGATACATGCAACACATTTTAGGATAGTGTAGAATCGTTTCTTGATCATATTTTCTGAGTGGTCTTTCACATAAAATGAAAGAATCGACGTAACTATAGCCATCGCGTATGCAGCAACAGATGTATTGGTTAAGAAACTATGTGACTCAAAGGGCGAAGTTTTGTTTTGAAACTTGATTTGAACGAGGGCGACCAGGCCTGGGTACATGACGACAATTGCACAAGCATATAGAAGTTGAAGCATTCCCTCATAAATTTTAGGCCTGAAACACGTTATAATAACGGAGTATATATTAGTAACACCAGTTACCACGGCCGGCCCTTGGGTGGGATGGGGAGACCAACCGGCCAGGGTCCGAAAATATCGGGGGCACATTTAAAAAAGAAAAATCATATATATATATATATATATATATATATATATATATATATATATATATATATATATATATATATATAGTGTTAGGTTCCTGTACAAAACCTATTTTTTGTGAGAAATGTGAGAACCAATACTAGTGTGACACATGGTAGCCTATTTTTTTTAACTTGAAGGGTATCAATGTAAATTGTGTTGCTTATGTTATTTTTAGAAGATAATTGGTAATTAATATGGTGATTAATTAGGAGTATTCTTAGGGATTTTTTGTTTCACATTTGAACGGATATTTCTTCATTATTTATAAACACACAACACATCATCATTCATTCACTGAATTCGCATCAATCAAACAACAATCATATTGTAGTGTTTTATTCGAATGGACAATTTCTTTTGTGTTTTAACGCATGTTTTTGTTCCCAGCAAAACACTTAGGATAAAAGCATGGTGTGTTTTTTCAAAACTCTATCTGATATTATTTTAGAAAGCATGTGTGTATTTGTGGTGTTCAATACCATGATTCTGAGAATTGTAGGTCACTTAATGTATCAATTTTCATATCATTGTGTTTTATTTTCATCTTAAAAGTTTGTATTACATTCATATCATTGTGTTTTATTTTCAAAGACGATCATATTGGTGTGTTTTATTTTTTATATACCATAAAAATTATGATTGATAAAAACACCATGTGTGACTAACGCACGCCATTGACATAAATAATAAAACACCAAACGCTATGTGAAAAAAAATAAAATATCTACTTTAAATATAAAACACTATCTGTATGTATAAAACACTATACCCTGTGAAAAAAACTAATTCATATAAAACACCTTCATATCAATTAAATCACATAACAACAGAAACATCAATGCATAAATTGAATTATAATAAAACGAATCTTTGTTGATTCTCCATTATTTCAGAGATTTTGTTGAATATAATAGGGGTGTTTGTTTTGTTAATAATTGACCTAGATTTTAGTAGTCAAACAGTTTCTTATATGGTTTTTAATATCATCTTTATTAATGTGTATAGACAAATGACACTACTACCCTTCATCATTGTTTTCTATCATTAATAATTAAACACTAATTACAAGATTGCCATTCATTAAATCTAAACCATTGATTAAGATGATCCAATGGCCCAAAACACTTCTTACATTTCTCACAAAAAACACCATTTATACAGGATCTTGACCCTATATATATATATATATATATATATATATATATATATATATATATATATATATAGGGGAAGGATAAATTGAAAACCCCTCTTGAGTTGAGAAAACCTCGGAAACCCATGTAAAAAATCAATTTTTTTTTTTGAAAAAAATAACCAATGTAAAATACATGTTTTTAAGCATTTTGGGCCAAAAAAATATAAAAAGCGCCGAAGGGATTTTTTAAAAAAAAATAAACAAAGTTGCTAAAAAAACATATGTTTTCAGCTATTTGCTGTTTTTTATCAGGTGTAAACATGTGTTTTCGCAGCTTTGTTTATTTTTTTAAAAAAAATCCTTTCGGCGCTTTTTTTATTTTTTTGGCCCAAAACACTTAAAAACATGTATTTTACATTGGTTATTTTTTTCAAAAAAAATAATGATTTTTTACATGGGTTTGCAAGGTTTTCTCAACTCAAGAGGGTTTTCATTTTATAATTGCCCTATATATATATATATATATATATATATATATATATATATATATATATATTATAGGGTAAGGATAATGTGGAAACCCACTCTTAGACGGTAAACTCTGGAAACTCCGACTTCCCATTTTTTTTTTTTTTTTTTGAAAAAAATAGGGCATGTAATATACATGATTTTGAGACAAAAAAAAAATCAAAAAAGCGCCGAGTACTTTTTTTTAAAATAAAAAATAAATAAACTTTCAACTAACACATGTTAAGCGAAACTAACACGTGTTAACCATTTGTTACCCGAAGACGGGTTTTTATTTTTTAAAAAAAATCGGCTCGGCGCTTTTTTTATTTTTTGGCCCAAAATGCTTAAAATCATGTATATTACATACCCTAAAATTTTCATATAAAAAAAAGTCGGGAAGTTAGAGTTTTCAGAGTTTACCATATAACAAGGGTTTCCAATATAATCTTATATATATATATATATATATATATATATATATATATATATATATATATAGTGTAAGGTTCAATGGGGAACCTCAAAAAAGTGGAAAACCGGGGAACCATGCATTTAACATGTTAAATATATTTTAAAAATTCAATTTAAAATGGAAAAAAAAATATTTTTTCAAAAATTTCTTCAAAGCTTTTGCATATAAACATGTGTAGAAGCTATTTCAATAAAAAAATAATTTTTGTAAAAATTTTTTTTTACCTTTTTTTAACTAATTTTAAGCATTTTTTTAATTATTTTATTTTTTGATTTTTTCTGTCAAAAAAGCTTCTACATATATTTATATACAAAATCTCCAATTAAACTTATTGTTAAAAATTATTTTTTACATGTTAAATTGATTTTTTATGCTATAATTAACATGTTAAATGTATGGTTCCTTAGTTCCCTACTTTTTTTAGGTTCCCCATTAAACCCACCCCTATATATATATATATATATATATATATATATATATATATAGGATCCGGATCATATGAGAACTCCATTGAGTTGTGAGAACTAGAGAACTCATATGGACCACACATAACCATATTGTCATTATAATAATAAAAGGGTAACATAGTAATTTACCATCCCCTACCCCACCCCAACCCCACCCCACCCAATCACCTTTATATTAAATAAGTTTACTGATTTTTTTTTTCAAAAAAACCACTCCCTCTCTCTGCTTTCTTTCTCTTCTCTCTCCCTCTCTCTCTAAAAAATCACTCTCTTTGTCTCTCTCTCTCTTCTCTCTCTCTCTCTCTCTTCTCTCTCTATCTAAAAAGACGGTGGGGCTGTCACACCCTCAAATTTCCACCTGCGGAGTTCTACCGCGAGGCGTGTGACATACCAGGATCCAAGTCAACGGTCACAATAAACGACGTCTAAATGTAAAAACATACGTAAATAAATCCATGCATAAGTTTAAAACTGACATTCAAATAGTGCGGAAGCATTTTTAAGTTTACAAAAGTCATGCAAAAATAAACATAAGTTCAAAAGTTCATAATCCCAAAACGTGCAGACGAGAACCTAGACACGAGACGACTCCAGTGCGACCACGTGCGCCTATCCATATGCTGCTACCTTAGCGACCTGAGAAAACATGCTAAAAGAGTCAACATAAAATGCTGGTGAGTTCACAGGTTTTTAAGGAAAATGTTTCACGAGCTTTTGAAAGAACTATCATGCTACTACTGACTGAGGAAAATACTCGTTTGACGTTCATATTCTAAGACGAACCAATCATCGAACTGTCGTTTACCGCGACCAACGCACTGTCGTTTACCACGACTAACCAACTATCCGAATATGTCCAACGAACTGTCACTCCGTGGTCAACGAACTGTGCATTCACAATTAACGAACTACCGCCATAACGGTTAACGAACTGTCACAACGTGAGCCACATGAACATAGAACATAAATAAAACGTACAACCAACCCAGTATAACATGATCTTTTACAAAGCAAGGTACTAAGCATGTTTCTCCCCCGAAAACGAAAACAGTAAAGAGTGGGGCCGTGAAACTCACCTTAGGTTGCGTCTTCTTGTTAACTGAGTAAACCGTTTATATGATATGATAGCCCCAACTAGTGGCGACCTATCATAAGATATGTGTTAAGTTAGACTAATAACCCGTCGGGTTCATTAGTCCCTAAGTCCAGTCCATGACCATTAAGTATCCGAAAACGTGTTTGACCGACAACCAGACTACGTAAGACAAGACTCGACATCCCATTGGTGACCCGACATTCCACGTGTTAGGCAAATACAAGACAACATGCCACATATGCAATTAAACACTTAATACGCGCAACAGTTCACCTAGTCTAGCATAATATCCGTTTAACGCATAAACAGGTCCGAATACGTGTTACTAAGTCATTGGGTGAATCCCGGGGTTCCTATCATGTTCCTAGGCGTCAAATCATGTTCCGGGATGTTAAAATATACATACAGCAGCATTACACGCGATTAGGAATCAAACTAGCAATTAGGAAAAGTCAACACGCGAGTAGGCTGGTCAACAGGCGATTACAGGGTCTAATCGCCTGTATTATACACGATTAGGCCTCCCTACTGGCGAGTACACCCCTAATCGCCTATACAGTCATGCGATTAGGGTGCTACTCGCCTGTAGTAGCTGTGAAATGCAATTTCGCGCGTTTAACGCTCCAAATCAGATCCGAAACATGTAAAAACATCCAATAATCATCCTAACACATTAACAAACATATTTCAAGCAAAACCCCTAAGTTTTCATCATTCTAACAGTCCCGAATGCAAGCGTTTTCCCAAAATGGCAACTTAGCATGTAAACATCACATCAACATGCAAGAACTTACCCTAAATAGCAAATATTCAGATTTAACCACATAATCACGTTGTCCGATAGCATCCTACTGTTCTAGCATCATCCTAGAGCAAACCCTAACATCATTCAATCAACAATACGCCTCATAACATCCTTAATCGCCTAAAATCCTTCAAATGGGTCAAAATATCAAATATCAACAATACACCACCAAAATCATCCAAACTCCTAGAACATCATCATACTAACTTATTTCAGCATTAAACATCAAAATAACATAAGAACAACCATGATTAAATCCTAAAAATCCTACCTTTAAACATATATAACACATATAACACATGTAAAGGTGTGGGTTTGTTTAAAAATGGTTTTAAATGGATTTTCAAAGATGAAAACATTTATAAGTCAGGTCTGGACGTTTAGGGAGCAAAACATAATCATTTAAAGGTTTGGGTTTGAAGAACACACCTTGAAATGAAGAGGTGATGATGGAATAAGCTTGGAAATGGTGGTTTTGATGCAAAAACGAGTTCCAGAGGGTGTTTGGGTGTTGGGTTATGTTATGGGACGGCTAGGGTTGCACAAATAATGTTTTGGAGGTCAAGGGTGGTATTTATAGGCGTTTTTGGTCGTCCAGCGTGTTACACGCGAGTATGCAGCATTTATACGCGATTAGGGTGCCTAATCGCATGACTGTTCATGCGATTGGGGCCTAATCGCATGAACAGTGATGTGATTAGCCCCCTACTCGCCAGTAAGTCCCTCTACTCGCCCCTATACAGGCGATTAGGTAAGGCTAATCGCCTGTAACCCCTGTTTTGGTGTGTTTTGCGCGTTAAAACCCCGTTTTAACACATGTTAGCACATATTCACATACCGACAAGTCACATAATGATTGTAAACATATAATACATGATAAATGACACGTTCCCGCCCGATCACCAATTCCCGGGACCCGAGACTTGCGTATGTTAAAACCCTAATGATGTGCGATTCGACTCGACCGACCATGTTATGTGTAACGTATGCGCGACTCGCTAAGGTAGACTTACTAAGTTTTCAAAAGTTAGTTACCGAAAGTTGCCGGGTGTCACATCATCCCCCTGTTGAAAGAATTTTCGTCCCGAAAATTTCCCGAATGCGAGGAGAGAAAACAAATAAGAAGAAAATTTTTCCGGGTCGTCACATCATCCCCCTGTTGAAAGGAATCTCGTCCCGAGATTCTTTCGGTTTCAACAGTAATGTGTGTCGACCTCGGTGCCCAAGTAACGTTCCCCAAAATACGACAAGTGAAGGTCATGAATCAAACGTGACAGTAACAACCGGGAAACCACTTTCCCAAATACGAGTATGAGACAAGAGACCCCCGATGAAAGCCTACTGGAGCCTACTATGATCGGTATAACTAATCCACTGGTACCGTCCAAGTAGCATCCCCAAAGGACCCTCATCAACCCAAAGAATGAGAAACAGCGACCAAACCACAAAGAAAACACCCGAAACACGAACGCACAACAATGCGGATAAAAGTATGACCGAAGCGTAACAAGAGATAAGAGAGAATACGTACGGGTAACAGTGTCTGGGTCCACCTGGTCCTCCCTAGTACTGATGACGTAATCACGAGCCGGAGCGGTTCGACCGCCACCTTCATCCCCAGCACTACCTGCAGTCCCTTGATTCAGTTTAGGACAGTCCCGTCTGAAGTGCCCAGTCTCTCCACAATTATAACACCCTTGGTTTCTCGGAGGAACTGTCCGGAGATTGACTCTACAGTTTTTGGCAACGTGACCCATTAGCTTACAACGTTTGCAACGAAACTTCTCGCAGTTGCCGCGATGATGGAACCCGCAATGGTTGCACTCTGGTATCTTTCCCGTGTACCCGTTCTGCCTCTGACCTGAGGACGATCCCAAAGCTTCAATCTTCCTTGCCTGCTGATGTGGCTGACCCGCACCCGCGGTCTTTTCAGTACCATCCCACTTCCTCTTGTTGTTTTCAGATCCTCCAAAAATGTGGGGCTCACACTCCATGAACACTTTAAAAGTACACACCTGCTGGCCCAGAGGAGGTGGTGGTGGAGGACAAACGGTATTCCCACCGACGCCTTGCTGAGCGGCCTGTTGAGCGGTAAGAGCCGCAGTCACACTTTGCTGGATCAAATTGTTCAGCTCTTCTCGGGTTATGCTGATGTTTTCCCGACCCCCGCCACCATTACGAACACCACGATCACCAGACATCTTCTGCCGAAAGCATGAGACGAGACACTCAGTACCGCAAACAAACCCAGCTACAAATGACCAACGAGCTCAGAATACGGTTCCAGCATGACCGTTAGTCCGAACACAAAGTCCACCAAGATTTTCATGCATTTCGATTTATGATTTCGTGTGCACCCGAAATAACAAATCGCTCTACATGGTCCCCAAGGCGTGCTCCGAGCTAGAACTTCAAGTCACCCGATAACCACATCCCAGAATGATATAACTAACTCAAAAGATCGATAAGTAAGTCCCCTCGGCTGTAACCCAGAGATGAAAATAAAATGAAGCTAAAAATAGCCAAGAATGAGATAAGTAATGTGACACTGTATGGTAAGGATACCGACACCCCGACAAGGTTAGTATGTTTACCCAAAAGACACGACTCAAATGTATGTGACCGTCTAGTGTGTGAGACTCGGCTATAGTCTAGACTCTACATGCAGTCCTAGTTCACTATAACCATTGGCTCTGATACCAATCTGTCACACCCTCAAATTTCCACCTGCGGAGTTCTACCGCGAGGCGTGTGACATACCAGGATCCAAGTCAACGGTCACAATAAACGACGTCTAAATGTAAAAACATACGTAAATAAATCCATGCATAAGTTTAAAACTGACATTCAAATAGTGCGGAAGCATTTTTAAGTTTACAAAAGTCATGCAAAAATAAACATAAGTTCAAAAGTTCATAATCCCAAAACGTGCAGACGAGAACCTAGACACGAGACGACTCCAGTGCGACCACGTGCGCCTATCCATATGCTGCTACCTTAGCGACCTGAGAAAACATGCTAAAAGAGTCAACATAAAATGCTGGTGAGTTCACAGGTTTTTAAGGAAAATGTTTCACGAGCTTTTGAAAGAACTATCATGCTACTACTGACTGAGGAAAATACTCGTTTGACGTTCATATTCTAAGACGAACCAATCATCGAACTGTCGTTTACCGCGACCAACGCACTGTCGTTTACCACGACTAACCAACTATCCGAATATGTCCAACGAACTGTCACTCCGTGGTCAACGAACTGTGCATTCACAATTAACGAACTACCGCCATAACGGTTAACGAACTGTCACAACGTGAGCCACATGAACATAGAACATAAATAAAACGTACAACCAACCCAGTATAACATGATCTTTTACAAAGCAAGGTACTAAGCATGTTTCTCCCCCGAAAACGAAAACAGTAAAGAGTGGGGCCGTGAAACTCACCTTAGGTTGCGTCTTCTTGTTAACTGAGTAAACCGTTTATATGATATGATAGCCCCAACTAGTGGCGACCTATCATAAGATATGTGTTAAGTTAGACTAATAACCCGTCGGGTTCATTAGTCCCTAAGTCCAGTCCATGACCATTAAGTATCCGAAAACGTGTTTGACCGACAACCAGACTACGTAAGACAAGACTCGACATCCCATTGGTGACCCGACATTCCACGTGTTAGGCAAATACAAGACAACATGCCACATATGCAATTAAACACTTAATACGCGCAACAGTTCACCTAGTCTAGCATAATATCCGTTTAACGCATAAACAGGTCCGAATACGTGTTACTAAGTCATTGGGTGAATCCCGGGGTTCCTATCATGTTCCTAGGCGTCAAATCATGTTCCGGGATGTTAAAATATACATACAGCAGCATTACACGCGATTAGGAATCAAACTAGCAATTAGGAAAAGTCAACACGCGAGTAGGCTGGTCAACAGGCGATTACAGGGTCTAATCGCCTGTATTATACACGATTAGGCCTCCCTACTGGCGAGTACACCCCTAATCGCCTATACAGTCATGCGATTAGGGTGCTACTCGCCTGTAGTAGCTGTGAAATGCAATTTCGCGCGTTTAACGCTCCAAATCAGATCCGAAACATGTAAAAACATCCAATAATCATCCTAACACATTAACAAACATATTTCAAGCAAAACCCCTAAGTTTTCATCATTCTAACAGTCCCGAATGCAAGCGTTTTCCCAAAATGGCAACTTAGCATGTAAACATCACATCAACATGCAAGAACTTACCCTAAATAGCAAATATTCAGATTTAACCACATAATCACGTTGTCCGATAGCATCCTACTGTTCTAGCATCATCCTAGAGCAAACCCTAACATCATTCAATCAACAATACGCCTCATAACATCCTTAATCGCCTAAAATCCTTCAAATGGGTCAAAATATCAAATATCAACAATACACCACCAAAATCATCCAAACTCCTAGAACATCATCATACTAACTTATTTCAGCATTAAACATCAAAATAACATAAGAACAACCATGATTAAATCCTAAAAATCCTACCTTTAAACATATATAACACATATAACACATGTAAAGGTGTGGGTTTGTTTAAAAATGGTTTTAAATGGATTTTCAAAGATGAAAACATTTATAAGTCAGGTCTGGACGTTTAGGGAGCAAAACATAATCATTTAAAGGTTTGGGTTTGAAGAACACACCTTGAAATGAAGAGGTGATGATGGAATAAGCTTGGAAATGGTGGTTTTGATGCAAAAACGAGTTCCAGAGGGTGTTTGGGTGTTGGGTTATGTTATGGGACGGCTAGGGTTGCACAAATAATGTTTTGGAGGTCAAGGGTGGTATTTATAGGCGTTTTTGGTCGTCCAGCGTGTTACACGCGAGTATGCAGCATTTATACGCGATTAGGGTGCCTAATCGCATGACTGTTCATGCGATTGGGGCCTAATCGCATGAACAGTGATGTGATTAGCCCCCTACTCGCCAGTAAGTCCCTCTACTCGCCCCTATACAGGCGATTAGGTAAGGCTAATCGCCTGTAACCCCTGTTTTGGTGTGTTTTGCGCGTTAAACCCCGTTTTAACACATGTTAGCACATATTCACATACCGACAAGTCACATAATGATTGTAAACATATAATACATGATAAATGACACGTTCCCGCCCGATCACCAATTCCCGGGACCCGAGACTTGCGTATGTTAAAACCCTAATGATGTGCGATTCGACTCGACCGACCATGTTATGTGTAACGTATGCGCGACTCGCTAAGGTAGACTTACTAAGTTTTCAAAAGTTAGTTACCGAAAGTTGCCGGGTGTCACAGGGGCTGTGGTGGTTTTGCAGAGGGGGGGTTTGAATGGCGGTCAATGATGGTGGAGGGATGGGGGCTGTGGTGGTTTTTACAGTGGAAGGGTTTTGATGGTGGCCGAGGTTTGAGAAAGGGGCGGATCTGTGGTGACGAGGGTCGATGATAGTGGAAGGTGTTTTTCCGAGGCGGTTGAGGGTGGGGGGTGGTGGATCTGTGGTGGTTGAGGGTTGGGGGTGATCTCGAAAGGGTTTTCAGGGCGGATGACGGTGGAGAGGCGGCGAGGTGGTGGTTTTGATGACGATGGTGACGGTGTCGAGGTGGTGGTCCGACCAAGGGAGGTTGAAGACGAACAGATCCGGTATGTTTTTTATTATTATTATTATTATTAGTATTTTTGTTATTATTATTATTATTTTCTGTTATTTTTTTTTATTTTCTGTTATTTTGTTATTATTATTATTTTTATTTTCTGTTATTATTATTATTATTATTATTACACCGGTGTTATTATTTTTTTTCTGTTATTTTGTTATTATTATTATTATTATTATTATTTTTCTGTTATTATTTTATTATTATTTTTATTTTTGGGAATGGGTAGGTGATGTAAACACATATGGAATTACTAGAGTTAAATTTGATAAAATTTTGAACATATTGTACAAGTGTTAATAATTTGTCTGATTTCTAATATTTAGTTGTTTTGTTGTTGTGGATGGTTTGTTTTATAGCTCGTACAAAGATGATGATGTTTTTCGTTTAAGGGGATGATGTTGTGAAGACGACGATGATTGTGTAGTATGATGTAAGAAAATACTGGTGTAAATATCAGTTTACACTAGTGTAAATATGAATGTATAGATGTTTGGTGGTATTTTTACACCACCTATAGTATCATTTTGTAAGAAAACATTGGTGTAAGCATCAGTTACACCAGTGTAAATATTAATGTATTATCATTTTTGTAAATATTAATGTATTGTAGTATTTTCTAGTTTTGGTTTTTTAAACTAGTGTATTTTTTGTATAAGTTGTGTATGACAAATTTTTACGCTGGTGTAAATCATCCGCATTATATGATTTGTGTTTGGTTTTTTTACACCAGTGTGAATTATACTTATCATATGTTGGTTTTGGTTTTTTACAACATATTTTTGTGTATGGCAAATTTACACTGGTGTAAATAATCACACCAATGTAAATCATGATAGATCATCTCATCAGATTTATTTTAAAAAATGATTTTTTTAAATAATTAAATAAAAATTAAAATAGTATTATAATAATTATTTTCTCTTTCATGGTGCTTTTACTAAAATGTCCCTTAATGTACTTTTTGTATTAAAATATACTAATAATTATTTAACTAGCATGTAAAGACAAAAAAAATATCAAGATTAAATCTCAACCATAGGATCATCCAAATCAATGGTCCACAAGAGTTCTCTAGTTCTCACAACTCAATGTGGTTCTCTCACGATCCTAACCCTATATATATATATATATATATATATATATATATATATACACACACACACATATATAGGCTAAGTATCCACAAAAAACCCTCTAAAACGAAGAAACTCGATAAACTCTAACTTCCCGAGCTTTTTATCATCTGAAAAAATTAGGGTATGTAATATACATGATTTTAAGAGTTTTGAGCCAAAAAAATCAAAAAAGCGCCGAGTGGATATTTTAAAAAAAAAAATAATAAGTTTTTTTTTTGTGTTACGTATGTTACACAAAAACAGACATGTTACATATGTAACACAAAAAACTTATTTATTTTTTTTTAAAATATCCACTCGGCGCTTTTTTGTTTTTTTTTTGCTCAAAACTCTTAAAAACATGTATATTACATACCCTAATTTTTTCAGATGATAAAAAGTTCGGGAAGTCAGAGTTTACCGAGTTTCTTCAATTTGAGTGGGTTTTTATTTAATCCTCCCCACATATATATATATATATATATATATATATATATATATATATATGCATATGTTTTTTAAACACATCTTTAAACATTTAAACTTTGGTCTATTAAACATATCTTTTAAATTATAAAATAACCCAAATACTAGTAACCCATAACAAGTTTAAAAGGCCACTACCAATTTAATTTAACTAAATTAAAAAAAAAAACACAAAAAGAATAGAGGAAACCTACGACACATAGAAGCAAACAAAATTTTCCCCCAACCCAATTCAAAAGCTTTGGTCTAAAACGAATGTTAAAGAGGCTTCACTTATCCTCGGTTTCCTATTTCGCTTATTACAATATATCATTAACTCATTGTAATACTCTTTAATCGTCGTTTAAAGAAAATAGTTATTTATTTCGTCAATGCTTAAGGGTAAGAGCACATTTTTTGTGGCTCGACCTGAGCACCTGAATTCTCAAGAACGACCCTGAGTAACACTTACAATAAGTCTACTAGCCTAGCCACACGTGTCATGTGTTTGTATGTTACATATGTGTGTATCAATAACACCTAAAGTAAGCAAAATGTTGTTAATGATTGTACCAAGTATTTTTAAACTTGTATTAACTTTTAATTCTCAGTAAATGAAACACTCACAAACATTTTTATGCATGGAATATGGGGTTATTTATCGTGTATTGTCATAAAAAGGTCATAACAATTGACTTTTTTTCTCTAATTCCCTCCCAAAATTACGTTAACTCCCACATTATGCTATGTTTATTTCATAGTTTACTCTTGTAAAAACCAAATGAAACCAAACCAAATTTGAAAATAAATATCACCTCTTCCAGGGCCAGCCCTGAGCATAGGCCAGATGGTCACCGGCTTAGGGCCCGACCCTCAAATGGGCCTGGACGTTTAAAAAAAAAAACACACACACACACACATATAGGGGAGGGTTAGAACAAAAACCCTGAAAATTTGAAGAAACCTGGAAACTCTGACTTCCTGAGCTTTTTATCATCTGAAAAAATTAGGGTATGTAATATACATGTTTTTAAGAGTTTTGAGTCAAAAAAAATCAAAAAAACGTCGAGTGGATTTTTTTTTAAAAAATAAATAAGTTTTTTGTGTTACATATGTTACATGTCTGTAAAGTGTATAACATACGTTACACAAAAAACTTATTTATTTTTTTTAAAAAAAATCCACTCGGCTTTTTTTTTTTGGCTCAAAATTCTTAAAATCATGTATATTACATACCCTAATTTTTTCAGATGATAAAAAGCTCGGGAAGTCAGAGTTTCCAAGGTTTCTTTAAATTTTTGGGTTTTCTCTGGATACTTAGCATATATATAGATCAAGAATAAAATGAAAACCCGCTTGAGTTGAGAAAACCTTCGAAAACCCATGTAAAAAAACATTTTTTTCTTTGAAAAAAAATAACAAATGTAAAATACATGTTTGTAAGCGTTTTGGGCCAAAAAAAAAAACGCCGATAAGATTTTTTTTTTTAAAAATAAACAAAGTTGCTAAAAACATAGGCAAATAGCTGAAAACATATGTTTTTTTTAGCAACTTTGTTTATTTTTAAAAAAAAATCTCATCGGCGATTTTGTTATTTTTTTTTTTTTGCCAAAAATGCTTAAAAACATGTATTTTACATTGGTTATTTTTTTCAAAAAAATAATAATGGTTTTTTACATGGGTTTTCAAAGGTTTTCTCAACTCAAGAGGGTTTTTATTTTATCCCTCCCCTATATATAATATATATATGGAAAATTGGATTGTAATAATCTCACCTTTGTGTTGTTGGCCAATAATAATCGAGGTTTTTTTTTTTTTTCCAAACTAGTGTAGCTAAAAAACTTATTTACCAAAATGGGTACTATTAAAAATATTTACCTAAATGGGTATTTTGATTATTAAATCCAAGAAAAATTTAAGTTTGTATTTTCTCACTTCTAATCTCATTGGATAATTTCAACTCATCAACTAATTATTTATTTAATCATTTTAGCATGAATATTTTAAGTTTTATATTTTTACCTTTAATTTATATAAAAAAAGAAATATAAAAGCTTAAAGTTAAAAATGTTATCACGTAAATTCCTCAAAACTTTCTTATTAAACGATTAAAACATGATATCTTTTATATTTTTTACTCTTAAGGTTTTGTTAATCTATTTCTCATTTTGTGTCTTCAGTATTAAATTAGAAATTTGTGAATAACTAGTTTTCTTCAAATCTGTTTCCTCTAAAATAAAAGATATATAAAAAATATTAAATGTAACCCAAAAAATTAAGTATACTAAAAAAAGTATTATTAAAAAATGACTGGGTTGACTGTAAACGAACATGATGTGAAAAAGAAAAAAACTAATTTATGTATTACAATATTTTTTTATGGTATAGGATGGATGTGATGTTTTTAGGAGTGGAACTAACATTATATTTTATTCTTCTACTTCTAAGCTTTTATTTTCTGTTTTTTTTTATATAAATTTAAAGTAAGAATATAAAACTTAAATTATTCTTGCTAAAAATGATTAAATTGATAATTAGTTGATGAATTGAAATTGTCCAATAAAATTAAGAGTGAGAAAGTAGAAAGTTGGGTTTCCTTGAATTTGAAAAGTAAACTACCAATTTTGGTAAATATTTTTAAAAGTACCCATTTTGGTAAATAAGTTTTTTAACTACACTAGTTTGGAAAAAAAACTCGAGATACCTAAGTTTATTCTTCCCACCAGTTCCATCTTTTAATTTATTTTTTCTCATTGCACCCGCCGATAAGTCACACTAACGTCATTAGCTGAAACTCACAATTTTAGGCGATTGTTCACCGGATTTGGAAGAGAGAATTAAGACGATGATACTGGTATGTTCAATTGCCGAACGAGCATGGTTTGATGGTTTAATTGTCGGTTCCGGTCATCCCCTCCGACAAGAACATCAACCTGAAACCCATCAAACCATGCTCGTTTTTGCAATTGAACATATCAATATCATCGTCTTGATTCCCTCTTTCAGATCTGGTGAACAATCGCCTAAAATTGTAAGTTTCAGCTAACGGCGGATGCAATGACGTGGCAATCGATGGAAACTGTTATTATACACAAGCAGTGGCGGATGCAAGGCTTAGCTTGGATTGGCCTGTGCCCACTATCCAGCTAGCCCGAGCCGTTAAGAGATCAGAAAAGTAAAAATGCGAAAGAACTGAACTGACAAACGTTTTGCGTTTCCGGCGAGCGAACTATTTAAAAATTGTGTCCATAGTTTTATAGGTAGAAGAAAGAAAAGAAGATGACAAGGCCTATATCAAAACTTAAAAGTCAATACCTAGTTTAAAATATATTTTTTTTAATTATTTATGTCTATGGCTACCATACTTGCAACACACACCATCCAATAAACATATGAAGTTATTTTAAGTTTCTTATTTTTTTATTAATGATTTTTATAAATAATTTGTATTCCTTTCACTTGTTAACTTTACGGACAATACCCATTCGATTTTTGTTGTTGATAATATATATGTAGTTGTCATTTTTTAAGCATGTGTATTATTTTAAAACATATATTATATTTTAAAATATTATTTGAATAATTTTTATCATGTAAAAGAAATTTTTTTAAGTATTTCAATAAATCAAGTCGTTTTTAGTCGACCCATATTGTACCCACTCTATAGAAAACTTCTGGATTCACCAGTGTACACAAGTGTGTTTGAAATGTAAACATATGAAAACTAAAGGCAAAGAAAGAAGAGAAGGTGCTAATTAACATATCTTACCGTTGAAGGCTTGGATTAGCATCCGACGACACAGGTGACAAATCGTCTACAACTATGGCAATTCCGCTATCGTTTGTGTGACCCTCGAAATCCCCCATCTTCCCGAACCTTCAAAAACAGGAGGATATAAAAAAATCCTTTGTGTTTAGAAAGAGTTGCACTGCTTTATATAGCAGTTTATACGGGTGGACAAATCCACTTGTATTATACCTGTGTTTATTATAAGGTAGAGGGGTCTTAGGCCCTTAATAAATGACAAAGTAGTTATGCAGAGAAATTTTATCATGGTAAAATGACTAAGTTACCCCTTACGCATTGCACGGAATCTATATCTTCGAAAAATGAATAACATCGAGTCATCGACAATGTCCTTATCTTGGTAAAATGACTAAGTTACCCCTTACGGTTTGGACCGCTTCTTGCTTCGAGTGGTGTTTATATAGTAGAGTTTATATGTTTGCGAATTGGATTCTCCGTAACCATAAATTTAGCCACCCTTCGTTCTACTACTTAAATGAATCTTATTAGTTCTAGTGGGTTTACTCGTGCGTTGCAGTGAGATTCACAAATGGGTTGCAATACAACATTATGATACTTAGGTTTTTTGCTGCAAGTTACGCAAAAAGAATATAAATGTGCACACTATGTTTTAACAAGTATCTGTAGAAAGAAAAGAAAAGAAATGTGCATGCCACTTACAACTGATTGCAGTTCACCACAAAAACCATGTACTCATTATTGAACAAATCTTAATAAACCAAAGGTATGTTACTGTAACAGACCAATATAAACATAAACATCACTTTTGTTTAAGTTGTCCGGTCATTGCATATCTACATAACCGTGACATTGAAGACACCTTGCTAAATGATAAAGTTTATTTACATGACAAAAGCATGTAGTAATAATATGATATTGTATAAACTATCATATGAAGGTCATTGTCTATTTAAAAATTAAAAGTTGTGATTTGTAAGTTTGTAATAGACTGCCCAACTTGACCCAGCAACTAAAAAGTTGCCCAATGTAGCCAGTGAGTCGAACCATCCCATTCACTTTGCCGCTGGGTAGACGCATATATATGAAAAAGGTTTATAATATAAGTATTATTATGACAAAGTTTAAAATTCATACAAATTTAACTGAGATAAGATTATTTATTGTAGTAACATAAATTATTATATTTCATCGCCATTATATGAAATTTGTTAAAAAAATATTGCTATCCTGTATGTTTATTTAGTTTTGGTGAGTTCCATTTTTATATAAAAGTTAGTTATCTTCTAGGGGCATTTAAGGTGGGAGGGGCACTCCTAGGAATAAGATTTTCTTTCACTGATTTTAACCAATACTGCACTGCCACATCACTTAACTGATTTACTTCACTGATTCACTTTTTTTGAAGACAACATTTAACTGATTCACTTCACTGAAATCTTTATTTTTTAGTTTTCTTTTTTTTTTAATTACCGTTTTAAAAAAATGTCCGTTTGAAGTTAAAGAAACCGTTTTTAAAACTTAAAAAAATAAACCGTTCCATTAAAATTAAACTTACAATATTAAAAGTAAATAAAACAAAGAAATGCAAATACACTAAATAAAAGAAAAACTATTCGGAGTCGGAGGTGTTCTCTTCGAGGTGCGGTAGATCAAGTGCGTCAAAATGTTCCACGAGATCATTTCGAAGTCGGAAATGCGTATCGGAGTTTGTCAACACCGCAAGGGCTTGTTCGTCGAAGAACGGTTGGATAGGGGGATCGCGTATGTGGACCGGTGATATCGCACGCCCCTCGTCTTTAATGATCATGTTGTGCAATATCATGCACGTATAGATGATGACGCTACACCTAGCAATGATCGTCGGCCTCAAGGGTCGTGCAGTAATTCCTCATTTCCCCTTTAATGCTCCGAACGCTCGCTGAACATCCTTCCTTGCCGCCTCTTGCGCCTTAACAAATTTCTTTTCCTTAGAGTCGGTCGGATATCGAAACGCTTTCACAAACGTAGACCAGGTTGGGTAGATGACATCGGTAAGATAATATCCATGTTTATATAAGTGACCATTTAAAGTAATGGACACTGCGGCGCCGTTCCGTTTCGTTAGGTAAGAAAAACTGGGGATTGTTGGAGGACATTTATGTCGTTGAGCGAACCGGGGGGCCCAAAAAATCCATGCCAAAACCACATATCTTGCGAAGCAATTGCTACTAGCATGATCGTAGGGTATTGGTGATCGCCTTGTTGGACATATGGTATGTCCGATGTAATTAAAAGTCGAGGTCAACGTAACCCGACCCGGTACGATCCGAAGAGTTACACGTTGGTACACGAATCAGATAAGTTCACGCGTTGGTGAATTATTATTTATGAAATAATAATTGTTTTAGTCTTGATGGACTTAATATTAATAAGATTAATATTAAGGAGTATTAAGATATTTAGCGAGGGGGTTTATTGCAAGTTGTTGTCTTATAAAAGGAGGGTTAAGGAGTAAACCCTAATCACACTTTAATCAAAACAACTAATCCCTTGCCTCCCTCTTGTGATTAGCGGCCGCCACCCAAGGAAAGAAGGCCGTCGCCTTCTTCTTCTTTTGTTCGGCCATTAACCACCACAAGCCACCACCTTCCTTCTTGCAAGTGTTGATTCCCGGTTGGTTCGTGCACGGTGTGAACTTCCTACTAGCGAGGATTCGTTGTAAGCCGCGTGTTACAATTCCGGTGTAGTCGTCAAAGGTTGATTACTAAACCCCCTATGGTTGTTTTATTATTTATTTGTTTATACGCGTTTAACTGAGATCCTGATTGGGAATATTTTATTAATCGGATTAATAAAATTAAATATTTATTTATTCATATAAATCGGCTAATATTATATAATGTATATAATCGATTTTTCTAATAAATATAAACCGCTTCTGCTGTGTATACGATACCATGATTCCCAACAGTGGTATCAGAGCCACGGTTACGCGCGTATAGATGGTAAAGTTATAATTTTGGTCTATGTTTTATTTGTCAAAAAAATTTAATTTTTTTTTTGACAAAAGATCAAAAGCTTTTGTTGTTCATGGATTGTGATGTGAATCGAGCCCTAGGTATTCTGACCCTTGTCATGGTTGTGTTTGTGATGTTTTATTTTTTTATTGATTTGTATTTTTATTACGGATATTGGATCCGGTGTAATAGATAGGATTAGAATAGATTTGTTTTATTTGTATTTCAAATTTATTTGTAATCCTATAAGTACAAGATCAAGACGAAGATAAAAAGGCGAACAGGTTCCATGAAGATAGAGATCTCGGGTCAAGTGGGAGCTATATCAAAATTGTTTTGAAACCCTTTTGACTAGTTCGTTTCGTTTCTGGCTAAAACGAAACAGACGACCTATTAGGGGCTCGATTCGTTTAATTTTATTGTTATGTTTTGTGGTTGTGGTTTATTTATTGTAAATAATTTAGATAACCCAAAATAAATAAAATTTTCACAATCATGGCAACGGTTTTATTAAAACAAGTTTTATAAAAACCGAAAAACATATTTAATAAAAGGAGTTTTATTAATATTAAATCAAGTCCATTCGCGATAATACGACCAACGTAGTTTAAATAGGGTATTTAAAACTATACCGTGTCGAGTGTTGAAAGGAGTTTCAATTATCACGAACAATATAATTTTGGATTTTATAAACTGTTGTGTGACTCACATCATGCTAACGAGTCATTCAATATATTTATGGTAAATATTAAAATTAAATCCCAATTTTAAATTGATGTTTCATGCCACCCTTAACGAGTTAACACTCCATTCTATATCGAACCCAAATGTTAGTGCTGACCCTGCATCTGGGCATTGATCATGAGTGAAGGTAATCATCGCGGTTCCTGTGTAACATAGGCCGGTGTTACAGTTAACAGTAAATGACCAAACATCGCTTGTTAGACAAGTGGGCATAGTTGGGGTTAAACATACATCGCTTTTAGCAATAACCCCAAAAAGGAGAGTTGTGTAGTGGACACAATTAACAATCGTTGTTTACCTACCTAATCGTGCCAGTGGACAGTGCTAAGCCAGTTCATTGTGTATTGACGAATCGGGATCTCATCCTAATTAATTTTGTTTTTTGGGTCATATTAATAATTAGGACACTTAAACATGAAATACTAATACATTAATTTTGAACTTTGTAGATGTCAACTGAAAACAATTCCACCTCCCATTTCTTTCTCAAGTCCATCTTAGAGAAGGACAAACTGAACCACTCCAACTTCATGGACTGGCACCGCAACTTGAAAATTGTTCTCAAAGCGGAGAACAAATTGTATGTTCTTGAAGAACCAGTCCCTGATGAACCCATAAACCCCAAGAGTGAGCTTTATAAAGCTTGGGCTAAGCATTTTGATGACTCTTTGAAAGTCTCATGTCTGATGTTGGCTTCCATGATCCCTGAACTTCAAAGGACCATGGAGGACATGGATGCATACGACATGAATCAGCATTTGATGGAAATGTTCCAACAAAATGCTCGCCATGAGAGGTTCGATGTGATGCGATCACTTATAACCACTCGTATGCAAGAGGGTTCACCAGTTGGCACTCATGTGCTAAAAATGAAGGCATCTGTTGATCACTTGGCTCGTCTGGAATCCCCCTTGAGCGATGAGTTAGCTGGGGATATCATCCTGAACTCATTGCCCAAGTCATATGACCAGTTCATTATGAACTATAATATGAATGGGATGGAGAAGACACTTGCAGAACTGCATCAGATGCTCAAAACTGCTGAGGTAAACATACCTGGCAAAACTGCACCAGTGCTAATGATCAGGGAGGGTCAGATTAAGAAACCTAAAACCAAGAAGAGGGGCTATCAAGGCAAAGGGAAGGGAAAGGGCAAAGCTGTTGCCAACAAGAAACCTTTGAAAGATGCCAAATGTTTTCATTGTGATGAAACTGGGCACTGGAAAAGGAATTGTGCTAAGTATTTAGCTGAACTAAAGCAAGCCAAGGCTTATGGAGGAGAGTCCTCAGGTATATATGTTATTGAAATCTTTGTTTTTTTTGGGCAAAACATGGGTGTTTGACACAGGATGTGGTTTCCACATTTGTAATGTTTTGCAGGGACTAAGAAAGATTAGAAAGTTGAAACAAGGTGACTTGGAGGTCCATGTTGGCAATGGACAAAGAGTTGCAGTGAAGGCAATAGGAGAATATGTTCTTTTACTACCTTCTGGTTTAGAACTTGTTTTGAACAATGTTTATTACATTCCTATTGTGACTAGAAATATTGTTTCATTTCATGCTTTGTGTAGACAAGGTTTTGATTATCGTTTTAATGGTGAATTTATTTCTGCTTATTTTAACGATGTATTTTACTTTGATGCAAACCTAACAATGGGATCTATGAGATAGAAATCCAAAACGATAACATATTATGCAATATCTCCCATAAACGTAATAAGTTGGACTTTAATGATACGTATATGTGGCATTGTAGACTTGGTCACATAAGTGAGAATCGTGTTAAACAACTCAAAACCGCAGGAATCCTGGATTCCAAAGGTTCGGAGTCGTTTGGAAAATGCGAATCATGCTTAAGTGGAAAGTTAACAAAAGCACCTTTTTCAAATGTTAGAGAAAGAGCTAATGATCTGTTAGGACTTGTACATACAGATGTATGTGGTCCATTCAGAACAATGTCAAGACATGGAGAAAGATACTTTGTTACATTTACTGATGATTTTAGTAGATATGGTTATGTTTATCTTATGAAGCATAAACATGAAACTCTTGAAAAGTTCAAGGAATACCAAAACGAAGTAGAAAATCAGCTAAATAGAACTATTAAAATGCTTCGATCAGATCGAGGTGGTGAATATCTTAGTCAGGAATTCATCGACCATCTAAAGGATTGTGGAATAGTTTCACAACTCACTCCACCTGGAACACCGCAACATAATGGTGTGTCTGAGCGGAGAAATCAAACTCTATTAGATATGATTCGATCAATGATGTGTCGAACAAACCTTCCAAAATCCTTTTGGAGTTATGCTTTGGAGACCGCCGCAAGACTTGTGAATATAGCTCCGACGAAAAAGGTTACTAAAACGCCTTATGAGATATGGCATGGAAAGAAACCTCATGTATCCTACCTTAAAGTCTGGGGATGTAATGCTTATGTCACTCTAGAATCTTTGGATAAACTAGATCCAGAGGCGAAAAAGTGGTTTTCGTTGGATACGATAAGATGATCGGTTACCTGTTCTACCACCCCACTGAAAATAAGATTTTCACCAAACGCAGAGGCACTTTCTTAGAGGAAGAGCTTCTGGCGCGAGGGATTGGAGATAACTATGTGGATCTTGAAGAAATTCGAGAATCACAAGTGACTGAACCAGCTGTTCAGACAGAACCAGATGTAACTGATCCAGTTGTTGAAGTTGAGTCTGAGAGGACTCAAGAAACAACAGAAACACCAAGTGTTCGGAAAAGTATTAGGGATCGTCGTGCACCGGTAAGGTATGACGATATCTTCATGATTGATGAAGCTGAGCCTACTACTTACAAAGCTGCAATCTTGGATTCAGAATCCAAGAAATGGCAGGAAGCCATGAATGCAGAGATGCAATCTGTAACACCCCAACCGATGGCGGAAACATCGGGATGTCACGTATTGATGATTGTTCAGTAGCTCATGGTAAATAATAAATTTCAATAATTGATTTAAATACATTACATACAATTGTTCTACAAGAATTTGTACATCAAAAAAAAAATAAAAAAAAAAAATACTAGATACACATCTTCAAGCATTAACTCTAATCCTCAAGCAAGCTATAACCTGAAACATTTAAGTTTGAAAATATTTTGGGTCAACAAAAGTTGGTGAGAATTACATAGGTTTTTGAATATAATTGATAACAATAGTTTGTACAACAATCACAGTTGTATGATGATAGAGTATGTGTCCGACATGTAACAATGCGTCTTTGTACAACCAAACCTTGTGTCGACTGATGACTAACTCGCAAGTTAGTTAAATGTTGTTACTATTATCGATCATCCCTGAATTTATGCGGGGGGATGGGTTTGTCAGACCTATAGCGCTATAATCTAAACAGACGGCTTGATCAATGTTAATGATTGTACTGTGTCTTTTTGTTACAGTCAAATGATAGAATGAGTAAATGATAGTGTAATTGAATCATTAGTTTAAACAATGTAAGAATGAGTAAATGTAGTGTATAAAATGTTTAAACATGTTTCACCCCAAAATGTAAAACAGAAAAAGGGGCTATGTAAACTCACATTGGCTAAGGTGAATTATCCTCTAAGTGTTGTGAATGTATGCGAGGCGAATCCCAAAGACTCAACAACGTAGCTAGTCCAAATTGAAGAAATAAATGAAAAAGAAAGAATATCAAGCTTCCAATTTGCCAATTGCAAGAGCTTATAATCAAAGCTTCAAATGTAGAAGTAATATACTCTAGAAGAAAGGTATGAGGGAGAGTTTAATCGAATTGAAACAATCGATTTAGAGGTGCAAAGTATAATGGGTCATAGGTGGGTTTTTATACTAGTTTTGGATTCAATTAGCCATTAAAATTGGTCAACACCATAAAGTAAGGTTTTATGATGAATTGACTATTTGACTAAGACTTTGACTATTTGACTAAGACTTTGACTAGGACTTTGACCAGGACTTTGACTGTTTGACTAAGACTTTGACTCCAAGAATTATGTTGTCAAGACTTTGACTCTTGACTCAAGGCTTTATTTTGAAATGAATTTATATCTTCCTTGTTTGAGATTATAAATGTAATTGGAAAAATGATTAGCTTTAAATAAGAAATAAAAAAAAATCATTAGTTTGAATTAGAAAAAAAAAACACCGTCTTATAAAATGACGATTTTATAAATAGAATTAGGATAGGACATATGTCATGATTGAAGATTTTTTTTAAGTACAATGATAAAAGGAACTTAGAAAAATAGAGTGCACGGATAAAGATAAGAATACTTAGAAATAAATTAGACTTTATATCATAGATCGGGAAATACTTTAATGCAAAATAAATGGGAAAATTCGTGAGGTTACACAATCCATGTATGATAACCAAGTCTGGGATTTGGTTGATCTTCCTACCGAATGTCAGACTGTGGGAAACAAATGGATCTTCAAGAAGAAGACTGACATGGATGGGAATGTGCAAACCTACAAAGCAAGGCTTGTAGCGAAAGGTTTTACTCAGACTCAAGGAATTAACTATGAGGAAACTTTCTCGCCAGTGGCCATGCTTAAGTCTATTAGAATTCTACTTGCCATTGCTGCATATTATGACTATGAGATATGGCAGATGGATGTCAAAACCGCGTTCCTTAATGGACACTTACTGGAAGATGTCTATATGGTTCAACCTGAAGGTTTTGTCGATCCAAAGAATCCTAATAAGGTGTACAAGCTGAATAAATCCATCTATGGATTAAAGCAAGCATCTCGCAGCTGGAATCTCCGTTTTGATCAGAAAATCAAAGAGTTTGGTTTTATCAAGAACGAAGATGAACCGTGTGTTTACAAGAAGTCCAGTGGGAGCTATATTACTTTTCTTATACTGTATGTAGATGACATACTAATAATTGGAAACAATATCCCTATGCTTAAAGATGTTAAGACCTGGTTGGGTAAATGTTTCGCAATGAAAGATCTTGGTGAAGCCGCTTATATTCTGGGAATAAAGATTTATAGAGATAGATCAAAGCGGTTATTGGGTTTGAGTCAAAGTACATATATTGATAAGGTCTTACGACGCTTCTCAATGCAAGACTCAAAAAGGGGGCTCTTGCCCATGGCACATGGAACCATTCTTGATAACAAGCAGTGTGCAAATACTGAAGAGGAAAAGAAGAAAATGGAAGGTGTTCCATATGCTTCTGCGATTGGTTCCATCATGTATGCCATGTTATGTACTAGACCTGATGTCTCGTATGCTCTTTGCATGACGAGTAGATATCAACAGAATCCAGGAGAGAGTCACTGGGCTGCAGTGAAGAACATTCTTAAGTACTTGAGAAGGACCAAGGACATGTTCTTAATATATGGAGGACTAGATGAGGAGCTGCCAGTTAAGTGTTATACTGATGCAAGCTTCCAGACTGATCGTGATGACTCAAGATCACAAACGGGATATGTTTTCATTCTGAATGGTGGGGCTATTACTTTGAAGAGCTCTAAGCAAAGTGTGGTTGCTCAATCCACCTGTGAATCATAATACATTGCTGCATCGGATGCTGCAAAGGAGGCTGCCTGGATGAAGAAGTTCATTACTGATCTCGATGTTGTGCTCGATGTTGTGCCTAGCATAAAGAAACCAATCGAGATACTGTGTGACAACATGGTGCCATTGCTCTTGCAAAGGAACCAAGGTCACATCAGACCGAAGGCATATACTCAGAAAGTTCCACTACATTAGAGAAATAGTGGAGCGTGGAGATGTCGTGATGAACAAAGTTCATACAGATCTAAATCTGGCTGACCCCTTTACTAAGCCTTTACCTCAAGCTAGACATGAGGAGCATGCTGGAAATATAGGGCTTAGAGTTGTTAGACAATGGGCATGATCTGTAATTAGTATTGATGTTTTATTTTGAACTATGACAGTTATGTTGAATGTTTATTTGATTTAATGGGTTAAATGCAAATTTAATATTTATTAACTGTGTTCATTTATTCGTATGTTTAAATCCTTGAATAAGAGTATTCTAAATGTCTGTAGTCGATCAAATTACAAGGGAATGAATTTGAATGTAAGACTATTGTGAATTGGGATGGTTGTATTCATGAGATGAATAGCTCAAGGGTTTGAGGATCATAATTCACAGATATTATTAGGGAATAATATTGGATGTAACTCGCTTCAAACCGATCTCCATGGATCTATGTCATGAGATGTTTTGATATTGATATGTTCAATCTGTCCTTTTTTCCTAAGGCACATATTAAACTACATTGATCAAGGACTATCTTTGATGTTATCTTACACTATCCTGAAACATGGGTAGCTATAAGGGTAGCGTTGGGAGAAATTCGAGATTAAGTGGGAGTTGTATGACGCTGATGGAATTCTGTACTTCTATGGGATTAGAAGCCTAGACATTCTGGCGCCCTCGTAAAACTCAAACTGGTATAAACGCGTGGCCACGCTCGGACTAAGGTAGTTCGTTAGACCACTTTAAATTAGAGACGAGAATAGAGAATAGTTGATCACTATATAAGAATGAATGATCCATGTCTTATGATCAACGGATGTCTATACAGAAGGGACTTATTGATATAATTATCAGGGCTATAGTATTTGGTTAAGTAAAGCGTTACTTGAACTCAAAGAATTAGTTGACGACTGTAAAGTGTCATACTGGTTTGGGTGCAATGCGATGCAGCTAGGCGTCCAACTCTGCGCACATTGACTCATTTAATTAAAATCGTCCAAGTGGGAGATTGTTGGACATATGGTATGTCCGATGTAATTAAAAGTCGAGGTCAACGTAACCCGACCCGGTACGATCCGAAGAGCTACACGTTGGTACACGAATCAGATAAGTTCACGCGTTGGTGAATTATTATTTATGAAATAATAATTGTTTTAGTCTTGAGGGACTTAATATTAATAAGATTAATATTAAGGAGTATTAAGATATTTAGCAAAGGGGTTTATTGCAAGTTGTTGTCTTATAAAAGGAGGGTTAAGGAGTAAACCCTAATCACACTTTTATCAAAACAACTAATCCCTTGCCTCCCTCTTGTGATTAGCGGCCGCCATCCAAGGAAAGAAGGCCGCCGCCTTCTTCTTCTTTTGTTCGGCCATCAACCCGCGTGTTACAATTCCGGTGTAGTCGTCAAAGGTTGATCACTAAACCCCCTATGGTTGTTTTATTATTTATTTGTTTATACGCGTTTAATTGAGATCCTGATTGGGAATATTTTATTAATCGGATTAATAAAATTAAATATTTATTTATTCATATAAATCGGCTAATATTATATAATGTATATAATCGATTTTTCTAATAAATATAAACCGCTTCCGCTGTGTATACGATACCATGATTCCCAACACGCCTCTCATATATTGTCCTTGTAATTCCCTAGCACATGCTCGCCATCCTAAATGCTTGCAATCAATGCTACCGATCATGCTGGGAAGGTGATGTCTTTCTTTGTGTGCTTCGTACAAACATGCAATGTCGTGACTTGTTGGTCGTCGTAAATACTCAGCCCCGTATAACTTAATGACGACATTGCAAAAAATTATAAGCATTCACGCGACGTCCTCTCAGACATACATAAATACTCTTCGTATTCGTCTGGAGGATTACCGGTTGCGAGTTGTTTCACTGCTGAAGGTACTTTTTGCATGGGCGTAAAACTCTTTCTAAACCGACCGTCCATGCTCTCTCTAAACCATTCGAAGTTTGCTTCAACATCTGCTACAATTTTCAGAAATAGACGTCTCGACATGCGATACCTTAGTTTAAACTGTGCGTCGGTGTATTTTGGTACTTCAGCAAAATAGTCGTTTATTAACCGAGCATGGCCTCCCTCGCGATCACGTGGCACGTATCTTTTTTTAGATGTAGCTGTGTCTTGCTCTGTAGCCCGCTTTGCAAGGTCCGTGAGAAACTCAAGGCTATTATCGCTTGAGTGTAAAATCAGGTGCACTTCGAGCGGGGGAACGATAACTTGCTCATCTTCTATGTTAACTTCACTCATTTTTTTCAAAATTATGGATATAATTTCTATGTTTTTATACTAAATGTGGGATTGAAATGTGTTTATATAAACATTTGATAAAAACGGTCAAATATGACCATTTAAAAGTCCAAAAGTGCAAAAAACCACATATAATCGGTCAAAAAGGAATTAAATATAATAAAATTTCGACCTTTGCATTTTATTTTCCACACTACCAGCCCGTTAGATAGAACCAGAAAACGGTTCACGGGACCCTTACCAGCACGGGTGACGGCGGTGTTACCGTGTTGGTAGTGAGGTACCCGTGCCCTAATCTGGTAGCGCCCCGTCCCCCCTTAGAGAAGAAAAATGGTAAAATTTAGAAAATTATAAAGAAACCGTTGAAATGTCATCTTAACTTTGAACAATTTAGACATATTTACCTATGTCACCTCTTTTATAATGCAGTATAGATTATCAATTTTGTTTTTTTTTTTTTTGTTTTTTAGCTCGTGAAGACGCAAGAAAGAAACGAAAAAAAGTAGCGAAACGTACCAAATGAAAACAAAAAAGAACTTGTGATAAGACACAAAAACAAGTATAAAATGTTTTAGTAAAATTATGGGTAAAATAGTCACTATATAATTTATTTTTAATAAAATAAATTAAATACTATATTTTTGAAATCATTATAATTTTTTTTATTAAAATCAAATATTTATTACTTAAATTTTAAAGAAAAATAATATAAAAATAAATATTAAAATTAAATAATTTCCCTATCTAACTAAAATCACAATATCTCTAGTTATCTATATATTAGTTTTTGAACTTTGATGAACAATTACGAGGGTTATTTCCCTATGTGTTAGTTTTTGAACTTTGATGAACAGTTACGAGGTTATTGCCGTATGTGTTAGTTTTTGAACTTTGATGAACAGTTATGAGGGTTATTTCCGTATATATTGGTTTTTGAACTTTGATGAACAGTTGTTTCGTCTTTTTGCATGCTTGCAACATGGTGTATTTAAATCCACTTCTCTCTCTCTTAACCCTCAACCTTTTCTCTGCTTCACCCACTGACCACTCCACCGCCCTGTTCCGCCGCCCCACTCCGCCCAGCCATCCAGGTCTGCTGGCAGGCTACTCTTCCATCTCCCTTTTTGGCCATTAAAAGAGTCTGATGGATTCCTACCCGCTCC
The DNA here is from genome assembly GCA_030844895.1 of Ambrosia x helenae. Taxonomy (NCBI): domain Eukaryota; kingdom Viridiplantae; phylum Streptophyta; class Magnoliopsida; order Asterales; family Asteraceae; genus Ambrosia; species Ambrosia x helenae. Next base: position 100,412,707 of record CM061230.1, on the reverse strand, counting down.
GTCGATGGTGAGGGTGGCTCAAAGCTTAGCCAGCGTACAAGTCGATAGCGTCGACTCGCTGCGGTTTGTCGACTTCCGGCAGTGGTGGTAACATGTGACTCGTAGCTGGGTTTAAATGGGGTGGTTACATGGGGGTGACGTCACGGAGGTGGATCGGTTGAATGGGTTACTATTCATATGGCTGCAACCAACTTCCAGCAACGATTTGGCTCTTCGTTGATGCATTTGTTAATTTAGGACACTATTTTTGTATCAGAGGTTAGGTTATAAATGTTAGGTGTGTGTTCTTGAGAGAGAGAGAGAGAGAGCGAGAGAGAGAGAGAGGTGTTAGGAATAGGAAGAGGTTTTTTTTATGGAGAATAGGGATGTATGTTGGAAATCTGTTTTTAAATTAAAAGTAATGAAATAACCCTCATAACTCTTCATCAAAGTTCAAAAACTAAGAGCACTCATTCCTATTTATTCCTATCAAACAAGACGATTGAATTGGAAATATCGACAAATTCTTGCGGAGTCCACAATAGCTTTTTCATTTTTATTTGAGAGTAGCCCCTAAATTATATGAGGTAATTTTGAGAGGTTTATGAGTGAAGAAAAATGAGGAATCTACTGTTGATCGGTATATTTGGGGTTATTTAGGAATCTTTTGGGGAAAACTGGAAACTATATTTATTTTTTAATATTTGTTGAAAATGGTTGTGAGTGGAGGAGAACGAAACTGTAATGATTTTTAATGTAATATGTGGTTGTGATTGGTTGTGAGTAAATGGGGGATGGGGAAGCTACCGTGAATGCTCTAAGGGGGAGGGGCACTACCCGTATGGGTTTTTAACTTTACTGATTTCAGCTAATCCTACACTGCTACATTACTTCACTGATTTTTTTTTTCACTGAAACAGTTTTTTAAAGGCAGCACTTCACTGATTCACTTCAATGAAATGTTTTTTTTTTTCCATTTTTTAAATAACATTAATTAATCCATACTAGTTTAAATGTATTTGAAAACAAAAATTCAATTTTTTTAATAAAACATTATTTTATCCATATTAGTTTAAATGTATTTAAAAACAAAAATTCTATATTTTTTAATTAAAATAAACATTATATAATCCATACATTGCCTGCCCACCTTCATTTCTCTTTATCTAGAGTTAATTGCCAAAATGACTCCTGAGGTTTGGTCCAAATTGCTTGTTTGTCACAAAATTATTTTTATTTGCCAAAATCATCCCTTACAGATCGAAAATTGTCAAAATGGTCCATATTTAACTGAGTTTTTAACTGAGTATTGAAAGTCAGTTAAGTCTCTGGGGCAATTTCGTCCTTTATGTCATCAGGGGCCAAAATGGCAATTAATGGAAAGTTATAAAAAATAAAATTCAAAAACGTTTTTTAGAACACGTTTTTTTTTCGAATACGTTTTTTTTTTCGAACTCGTTTTTTAACACGTTTTTTTCTCAAACACGTTTTTTTTTCGAACACGTTTCTTTTCGAACACGTTTTTTTTTTCGAAAACTGCCATTTTTATCACTTCATCCGCGCATTTGTACACTCCCCAATCAAAATTCGGCGGTTCGGATTCCTTTCGATTAACGCACCAAGACTTTCTTCCATCATGTTCACCCAAGCACGGTATTTGAGTTGCAAAAGGAGGCAAATCTGTACAATTGAAGTGAAAACTTAGATCAACGTTTAACTTGCTCAATTCGAATGGCAAGGCTTCCCACTTTATGATGTTACGTTTCACTTTCACTATCGGGCAGGTCTGGGTAATCATGACATCGTAATCAACTATCACCATAGTTTTAGCTTCATATGTGATTTTCTTAACAACGTAACGTTCCTGGTCTAGGGTAATGATGGCGGCCGCATGCTCCCATTGGTTGATGCTAGTGCAGTTGATTCCAAAGCCTTCATAACCGCAGAATTGGTCCCTCCTGCCATTACGCCAAAAGGGATACCTGATAGTTATGTCACCGCAATTGAAGGACGAGCAATTAGATTCTTCAGCTTCCATGGCTGTGAAGAACCACGGGAGGAAGAGGAGCCAGTAGAGATATTGGTCAGACATGGTTAGACGTGTTCGAAAAAAATGTGTTTGAAAAAAACGTGTTCGAAAAAAAAAAACGTGTTTGAAAAAAAATGTGTTCGAAAAAAAACGTGTTAAAAAAAATGTGTTCGAAAAAAAAAACGAGTTCGAAAAAAAAACGAGTTCGAAAAAAAAAAATGTTAAAAAAACGTGTTCGAAAAAAACGTGTTCGAAAAAAAAATGTGTTCGAAAAAACGTTTAATTGCCATTTTGGCCCTGAGGACATAAAGGACGAAATTTCCCCTGAAACTTAACTGACTTTCAATACTAAGTTAAAAACTCAGTTAAATATGGATCATTTTGACAATTTTCGATCGGTGAGGGGTGATTTTGGCAAAAAAAATTAATTTTGTGACCAAACAAGCAATTTGGAACAAACCTCAGGAGCCATTTTAGCAATTAACTCCTTTATCTATTTATTTATTTCCTCACACACAATACACCTAACTATACATACATTTATATCTATCTACTTCTTCACCTTCTTTATGTTTACACAGAACGTAAAAAAAAAAAAGGAAAGCAAAATGCAACTTAAAAGAATATATAGGGAGAGAAGAAATTGAAGAATATAGAGAGATAGAAGAGAAAGAACTAGCAAAAGCTTTACGAGTTCACATCCGCTAGATAGAACTAACAAAAGCTTTACGGGACCCCTACCAACACTACTGACGTCGATGTTACCGTGCTGGTAGTGGGGTACTCGTGACTAAATTTGGTACTGCCCCGTCCCCCCTAATATATAGATCAAAGTTCAAAAACTAATATATAGATAATGATGAAGGGATATGGGTGAATGTAAGTTACTGGACGAAATCTTTAGCAATATATGATGAAGTTTAAATCCTCACCATTTTGGTTCTTTTAGAGTGAACTTTAAAATTAAATTTGCTTAAAACATATTTGGTCAAAAAGGTGTAAATTGATCAGAATATATACTTAAATACATTCAACCTGTCCAAATTGGTTTAATAAAAAAGTATATTCCTACTTTGATGATTTATCTTCTCTAGAGTAATTTAAATATTTATTTTATATAAAATATAAAATATAACTAAAATATTGTTAAAGTAAAATGAGTATATGAAGCAGGTCCTATATTTTTGGTACCACAATGCAGGGCGGATTTAGGAAGTGATGTACGGGTTCAGCTAAACTCATTGGGTTTTCGATTTTTAGTAGAAGGTACAATTTCATATATGCCATTGTAAACTTGTAAAATATCATATATACCTAAAGTACAAGTTTTTCATGCATATTGTACAATGGTCCTAAAGCATGTTTTGGGTATATATATGAAATTTTGATGTTTTGTAGGGGTATATATGAAATTGCCCCTTAGTAGAAATATATAGAAAAAATGAGCCATGAACCCATAAGAAAATTTGGCTATGAACCCATTGCTATATCATCTGAGTGTTCAATGGATAAGTCTCCCTCCTTTCAAACGATAGGTCCCCGGTTCGAAACGTGGTTCACTCGGTTTTTTTTTTTTTAACCTGCCTAACCCTAAAATAGGGTTTTCTTATGTTTTATTCTAAACCCAGCCACCTTTCTTTCCTTACCCAATCCCTAACACCAACACCCAAATAACATACAGCAGTGACTCCAGTGAGCAGCCTACAGTTCTGTTTATACCGTCGCCGCTGCTCCACCGCTCTCCCTCTGCTCCGCCGCTGCCTAACAGGAACATAAGGTTCAATTTTTTTAAGTTTCTAAGTTTTTTAATTTGTTAAACTATTCAAGTTTCAAGTTTGATATACACACGGAGTAGTACTTCTTGTAAGACAAAAACATCAACTAACATACTATTTTATTCAAAGTAGAAAATGTAAGCTTTTAGTTTGATAGTTTTTGTTTGTTTGTTGGAACATGAAAGATTCCATTAAATGTGATATTATGTTGTAAATTCCAAATTAGTTATTTTTTACAGTATATAATCTACCAGAAGCATAGGTATGAAGATTTCTTTAATGTGATATATAGGTTTAAAGAGAATTGATGCTTTTTTTCAATGTTTTTAAGACCGGCAGATAGCGAATCGGACGCCATACCGATTCACTGGTCGGACTGGTCAAACCAGTTCGACTGGATTCCTAAACCGGATGACATAATAAATAATATATATAATTAAAAATACAACAAAAGCTATATATAGTTAATATGTGCACCAAAATTAATTTTTATTTGAAATACAACAAAATCTCATATCTACCTACTTTAATATTTTATAGAAACTTTACATAATATTTTACGATTTAAATATCTCTGACCATCTCTCGCTATTTTCTTTCTTTTACTAAATCTCCTCTCTGTCTTGTACCATTTTTTTAAGGTAATTAGGATTCATACACCTCCTATTTAAGATTCGTACACCCTGGCCCACATCACATACCAATAGGAGGCTGCCACATACCCCAGAATGTGATGTCACACCCTCAGAATATGACGTCACAGGGTGTATGAATCCCATAACCCTTTTTTAACAAAACCTAACATAAAACAAATAAATCAACACTTGCAGAACCGCCACCATTAAGAACCACCACAGAAGCAATATAATGGCTTGAGAGTTTGCAAACTAGATCTGTTGACTTGCTTCAAAGCTACAAAACCGATATTACTTCAAATCTCAAATAAAAAATAAGATGGGGCTTGCGAGTTAGCTTAAAAGCTTAATTTTGTGGCTTCTAGTTCAAGATAGGAATTTTGTGTACTTACCGGTCGAACCGCTGAACTGGTCGAACCGCGAAATCGGAGATCTGCACGGACCGGCCGAATTTTGTAAGGGCTAACGATCATCAAGAACCGGATCGGTGCAATGGACGAATCCCGGTCGGACCTGCCGGTCCGATCCGGTTGTCAAAACACTGCTTTTTTCAAAGAGAACCATCAAATCTTGAATCACTATCTTCAACGAGTAAAGCCTCGAAGATGAGTTTGTTGACCCGAAATGTCGAAATGTCGAAGAATGAAGACCAACATCACCAATCGGCACCATTACATGGTTAATAATTTCAACACGGTTCTTGATATGCAAATTCAAGAAGCTTGGAAATTGTTTTAATGAGGTAACCACTAACTTGCTTACGTATATGAGTTCTTTGAATCCGTGTTGTAATTTTAGTGATGAACCATACGTCGATACCCGACCCGTTGAACCGACCCGAACCGTCGAATTGACCCAAAATTTTTTATGTCCGATCCTATGAGATTGGATCATCTAAAACAGCGAACCCACTGGAAAAAATTCTGGATCCGCCACTGCCACAATGCACACTACATAACTAAAGAAATTATGGCATGAATATGGCTTAATTTTTAAGAGTGAAAGTGTGAGGACAAACCAATGTGATGTATAACTAGGGGGTTGTCGAGTTGCACGTTGCGCAACCTTTTGAGTATGTTGATGAGCAAATAAAGCAAATAATAAGTAAGGTGTCTTATGGACGCAAAAAATAGTTATATATCAGATCATTGACTTGCAGATTGTCCCAAAAAGGCATACATCAGCCCATTGTTTTAGAGGTTTAAAACGTGGCATAAACACAGCGTACGTGGCGCAAAAGGTAGAAACAATACATAAGTGCAAGTTGCATCCAAAACAGCATGTAAAAACATAAAGCGATTAACATATAGCTAAAACAAAAGCTGCCAAAGTTAGGCGATGTTGCTTCCTGTTGTCTACAGCAACTTTAGCTGTTAGCTGCTGGACTTTTCGATGGATTCTTGTCGCTTGTGATTAGAACAAACCATATTAGTGACTAACATGTTGTGATAATAGAGTTTTTGAAGCTGCTGTATACCTTCATCATCAAGCAGTTTGTGCCTTGCAGTAGCATCCTTTTTTTCATTACCAGACAGGTTGACCTATCTGCAGATTATACCATAAAGCTTAATCAAGCCACAAATCCTATTCACAAAACGTTCAAATTCATATCAACATTAATCTTATCAACCAATTTTTTTGTAAAGAGAATAATAAAAAACGGAAATTGTTCAATTGGAACATGAAAACGTGACTAAATTGGTCGAAAACGAAATAGAGAAAAGATGAACCGTGATAATAAAAAATAAACAATCAACATAAAAATTGACATGAAGCTACTCTCCATGATTCTTACCTGATGTCAGAGCATCCTCAAGCAGCCAACACAATCGGTGGTTCTCGTCTTCTCAAACACACATATCTGTCGCTAAAGTGGTCTTCAACGTCCCCCATTGATTCCCCGTTGAATCAGATCTGGAAGTGGGTATTGAGCAGGATTCAGAAGCTACTAATAGCATTATATAACAGTGATTTCAACATGTACGCCTTCTAAACATGACAATGAATTTAATGTTCAGTCCTTCTAAAGGATATTTGTTATGTCTTCAAAGTGGTTGTGCTTACAGTACCTCTTGGCCTTGTTTGTTACTTGGCATCATGTTTCTTGCCTTGTTTAGAAGCTGGATTTTCATCACCCGTAGGCATTTTTAATTTTTAGCTAACCAGTGATTTAAATGATATTTATCCATTATAACTTGTGGAATGTGGATACAGTAAAAAAAATCTAACAACAATAATAAACAATGAAGTAAAATTTGGCAGCCAACCAATATAAAAATGTGTAACAATCAAAGGAGTTCTAATAACCTGATAAAAATTGTCTTGACAATAAATCTTCAGCTAAGTGAATCCAATTCAAATGCTCAAATGCATGTTGCCTGAAACCACCAAATAAATAACATTAGGAATTCATTCAATAACACAAAGTATAGACTGTAAAATAAGAATATAGATGACAACGTTTTGCTAGAAAAACTGTTTTGTTGTGACTGTACGACTCTTGATGTGCGGATTCTTTTTATTTAAACGGCCTAACTGTTTTGACCCGTCACCTGAACCCGTCCAACCTATAAAGTTCATTCACATTAGGAATGAGCAAATGGCACCGGGTACAGGTACCGACACAGAATCATTTTCGGTACTGAATCAGTACCCACTTATTTTGTTTTTCGGTACGAGTAAATACCGATTTTTTGTCGTTACCTATTTTTAGGAATTTTTGGTACCGATAAATGCTCATCCCTACTTCACATATATGTACTCAATATTTAAAATAACCTGAATATACTACACATGATGCTTAGCTCATTTTAATTCTTTCAAGTAGTGCAATTTATTCAGCCTCATACCTCAGAAACAATTGATGGCCTAAAACGTGCATGTGAAATGAATGTGCAGAGCTATAAATATCAAACCACCACTTTGGGATACAAAGATAACTTTTCAAAAAATTGATCCAAATAGAGTCAGAAGAATTAGAAATGATCCGACATTACCGTTCTTTCTGGATGTGGAATTAGAGAAAGCCACACAACTAGCTATTATGACGGTCACACTTTGTCTCTCTTCTCTTCTCTTTCTTTGTCTTCGGATGGTATATGACGGATGTGGTGGTATGACGGGTGTGATGTTGAATACGGTGGTAGTGTGGCGGTGGCGCCTGGTTTTTGTCTGTTCCCTCTCCTTTTTCTCTCTCTCTAGCATCTGGTTTAAAATGAGGCTATTGAAACCAACAGAAGGTTCAACCAACGCCGCCATCCACAACCTCTGCCAGAAATGTGACTCTACCACCCCCTCCTACCTTTCCCGAGAGTTCTGCACAAATTACCAGGAGTGTTGATCCTAATACTGCTAGATCTGGGATGGCAACATCTGGATCCACTCATCTTGTTTTCGTGTCAAATGATGAGCTCCTTTCCATGTTTGCAATGGTGAAGGATCCAATAAAGCAACAGCAGGATACCATCCAGATGTTGATGAGAGAAATTCAATCTCTCAAAACATCCTCAAAGAGACCGACTGAAGACATGAGGACATTATTGCAGCCTAGAGTGTTGGATTTCAATTCTGGCATCTCTGGGGGCATTCATCAAGGAGATTTCATCCCCATGAGCACAAGATTCTCTGCACCAGAAACTGTTTCAGCACCCAGGATGACAACAACTAAGGATGCAGGATACACTGCCGAGCCATCTCGAGGATATGTTGTAGAGCCATCTCGAGGATATGCCACTGAACTATCCCGAGGATACAACAATGGTAACAACTTAAGTTCAAGTACTTATGCTACTTACGATATTGCTTCTTTGCAGGATACATGTATATGTCCACAGTTGGCGAGAGAGCTTCATAAAATCAAGGATATGGTGTCTAGTGTGTCGGGGATAATACATCCCATCCCTGAAGTATCCTCAGCATGTCATAGGGTGTCTCGTTTTGCACCGCCAATATGTGATGTTGAGATTCCGAAGAGATTCCAGACTCCAAGCATGAAGCTTTATGATGGATCCACTGATCCTGAAGAGCATGTAGCACAATACAGGGAAAGGATGGAAATAAACCCTATTTCAACAAACTTGAAAGAAGCATGCTTATGCAAAGGATTTGGTTCTACCCTCACTGGTCCAACCTTAAAATGGCTACTAAGTGTTCCTCCCTATTCTAATACATCTTTTGCTCATTTAGTTAACATGTTGAACAATCAATTTTCTTGCAGTCAAACATTTGAACGTTTGACAAGTGATTTGAACAGGGTAACACAACCACAGGTAGAATCATTAAGGGAGTATATCACAAGGTTTGGGAAGGAAGCACTTAATATCCCAAACCTGGATGTCACAACGGCGGTACAAGCCTTCAAGATGGGACTACAGAAGGATTCACCTTTCTATAAAGAATTAGTGATGAACCCTTGTAGGAATCCTGATGAAGTTCAGAATAGAGCTTTAAGCTTCATCCGTCTTGAAGATGACAAGAAGACACAGGAGAGGATAGAGACATCCTCAAAATATATCAATCCCAATCGAAGTCCACTTCCACATACGAACCTTACAAACATGAACCATACGCTAGACCTGATAATAAAAAGGTCAATGTGGTTAAGGATGACGATGAAGAGGATTGTCCTAAACTATCAGACTATTGTTTTTCTGTGGATGTAACAGGTTTAATGTACGCTATGAAGGATCTTGGAGACAAAGCAAGATGGCCGAGGAAAGATAACAAGTCAGGATGGAGAGACAAATCCAAATGGTGTGCTTTCCATGAAGATTTTGGCCACATCATTGAGGATTGCATTGCCTTGAGAAAGGAAATAACATATCTTCTAAGCAAGGGCCATCTTAAGGATTTGCTAGGCAGAAAGAAGTCGAAGATTCAGGATAGCACGTGCATCCCAGAAAGAGCAGCATATCCACCCAAAAATGTTGGCATCATTAATTTCATTTCAGGAGGTTCAGATATTTGTGGGACATCCTACTCAGCAGCCAAAAGGCATGCGAGAGAAATGAAATCAGAAAAAAGGAGAAAGACCCATAAAGTCTACCATCCTAACAGATGCAAAAGTGATTAGCTTCGAAGAAGAGGATCTAGAGAATGTTTTAGAGCCTCACCATGATGGTTTGGTCATCACTTTATATATTGCTAACCATGTTGTTCGTAGGATATTAATAGATGGAGGGAGTTCAGTCAACATAATACAACTGGAGGCCCTCAAAAGAATGAACATCCCTGAGACCGAGATAGTGGCTAGATTATTTGTCTTGGTTGGCTTCAGTGGGGATACCAAGATCACAGTTGGTGATATTAAACTGCCTGTGTATATCGAGGGAATGAATTCGATCCAAAGACTCTGTGTGATAGATTCGTTATCCAGTTACAACGTTATCCTTGGGAGACCTTGGATACAAGACATGAAAGCAGTTCCATCAACATATCACTAATGTGTAAAGCTGCCAACTCCATGGGGAGTCATCAAAGTCAACAGTGACCAGCAAGAAGCAAAGGATTGCTACACAACATCAATGAAGGCTTCATCCCAGTCGAAACAAGCATAGCAGTTAAAGCAAAATGCATAGTGCCATCCTCAGGATGTCAAAGCACATTCTGACCAAGATGCCAAATCAGTCTGCCTCGATGAAAACAACAAGGATATCACTGTGCAGATCGGTAAGAACATTCCTAATTATATTGAACAATTTCTAATTTCGTTTTTGATGCAGGAGCAACATACCAAAGGTTGGTCAACATGATGTTCAAAGAAAAGATTGGGGACACAATGGAAGTCTACATCGACGACATGGTAGTGACGTCCAAGAAAGCTAAAGACCATCTTTAGGATCTCAAAGGAGCCTTTGACATCCTGGATGCTTACAATATGAAGTTGAATCCTGCCAAATGCAACTTTGGAGTTGGTACTGGCAAGTTTCTTGGATACTTAATAACCAAGAAAGTAATTAAAGCCAGTCTAGAACAAATTAAAGCCATCCTTAATCTAAAATCTCCAACAAATGTCAAGGATGTACAAAGATTGACTAGCAGGATAGCAGCTCTGAACATATTCATCTCAAAGTCCTCATAAAAATGCAAAGAGTTCTATGACATCCTAAAGAAAAACAACAAATACAACTAGGGACAAAAACATGAGGTCGCACTGAAGAAATTGAAGGAATATCTTGCAGCAGCTCCACTCCTGATGAAACTTGAGGATGGCGAAAAAACTTTGAAGGACAACAGCATCCTATCTATTATGTAAGTAAAACTCTACTGGATGCTGAAACCAGGTACTCACATCTTGAAAAACTTATTTTAGCTTTGATCATGACATCTACCAAGTTAAAGCATTATTTTGAAACACATAGGATACATGTTCAAACTAATTACCCTATTAAAAATGTGCTTAAAAAACCAGAAATGTCAGGAAGAATGGCAGATGGTCAGTGAAATTAAGTGCTTTTGACTTGTATATGAGCCTAGAAATGCAATCAAATCACAGGCTCTAGCTGATTTTGTGGCTGATTTCAGTAGTGACATCCCAAGTGAAGAAGTATAACAAGTAAATGAAAACTTGAGAAAATGGATTTTATATACTGATGGTGCTTCAAATATGAGAGGCACAAGGTTAGGATTACTACTAAAATCGCCACAAGGGGACAAAATACCCCATGCGATTATATATGCATTTCAAACAACCAATAATGAAGCTGAACATGAAGCCCTCATTGCTGGTTTTACAACTTGCTAAGGATATGCATGTTTCAAATTTAGAAGTGTTTGTTGATTCCTTATTAATTACTAACCATTTTAACGGATCTTGTGCAGTCAAAGGTAAAAAATTAATTGAATATCTTGAAATAGTCAAGAAATTAGCATCTTGTTTTGCAGAATTTACATTAAAACAGGTACCTAGGGAAGAAAATGCTGAAGCTGATGCCTTGGTGAATTTAGGATCCTCCTTGAATTTACCAGAAGGATCCAAGATTCCCATCATTCACATCCTGAAGTCATCAAATGTAAGAACTGCATCCTGAGGATAACACTTTGCATCCTGAAGATAGCACTGTACATCCTAAGGATAACACCGTTCTAACTACTCGGAATCAAAATGATAACATCAACACCTGTCCATCCTCACGCTAATGGACAAGTATAATCCTCTAATAAGATCATCATCAACAACTTGAAGAAGAGGCTTGGAGAAAAGAAAGGAAAATGGGCAGAAGAAAACCACTTCCACGAATGCAACTGGCCAAACACCTTTCTCCTTGGTCTTTGGAATAGAAGCCATGCTCCCAACCGAGATGGTAATGCTTACAGCAAGAAGATATCTTCAACATGCAACTACCAATTCAAAAGTATTGCTTCAAGATCTTGAAACCATGGATGAACTTAGGGATACAGCCAGATTGAGGATGGCAGCTTATCAACAAAGGATAGCCAAAGCCTACAACTAGAATATAAGGATAAGAAGATTCCAGGTGGGAGATTTGGTCTTAAGAAAATCCTTCCAAAATACCACCAAGCCAAGTGATGGGAAGTTAGTTCCTAAATGGGAATGACCCTATTTGATCGATTCTGAGGCTGGAAAGGGAGCATATTGGCTCTCGACTATGGAGGGTGAAATTCTACCGAGATCTTGGAATGCAATTCACTTAAAATACTATCATATGTGAAGACTCATGCGACCGATCTCTCTGGAAAAGAAATCATGGTTCAGATTACTGGTAAATCATCTCCATATGCAGGTACCTTTATCCATTTTATTTCGATTGTTTCGTCGATATTACAACTAAACATGGTCTAGAAATAGTCCATCCTGAGAATTTTTCAGGTCTATCTTGAAGATGGAACATTGAAGACTAGAGGGTTGGCCACCCTCTCCTACGTTAAGGTGTCTGACACCTTCCTAAGGTTTAAAGGTTTTCACCTTTCACATTAGGTTAGCAACCCCGCCTGGAGCGCACGTATTCATGTATATCTTCAGGATGGTGGGACCAGTTCATGTAAAAGTGGTTGACAATTTCATCATTTTTGGAATATACATTGAATCCCTAAGGTTTAGACATTTTTCAATGTCTCTTTCTCGTATTTGGCCTAGTCGCCAGTGGCCTTGTCGCCATTTATCTTAGGCCTTGTCGCCAGCTATCCTCAAGATATTATGTTTGGCCTTGTCACCAGTCATCCTTAAGATTATACATCCGTATAGGTTTAACCCCAGTTTATATGAGGCCTTGTCGCCAGTATGATAACTATGCTTACCATTCTACATTTTATTATCAAAAGTTATTAATCCTTTCTTGAAAAGGAAAAAGTCTATCTTGAAGGTGCAACACTAGGGACATCATCAGGATGATGAAGACTATCCTAAGGATGAAACAAGAAGATCTTGGGCGATATCCTAAGAATAACCGGGGACATCCTCAGGATGTCACTATCATTGAAAACATACTCAGTATGCTTGTCACAATATTTTGAAGACCAATTGCTGAAATAGGGATGAAGGTATAAATCTATGACTTATCTAATTCTTTTATACTTGTTATTTGGTGATGTATGCAGGATATTAAAAGAATGAAGAAACGAACACAAGGATGTAGCGTCAGAACAGATTACCATTTTATTTATAAGTCAAAATTGATATCAACCCTTGGCTTCATCCTAAACTAGGACCCATCCACCAGGGGTCAACATCTATGGTCCAGGTTAAGAGAAAGACTTGGGGCTTCGTCGTGAAAACCAAGATCCCTCCACCACAAACCTTTCATTGTTCATACATACAAAAAAGTAAATTGTCTGAAATTGTTCAATTACAAACTACCATCATAAACAACCACAAATATTCTAAAAAAGTGGGATCAGGCCTAGTCATTATATCCTTCATTGCCCACTTATGCCTCCACCTGGAACTCCTTGGCCACCTCAGCTTCCTTTACCACAGAATCCTCGGGCTCTTTGGGTGCATCCTTAGGATCAGCATCAGGGATAGGCTCATAAACCACCTCTTTGCCACCCACTCCTGATCTTCTCCTGCCAGGCCTTAACATCCCAATCCTCTTGTTTGAAGTTAGGATCCTTAGCCTGCAGGGCCATCCTCACCCTAGCCTGGAGAACAGAAACCGTGGCAGATGTCACGAGCCCTTGCATGTACTCTTCTATCTCCTTCTCATGCCCCTGCACAGTCTTGGACTGCTTAGAGTTCACCAGTTTGAGCGCATTCTTCACCTTGCCCGACTCTTTCTCAAGATGCTTGCTCTTTTCTTGAGCAATCTTCTTCATATCTTCAAGGCTGGCCTTGGTGTCATTCGTCTCCTTGGCTACTTCATCCAGGGACTTCAGCAGATATTCATGTCCCTACAAGAGAAAAAGAACATGTAAGTATTTTATCTTTAATATTTGTATAAATATGTTATGCCATCTTCAGGATAGCATCATACCTGGAGAGTAAACTGGGAAATCTTGCCTAAGACATCATCAAAGCTGAGACCCTCAAAAGGAGCAGTCTCTTGGGCAGAAACAGAGGTAGTGGCAGTCTTCCTCTTCTTGGAGGATGCAGGTGCCCTTGACTTAGAAGGAGCAGAAGGAGGGCTGGTCATTCTGGAACTAGACGATGAGGTGATCTTGGTTGCCTCAACATCCTGGCTGTCGATCTCGTCTAAGTCAAAGAAACAGACTTTTTTGCTATAAAAATCAAAACACAGGTTTAGATAATGATACATGACAAAAACATCCTCGGGATGTAACAGGTAATACTTACCAGATATCTCCATGGCTTGACTAATAATTATTTTGGTAAAAAATTATCTACTAAAAATAATCTTGTTTTTCAAATTAGTTAAAGTGAGGTAGAGTGCTAGTTTGAATAAAACTAAGTGTTATTCTCAGGATGGTGACTTGTTAATATAAATATGCTAAGAATTGACAACTATGCTTGGGATGATGATGAGAAAAATGAGGATGGACAGTTATATCCTGAGGATGTAACTGTTAGGCAGAAATGTGAATTAAGCTAAGATAAGCAAATGTAAGTAAAGTGAAGCTAATGTAAGTAAAATTGTCGGATCAGTAATGCTCTTTGATGTATTGCTTGCTAGTGAACACTTATGTGTTTAGCAAGTTCAATCAGATTTGCACAGCGGAATGAGTAAGTAAAGTTACACTATCAACAGGAGTTATTACTCCCCCTGGATGTTTGAAAACAAATGATAAGTTTAATGAGAATCTAAGTATTGAATGTGAATGATAATAAATACTCAAACAGATTCTCAATAAATGAAATGGAAACAACAATAATAAGCTTTGAAGGATTTCAGTTTCTATTAAAATCAATGTCTAAAACAGAGGGATGAACCCATCTATTTATAGACTTTACATATACATGAACCTTGCCAAAAAACAAGTCAGAAACAAGTTGCAACAAGTTGCATTCTTGGAACTTGCACAAAAAGATAAAGTAATACTAAACTAATAAACTACTAAAACATAGGGCGGTGGAAAGATTCTTGTACAAGTGCTGATGAATGACAAACTACTGATGAGTAGTTTGTCTTCAGTAGTTCTTTAGCGAACTGTCTGGTTAGACTTCAGAACTTCTGATACTTCTTATTCAGTACTTTAGTCTTCTTTCTTCAGTAGTTCTATACTTAGAATATTTGCAGAAGTGAATTATACTAAGGTTTACAAAAGTGGTTCCCTCAATCCTTTTTGTCCTAACAATCTCCCCCTGGATTGATGAAGCCAAAACCTTTTCTAATTCCTTATTGTCTTCTTCTGTCGTTCACAATCTTCCATATCTCCTTGAACATGGAATTCTTCAGTTGATTAAGCTGTTCATCAGTGAGAGATCCCCTTTGAGGTTCCAGATGTTGAATTGTAAGCAAGTCCTGAGTTGATAGGTTCTTCAGTTCATTCATGGACTTGTAGGCCTTGCTTGTAAGATCTCTTCTTGTCACCAATACTGAGTTGTCATCAGTAAAGGACCATCTGATGATCAGCACTTTAGACTTGTCAAAGTCTGAAGTATAGGGAACCATGCTGGATCCCTGGGATGTTCCTGAGTGTTGGATATTTTCTATTTCTGTGACTCTCAGGTGGGATTCACTTCTGTCTTCTTTTTGCACTCCATCAGGTAATTTGAAAGTTTGTAAATGATGTTTAGTAACTACCTTTGTGTGCAGTCTGTCAGTGATAGTTTTCTGAATTTGGTAAGCAAATGTTGAAGGATCCCTAAATTGAGTTATCAGAGGCTTCCTTTCAATATCAAAGTCTCATTGCACAACTGTGTTGCCTTATAGCAACACCATCTTGAAGTCAGTCTTTGTATTGTCCTCTGGTTTCTTCTTGGTAGCTGGTCTTTTAACACCAGAAGTTCTAACTACTGAAGTCAGTCTTTGTACTTCAGAAGTTTTGAACTTCTCTAGATTAGCAGCCTTGGCAGCCTTGTATTTCTTGTATGTGTCTAGTAGTCTATCTTCTTTCCATCTTGACACAGAGGCTTTTGAACCATAATCATTTGCTACCAGTTCTTCAATCATTTCTGCTCTCTTGGCTTTTCCATCTTTGTTTGTTGCAAGTTTGTCAGCAACAAGTTGAGCTCTTCTGGTTAGCTCATCCATTGAGAGCCCTTTGAGTGAATAGGCTTTTGTTTTGCTGTTCTTTGTTATAAAAGACACCAGTTGTTGTCTTTTGTCTTCTTCAGCAACTCTCTCTGTTTCAGCTTGCCTATTCAGCTCTACTTCATAAGCTTGAAGCTTTTCATTTAAGCTTAAATCTTCCCTTGCCTCCAAGTTGTTCCAGATCTCTTCTTCCTTAGCCTTTCTTTGGGCTGCAATCAAACTCTTCTCTAGTAGCTCTTTGGACATTGATAGTGGAGAAGGGTTCAGCACAGTCATTGTTGTAGTTGTTGTATGCCTTGGAATAGGAGTTGGTTGTTGTTGTTCAATTGGTTTGGAAGGCTCTTCAGTTGTTTGTAAGCTGGAAGTGTTAACTGCTGAAGTGTTGATAGAAGTATCAACTACTGAAGGATTGTCTTCAGTACTTTCTGAATCATCAGAGGTTTCTTCAGCAGTTTCTTCATTATGGCCTTGGGAAGGTTCAGCTTCAACTTCAGTTCCAGAACTAAGCCTTTGTTGATCTTCTTTTTGTTTTTGGGCTTTTTCTAGAAGTTGTTGTTGTTGTAGAGCCACTCTTGCCTTTATCTTGGCTTCCAGTGACTCCTTAGGTTCCTTAATCTTCTCCCCCTTTTTGGCTTCATCCACTTCTGGAAGCCTGCTAGGTTTGGAAGTTCTACCAGTGAGTTCAGCAAGCTGTCTTGAGTTGTTGTCTATTTTGTTGGACAACTCACCAAGTTTTTTGTTGATCACCTCAAACTGAGTCTTGGTTGACAACTCCAAAGCAGTTGTGAAAGTTTTGAGGTGATTGGCAATGAGGGTGTTCATCAACTGGTATAGGGGACCATCTGGGCTGCATAGTTGGTTCAAGTCTATGCTGGATGACCCAGGGAATTGGGTAGGCATTTTCTGTGAGGGGTGTGTTTTTGGGTGATCTTCATATTGTATCGAAGATGCCACTTTAGGGGAATCAGGGATCAAGTGGACTTTAACCTGGTCTAGTGTGACCAGCTCTTTGAGCTTAGAGACACCAAGTGCAGGACCTTCACTAGCAGCCGTCAATTCAATTTTTGTGGAGTGTGAATCATCATCCAAATCAATGGAATCATCTGAATCCCTGCTTACTTCCTCAATGAGGACAGTATCAGTTACATCATGAGCTGGGACCAACCCAGTTGTCTCATGTACCTCTTGTTCTTGGTTTAGAGGATTTCCTACATCAGGCATTAAGCCTTCATCAGTAGTTGCCACAAGTGAGGTCTTAGCAATGTTACTTCTTTCCTCAGATCCACCATTGGGTGGTATATGAGTAGTAGCAGCCTCAAATGTACCTAAAGTTTCTAAGTTTGGGCTTAGAGACCCTGGTTCATCCTCATCTCTTGGGTTAGGGCTATGAACATCCACATCCATGTCAAGTTCTGAAGGTATGTCCCCTGTTTGATGTGGTTGTTGGGGACTGGCATGTTCTGATGGGATGGTTTCTTTTAGCCCAGAGAGAAGTTTGGCAATTTCAAGGGCTTCAGGTTCAGAAATTTGTGGTGCTGGTTCAGTAGTTTGGTCTAAGGGTTCAGCAGTTTCAAAAGTAGAGTCAATGGGGATTGTTTTCTTAAATTTCTTTCTTTTGAATAAAATTGTGATAGGTGCTCTAGTGGGGGTTTGAGATGGATGAGACTGAGAGGATGTTTCAGTCACATCTTTATCAAGTGCAGATTGCACATTAGCAAGTTCAGGCATCTCAACTTCCTGAACTGCCTTTCTTTTAAGGCTGGTGGGTTTTTGTTTTTGCTGTTTAGGTTTCTTGGCCTTTTTGGGTGAAGGTTTGGAAGATGAGGGTTCCTTGGGGACTGTTGTGTGTTCCCATTGGTCATCTTCTGGCCAGGTAGCCGGTTTATTGTGTCTAGAGTATGCTTGTGAGGTTAATGGGTTTAAAACAGTTGTTTTACCCACAAGCACCTCTTCTCCAAGTTCCTTTATTATGCATTTCATAATAAACCTTGGATACAACAAAAACATCTTTTTAGAATTGAGATGATGTAACACCAACTCATTAAAGAAAAGTGCTGATGCCCTGAATTTTGTTTCATTCACAATGGAATGAAAAATAGGTTGAAAAGTAGAGGGCATCTGATCATAAGATCCAGTTTTTGGACTCAAACACATTATTATATAGTGAAACAAAAGTTTATACTTAGGTTCAAAATATTTCTTAAAAATAGTAGCATGTGAGAGAGTACCTTGGTAACCACACTCTGTCATGGTTAGATGAATTTCAGAGTTTGGAAATCGATCTGGAGCACCCACATCATCTAGACCCAGTCTAATTCCCAAAGTTTCGGGTGTGATTGCCATTCTTCTCCCTTGAATGGTTGAATTGACGGAGATCACTTTATCATTCACTGTCACCGTCTCCGCATTTGCCCAGAACTCATTTAGAGTTTCAGTGTGGATTGGAGGATCAATGGTGAGGGCAGTGAAGTATTGGGATTTAACGACTAAATCAATGATTTCGTCGTATTGGGACCAGGCTTCATGTTTCTCAAAGTAGCCTCTTTGATTGTGTCCCTGTTTCAGTATTAGAGCCATGTGGTTTGTGTGTGTGTGGATCGAACAGTGTTTTTGCAGGTTAAGGGTTTGAGAGCGTTTTTGAGAGAGAAGGAGGGAATTTTGCTTTTTGATTGGATAAGTGTTGGAAAAGGTGTTTATCAGAAGTTTGTAACCGCCCTAGGTCAAACTTCTGAAGTGGGAAATGTCTGATTTGCCCTTAATGACAAAACTGCTGATGAAGAACAATTGTCATCAGTAGTTCCCATTTTCTCTTCAGTAGTTTGTTAACAACTGATGAGAATTTTTTATAAACACTTTATTCATAACTTCTGAAGATTATTTTATCAGAAGTTATTCATTTTTCAGAAAATATTCCCATACTGATGTTTTTGTTCATCAGTAGTTTCTCTCTTTTTGTTTTTCAGAAGTTTTGGCCTAAAAACAGATGTAAGTGAAAAATAAAATATGTGCAGAGAAGTAAAAGAAACACTTACAAATTTAGCATCCCAAGCATGGATACTAACTTCTGAAATGTTGATGTGTCAAGGGGTTTAGTGAATATGTCAGCTATCTGATTAGCTGTTGTCACATGCTTCACTTTAATCTTGCCTTTTTCATAGCAATCCCTGATGAAATGATACCTGATTTCAATATGTTTAGTTTTTGAGAACTGAACATGATTTTGAATGATGCTAATGGCAGATTTGCTGTCTACAAGCAATGGTGTCTTGGTCTCTTTGATTCCATAATCAAGAAGTTGATATTGGAGCCATTGTATCTGTGATGTACAACTTGCAGCTGCAATGTATTCAGCTTCAGCAGTTGAAGTTGCAAAAGATGTTTGCTTCTTTGATTTCCAGGACACTAGACAGTTTCCCAAGAATTGACAACCACCAGATGTTGATTTTCTTGACATTTTGCACCCTGCATAGTCACTATCTGAAAAAGCTGATAACTTGGTATTGCTTGAAGCAGGATACCAAATTCCAAGTGTAGGAGTTCCTTTCAGATATCTGAAGATTCTTTTGACTGCAATGAGGTGTGATTCCCTAGGAGCTGATTGATATCTAGCACAGACACATGTTGAAAACATAATATCTGGTCTAGAAGCAGTTAGATACAAAAGGGAACCTATCATACATCTAAACATGGTTTGATCAACCTGTTTTCCTTGATCATCTGGTTCAACTTGTGTGGTAGGTGTCATGGGAGTGGAACATGATTTACAGTCTTGTAAAGAAAATGTGTTCAATAATTCTTTAACATATTTTGATTGATGTATAAAAGTTCCATTAGTTTGTTGTTTAATCTGCAGTCCTAAAAAGTACTGCAGTTCTCCCATTGTACTCATCTCAAATTTTGATTGCATGAGTTTCTTAAATTCATCACACAATTTTGTGTTTGTTGAACCAAATATGATATCATCAACATAAATTTGAACAAGTAAGAAATGATTTCCAACATTTTTAATGAAAAGAGTTTTATCAATGGAGCCTCTTGTAAAGTTATTTTTGAGCAAAAAGTTGGAAAGTGTTTCATACAAGGCTCTTGGAGCCTGTTTTAGCCCATAAAGAGCTTTGTCAAGTTTGTACACCCACTCAGGATGAGAAGGATCCTCAAACCCAGGTGGCTGACAAACATACACTTCCTCTTTAATCTTTCCATACAAAAATGCACTCTTAACATCCATTTGAAAAACTTTTATTTTGTTGGAAATGGCATAGGCCAGAAATAACCTGATGGCCTCAAGCCTTGCAACTGGAGCAAAGGTCTCATCATAATCAATTCCTTCTTCTTGAGAGTAACCTTGTACCACCAGTCTTGCCTTGTTCTTAATGATCATACCAGCTTCATCTTGTTTGTTCCTAAAAACCCATCTTGTGCCAATTGATAGCTTGTTTGGTGGTAAGGGGCAGATTTCCCAAACCTGTTGCTTCTTGAATTGAAGCAACTCATCTTGCATAGCTTCCACCCAATTGTTGTCTTTGAGGGCTTCTTGGTACTTCTTAAGTTCCAACTGAGAAATGAATGCTGAGAAGAAGCAAAAGTTGGAAAGCTGGTTTCTTGTGAGAACACCTGAAGTAATATCACCCATGATTTGTTCCAATGGATGATCTTTGTGTTCAATCAGTTGTTGTAAACCACTGACAGGTGTAGGTGGCTCTTGTACTTCATCAAACAAACCACTGAGGTTTATAATGTCTGGTTCAGCTGTTTGATCATCTTCAGTAGTTGTAGGTGCTGAAGCAGATGTTTGAGTTTGTACATCAGCAGTTGTTGAATCAGAAGTTTGTAAAACTTCTGAAGGTTTAAATGTTGACTTAATGACTGTTTAAGGAGTCCATGGTGCTGGATCCTCATCATCAAACCTTTGATCACCATAATAAGTAGGTTTAGATGAAGTAACAGTCTTTTCAGGTCCAAAGTGGAAGCTGTCAAGGTCAAAGAGTTTAGCAGGATGTGCTGGAATAAGAGTGTGTTTTGACTCATTGAACTTGACATTCAATGTTTCTTCTACTATCTTGGTTCTTGAATTAAAAACCTTGTAGGCTTTTCTAGTGGAAGAATAACCAAGAAAGTAACCTGAGTCAACTTTAGCAGCAAACTTTGAAATAGAGTCTTTAATGTTTAGAATGAAACATTGACATCCAAAAGCCCTGAAAAAGGAGATAATGGGCTTCATGCCATTAAGAACTTCATAGGCAATCTTGGAGTGTCTCTTGTTGACAAGGACTCTATTTTGAACATAATATGCAGTGTTAACTGCTTCAGCCCAGAAATACAATGGTAGGCCTGAATCAGCTAACATAGTTCTTGCTGCTTCAATCAATGTTCTGTTCTTCCTTTCTACCACACCATTTTGTTCAGGAGTTCTGGGAACACTGAATTGTCTAATAATCCCTTTAGACAAACAGAATTCATCCAGAGTTTTGTTCCTGAACTCTGTCCCATTATCACTTCTAATGGCTTTGACAGATAGAGAATATTGTCTCTCTACTTGTAGAATGAAGAACTTGATGATTTCAGCTGCCTCATCCTTCGAAAATAAGAAGAATACCCATGTGAATCTTGAGTAGTCATCAATGATGACCAAGCAGTACTTCTTCTTACTAAGGCTCATGATTTTTACAGGCCCAAATAAGTCCATATGGAGTAGTTGAAGACATGGGTTGTTTTTGATTCTTCAATAGACTTATAGGAGGACTTATGCTGCTTTCCCTTTAAACAGGATACACAGTGTTCTTGACACTGGTATACTTTCAAAGGTAGACCTTTGACCAAGCCCATTTTTGTGACTTTATTTATGGTTTTAAAGTTCACATGGCCAAGTCTCCTGTGCCAGAGATCAGTCTCTGAAGTTGATGCCTTTGAGAAGAAACAGGTAGTGTTATTCAGTACTTTGTCCTTTTCAATGTCCACTGCATAGACATTGCCACATCTTTTGGCTATCAACAAAGTATGATCTTCAATGATCTTCTCTATCAACTTCTGGCCTTCTGGTGATATGATCTTGCATGCTGTCTTTGTGAAAAAGGAAGAATATCCTTTATCACACATTTGAGACACACTTAGCAAGTTGTACTCAAGGTTTTCAACCAGATTGACCTTGTCAAACTGTATTTTTCCAGAGGAGACATTGCCATGTCCTAGCACATATCCCTTAGCATTGTTCCCAACGGATACAGATCCTTCTCTTTGACTGATAAAGTTGTTTATCAGGTATCTGCATCCTATCATGTGCAATGAGCCTCCACTGTCCACATACCAAATGATATTTAAACCTCTGGAGACCCTCTGCACAAAGTAGCAAATTAGTTAGATTTAGGAACCCAAGCCAGTTTGGCTTTGGGTTTGCTCTTGAGAACATTAACAGTTTGTTCTTGACCAGGTTGAGGAATCCATGTCTTTTTGGCAATGGATTTTTCATTAAGAGCAATGGTGGTATCTTTTTGAGGACCACCATCAACCCTGGTCATCAGTAGTTGTACCATGTTCATGAGATCTTTTATCTCAGCAGTTTGTGAAATTGCTGATGATGTAGGTCTAACTATTTGTGAATTCGTTTTAGGATCGTAATCACGAACCGTGATCTCACGAATACCAACCGTAGGGTGCGGAATCCCCTCCGATCGTGCAAAATGATTCAGAAAATAAACCTAAACGATGGTGATGAAAACAGATAACGAATCACCGAGCAATTTCCATAACTTTACTCGTGTATTAGATCAAATGTTAATAATTACAAATCAAAACTTAGACCTAATACAGAGAATATCACACATACACAAACTGGGAAAAGCTCAAAATGATAACTCTCTTTAAAACAACAAACTTTTCCCTTTATATATACTTCCACCTTCGCCCTTATGATTAGGTCGAATGTGGAACTTTTCCACATTCGACCCTTTCATGTGGTCGAAGGTGTTCATTCGACCCTTTAAGGGTTCGAATGAAGCGTTCTACTTCAATCAATCTTCATTCGACCAAATACAAACTACATTCGACCATCTGACAGGTCGAATGTATCTTCAAGCTAAAGTCTTAGTCGTTTTTCTGATTATCTGAACCTTCAACATTCAGTACTGGATCACTAGCTGGGGACATACATGAATAATGCACTTACAATCTCCTACTTGGACCTAGCTAATGATGTACCAAATCAGAAAGTTATCAAGTCTTCAAGTCTTGATCTTATCGTCTTGAACGACTTGAAAACTTTCCATCTTCTTGCACGTTTGTGTCGAGATTTTTGTCTATCTCTGCAGTAAGCTTCAAAATCTTTGACAGAATCAAGAAATCTTGGCTTTATCATTTGTTGGTCCAGAGATGAAGACAGAAATCTATCTTGGAATTCTTCGATCTTCAGTCATTTATTTAACACCCTTTGACTAGTTTTTGTTGTTCTGGTGATCTTGAAGTTCAGGTTTGGGTCTTGTTCAGTTACACGCTTTGTCGATGAGTCTTGAGCAGTGCACCTGTTGTGTTTGATTCTGCAGAAAAATTTACTAAAAACTGCACAAACTACAACCAGCGTTAGACACAACAAAAATCTCGGAAGTACTCTTCACATTCCTTTTGACCCTCAATAGTTCTCCCCCTAAACTATTAAACATTTTTAATATGCACCAGAAACTTGAAAATCTGTAGTCTTTTTCAACTTTTAAGTATCTGAGCATTCACATTAAGTATCCCATCATCGGTTATCAAAAATAAAGTAGAAACAAAACATTTTGATTTTTCAAAGTTTATGCTAAAACACACCAAAAATCTTTTTGAATTTTCAAATGGAATTGCATAAAAGTAAACTGAACATATTTTTGTGAATTTTCCAGTAAGAGGATCATATCAGTATTGGAACATTTAGTCAAAACTCTTTTTGATCAATTTTCTGTTTTTGACATTGAGCATCCTACAACCATTACCAGTATGTTTGTCCACTTAAACTCAAAATCATTATTCATTGTTCAGCACTTCAGATACATTATGTTAATATTAGATACTGAAAAATCTATGGTCCCCGCACACGCGACACATTCTCGTATCAAGAATTGCACAAAGTTTCATCGTAACGCGTGATTATATTGTAGTTATCCGTTAGTTACAAGGTATGAGGCACAGCGGTGACAGGTCAGCAAATAAATGCTTCAAAGCGACTTATGCACTCAACCAGGGTGAGGACTAATATCATACATGATTTTCATCATAGTATTGATACGATGCATTAGATAATCTTTGACTATCATCACGCATGTTAAGTTCCTCATTCGGTAACTTAAGGATCTCTCATTAAGATCTTTTGTTAAGATACCCTGACTGATCTAGGTCCGTAAATCAATACGACAAAAGATCAGTTAGGCTATCCCCGGATAACTTTCAATATAACGACCCGAAACCTCCGATTTTGGCAATCTATCAAACGAAATTTCGGTACTAAGACCATAAGTCAACAAGACGTTGATCCACATGATTATCAGTTAATGTTTTTTAGGTTTATATCACCATGCTGAACTTTAAACTTTGATTTCAAGCCTACCAATATATAATTGTAGTGGCTACTCAATATTTATCAATTCATTTTGTTTTCAGAGTAGTTTGACAGTCCACTGATGTACTATCATCTCCTCCTTTTCACCAAGAAAATTCATTTTTGATTTTCTATTTTTTTTATTTTGATTTTTCTAAAATTTTTCTCCCCCTAAAAATCTGAAAATAAGCATATTTTTGGATTTTTTTTTAACTTTTGAAGAAAAACAAAATAAACTGATATCCGATGCGGTTTACTCATTGAGTTTCAAAAACCATTTTCTCACTCAGATTACTCAACTCACTTTGTTTGTTCAAATAGTAAACCATTAACAAAGATAAGAGAGTTTAGAATAAACCGTTTTGTTGCATCTGTTGTAGAAATCTAAAACCTGAGAGCAATTGCATGAGATTGCAACGTTTTTCGGCTTCACAGGTAGGAAACAGACAACAAACACTCTCCTCTCTGTTTAAATCATGTTTTCCTTTTTCAATATCTCTTCTTTTGACCTTCACCTCTCCAATAAATAGCTTGTATACAGATGCTACACTATCAACTATTAAAAATAGCTAATAGGTCTGTCTGGAACAATCTGCACACTTGTTAAACAATTAGCACGAGAGAGGCACCCATCCCTTCACAATGATGGGTCATCCAAGGTTATCAATTCTCGGAACATCAATCCATTCTCCTTTTGAAAAATCAATTGTTTTTTCAATGGATTGATTTGAAGTAGAAATTGCTATTGATTTAGAAAGTGATTTGGGTTTCCAAACACGTTCAGAGTTTATTTTAGACTTTGTTGAAATCGTTTTGATTGTTGACTTTTCAGATTTCTCATTTGAAACCTGCTTCTGAACTTTGTTTGGAATCTTCTCAGATTTAACTGATGAAGATCCAGGTTTAGAGTTATTCTTAGGCTTAGCCTTAGAACTCCCCCTTACCTTAGCAACCCTATCACAATCTCCATTTATATTCAAGGCAATTTTGTTA
This sequence comes from Ambrosia x helenae, assembly GCA_030844895.1. Classification (NCBI taxonomy): domain Eukaryota; kingdom Viridiplantae; phylum Streptophyta; class Magnoliopsida; order Asterales; family Asteraceae; genus Ambrosia; species Ambrosia x helenae. The sequence continues at coordinate 100,387,124 of CM061230.1, read as the reverse complement.
CGATTGTCATATACAACCCGTTTGCCCTTTTGTTTCTTGAGTTGTTTTGGTGATACAGGCTTTTTGACATTGCCTGAATTTTTAGTTCACTTCGATCATTTTCTGTTTAACATACAGACAGGCAGCAACTGAATGCCCACACTCTCCGTAGTTATAACAAGACCTACATTCCACAAAATCACATGCATACCCTTCATCCCAATACCAGTAGGGACAATGAGCAGCAATATGACCAACTTCACCACATTCAAAACAGCTTCTCCATTCAACATAACCATGAAAATACTGTGGTGAGTTGTTTCTCCAATAAACATCAAATCGAGAGTGACTTTGAGAATCATAAAAGTCATGTGTTCTAGATGAAGAACTTTTTGAATTCTTATGATAGAATTTTTCATCTGATCATTGCCTTTCGATTTGTTTGGTTTTGGTCCTTTTGCCCTAGGATTTTTCTTTTTGTTCCCAGGCTGATCCTTTTTATTCTCATGTTGTGTAACACCCCAACCGATGGCGGAAACATCGAGGTGTCACGTATGAATGATTGTTCAGTAGCTCATGGTAATACATATGTTTAGATAATCCTTTATTTCATTACAAAATTGAATTACATTAAAGTCTACATCAAATAATCAAACAAAGCTTAAAACTTCAATTATCTCCTCATGCTAGCTCTAGACTTCAAGCATCAGTATTTCCTGTTGAGTTTGGAAAAATGGGGGGGGGTCAACTAGAAGTTGGTGAGAATACATAAGCCATGTCAAGCAATTAAGTTTAAGAATAAAAGTTTAGCAATTCATATGTCTATCGTAAGTTTAAGTCTACATGAATAAACATGAAGTATAGTATGCACATAATCAAACCTCCGACAAGTTTAGGTCCATCCCGTCATCCACGGTTCACCTTAATATCACGTTGGAACGATAACAATCACCCGCGCTCCCCATAAAAGATGGTCAACGAATCTAGGTGGGATTGTCAATCCAATAGATCTATTATTGAGTATCGCCGGCTTGGCCATAGCTAATGATTATGTAAGTTGAAGTTTAAGTCTAACAGTAGTTGTCTATGTCATGAGGCATTAAAGTTTACAACTAGACATGTATGTAGAATTGCTTAAGTATAAAGTTGCAAGTATAAAGAATTGCATAAACATGGTTACGTAAACTCACCTTAGCAAAGTATTAAGTCTCGAGAAATAGAATATGTGTAGCCCAAAGTTGCCAAATATTACCCTATGTACAAGGTAACAAATAAGTCTAAGTCTTTCTAGTTTACAAGTATTTTCTAGGGTTTCGAATTGGGGATAAGTATTCGTTTGATTAATAATTAAATTGTTTATTAAATAAAAGAAATTCAATAAATAAATAAACAAAAGTCTTTTTGTAAACTTTAGATTAAAGATGGTCACATTATAAGGTTTTAAGTATGAAAATAATTTTTATAAAATTATTTTCTTAAAACAGAATATTTAATCCATTTATTTCAATTTTGCCAAAATATAACTTTAATATTTAAAAATATTAAAATTAAAGAATTTTAAATTAAAATTTGTATTTCTGTTCTAAATGGACAGAAATAATTTTTATAAAATTTTGGTGCAAAAATATTGAAAAATGAATTTATTATGATTTATTTATGTTTAAAATAACCAAAAATCGATTAAAAATATTAAATAAATGATTTTTCAGAAATAAAAATCATTTCAGAAATGTTTAATGTTTTATAAACTCAGAATAATTTTTGTGGAAATTTATATAATCGTTTTGATATTTTTATAGAATTTTATAATTATAATAGAAATAACTTGAAATATTTATAATATATAATAAATAAATAATTTTTGGAAAACTAAAAATTGTATGTTAAACTTTTCTATGAGAATATCATAAAATAATTTTTGTAGAATTTATAAAGGAGTTTTAGTATTTTAAAACCATTTTTAAAAATAATAGAGAATATGTAAAAGTAAAGGTTTTTTTAAAAAAAGAGTTGTGTATGCCAAGGCTCGAACCCGGGTCTGAGACCGGGTGGGGTTTTATCACAAGCCCAGCCACCAACTGGGCTGGACCCTGAGAACGAAAATACTTGGTTTGAAATTTCATATATAGTTATACTGGAACTGATTCATAATTCTTTTTAAAGAAAAAGAAATGGTCGCGCGTTGTAGGACTCGAACCCTGGCCATCCGACCGGTTCGTGTTTTAAGTATGAGAGTCACACCAACTGATCTGTAGATCAGTTGGTGATGATTTATGTTCTGCAATATATATATACACAGGTCTGCAGATGTGTTTTTCCCCAATTCGTAACTATCGAGCCCTAGGTTTATCAATCAACAATTTTAACGAACAATAACCCAATCAAACATAGGGTTATTGTTGTAGGAGGGCCGATGATCAAAACCAACAGAAGAATTTGAAACTTACAAAGTGTTTTCGTGATTTTTGAGCGGTCAACCAAAAAGTCAACACGCGAGCAATTGAAGCTTGAAAGGTGTTTTTTAGCAGAAATTGAAGATGAGGAAAATGATATCGGCGAGTTTAGGTTGTAGAGGAGGTTCCAATTTATAGTGGAAGGCTTGTGGGTTTAAATTGGGTAATGGTTGACTCGTGTTTAACATTGACGCGTGATTGGACTCGATTTTGGAAAGTTTTAATGTTAATTATGCTTGAATAATACGCGATTAAGTCAGACGCGTCATTCTCAGTTTACCATATTTGAATTGTAACACGAATTGATGATAATTATGGTTGATTGTCTTTGGAGTTGACTTTCTAAGTCAACTGCTAGGTTCTAAGCTTGATATAAAAATAAATCGCGTGGAAGGTTTGACAGATATGTGGTGTAGATCAACTGGTTGGCTGTTTGTGTGTGTAGGTTGACCCGGCCTAGGGCACGGGTTCGAATCCCGGCCCAGGCAAATGTTTTTTTGACAATTATTTTGCATATATATATAATATAACCTTATAGTATGATACTAGGGGTCCAAATGTGTCACGAAACATTTTTAAAGGACACGATTTATATAAAAATTCGGCGTTTTATTAAGAAATGTCGTAACGTACACAGTATTTAATGTGTAATGTCACATGTTGGTTAGGACTGAATTCAAAATGTAAATGATCAAATTGATTTCTAAATTGATTTATCAAATCATTATTATCGACAAAGATACATTTAAGTAACGATTGTTTGATATTATCAATTGGAAAATCTTTATTGAAAATCAATTTGTTCTGTCCTACCAACATATAGGATCCTTCAATTCCTTCAGGAAACTTGAATATGGGTTTTTCTTCAGATTCATTTTCTGAAGTGACAACCACATTTTCATTTTTCACTTCAAGTTTTGATTTCACCTCAGAATTAGGATCAACAACACAAGGTGTTGTGATTTCCAACTTTGATGTGGAATTATTCTTTGAAATGGCGTTATGAAGTTCTGAAATCTCTTTCTTAAAAGATTCAATTTGATTCATAAAATCTCTTTCATTATTTGCCAAAATTTTATTTTCAATTTGAAATCTTTCAAGTTTATTTGTTAAGTTCTGTTTGTCCTCAAGATGTTTCAGCACTTCATTTTTCAATTTAACACAATCAGAACAATTAGCACATTCAGATTTTAAAGTTACCTCATCATCTGCATTATTACCGTTTTCAGAATTGCCATCAACATTTGATGTATCACTTCCTCTTGATTCACTCTTTTCTGAACTCGTATCAGAACTCAAATCACTCTCTGACAATTCACTTGAATCATCATTTCCCATTTGTTTGACAAGACACACAACATTATTTTTAACACTTTCTCTTTTAACACACTCATTCACATTAACCATTTTATCAGTTGGTTGCACAGCTGGTCGTGTAACAGATTGTTGAATCTTAGATGCAACAACTTGTTCCCATGTTAGCTTTTGTTGCATTGCAGCTTTTATCTGATCATCAGTTCTTGACATAGCCAAGTAATTCATCATTTTTTAACAAAAAATTTCTAAAAACAGGCTTACCTAAATTTTCGATAGAAATTTTTTACACCTTAAAATTTGAAAAATATTATCCGGATATTCGTAGGTTCGAATGTAGAAGTAATCAGTCTTATTCGACCTTTTACAAGGGTCGAATGTACAGTCTTGGTTCGACCTCAAGAATGAAAATCTTTGAAAATCAGATTCTACGTTCGACCCTTTTCAAATGTCGTGTGGTCGAATGTGAAAATTAGTCCATGTTCGATCGTTTGATAAAGTTCGAATGTAGAAAATAACAAACTCAGTTCACTTTCGACCGTTTAAACCCACGTTCGACCACTCGATTGGTCGAATGTACCCAATAAGGTCGAATGAACAAAATCACACTAATACTTTCTAGGTTCGACCAACTAACACTCCACGTTCGACCAAATAAGGCTACGTTCGACCCTCAAATCTCACATTCGACCGTTCCAGGTCTGTTCATCATCTTCAACCTCAAGAACACGAATCTGATCGATTTTTGACAAAATTTTCACCAAATGTAATGAAAGTTGATAGGTTTTGTTCGGAATTGAATTTAGACAAACATTTGTGAAAGAATTTGTGAAAATAACATCAAATTCAACTCCAATTCAATGAAAAACCATGTTTTTATGAAAAGCTTCAAAATTTCTTGGGTTTTTATCTTTAAACCAGAATTCTAATCAGTTTTCATCAATTCAGATCAATTTTCAATCGTGAAATCGAGCCTATGCTCTGATACCACTTTGTAGAAGGATCGATTTGACAAAAACAATTGGTTTTGATCAAACAAGTCTACTAATTCAAGTGCGGAATCCTTGAATCAGTTACAAAATGATAATAATATCAACAAAACACAAAAATCATCATTAAAGCTTTCATTTCATTCAATAACACATTCAATTACACGTTAAAAAGATGTTTATAATGATTAAATGACGTGTACAGACTTGACAGAAAACCCTAGGGAGAACACAAACTAGAGAGAAAACAAAATGACCAAAAGTTACATTGCAAAAATCAACTTGACCTTATATAGGCCTGCACATTCGCCCATATAGGTTGGTTGAATGTGCGGGTTCGACCAAACATAGTGGTCGAACCAAGCTATACATTAAAATCTAAACTACCTTCGACCTCCTGTTCTCCTTCGACCCTCGCTATCTTCCTTCGACCATTCTTGAAACCACATTCGACCATCTAGAGACACCTTCGACCAAACGACTGATAACAAAAACATGTGTTAAATGCAATGCAATCCAAAGCATTAGTCGCACAATATGCATCTATACACATAGACAATGAAGCTAAGTCACATAATTAAGTTTTGGCTTATCACCGGGACCGAGTATAAAGACCGTACAGATCCTAAATGAGATCTTGATAGTAAAGGATTAAGCCACTAAGTGTGTTTATTTCTACCCACAAATAGGCTAATCACTACTCGCGGGATTAGGTTAGCTCACAAGTGCATGGGTTGTTACACACCATGGGTACACTTATGAGTCCTCCCACTTCCTATCAAGACACCCACAAGACCAAAGACTAAGTGATTTATTAATTAACTCATTAAACAAAGTTTAGAATAGAAAGAATTATTTAGAACACAAAGCACCACTTTTAAATAAAAGATAAACTATTTTACTTCATACCAAGTTGCCATCGTCACCCTAGCAACACCAACAAAAATCTAGCCTAGCATGGTTGATACAACAAGTTCACAAGGTTGGGTTAGTGTACAAGACATGGTGGAAGGTTGTATGAAGATTTCTAGAGGTTTTGGGTGATTTCAGGTTGTTTCTCTCTTGATTGTGGTGTTTATGGAGTGATCCCAGGCTCCAAAGGACACTCACAATCCTCAAGGATGGTTGGAACTTCGTGGAGAAGTGTTGGTTTTCGAGTGGAAAGGGATGCCTCAAAATGTGGGGTGGAGGTCTCTATTTATAGGCAAATCAGCTCAAGCACGCCCATGCTCACACCCTGGCACGCCCATGCTCGATAGCAGGTACTGTTGCAGAGTCCTTTATGCAGAAGATGTCTATACTTAGGGCAAGCACGCCCATGCTTCTCAGTACGTGTAACCATCTTGTCAGTTTTGGTTGATTTAAGCCTTGGGGAACACGTTTCAATATGCACGGCCCTGCACTAGCATGTGGCACGCCCGTGCTCTTCTTTAAAAGCTGAATTTGGCCTCTGTTGACTTGGAAATGTTGACTTGTTGACTCGGAACAGTTGCACGGTCGTGACGCTTCTGGCAGAGCTTCAATTCTTCGTATGTTAGTGCCGTTTGTCCTGGTTTTCACTTCTTTTCACCTCCTGGCCTCTGATCCTGCAATTATCAACAAAAGAGATAAATCATGATAAAACAGAGATAAAAGCATAACTTTGAGTATAAGATAGGTGATAATTATGTGTGGAAAACATGTCAATTTCTCGGCACATCAGATGTCCACACGCCTCCATGCCTCGACTTGCCCAGGCTCAGCCTCCTCGGCTCCTCCAATCGTGCTCGCAGGCTGGTAAGGTGCTCAATGATGGCGGCCCTCGTATAACCCTCAGCATGCACATCGGCCTCTAACTCGTCCGCTCGATCACAGAGCTCGTGAATCAAACCATCGTGCGTACCGACCATGCCACGCATCGAGTGAAGAGTGCGGCGCATAGGTAAGGTACCAAGAGGACCGGGGCAGGAGGGTTAGCAGGGGCTAGGAGGTCTCGCCACCATCAGCAACAATGAAGATGTCGTCTTCAGAGTCCTCATCGTTGTAGGCCAAGTAGCTGCTACTATAGGTAGGAAGGTCCACTTGTGTGCCTGGGACCTCCTAAGCAATTTCTTTCGAGGGGGCTCGGAAGACTCGGCAGCATGACTGGGCTGGGCTGGCGCCACAGGCTCTGCGGGCTGGGCCTGTGCACAAGCTTACTGGCAGTGCAAATGACGCGCATACTACCAAGAATCAAGCGGCGAGTGCGGGAAGAAGACTCCGGCACATCGGCAGGCGGTGCCTCCTCCACGCTTGGAGCCTCAACTGGCGGCTCCACGGCCATAGGGGTTAGGTCAACGGCATCTGTAGCGTCGGGCTCATCATCCAAAACGACGGGGTCCAACTGCATGTCGTCTCCACAATGTCCACATCCTCATCCTCCTCGGGCTCTGAATCAGCGAAGTAAGCGTCGACGTCATCATCACTAGACGTCTCAGGTACGATGAAGGAATCGTCCTCCGAATCTGAGATAATAATTGGGTGAGTAAGGGAAGCCATGATCCTGTCAAAATCCAAATGTACACATATACACATATATAAGAGTCAAGAACTCATATACTATACTCACATGAATGCAATGTATAAAAAGATCATGGAACTTGGGCAGTGCATTGTGATGAAAAACATTTCATGAAATGAAAACTTTTCGTTTGAAAAACCGTTGTAGTTATAGTTTAGTTTTTAGAGAAAACTAGTTCGCTATAACCTTGAGCTCTGATACCAATCTGTCATACCCTGCCTAGGCGGAAACCCGAGATGTGACACGAAAGGTTTTCAAGCACAAGATTTGAGCAAACATTCAAAATAACTTATCATTTAAAATACCAAATTTGTTCAACAAAGACAGCCATCACAAAATATTGTTTAAAACCGAAAACATGATCATAAGTTTTGAAGACACAAAAGATGATAGTTGTGAATGAATGCCCAATCATATCCCAAGTTCCATCCATAGCTTAGTTACCTGAAAAACATGCATAAAAACTTTGTCAACATAAAGTTGGCGAGTTCACATGTTTGAAATAGTTGAAAATGTAAAGTTTAATGAAATCCATGAATGACCCATCATTGTCTAGCTAAAATAATGATGATAATGAATGATCATGAGTCCATAACCAAACCTTGACGTGTGGTGCCTCGCACATCGCATAATAAAGGCAATGTATCATCATAAGAGAAATACAAGCACTCTTTTGTTGTGTGTATCCGGGTTAGAGCGACAAACCAAGAGTGGGGGTGTCAACCCAATAGATCTATTCAAGTGTTTCATGGCTAAATCCATAGCTAATGGTTATGGTAAACTAATTACACGAGGGCTTAGTGATTACTCTAGACATATTGTCTCATGTATACCGGTCTGCTAGGAATTCATTCTAAAACTAGTAAACAATGCATTTCTTTCCCCAAAATATAAAATAGTGAAAAGGGGGCCTTGAAACTCACCTCAAGTCCGTACAAATAAGCTGGCAAGGGCGTATATCCGAAGCACTAGGAACACCGACCTACACGCCCTATATATAAATGGACATCTTAGGTCTATGTTTTATGTTTTTTTCTCATACACATTGTTCACCCATTTTGTAGTATACATATTATGTTGATATTATTGGTGACGTTTACACTTTCTAAATGTACACTTTTAAAATCATGATTTATCATTATATATTTCTAGCAAGTAAGCACATGTTATTCTAAAAAAATATACCTTTAGGTTAGTGTCAAATACACGTCTTTGCATATGTATCCACGTAGCAAGTGAGACGTCCATATGTTTATGTATATTCAAGCACTTGGTATCTTTGTACATGACTATCCATGTTTATAAAGTTTCCACTTGTACACACCCATATATGTTCATGTTTTAACTCTTTCCACATGGACATTCATGTCTAAGGTACCACTACTTTTCCTAGACATAACCATTTGTTTATCACACATCCATGTACATACATACACTCATTCGCATATAGATACCTATCTATGTATATCCATGTATTCGACACATACACAAATGTCCATGTTTATTAAATGTCATACATACATACCCATATAAGTATAAGTTTCACAACATACTTATCAACATTATGTTTGTAACATCTACACATCTACACATAGATATTTATGCTACAATCTTTCCCTATGTATAGGCATACATACATACATGCATAGTGCTCATGTAGTTCCATATTTCTTTCACATGAACCTTTATTCGAGACTTTTTATAGTATCAAAACATTAGATCTTTGGTTTTTAAAAGAAAGTTTATGTTTGTTAACATGGGTGAACCATCTAGTTTAAATCATATAAAAATAACAAGTGAGGTTGAGTGTCACACCTCTAGATCTTGGAAGCAATGCTTGAGACTAGAAGATGTGTGTTAAGAGTGTGTGTTTAAGTGTGAGTTAGTGAGGTGAATCAACAAGCAAATGAGCACCCATGGTGTTCTATTTATAGTGGAAAAATGAGAGAGTCATATGGAGAGGATGAGGGGATCGAATTAGGTGGGAAGGAAGAAGGAAGTTGGTGACTTCCATTAGTGGTAAGTCAACTTGTATGAATCTAAGAGATTTAAGGAATAATTCCTTCTTGGTGTTAAGTCATGGACAAACCTTATTTCCATAATGTGACTAAAGGTGATTAGATAATACTTAGAAAATAAAAAAAAAAAAAGATTTGTGTATACATGGGGGGGGGGGTCGACGGTCATAGGGAAGGAAAAAGGAAGGAGGGTGTTGTTTAGGGAAGGTAATCTTCCATAGTTCTTTGTGTTAAAGGAGATCATACCATATTTGTTTACTAATCATGATGTTTACTAAGTGTTGATTGTGATTTAACAAAACCAAGGTTAGGGGGTCTATGGCCGAAAATTGGGAAGAGAGCAACAAGTTTGGCAAGTCAACTTCCATGGATCTTTGTGAGTTCAAGGGATCTTACCATAATTGTACATGATATTAGATTTGATGCCATTCTAATCCTCTTGTCTTTTCTCTGAATCTTGTCAAGCTAGGTGACTAAACACAAGATTGTGGTATGATTTGGAAGCAAAAAGAGAATGTGTGTGTGTGCACAAGGGGGCGACGGCTATGGGCTTCAAAGGGAGGATCCAAAGTGCTAATTTGGGAAGGAGATCTATCATGGATCAAGGTATTTAAGAAATCTATCTAAAATTACATGTTAATCACATTATCTTACAAAGATATTATAAAATTAATACATGACTAGACATGAAAACAAAATGGAAGTATTTTGGTGATGTGATTACACAAGTGATAGTGTCTTGCATTGTGTGAAGGGAGAACAAAATGGAATGATGGTGGTGGTGATGTGCTTTGGCCGAAAAAAATAAAGGAAAAGGAATGTGGGAGGTGGCGGCTATAGGTGGTGGTGATGGGAGTGTTATTTTGGGTAAGCATCTTCCTTAGATCCTTGTGTTGATTAATTGTTCCTCCATTTTTAGTTAGTCACAAAAATTAGATAAGATGGTTCATTAAAGATGGGACAAAATGTATGTAAATAAATGTGTTTTTATTATGTCATTTGTTACTTCATACTTGCATGCATATGTATATATACATGTATCGAATACATGTATATGTATTTGTATATGGATTCTTATTATCCTTGTAATAAAATTTGAAAAGGAAATGCACTAGAATTTCCATTTATATACCCATACGTATATCCATATGCGTTAAATAATTAAACACATATACATGTTTTTAGTAAAATATAATATTTGTCTAAACTCGCGTCACCAATGCTCAATGAAATGGGTGAAATTGTACTCGTTTGGGCCTTGCTAGACTTTCTCGAGGGACTTGTGCGTACATAATGATATCTAATATGTGTATTAAATTAAACGTTGACTAGAGAGTGTACGGATTTTGACCTGATAAATCGGTGGGTGTCTCATGAAGTTCCTGACTTGTTTATGTAACCCCTTCCAAGAAAAATAAGACCTTATTCTCTAAGTTGTGGCATGAATACCTGAGTGGCCACTATTAGCCTCATTGTGACAGAGGGTAATTATGTCATTTTGTAGTACTTCATCATTTCCCACTGCAATCTTCCCCTTTTTGAATAAAGTGTTGTTCCTCCATTCATAGTTTTAATGGAGCTGCACATTATGTAAGTCTTGTATTATTAATTGCAAATGTGGGTCAGATTCCCAAGAGGCTTGAACTCTTGTCCACAGGCTATCATCAAAGGTGTGCAAAGTAATATCCGTCAAAACCGGATCTCCTACTCTTGAAAGTGCATCAGCATCCTCATTATCCTTACCTTGCTTGTAAATGATTTCAAAGTCATACCCCATGAGTTTAGAAAGCCAAGCTTGCTGAAGAGGTATTGTAATCTTTTGGTCTAACAGGTGTTTGAGACTCTTCTGATCAGTTCTTATAATAAAATGAGCAAGGGACAAGTAATGATACCAGTGTTTAATAGCAAATATGATAGCTAAAAGCTCTCTTTCATAAACTGATAATGCTTGTTGTCTAGCAGAAAGGCCCTTGCTTATAAAAGCAATAGGATGGCCATCTTGCATTAACACAACCCATATTCCCTTCCCAGAAGCATCAGTCTCAATAACAAAAAGCTTTGAAAAGTAAGGTAAAGCAAGGACTAGAGGATGAACCAGTACCTTTTTAAGCTGGTTAAAAGCAGCAGTGGCATCAGGATTCCATTTGAAGGCATATTTCTTGAGTAAATTGGTCAGGGGCCTGGCTATAATGCCATAAGAATTGATGAACCTCCTATAGTAGCCAGTCAATCCCAAGGACCCTCTTAGTTGTTTGATGTTAACAGGAGCAGGCCATTGTTTTATTGCTTCAATCTTCTTTGGGTCAGTGGAAACCCCCTTATGAGAGATAATATGCCCAAGATACTCCACAGATGCAACACCAAAAGTGCACTTAGACTTCTTAGCATAAAAATGTTGATCTCTTAAGACTTGTAGGACTTGTTGCAGGTGTTGTAAGTGTAAATCCCAAAAGGAACTGTACACTAAGATGTCATCAAAGAAAACAATTACAAACTTCCTTATAAATTGTCTGAATACATGGTTCATCAAGGATTGAAATATAATTGGTGCATTTTTCAAGCCAAATGGCATGACCACAAATTCGAATAAGCCTTCATGAGTCCTTAAAGTTGTCTTTGGAATATCTGTTTCATTCATCCTGATTTGATGATAGCCTGCTCTCAAATCAAGCTTGGAAAAAATTACAGCCTTCCCCAATTCATCAAACCAAACGAATAGGATAACTGTTTTTGATGGTGGCTTCATTTAACCTTCTGTAATCAATGCAAAACCTCCATGTGCCATCCTTCTTTTTAACAAGCACTACTGGAGTAGCAAATAGACTGGAACTACCCCTTACCACCCCTGTATCAATCAATTCTCTTGTTAACTGTTCAATGATATCCTTTTGGCCAGTTGGATACCTATAAGGTTTAAGTTTCACCATGTTAGGCCAAAAAGGATTGGTGAAACCACTTTTGCAAACCTAAGTCTAATTCACTTCTGTCCAATTATTCTAAGTATAAGAACTACTGAAGAAAGAAGACCAAACAGCTGAAGAAGGATTCTACAAGTACTGAAGAAGAAATACATCAGAAGTTCTGAAGTCCAAACTAGACAGTTCACTGAAGAACTACTGAAGACAAACTACTCATCAGTAGTTTGTCATTCATCAGCACTTGTTCAAGAATCTTTTCCACCGCCTTATGTTTCAGTAGTTTATTAGTTTATTATTACTTTTACTTTTTGTACAAGTTCCAAGATTGCAACTTGTTGCAACTTGTCTCTGAACTTGCATTTTGGCAAGGTTCATGTATTTGTAAAGTCTATAAATAGATGGGTTCATCCCTCTGTTTTAGACATTGATTTTAATACAGAAATCCTTCAAAGCTTATCATTGTTATTACCATTTCATTTACTGAGAATCTGTTTAAGTGTTCATTCTCATTCATTGCTTAGATTCTCATTAAATACTTGTCTTTAGTTTTATCAAACATCCAGGGGGAGTAATAACTCCTGTTGATAAGTGTAGCTTTAAACTCATATCATTCCGCTGTGCTATCACTGATTAAGAACTTGCTAAACACCTAAGTGTTCACTAGCAAGTTCATACAAAGAGCAATACTGATCCAACAATTGGTATCAGAGCACTGGTTTATCTGATCACATATCAATCTAACACATTGAGAATCAGACACAGGCTCTTATTGATATTCAATAAAGGAATATAAGCTCGCTTTTATCAACATCCATCACTTTAAAGAGATATTTGACAAATCAATACTCTTTAAAATGGATCCTCATAATACTGGTTCTGCCAATAAACCTGCTATGCTAGTAAGAAATGAATATAATATCTGGCAAAGGAGAATGGCACATACCTTATAACAGACCAACACAGGTTGCTGGAAATCTGTGATATATGGTCCTCATAAACCAGTAAATATCAATCTTGAAACTAAAGAAGAAATTCCAAAAGACCCAAAAGACTATACAGATGATGATTTCCTAAAACTTGAGCTTGATGCTAAAGCTTTCTCTATGTTGGCAATGGCACTCCCAAATGAAATCTACTCTGGCCTATTACATTGTGATAGTGCCAAAGAGCTTTGGGACTGCCTCAAAGAACAGTTTGGAGGAACTGAAGAGGTGATTGCCAACACCAGAGAAATCATTGCTCAACAATATGAAACTTTTGCTCACATTAATGGGGAAACTTTAACACAACAATTTGAAAGATTCTCCTCATTAATATCTGAGCTAAAATTAAATGGTCAGACCTACACAACTGTATCTATGCATCATAGATTTTTAAGGTCTTTACCTGAAAAATGGGAAACATACTCTATAGTCTTAAGATCTTCACCAGACTTTAGCTCCCTCACTCTTACAAAACTTCATGGGAGATTACTTACTTTTGAAAGAGAAATTGATCAAAAGAAAAAGTTAGAAAGTTCTGGCAAAACTGCTGATGACTATCTACCAGGTAGTATAGCACTATTGGGACAAGACTCACCAACTTGTTCAAATAGTTTTGGATCTTTTGACCATATTGACATAACTGCTCGGATCTCATCTGAAAGATCATTCCCTTAGTCAAACTGCTGAAAACATGTGTTTTATCATGGATGATTTAAAAAATTTCAGCAGTGATGACTTGGAAGAAATGGATATTCTACACCAACTGGCCATGTTAAGTTTAAAAACAAATATATTTTACAAAAGGTCAGGAAGGAAGTTTCCAGGACTCAACAGTTCAACAAAAATTGGTTTTGATAAATCTAAACTTAGATGTCACAAGTGTCAAAAGTTGGGACATTTTGCTAGAGAGTGTAGAAGCTCTAGCTTTAACCAATCTCAGTCTGGAAACAATTTTAACCCCAGTTACAACAGGAATAATGGAACACAAGGGAGTGCACATTTTGTACAGGCACAAGCTCCACAACACCAATATGTGCCACAAGTACAATATGTACAGATGCCTGCACAACAGATGCAGAGCCAACAATCAATCCCTCCCTTTCCAGCTGCTCAACCACCTCCACAGACTCAGCAACCCTCACAACAAAGTTTATTTACTTCAGGGTATGTTGACTGGAGCAGTCTTCCTTTTGACACTACTGAGTGTAATCCTGATGCAGACAACAAGATGTTTGACATCAACTGAGGAGAGCCTGACAATGGCAGAAAGAACTTTGCCTTAATGGCATTTGAGGGATGCACCTCAAAATCTGCCTTGTCACAGGTATCTAAAGAATCTTTGACAAAACTTTGTTCAACTTCTTGCAAAGAATCTTTTGCTCTCATAAGAGAGACTAATGTGCACTTACAAGGTAAAGCAAACGACTCTGAGAGAAAATTCACTCAGATGAAATGTGATTTAGAAAAAAAAACTTTCTACAAAAACAAAAGAAGTTTCTAAATTAACTAACACTGCTATTGAAACCCAAGCACAAATTAAAATCATGATAAATGACCTAGGAAATGTCAGACAAGAGCTTGCTGACACCAAGGTCACATGTGAAAAATGGGTTGAATCTTGTAAGGGGTACCAACTATTGCTAAACAAACAAAGTGCTTCAAATGTTAGGTTTGGCATAGGGTACAATCACACTGAAACACCAACAGATTTTTCCCCAAAACTACTGAAGATGGAAGAAAAATTGTTTCAGGTGAAACTTCTGAAGAGAAAGAATGCACATCTTTCCATGAAAACTTTCTAAAAACTCATAATGAAAGTTCTTCAGAAGTACTAATTAATTCTGACATTAAGCCATCAGTAGTTTCAACTACATCAGGAGTTGAGAACCTGAAAACTACTGATGACCTAAAACCAATCAATACAGTCAGAAACTTGTCTTTGAAAGAAAAGACAAAAGAATGTGAAATCTGTGGTCTGTTCAACCACAAGACAGAATTTTGCAGATACAGAAAAGGTATTCAGTACAACAAGAAAACTCAACAACTGGTTGTGGGAAAACAAATCAGAAATGATTTTGTAGAAACTTTTTCTCCCAGGAAACAACAACCAGTAAAAACCTTTTCTCAGAAAAAGACAAAATCTCAACAAAGATCTCTTTCTCAAAATTCTCTTTCAGTAGTTAAACCTAAATCATCAGCAGTTTCACAAACTGCTGAGATTAAAGATCTCATGAACATGGTACAACTACTGATGACCAAAGTTGATGGTGGTCCTCAAAAGGATACCACCATTGCTCTTAATGAAAAATCCATTGCCAAAAAGACATGGATTCCTCAACTTGGTCAAGAACAAACTGTAAATGTTCTCAAGAGCAAACCCAAAGCCAAACTGGCTTGGGTTCCCAAATCTAACTAATTTGCTATCTTGTGCAGAGAGTTTCCAGAGGCTTAAATAGCATTTGGTATGTAGACAGTGGAGGCTCAATGCACATGACAGGATGCAGATACCTGATAAACAATTTTATCAGTCAAAGAGAAGGATCTGTATCCTTTGGGAACAATGCTAAGGGATATGTGCTAGGACATGGCAATGTCTCCTCTGGCAAAATACAGTTTGACAAGGTCAATCTGGTTGAAAACCTTGAGTACAACTTGGTAAGTGTGTCACAAATGTGTGATAAAGGATATTCTTCCTTTTTCACAAAGACAGCATGCAAGATCATATCACCAGAAGGACAGAAGTTGATAGAGAAGATCATTGAAGATCACACTTTGTTGATAGCCAAAAGATGTGGCAATGTCTATGCAGTGGACATTGATGATGAGGATCCAGCACCATGCACTCCTCAAACAGTCATCAAGTCAACTTCCAAACCATCAGAAGTTTCACAAACTTCTGATTCAACAACTGCTGATGTACAAACTCAAACATCTGCTTCAGCACCTAAAACTACTGAAGACACTGAAACTGCTGAACCAGACATTATAAACCTCAGTGGTTTGTTTGATGAAGTACAAGAGCCACCTACACCTGTCAGTGGTTTACAACAATTTATTGAACATAAAGATCATCCACTTGAACAAATCATGGGTGATATTGCATCAGGTGTTCTTACCAGAAACCAGCTTTCCAACTTTTGCTTCTTCTCAGCATTTATTTCTCAGTTGGAACCTAAAAAGTACCAAGAAGCCCTCAAAGACAACAACTGGGTACAAGCCATGCAAGATGAGTTGCTTCAATTCAAAAAACAACAGGTTTGGGAAATCTGTCCCTTACCACCAAACAAGCAACCAATTGGCACAAGATGGGTTTTTAGGAACAAACAAGATGAGGCTGGTATGATTATAAGGAACAAGGCAAGACTGGTAGTACAAGGTTACTCTCAAGAAGAAGGAATTGATTATGATGAAACCTTTGCTCCAGTTGCAAGGCTTGAAGCCATCAGGTTATTTCTGGCCTATGCCATTTCCAACAAAATAAAAGTTTACCAAATGGATGTTAAAAGTGCATTTTTGTATGGAAAAATAAAAGAGGAAGTGTATGTCTGTCAGCCACCTGGGTTTGAGGATCCTTCTCATCCTGAGTGGGTGTACAAACTAGACAAAGCTCTTTATGGGCTCAAACAGGCTCCAAGGGCCTAGTATGAAACACTTTCTAACTTTCTACTCAAAAATAACTTCACAAGAGGCTTCATTGATAAAACTCTTTTCATAAAACATGTTGGAAATCATATCTTACTTGTTTAAATATATGTTGATGATATCATATTTGGTTCAACAAACACAAAACTGTGTGATGAATTTAAGAAACTCATGCAATCAAAATTTGAGATGAGTACAATGGGAGAACTGCAGTACTTTCTGGGACTGCAGATTAAACAACAAACAAATGGAACTTTTATACATCAATCAAAATATGTTAAAGAATTATTAAACAAATTTTCTTTACAAGACTGTAAATCATGTTCCACTCCCATGACACCAACCACACAAGTTGAACCAGATGATCAAGGAAAACAGGTTGATCAAACCATGTATAGATGTATGATAGGTTCCCTTTTATATCTAACTGCTTCTAGACCAGATATTATGTTTTCAACATGTGTCTGTGCTAGATATCAATCAGCTCCTAGGGAATCACACCTCATTGCAGTCAAAAGAATCTTCAGATTTCTGAAAGGAACTCCAACACTTGGAATTTGGTATCCTGCTTCAAGCAATACCAAGTTATCAGCTTTTTCAGATAGTGACTATGCAGGGTGTAAAATATCAAGAAAATCAACATCTGGTGGTTGTCAATTCTTAGGAAACTGTCTAGTGTCCTGGCAATCAAAGAAACAAACATCTGTTGCAACTTCAACTGCTGAAGCTGAATACATTGCAGCTGTAAGTTGTACATCACAGATACAATGGCTCCAGTATCAACTTCTTGATTATGGAATCAAAGAAACCAAGACACCATTGCTTGTAGACAGCAAATCTGCCATTAGCATCATTCAAAATCCTGTTCAGTTTTCAAAAACCAAACATATTGAAATCAGGTATCATTTCATAAGAGATTGCTATGAAAAAGGCAAGATTGAAGTGAAACATGTAGCAACAGCGAATCAAATAGCTGACATATTCACTAAACCCCTTGACACATCAACATTTCAGAAGTTAGTATCCATACTTGGGATGCTAAATTTGTAAGTGTTTCTGTTTATTTTTCTGCACATATTTGAATTTTTCACTTACATTTTAAGTCTGAAAACTTCTGAAAAACAAACAAGAGAGAAACTACTGATGAACAAAACATCAGTATGGGAATATTTTCTGAAAAGTGATTAACTTCTGATAAAACAACCTTCAGAAGTTATGAATAAAGTATTTATAAAGCATTCTCATCAGTTGTTCAAAACTACTGAAGAGAAAGTGGGAACTACTAATGAAAACAATTCTTCATCAGCAGTTTAGTCAAAAAGGGTAAATCAGACTTTTCCCACATCAGAAGTTTGACCTAGGCGGTTTAAAACTTTTGATAAATACCTTTTCCAACACTTATCCATTCAAAAAGCAAAAATTCCCTCCTTCCCTCTCAAAAAGCTCTCAAACCCTGAACCTGCAAAAACACTGTTCGATCCAAACACACACAAACCACATGGCTCTAACTCTGAAACAGGGACACAATCAAAGAGGCTACTTCGAAAAACATGAAGCCTGGTCCCAATACGACGAAATCATTGATTTAGTCGTTAAATCCCAATATTTCACCGCCCTCACCATCGACCCTCCAATCCATACTGAAACTCTAAATGAGTTTTGGGCAAACGCAGAGACGGTGACGGTGAACAACAAGGTGATCTCCCTCAATTCAACCATAAAAGGGAGAAGAATGGCAATCACACCGGCTATTTTGGCAATTAGGCTGGGATTGGATGATGTAAATGCCCCAGACCAATTTCCAAACTCTCAAATCCATTTAACCATGATAGAGTCTGGTTACCAAGGTACTCTCTCACATGCTACAATCTTTAAGAAATATTTTGAACCAAAGTATAAACTGCTTTTTCATTATATTATTATGTGTTTGAGTCCAAAAACTGGATCTTATGATCAGATGCCCTCAACTTTTCAACCAATTTTTCATTCCATAGTGAATGAAACAAAATTCAGGGCATCAGCACTTTTCTTTAATGAGTTGGTGTTACATCATCTCAATACTAAAAAGAAGTTTTTGTTGTACCCAAGATTTATTATGCATTGCATAATAAAAGAACTTGGAGAAGAGGTGCTTGTGGGTAAAACAACAATTTTAAACCCTTTATCCTCACAAGCATACTCAAGGCACAACAAACCGGCTGCCTGGCCAGAAGATGACCAAGGGGAACCAGAACCAGTCCCCATGGAACCCTCATCTTCCAAACCTACACCCCCAAAGGCCAAGAAACCCAAGCAACAAAAACAAAAACCCACCAACCCAAAAAGAAAAGCAGTTCAGGAGGTTGAGATGCCTGAACTGACTACTGTGCAATCTGCACTTGATATAGATGTGACTGAAACATCCTCTCAGTCTCATCCATCTCAAACCCCAACAAGAGCACCAATCACCATACTTTTCAAAAGAAAAAGACTAAAGAAAACTATTCCTATTGACTCTTCTTTTGAAACTGCTGAACCCATTGACCAAACTACTGAACCAGCACCCCAAATTTCTAAACCTGATATTGAAATAGCCAAACTTCTCTCTGGGCTAAAAGAGAAAGTCCCATCTAAACATGTCAGTCCCCAACAACCACATCAAACAAGGGACATAGCCTCAGAACTTGACATGGATCTGGACACTCAAAGCCCTAACCAAAGAGATGAGGATGAACCAAGGTCTCTAAGCCCAAACTTAGAAACTCTTGGTACTTTTGAGGCTGCTACTACTCATTTACCACCCAGTGGTGGATCTGAGGAAAGAAGCAACATAGCTAAGACCTCAACTGTGGCAACTACTGATGAAGGCTTAATGCCTGAGGTAGGAAATCCTTTGAACCAAGAAAAAGAGGTACATGAGACAACTGAGTTGGGCTCAGCTCATGATGTAACTGATACAGTCCTCATTGAGGATGTAATCAGGGATACAGATGATTCCATTAACTTGGATGATGTTTCACAACACAAAACTACTGAATTGACGGCTACAAGTGAAGGTCCTGCACCTGGTGTATCTATGCTCAAGAAGCTAGTCACACCAGATCAGGTTAAAGTCCACTTAATCCCTGATTCCCCTAAAGTGGCATCTTCTGTACAACAAGAAGATCAACCAAAAACACACCCCTCACTACAAATGCCTACCCAATTCCCTAGGCCATCTAGCATAGACATGAACCAGCTATGCAGCCCAGATGGTCCCTTATATCACATGATGAACACCCTCATTAAAAATCACTTCCAAACCTACACAGCTAACTTGGAGCTGTCCATCAAGAACTAATTTGGAGTGATACATACTAAGATGAACGATCTGTCCAACAAAATTGACTTCAACTCCAAACAGATTGCTTCTCTTACAGGTCATTTCTCTAAACCCTCAAAGCTTGATGAATCCAAAAAGGGGGAGAAAACTAAGGAACCTAGGGAGTCACTTGAAGCCAGGAAAAAGGCAAGAGTGGATATCCAAGAAAGAGATCAGAGAGACCAAGCCAGAAAAGAAAAACTGGCCCAACAGTTTGGTGTCTCTATTCAAGAAATAAAAGATTCTGAAAAGCCTGATGAATCTCAAGGGCACAATGAAGAAACCTCTGATGATGAAAGTTCTGATGAAGACTCGGAAAATACTGAAGACAATCCTTCAGTAGTTGTCAACCCATCAGAAGTCAACACTTCCAACACTGAAACTGCTGAACAGCCTTCCAGATCAACTGAACCTACTCAACCAACTCCTATTCCAAAGCCTACTACAACTACCACAATGACTGTGTTAAACCCTTCTCCTCTATCAATGTCCAAAGAATTACTTGAGAAGAGAAGAGTTTAATTGCAGCTGAAAGAAAGGCCAAGGAAGATGAGATCTGGAATGCTCTAATCCTCTTGTCTTTTCTCTGAATCTTGTCAAGCTAGGTGACTAAACACAAGATTGTGGTATGATTTGGAAGCAAAAAGAGAATGTGTGTGTGTGCACAAGGGGGCGACGGCTATGGGCTTCAAAGGGAGGATCCAAAGTGCTAATTTGGGAAGGAGATCTATCATGGATCAAGGTATTTAAGAAATCTATCTAAAATTACATGTTAATCACATTATCTTACAAAGATATTATAAAATTAATACATGACTAGACATGAAAACAAAGTGGAAGTATTTTGGTGATGTGATTACACAAGTGATAGTGTCTTGCATTGTGTGAAGGGAGAACAAAATGGAATGATGGTGGTGGTGATGTGCTTTGGCCGAAAAAAATAAAGGAAAAGGAATGTGGGAGGTGGCGGCTATAGGTGGTGGTGATGGGAGTGTTATTTTGGGTAAGCATCTTCCTTAGATCCTTGTGTTGATTAATTGTTCCTCCATTTTTAGTTAGTCACAAAAATTAGATAAGATGGTTCATTAAAGATGGGACAAAATGTATGTAAATAAATGTGTTTTTATTATGTCATTTGTTACTTCATACTTGCATGCATATGTATATATACATGTATCGAATACATGTATATGTATTTGTATATGGATTCTTATTATCCTTGTAATAAAATTTGAAAAGGAAATGCACTAGAATTTCCATTTATATACCCATACGTATATCCATATGCGTTAAATAATTAAACACATATACATGTTTTTAGTAAAATATAATATTTGTCTAAACTCGCGTCACCAATGCTCAATGAAATGGGTGAAATTGTACTCGTTTGGGCCTTGCTAGACTTTCTCGAGGGACTTGTGCGTACATAATGATATCTAATATGTGTATTAAATTAAACGTTGACTAGAGAGTGTACGGATTTTGACCTGATAAATCGGTGGGTGTCTCATGAAGTTCCTGACTTGTTTATGTAACCCCTTCCAAGAAAAATAAGACCTTATTCTCTAAGTTGTGGCATGAATACCTGAGTGGCCACTATTAGCCTCATTGTGACAGAGGGTAATTATGTCATTTTGTAGTACTTCATCATTTCCCACTGCAATCTTCCCCTTTTTGAATAAAGTGTTGTTCCTCCATTCATAGTTTTAATGGAGCTGCACATTATGTAAGTCTTGTATTATTAATTGCAAATGTGGGTCAGATTCCCAAGAGGCTTGAACTCTTGTCCACAGGCTATCATCAAAGGTGTGCAAAGTAATATCCGTCAAAACCGGATCTCCTACTCTTGAAAGTGCATCAGCATCCTCATTATCCTTACCTTGCTTGTAAATGATTTCAAAGTCATACCCCATGAGTTTAGAAAGCCAAGCTTGCTGAAGAGGTATTGTAATCTTTTGGTCTAACAGGTGTTTGAGACTCTTCTGATCAGTTCTTATAATAAAATGAGCAAGGGACAAGTAATGATACCAGTGTTTAATAGCAAATATGATAGCTAAAAGCTCTCTTTCATAAACTGATAATGCTTGTTGTCTAGCAGAAAGGCCCTTGCTTATAAAAGCAATAGGATGGCCATCTTGCATTAACACAACCCATATTCCCTTCCCAGAAGCATCAGTCTCAATAACAAAAAGCTTTGAAAAGTAAGGTAAAGCAAGGACTAGAGGATGAACCAGTACCTTTTTAAGCTGGTTAAAAGCAGCAGTGGCATCAGGATTCCATTTGAAGGCATATTTCTTGAGTAAATTGGTCAGGGGCCTGGCTATAATGCCATAAGAATTGATGAACCTCCTATAGTAGCCAGTCAATCCCAAGGACCCTCTTAGTTGTTTGATGTTAACAGGAGCAGGCCATTGTTTTATTGCTTCAATCTTCTTTGGGTCAGTGGAAACCCCCTTATGAGAGATAATATGCCCAAGATACTCCACAGATGCAACACCAAAAGTGCACTTAGACTTCTTAGCATAAAAATGTTGATCTCTTAAGACTTGTAGGACTTGTTGCAGGTGTTGTAAGTGTAAATCCCAAAAGGAACTGTACACTAAGATGTCATCAAAGAAAACAATTACAAACTTCCTTATAAATTGTCTGAATACATGGTTCATCAAGGATTGAAATATAATTGGTGCATTTTTCAAGCCAAATGGCATGACCACAAATTCGAATAAGCCTTCATGAGTCCTTAAAGTTGTCTTTGGAATATCTGTTTCATTCATCCTGATTTGATGATAGCCTGCTCTCAAATCAAGCTTGGAAAAAATTACAGCCTTCCCCAATTCATCAAACCAAACGAATAGGATAACTGTTTTTGATGGTGGCTTCATTTAACCTTCTGTAATCAATGCAAAACCTCCATGTGCCATCCTTCTTTTTAACAAGCACTACTGGAGTAGCAAATAGACTGGAACTACCCCTTACCACCCCTGTATCAATCAATTCTCTTGTTAACTGTTCAATGATATCCTTTTGGCCAGTTGGATACCTATAAGGTTTAAGTTTCACCATGTTAGGCCAAAAAGGATTGGTGAAACCACTTTTGCAAACCTAAGTCTAATTCACTTCTGTCCAATTATTCTAAGTATAAGAACTACTGAAGAAAGAAGACCAAACAGCTGAAGAAGGATTCTACAAGTACTGAAGAAGAAATACATCAGAAGTTCTGAAGTCCAAACTAGACAGTTCACTGAAGAACTACTGAAGACAAACTACTCATCAGTAGTTTGTCATTCATCAGCACTTGTTCAAGAATCTTTTCCACCGCCTTATGTTTCAGTAGTTTATTAGTTTATTATTACTTTTACTTTTTGTACAAGTTCCAAGATTGCAACTTGTTGCAACTTGTCTCTGAACTTGCATTTTGGCAAGGTTCATGTATTTGTAAAGTCTATAAATAGATGGGTTCATCCCTCTGTTTTAGACATTGATTTTAATACAGAAATCCTTCAAAGCTTATCATTGTTATTACCATTTCATTTACTGAGAATCTGTTTAAGTGTTCATTCTCATTCATTGCTTAGATTCTCATTAAATACTTGTCTTTAGTTTTATCAAACATCCAGGGGGAGTAATAACTCCTGTTGATAAGTGTAGCTTTAAACTCATATCATTCCGCTGTGCTATCACTGATTAAGAACTTGCTAAACACCTAAGTGTTCACTAGCAAGTTCATACAAAGAGCAATACTGATCCAACAATTGGTATCAGAGCACTGGTTTATCTGATCACATATCAATCTAACACATTGAGAATCAGACACAGGCTCTTATTGATATTCAATAAAGGAATATAAGCTCGCTTTTATCAACATCCATCACTTTAAAGAGATATTTGACAAATCAATACTCTTTAAAATGGATCCTCATAATACTGGTTCTGCCAATAAACCTGCTATGCTAGTAAGAAATGAATATAATATCTGGCAAAGGAGAATGGCACATACCTTATAACAGACCAACACAGGTTGCTGGAAATCTGTGATATATGGTCCTCATAAACCAGTAAATATCAATCTTGAAACTAAAGAAGAAATTCCAAAAGACCCAAAAGACTATACAGATGATGATTTCCTAAAACTTGAGCTTGATGCTAAAGCTTTCTCTATGTTGGCAATGGCACTCCCAAATGAAATCTACTCTGGCCTATTACATTGTGATAGTGCCAAAGAGCTTTGGGACTGCCTCAAAGAACAGTTTGGAGGAACTGAAGAGGTGATTGCCAACACCAGAGAAATCATTGCTCAACAATATGAAACTTTTGCTCACATTAACTGGGAAACTTTAACACAACAATTTGAAAGATTCTCCTCATTAATATCTGAGCTAAAATTAAATGGTCAGACCTACACAACTGTATCTATGCATCATAGATTTTTAAGGTCTTTACCTGAAAAATGGGAAACATACTCTATAGTCTTAAGATCTTCACCAGACTTTAGCTCCCTCACTCTTACAAAACTTCATGGGAGATTACTTACTTTTGAAAGAGAAATTGATCAAAAGAAAAAGTTAGAAAGTTCTGGCAAAACTGCTGATGACTATCTACCAGGTAGTACAGCACTATTGGGACAAGACTCACCAACTTGTTCAAATAGTTTTGGATCTTTTGACCATATTGACATAACTGCTCGGATCTCATCTGAAAGATCATTCCCTTAGTCAAACTGCTGACAACATGTGTTTTATCATGGATGATTTAAAAAATTTCAGCAGTGATGACTTGGAAGAAATGGAAATTCTACACCAACTGGCCATGTTAAGTTTAAAAACAAATATATTTTACAAAAGGTCAGGAAGGAAGTTTCCAGGACTCAACAGTTCAACAAAAATTGGTTTTGACAAATCTAAACTTAGATGTCACAAGTGTCAAAAGTTGGGACATTTTGCTAGAGAGTGTAGAAGCTCTAGCTTTAACCAATCTCAGTCTGGAAACAATTTTAACCCCAGTTACAACAGGAATAATGGAACACAAGGGAGTGCACATTTTGTACAGGCACAAGCTCCACAACACCAATATGTGCCACAAGTACAATATCTACAGATGCCTGCACAACAGATGCAGAGCCAACAATCAATCCCTCCCTTTCCAGCTGCTCAACCACCTCCACAGACTCAGCAACCCTCACAACAAAGTTTATTTACTTCAGGGTATGTTGACTGTAGCAGTCTTCCTTTTGACACTACTGAGTGTAATCCTGATGCAGACAACAAGATGTTTGACATCAACTGAGGAGAGCCTGACAATGGCAGAAAGAACTTTGCCTTAATGGCATTTGAGGGATGCACCTCAAAATCTGCCTTGTCACAGGTATCTAAAGAATCTTTGACAAAACTTTGTTCAACTTCTTGCAAAGAATCTTTTGCTCTCATAAGAGAGACTAATGTGCACTTACAAGGTAAAGCAAACGACTCTGAGAGAAAATTCACTCAGATGAAATGTGATTTAGAAAAAAAAACTTTCTGCAAAAACAAAAGAAGTTTCTAAATTAACTAACACTGCTATTGAAACCTAAGCACAAATTAAAATCATGATAAATGACCTAGGAAATGTCAGACAAGAGCTTGCTGACACCAAGGTCACATGTGAAAAATGGGTTGAATCTTGTAAGGGGTACCAACTATTGCTAAACAAACAAAGTGCTTCAAATGTTAGGTTTGGCATAGGGTACAATCACACTGAAACACCAACAGATTTTTCCCCCAAAACTACTGAAGATGGAAGAAAAATTGTTTCAGGTGAAACTTCTGAAGAGAAAGAATGCACATCTTTCCATGAAAACTTTCTAAAAACTCATAATGAAAGTTCTTCAGAAGTACTAATTAATTCTGACATTAAGCCATCAGTAGTTTCAACTACATCAGGAGTTGAGAACCTGAAAACTACTGATGACCTAAAACCAATCAATACAGTCAGAAACTTGTCTTTGAAAGAAAAGACAAAAGAATGTGAAATCTGTGGTCTGTTCAACCACAAGACAGAATTTTGCAGATACAGAAAAGGTATTCAGTACAACAAGAAAACTCAACAACTGGTTGTGGGAAAACAAATCAGAAATGAAGTTGAAAACATCCAACACTCAGGAGCATCCCAGGGTACCACCATGGTTCCCTACACTTTAGACTTTGACAAGTCTAAAGTACCTATCATCAGATGGTCCTTTACTGATAACAACTCAGTACAAGTGACAAGAAGAGACCAGACAAGCAGAGCCTATAAGTCGATGAATGATCTGAAGAAGCTATCAACTCAAGACCTGCTTACAATCCAGCATCTAGAACCACAAAAAGGATCTCTCACTGATGAACAGCTGAACCAGTTGAAGAATTCCATGTTCAAAGGAATATGGAAGATTGTGAATGACAGAAGAAAATAATAAGGAATTAGAAAGGTTTTGGCTTCATCAATCCAAGGGGAGATTGTTAGGACAAAAAGGATTGGTGAAACCACTTTTGCAAACCTAAGTCTAATTCACTTCTGTCCAATTATTCTAAGTAAAAGAACTACTGAAGAAAGAAGACCAAACAGCTGAAGAAGGATTCTACAAGTACTGAAGAAGAAATACATCAGAAGTTCTGAAGTCCAAACCAGACAGTTCACTGAAGAACTACTGAAGACAAACTACTCATCAGTAGTTTGTCATTCATCAGCACTTGTTCAAGAATATTTTCCACCGCCTTATGTTTCAGTAGTTTATTAGTTTATTATTACTTTTACTTTTTGTACAAGTTCCAAGATTGCAACTTGTTGCAACTTGTCTCTGAACTTGCTTTTTGGCAAGGTTCATGTATTTGTAAAGTCTATAAATAGATGGGTTCATCCCTCTGTTTTAGACATTGATTTTAATACAGAAATCCTTCAAAGCTTATCATTGTTATTACCATTTCATTTACTGAGAATCTGTTTAAGTGTTCAATCTCATTCATTGCTTAGATTCTTATTAAATACTTGTCTATAGTTTTATCAAACATCCAGGGGGAGTAATAACTCCTGTTGATAAGTGTAGCTTTAAACTCATATCATTCCGCTGTGCTATCACTGATTAAGAACTTGCTAAACACCTAAGTGTTCACTAGCAAGTTCATATAAAGAGCAATACTGATCCAACACACCACTTGAGATTCATTCTTTAGTTGAATCTTATGATCAAATTCTCTATTGGGTGGTAAAGAAGAAGGAACTTGGAAAACAAATTCATATTCCAGTAGCAAGTTGTCCAGCCTCTCACTGGAAACCACTTCCAACACTTTAGTACCATGTTGGAACTCATCAGCAGCCTGTTGTAACTGAATGTTGAACAAATGGGCCTCAACAACCTTATTTTCCTTTCCCAAAAGACTGCCCATTGATCCACAGAACATAAGGACATCTCATTAGTGCTAACACCTTTAAGCTTACATTGGGTATTACCAATAGTAAACTGCATGGTCAGATCTACAAAGTTCCACAATATTTCTCCCAATGTCAAGAGCCACTAAATTCCCAACACCATATCATAGTTTTCAAGAGGAATAACTAAGACATCAGTGGTGAACCATAAATTCTTCATGTTCCATTGGAAATTGGGACAATATGTAGCACATTCTATTTTTGACCCATTAGCCACTCCCACTGTCATAATTTCTATATACTTAATGAGACACTTGAGTTTGAGGGCTAACCTTATATTCAAGAAATTATGAGTGGAACCAAAATCCACTAAAATTCTTAACTGCACATTTCCTATACTCCCTATTACAATCATAGTAGAGAATGATTGCACACCTGTTAATGCATGAATGAAAATGCGTGGATCACGCCAATCTTGGTGATCTAAAGGTTCCAACACCTCAATTACTTCATTTTCTTCATCCAATCCCACTACTTCCAACACAAACAACTGTTTATTTGGGCATTTGTGAACAGGGATGACCTTCTCAGTGCACCAAAAACTCTCCCCTTTGGATCTTTTCATTTCTATTTCTTTGTTGGTTAATTTCTTGGTATTATTGAATTTCTTTGAAGCAGGTGGTGTAGGTAAAAGTGGTAGGTGTGATGTATTGACAGGAGGTTTAACATATTGGTTTTTGTAACTATAAGAGGTGTTAGAGTTGTACCTTTTAGAATTACTTTGAGAAGACAAAGATTTATTGGTATTTTTTGTACCTTGGCCAAATAATAAGCCTCCTTCATAGAACTTGGCTTAAACATTTTCACTGGCCCTCCTATTTCAGGTTTCACTGCTTTCAAGAAAACACTAACTGCATGTGGTTCTGGAATTGCCACTTTTAACAAACATGCGTCAAATTCATCACAAAATTCCTCCAAAGGCCCAGTCTGAACCATGGAAGTATGCATGCCCATAGCATCTTCAAATAGTACTTTAGAGAATCTGTTAACTATGGCTTCAGAATATTCTGGCCAAGTCATCTCATAAATGGGAATTCCCCTTGTTTTCAAGTCATTTTGATGCCATTTCACTGCCTTTCCTTCAAGGTGGATGGCTGCATACCTGACTTTGAAATTGTCAGGGGATTCATCAACACTAAAGAAATGATCACATCTATACAACCAGTCATCAACATCATTCCCGTCGAAATTCGGAAAATCAATCTTTCCAATCCTATGCAACTTATCTTTTCTTGTTGCATGTCCAATGGTTGCAGTCATTCCGTTATTATTTTCCCTACTACTAGTAGCACCATTATTCATCTTTGACAATAAGGCTTGATCACTAGCATTAAGACTAGCAATAGTGGCATCTGATTTCTGCATGAAGGCATCAATTTCAACAATGAAACCTCATGATCCTCTACGGTTTTCTTGGGTGTTGTCGTATCTGTCTCAGATCTGCTACAAGTAGTCATAATTGACTATGAATCAAAGAAGGAATTGAAAGGAATAATTGAAAAACAATTAGTATTGAAAAATTGAATATGAATGGACAAATCAAAAATTGATCGATCCAATGGAATTAAATGATCACAAATTGATTAATTCAATGGAATAGACTAACCAATCGACTAATCAATCCAGGTTTTGAATGAAAAGAATCGATGAATTGAACAAAGAATATGAATCAAAAGAAAGAACGACAAAGATGAACAGAGTTTAGAATGACAGATTAATAATGGTGGTTCAAACGAGTCGGAATAGTTACAGTTATGGTGGTGGTTGGAAGTTGTGGTGGTTAGTTGCGGTGGTAGACGGTGGTTAGTTATGGTGGTGGACGGTGGATAAGGTGATCGGAAAACCGAGGAGTCGACAGCTCTGATACCAATAATAAGGATTGAATCAAGGAAAGAAAAACAGAGAAGAGAGTTTAGCCAAACGATTCAATGATTTCTTATGAGCTCAATTCGACTATTTATCAATTACAAATGTTAACTACCATTAATAGCTTTTCCCGCCCAAACCTTCAACGACTAATAGACTTATTCCTATCGAACCCTGAACTACTGAACTTTACAACTTTAGTCCCTGGAATGTTTTACACAATTAACCCTTCTATTTATTACATCATATCAATGGGTATACCTAAAAACAAGCCATGCTAATCTACAGGTAATTTACTGTTCTTTATTATATATTTATATCATAACATGTGGATGTTGCAATAAGATATTTATAATTGTAGGCTATCCCAGTTCCTTCAAACAGAGCATCTGCTGTTAAGGATATATTCAATTTAGCCGCTGAAAAGTTGGGATTTAAGTTAATGGAATTAAAAAGTAAGTCGTTTCAAATGCATAAATAAGAGCTTTTGGAATGTTTTGTCTTATGTAAGCATAACAAATATAGTAAACTCCTGGCGAATATGTTAAAAGCTTTAAACTTGATAAATATTTGCAGGTGACGGTAGTTTGAAGGGCAGAAGATTGTTACGCGCTCAGTTTGATGGCGAATGTGTGTTCTGTGTGGAACTCCCTGGAGGTACAATATTATCACATACAGTTGAAGAGAACGAGAAGTTTCCGGTCCAGTATGGTTGTGAGGTGAGAGATACTTCACATAACTTTAGTTTATAAATATGCTCATACACGCTCACTTTTGCTTTGTAGATCAAGAACCGCTATAAAAAAAACCCTAGTGTAAAATCATTTTACCAGCCGCTTGAATATCATTTTTAATCTTTTTGAGCAAATGAGCATTGATTTGAACAAGTTTTGGGTATGTAACGTATGTTTTGTGCATTGCATGTGTTGGCAGGTTTGCTAAACATGGCAGACAAGGCGGATTGGCGGAATTGTAAGCTTGATAAAGAAGAAGAAATAAAAATGGTTGAAAGATTTAAGAGCATTTTTCAAGAGTATGAAGGCATTCTTGTACGATGATACCGAAATTGCCAACAGCTTTTCATTACCTATGTACAATCTTGTAGTGTTTTTTTTATTTTATTTTTTATTTTCTAGATTGTTGTTCTGTTTTAGTTGATAATTCATAATTTCATATTATACACTTAATTATCTTTTTTGTTCTAAAAATTTGCAATATTTGACTTTTCATGAATCTTTAAAGTTAACATATGCAATGATGAAAAAGGTAAAAGGGTAATTTCATACTTAAATAAGGTTTCAAGACTGTAACTTATACATAACTAAGGCACAAGTATGACTTTAAAAGAAACAGTATAAATAAACCAAAAGTTTATTGGAATATAAGCTAAAAAAATAATCAAAAGGCCTATAATTTCCAAACTTTGCTCGCTCAACTAGTTTTCAACAAAGAGTGACTTGATGACTATCATCACAACTTTGTGGATCATGTCATTTTGCTTTGAATTTGTCGATGAACATGCACCAAGAACTCTACATAGGAGAGACCACCTGGAGACTTGTCTTCCACCATATATGAGAAAAATAAAGCTCCTGGACCAAAAAAATCAATATATGAATCGAGTGATCGACTTTCTCAAGGTGTCATATTTGACGTTTCGTTATATAGTTTGAACTAGGGTGACAACCCGAAACACGACTAAAAAAATAAGCAGGTTTTGAGTTTATGTTTATAACCCACGAGCCCGTTTTGACCTGCCAATTTGTTTGACGTGTTTAGATAAAACGGATGCGTGGGATGAGTTAGGTCGCATGGTTTTTGAAGTGTGACAGGGTTGTAGTTGATGTCTGTCATCATGAGTATATATATAAACATATTCATTTGGTATAGCCTGAAAAGAAGAAAACAAAACAGAGAAAAAACAGCTTTTGATGGTTATGTTGTTACCTGATGGGTCTCCTTTCCTGCATAATTTTAAGCTGCAGGTAAAAACAATGTCAAAAACGAAAATGTGTTAATATAGTAACATGAAAATAATTAATTTAAAAGAAAAACAATTTGATCAAGAAATGCAAAGAAACAGCATATTTACCGCAGGTAGTTGCATCTTTGGCTCCTAATCTCGTTTATGACCTCATTTAGCTTCTTGGATAAAGGATTATCGTATTGCTGCAATACAAACTGAATAGAAAAGTAGAAGTTACCAATAATGCCTTATATGTTGTGTATAAACAGCAAATTGGTCCAGAATAAGCAATCCCAAGAATAACTGCTTTCTTTTAACCTAATTTTTGTTAATTGTATCCATTGAATCCGTAATAACTGTACAACCCAGATTAACCCCTTTTGCCCTCTCTAATCTATCAAATAGAAGACTTCCCTTGGAATTTGAATTAAAAAAAAAAGGTGCACAATTAGAATTAGGCCACGGAATGAAGCAATCGAATCTATCATAGTTCATAACCAACTAACAGTAAGATGATCATGTACCTCGAGAACGAAAAAAAGGTTATAAGAGGTGGCAAAATGGGCAGGTCAATAAGTCGATTTTCAGTATACTTCAAAACAAGCAGAATTAGGTTGGCACAAAAAAAACATCCTTTGTCCATCTTAAAAACTTTTAAAATAATTTGTGTTCTAACTTCTAAGTGTGACTACTGACTACGGAAACTATATCATTATAAAATAATCAAATCTTTGAATAAAAATGACTACAAGATTGAATGCATTAATAAAATAATAATAGACTTTGGCGACTTTCAACGTTTAAAAGGCATACCTGACTAGGAATTTCATCAACAGAAGAAATGCCAAACAGTTTCCTCATTGTATCAGGATCTGCAGTGCTTCCAATATATATCAAACAATCTTCACCATTTTCAAGAAGATAGATTCCATGTTCATTAACTTGTTCACTTGAGAGAGGAATAACAGTTGGAATAACAGATCCCTCTGTTTCCTGTAACCTCAAACAAAAAACCGAGTGAGACACCATTTAGTGAAATTTATAGGGGAAACTGCAAAATGTTTAAGGGAGTATGTTATAAATTTTATAATCAAACAAGGGCTTAGTCAGCATGTAAGTTGTCCCTTGTTAGATTATGAACTCATAGCGTTACTTGCAATTTGGCCAATATTAAAACAACAGATTCGTTACCTTTAAATCAAGGTCATGAATACTAATCATTCTAGGGTACACAAGTGGAATTGCCAATTGTGCAGAAAGAGGGAAAACATAGTTGATCCAAAATGACCGATCATCAATGCGCGCATCAGTTCGTAATCCAACACTTTTTATCAAAGCTGAAATGAACAAAAAATAAGAACATTAATCAACCCACCTGAAAGAGGAATCATAGATAACCTAGACTGCCTTATATCAAAAAAGAAAGTTACCAAGAGTGTATAATGGCAACAGTTTAAGTGCTTCTGGAAGAATAAGTTGCCCTGACGATGATACGGTAGCACAAAATTTGCGATAAGCATGTAGAATATTGATGCAAAGGCTTGTCACTTGCTCCCTTACGTGTAATAGCGGGTTTGTAAGAATTTCATTTGCAGCTGTAGCAATTAAAACATTAATCAATACCGCACCTTATACAAAGATTATTTTTATGTAAAGAAAAAAAATCACGTCATTTGGTGTAATTAAGATTAACAGAAAAAAGTGTTTAGTTACGTATGGAGTAAGAATCAACCACCTTGTTTTAGAAAACATGAAAACTGAGTATCCAAGTCAGCTGATCGGAAGAGGTTACTCAGCATAGTTGTGCATGGCAAGGACAAGGTGGACACACGTATTCTTCTTTGCCCGTTTACAGTAGTATAAAGAAGTGCACACTACGCAATATAAACATACAATATTGTTATAGAATAAACACATGTAATACATTTGGTGTATATGAATTTCAGTAAGTCATTCAATAATAACAGATGCACAAATACATACCTGGAAGGAACATTCTGTGCCGTCTTGCAATTTGTCATCATGTTTCAGAGTTACCATGATAGCCTTGTCACAATCAATCTGAAAGGGAAAAGAGATTCAACTAAACTAATGATGACTTCATAAGTAAAACTCCCATGAGAGAGCATTAATGCGAGAAGGGGACGAACCGCAGGTAAGTCCACATCTGTTGGAATGCGCTTACAGAAGTTTCCAGAGTATTCTTGAACTTGAAGACCCTGAAATATTAATAAAATAGAATTTAACCAATGTTTATGATTGAGATACAAAAAAATAAATTGCAATTGTGTTAGGTTTTGAGAGCTGACCTGACTGCACCTAACACGCATCACTGCTTCAAACCCTTGAGGCCTTGTTACATTCCATCGAAGATCATTGTAGAGTTTGGCAGGATCAGAAAGAGCAGAAAAGGGGTGGTAATAATATATCTAAAAAAGGTGAATAATAATAGCATGATATCAGTATGCAAATCGCAAAATAATGGTTGACAAGATTTGTTTGCCATTTAATTAGCATTAACTACCTGCCCCCCAGTCGTCCTTGGGACGATGGAGATGGAAGCAATGTCCACATAACTTTGGGTAGTAAGAAATACATCAACAGAGACCTGGAAATGTAGAAAATATATACATGAAGACAACATGCTAATTGGTCAGGGCTTCCAGCCAGCTACAGAACTAAATGTTTTTTTTTTCTCTAAAAGAAAGAGGGAAGTTAGTAAAGCTTACCTGGTACTCAGCAAATTCAATAGCCATAGTCTTTAAAGTCTTGTCTGCTGGTTGAAGTAGCTTATGAGGTTCCTGAAGATTAGGGGTAAACAATCACTTGAGACTTAAGTTAAACCTGAAAAAATAAACACAAGCAAGACATATTTGTTTATTCAAAATATTTATATACCTTCTCTCCTGCAGATATATTAGTTCTCCCTTCAGCTTCTCTGGCAGAAAGAGCCCCAATACCAACAGAAGGCAAAACTGAAATATTAAGCAGTGATTAGGATGGATTAACTACTCTAATATATCAGTTTATATAATCAAATCAGTTACATGTGTTCTACTCATGTGTGTTTTGGTAGAATCCTCCGGTCCGGAAGTTTAAGAAATATTATTTTAGAAGTATCAAAAAAGATAAGTTCCTAAGGCTCTCCTGGCTTGTATAAATTCATAAATAAAATATAATGATGAACATAACAAAAGTTTGATCATCTAATTCTAATGTGCTACAAAGGTATACTATGATCAATACAATTTGCCACTAAAGGTTGAGTACAAATATTTAATCAGAAATTCATGAGCTTGCCTGATTGAAATACCAAAAGTTTGCCTCCAGTGCTCTTCATTGCCAGAAAAGCAGCCTAGGTGATAAAAGAAGTCAAAGGCATGTTACATAAGTCAACAAGAACATTATGCTCCTTTTTTAGGTGATATCGTCGATGAAACAGAAAACTTAGTACCTTAATTCCAGCACCAAAAGCTGAATCAGCTGTTTTGTTATTCTGAAACATAGTTGGGATGCTTTCCAGCAGTAGATCTAGATGCTGACGACACTGTGACCACAAACACAATGTTTACACCTGATATTAGTTCCAAACATCTTGAAAACCATATTTTCTTTAAACTAAATAGATCATAAATACCCTCGTAAAGATGTAAATAATTTGCATGACAAACCTCGGAAAGCGGAACAATAACATCCGTTTGAAGGGGAGTGTAAACATCTTGTACATCAGGAACTATGAGCATCAACGGCTGCAACACCAAAATCAAGAAAAAGGCTACACTTAGTCAAAACTTCTATTTTTTCTCTATTATTTCTTGTCTTATTATTCAAAACATTAAACCTGCTGCAATGCCCGTTTCAAATTATAAAAATGGATGGTCGAGTCAAATGTGGCAATTCCCACCATCGTCAGAGGACCCTCCTGCACCAATTAGATTAATATATATCAACTACATGAACTAAAAAAAATTACAATAAGATAATCACTTTCTTACACTTTCTTACTAAAGTTTGTCTTCTAATTCACAGATAGAACATCAATTAGGTTCACATAGTATAATCAATCATTTTGTTGGCCATTTCAAATTAAAGTCATGAATACATTTATATTATCTTGACAGAATCATAAAAACCCTACATGTAACATTTTCATAAGCTTGAGCATGCCATAATGAACACAGACTTACAGGAAGATCTGATATAACTCGGCTGATAGCACTGCAAGCTCCAGCTGTCGCGCCAGTCTGTACAGCGTTCATTGATACATCAATGAGGAAGAAGAATACAGCTGGCATCGGATCACGCACCTGGGAACATACAAGAAATAGGGTACCACTTAAGTCTAACCCAATACATGTGTGTGTATATAACTATATATGTATGTATTTTTTAAATAATTAGAAACTTCAATCTCAAAGAAGCAGTAATCCGCACCATAAATTCCCTAGTAGCAACAAATTCCACCGTGCCTCTACATAGCTCAGGTCTCTCATCGGCATCTCTCCTTCTACCATCTGGACCTAGATTGCACTGATAGTCACGGGGAGTTTCATCTGTGAAACCTGCAACAAAGCAACATAAACCACGGTGTGAAAACTTCATACTCTTAAATACAAGATAGTCAGTCATTGGTCAAAAGGAAATACCAATACTCACCACAAAAGTTACAGA
Organism: Ambrosia x helenae; assembly: GCA_030844895.1. Classification (NCBI taxonomy): domain Eukaryota; kingdom Viridiplantae; phylum Streptophyta; class Magnoliopsida; order Asterales; family Asteraceae; genus Ambrosia; species Ambrosia x helenae. Next base: position 100,351,006 of record CM061230.1, on the reverse strand, counting down.
TAAAACGTCTTCCTTGGTCAACAAACTTCATGAACGGATTGATGTAGCCTTTGCAACGAGAACAACGAACAGGGCCACTTTCTCCAAAATCCACTATCTGAGAAATATTAACATTTGGAACTTCAGAAATATTAAAAGTATCAAACTGCACATATTATAAAGAATAGTATCCTTTAGAAGCATTTTTACAATTTCACAGCAAAAAGATAATTTGATATGCCATAATGAATTTAATGAGTTCTAACTTGTATAAAAAACAGACATTATCAGAAAAAAATTATGCTGCGCATTACTTGAATAGGTTCCTCAGATGGATGAGGTAGGGCCAGAGGCTGAACCAATAAAGCTAACTGCATCCCAGAAGTGGTCAACAGATCGGAAGTGCAAGCAATCTGAAACAAGACAACAATCTTACATTAAACCAACCTACATGTTTAAGCAGAAAGTATATGAGAAGTATAAATGACCTGGTTAATGGTACACCTCATGTACCGTGGACTACAATTTCCAGTATCCCTTACAACGAATTCACTTGTAGCAGGCTTCAAAATAAAGTAAAATTTAAAAAATCAATAACGAATAAAAAAAGCACATTGTTGGAATGTTAAAAGGGAAAATTCAGAATAATTAAAATACCGGTGGAGGATTGGCTTGGTTGCCCTGGCGAGTTTCATGAAGAAGCACTGACGTATTGGGAATAGGCCGGGGAATTTGGTTAGGATCAATCTTGGATGGTCCTGCAACTGCACTGCCTCCAGCACCCATAGTGGGTGATATTGTAGCCATTGATTGTTGATTTGGAAGTGGTGGTTGCATGCCATACATTCGTGGTGGTTGAGCAGAACCAGGAATTGGAGGTGGTGGTACATTCTAATACAATTTTGAATTCATAACTCAATCTTGAAATGGAAGTGATCAAAAGGAGAAAAAAATGTGCATCATAAAAGTGAATATTCCTTCAAACATTGATCTCTGATACTCTAGCACATTGTCTATCTTAAGAGTGAGCTTACGAATTCAGAACCTTTGTATCAGGTATTTCAAATCATTTTTGTCTCTAAAACACATGTAAATGCGGCCTAAAATGTTCTGGATACACTTAACTTCCACAAAGAAAGTGACACTCTTTTTAATAAAATATTAAATATCCTATCAACTTTGCCATTTTTACACTTTTTTTTCTACAACCATATTCCTTGTGCAGCTGCATTATGTCTTATGGCAATGTGGACTGGAATTCTAGAAATACATTTCCTTGTTCTATCATTGGCAAACTAATATACACAATGTGTTACTGATATATGAATATCGTAGTCCCAGACTCCCAGTTATGCAACTCAAAATTTCACAAATAGGACATTCAAATATTTGATATTTGGGTTTGTTTAAGGATGATAAAACCCTGGTACTCCTGGAACCTAGGTTATTAGTATTCTTGCTGGTCTAAATCTTGTTTTCAACATATGATGTAAATTAAAAGGATATGTGCATACTATACAAAAAAATATCTCAGCATTAAGGCTACCCTTTTTAGCAAATCAAAATTAGTGTCCTACTTATGCATTAAACATCCCCATTTAATAGGACGCCTAAGCATTGAGCATCGTTCACTGCTTTGATTAGCAAGTAGTTGTTTGATCAAACATTTAAGATCTACAGTTAGAATATTGGATTAAGCCTCTTTTCTCAACTTATGCTCATCAAGCGATTTCCTACAACTTGGAGGTAATCTTCCTAATCCCTAAATGGTATTTGGAACAATAAATTTAGTCACTCAGAAGAATGGGTGATATCTAATAAAATATCAACATTAACTTCCTCACATGGCATGAATAATTTGTATATTATACACGAAACCAAGTCACACACCTAAGCATTACACGTCACATCCCAAAACTATAAATCATGCCAACTAAAATAATATAAAATTTTCAAATTTGGAAGAAGATACTTACCGGTCGAGATTGCACTTGCCATGGTTGAGCCCCAAAAGGAGAAGCTTGTTGTTGAGGCATGCCTGGACCCTGAGCTGAAAAGGTCGGGGGTCCTCGGGGAGGTGCCGAAAAGGGTGGCGCTATTGCTGGGCCTCTTGGTGGTTGATCCGTCTGACTTCCAGAAAACGGCGTTGTTTGGGCTGAAAAAGGACCCACGGGTGACGACATGGTTGGTGGAGACGGTGGAGGTCCAGCAGCCGGTCTTGGTCTAACACTAGCCGCAGAAAACTGAGGACCACCTTGCATTCCACCCGGTCCAAACATCGGAGGTCCATTACTCATACCGCCACCAACATTTGGCGGCGCCACAGGCGGACCTGCAAAAGGACCAGGTCTCGGACCAGGAACACTACCAGCTGAAGACGGGCCAGACGGCAAAGGTCCAGAACCCATAGGCCTTGACGCAAACGGAGGAGGCGGAGTACCACCAGGAGGACCACCACCAGGACCTCGGTTAGGCGCCATGAAAGGAGGCAATGTACCTTGTGGAGGTGGCGCCGCACCCCTGGGAACCACACCTGGCGGCGGGGCTACCGGACGATTAGCATTAGCCCCTCCTGTAAACGGGGACGAAAAAGGTGCTGACGAAGGGAACGGCTGTTGACCAAACGGAGGAACAGGACCTCTCGGTCCAGCACCAGGATTCGGAGGCTGGTTAGGTCGATTAATTTGAAGGTTTTGCATATTATTAGCAAGGGAATTAGGGTTATAATTATAATTAGGCGGAATATTGCCTGGTCTAGGTCCACCGGTATTTGCCATCACCACGATCCTCAATAATAATCAATTACACAAATAATAATAATAATATTATTATTGTTCCTCAACAAATTCACACTGCAAGAAATAAAAATTCATATATTACACATCGATAATCTATCAATAACATACAAAACGCGTGATCTAATAGGAATATAAATCGGAATCGATGAGGTTGATCGAGATCAGACGTAAAATTGATAAGATCTGGAATTGGAATTGTTAGGAGTAAATGAATAAAGTAAGATTATTATTATTAATATTATTATCAGATGAATATATGATATACATACCTGTAGCTGGATAGGAGTGATCGGATGAGTGAGGAGGAGATTCAGGAGATGTTTGTAAGAATAATAATAATAATAATACCTAACCAAGGATCAAGGGGAGAGGAGATTGATGAAAATGAGGAATAAGGAGCTTCAATACCTTTTGTATTTCAACTACCCTTAAAACTTAAATATTTTTCTTTAACATTTTTTTTTTTACTTTTGTAATAAATGTTTTCAAGAACGTAATATAGTAATAATAATAATAACTGTAATAATGCATGATCAAACTGTAATCAAATATGATAATCGCACGTATCAGAATTGTAATGACATTTACAAATCCGTATAAGAAAATCAGTTAAATATGAATGCCGGATTATCTCTTCTACATTATAAAGAGTTAAGATGGGATGTGAAAAGTTACGTGCTTCAACCCTCAAATGTCATATAAATCTTCTCCAAATTACCCTTCAATGCATTAAGATACTTGTACCATGTAGTAAAGATAAATAAAGGTTTACCACAAGCTTCAAATAATTATATTCAACAAATATTAATTTTACATTTTCTTTCTTTCTTTAAAATTGCATATGTTTATATAAATATACAGTGCCGTTCATCATGAGAATTGCTGAAACAAATTACTTTATCTTTGCAGAGAGTTAATGGTGGTACGAAGTGACGCACACACAACACCAAGTAGTACGGTACGTTTTGATTTTCTGTTGATAAGGTTTTTTATTTTAATTATTTAATAAGAACGACAAGGTGCGACCAAGGATGCTGAAAAGAGTAATCATGTTGTAACGAATCTTAGGAACGTCGACACAATCCGAAAGTGGATTGTATCTGCAAGTTCATCTTCCAGGTTAAACTTGATTTGTTTATTAAAATAAATGTCTTGTTGATACTTCTTTACTTCTCTGTTTACTTGTTTATACTGATATCGAATGGTTGTGTTTTGGTTTGTCTACTCTGTTTTGGTTTCTATGCTCATATTTGGTTTTGAGTTCATGCTTGACAATACGTATCCATATGGTGGTTTTGGTCTAAATTTGTGAAAAATTATATAGAAATATTTGGAAATAAAAATTACCTATGCTCATATTTGATTTTGAGAACAGTGCTGATGACTGAATTTTGATGATCAAAGAAGTTCATTTTCATATATAGTGAAATCTTTTTTATACTTGGGTGTCCTGTGTACACATCACCTCTTAGATGTTGGAAGTTAAGGACATATGGTTGGACAATTTACATAGTGTGTCATGAAAAGTTATAAGAACGTATATGTTGGATATAAAAAAATATAGTTTCTTTTCAAAGTTTAAATAATGAAGAGAAATGGATTGGTTTCATATACATCATTTCACATTCAAAGACAATTACGTTTTTACACTTTTCCTACATCTTGGTGGGCTAACACGGCTATGCTTGTGTATTGTTCAAAAGAAAAATATTTATCTTAACCGTCCCGCAGCAACGCGCGGGTTTCTCACTAGTACTTAATAGTCAATGATGTAAATTTAATAATTTATTTATATAAACATGAAATAGGTAATTCAGTCCTGAATCCTGATGAGTGATATCTATATCTATACTACATTATAATGGTTAAAATAGTCACTTCATGTCAATTTTAAGATGACATACAAAAGGTCACAAGGTAGACAACTATCTTTTTGTCAAATCCTTCCCTTTATGCCCCTATGGGCAATATTTGATTACAATTGTACAAATGAGTAATGCTAGTCATTAACTTATGCTTAATGAACTAAATAAGAAATTGATGGTTATGTCTAACATATTAATGACCAATAAACCAACAAAGGTATATTCATAACCTTATCACTTTATCAAAATGTGTATATACAATACATCTTGACGATTATTTTATGTGGCATGTATAACTATGTGGAAGTTTCATCATGGCATTAATTCTTTTTGTGCTATATTTGGAGCACCCTTATCCACTTTATCATGCTTATTTTGCAATGATGGTATCACGCCACGGGTAATCTCTTCCGTGTGCTTGCTCGTTTGACATTTCAGTCTATTTTTAACTAGCAAGTTTTATAACAGTGATTAAGTTGTAAATTTTTATCCCGCAGCAACGCGCGGGTTTCTCACTAGTATTATATAACATCTAAAATAGAACACCACGATTAGAGTAGTTGTATTAAGATTGTTCAAAATTGATTTCATAGTAATAATTATTTAACATCCTTTTTCGATATGTGATTACGAGTAGGGATGAGTTTGGTATTGTACCGGTATCGAAAGTATCAATTCCGAAAATCACAAAAAAATGGGTACCGAAATTCAATCGGTACGGTTCAGTACTGGTATTTGTTGGTACTGATACCGAATTGCTCATCTCTAATTAAGAGTTACTTGGTTTTTAAACATTTTTAACAATAACAATTATAGTATATATTGAACTTGTTTAAGTTGTTTTTAGAAAAAAGAATAATAATTACAGCAATGTGGAAGCAATTCACGTATCCAATCCTATCAATTTTTCGATTTTAAATATCTTCTATGCAAGTTTCAATTTGGTTAACTCTCCGATTCGTTTTAACATACAGAGAAAGTATTGGGTACAAAGTCCCTTAACCTACAAAGTGTAGGAAGCCACAAAAATATGTCACGTGTAAGATATCTGTTAAAACAAAAAACTGATTTTCAATTATGAGAGGGGTATTATAGACATTTGCATCCATCAATTAATCACGTTCATAATTATGATTTTCACAATCTCTGTTTTATTGTTCAATCATAATTCAAATTTTTATAATTGATTTCACGATCTTCTTCATCAATTCTTACCTTATTCAAAAACTCTATTCACATTGCATCACTCGATCAAAATTTTCACCAAAATCATACTCAATTGCAGAGTTGATCATCATGTTTGGAACGTTACTCTATTTTTTTAATTTCACATAATCGTAATCTTATTTTGATTTTTAATTGTTTATCAGACCTAAACAACGAACCTGAAATCATAATCTATATTTTGAAGGTTAGTTTTTACTGTTTTGATATATTTTTGCAAATCACAAAAGTCAGAGATGAACAAAGGTTGGTCGATAAGTGTTTAATTTTGAATGTAGATATTATACAGGAAGATGTTTAATAACACTGATGAACATGGCGGCGAGAGGTTTGATTTCATGGTTGAACACAGAATGATAAAATGTAATTTTGTTGTTTTTTGTATATGATAATAAGCAAATGCGTTTTATGATGTGTAACATGCTTTTTGAGGTAACTGATGGTTTTTAGGTAATTGATAATGGTCAAATGCGTTTTATGATATGTAACATGCGTTTTGAGGTAACTGGTGGTTTTTAGGTAATTGATAATGGTCAAATGCGTTTTATGATATTTTAAAGTGCGTTTTGATATTTTGTTAAATAAATTTTTAACAAAATATTTAAATGCGTGTTATGTGTTGGTTTTATATCACCAGTTAAATAGATGTCCATATATTAAATGCGTTTTAGTTTTTATTTGAATGCGTTTTAATATTCTTCATACAAAACATCAAATGAAACATTCAGTTATAAATCAGAGGTTTAGTTATCAGAGTTTTCAATGTAACAAAGGTCTGTTGGAGTCAACAACACTTAGGCTCCAACAGATGATTCAAGCAATCAGAGTTTATTCCATCAGTTGTTACACATAAGTAGTTTACAAATCAGAGGTTTAGTAAACAGAGTTTTCAATGTATCAGTGTTTGTAATGAGACAGATGTTTTATGTTGTTATTTCTGTTAGATGTCACTATCAATGTGTTTTGACGTAGTCAAACATTATTAAGAGGATTGAGGAACAAATCATCAAGGATAGTGTTTTGATGAATGATTTGAACAATGTCCATGAAGGCATTTCTCGAAAAGATGAAGTTTGTAACATTCTCAAGACAATGCCATATTCTAGTCTTCATGAATTGGCATTGATGTTCATGATTGATTCAAAACAAAGAGATATGAATCTTGTTGAAGAGCTTACTAAATCCATAGCTCTTTTAAGGTGCTCAATGGAAATGAAGATTAAGTTTCTCAAATCACTTTAAACCTTCTAGCCTTCATAATGTCTTTGGTGTCTATGTTCTATGCTACTTTATTATCATTTTGATTTAAGTAGTGTTTGTGTTGTTTGTTTTTCTTGATGTAAAATGTGGCATTTATAATAATGTACGTGCGTTTTAAGTGTTATTAAATGAGTTTTATGTATTGGTTTTATATCACCAGTTAAATAGATTTCCATGTATCAAATGTGTTATAGTATTTATTGAATGCGTTTTAATATGCTTCATACAAAACATCAAATGAAGCATGCATTTTTAATACCAAAAGAGAAATTTAGGTCTAACACTGTAACATTCAACAATGCAAAGATGCAAAATTAACAAACTTATCAATCTTAAAACTTTCATCTCATATTATCTACTCGCTTTAGCACCTTCGCGTAAGCATTTTCCATCATCTTTACCAACCTGGATGTATCCCCTGCAACATTCTCGTCAAACCTATTTGATGTATTGTCTCCAACAATTTCATCAATAACATTGTCCCCTGCAACATTCTCATCAAGTATGTTTGATATAGCATCTTCGACATTTACACACTGTCAAAAAATAAATACATGCATTTTAAGTATTAACAAATGCGCTTTATGGATAAACAAATGCGTTTTAGGTATAACAAATGCATTTTATCTAATTAATGAAACTACTGATTACTGTTGATTGATAACTTCTGATGAAGTGTTTGTAACTACTGATGAAGAAGTTAATAACTACTGCTGAATCAAACCACTGATGGCCTAACTTCTGATGAGCACACTACTGATGAACATTGATACTTTTTTTGAACATTGATACTTTGTAATACATAAATGTAATCTTTGCCTTTACTCATTATGCATGCGTTTTACTAATTATGCATGCGTTTTACTATATTTTACACTGATTTTTTATAAACAAATTTTACTAATAAGGTCAGATTTATAGTTTTTGGTCATATTAATTTTATGCCAGGTTCAGAAGGAGGACTTATTTACTATAATTACTGAAAAACAACATAATACATGCTTTTTTCATATGACTACAGTTTGTGAAGCATACATACCTTTTTTTCATATGATTGTATGAGATCAGTATATGATAACCTTTACTAATGATTAACATCGGTAAAAACACATCTACTAATTTTTCAAAACGCATTCATCACAATCTTCAAATTTTTAAACACAACAAATCACCAAATTATCTCATTCATCATTAAAACCAATAAAACGCATTCAGTAATTACATAAAACGCATTTATAATCACATTCGCCTAATTTTTAAACACAACAGATCAACAAATCATCCCATTCATCATTAAAATCAATAAAACGCCTTTATTATTTACCACAAACGCACTTACAAATTCTTATTAATCATTAGAATCATTAAAACACCTTTACTACTCTCATCAAAACATCTAAAACGCCTTTACTAATTTCATCAAAAAAATCATTAAATCGTGATGTTCATCATTCAAAACATCAAAAACGCCTTTACTAATTTCATAAAACAGATTTAAACCATACCTGTATTAGTTCCCTTTGAAGGCCTGTCATGATTCAGTTTGCTTCTTCGTTCTCTTCATTCACCTGGTTCGTTTTTTAGTGTTTTAGAATTAACAGGCACAATTGTTTAATTTATTTTCTCATACGATCAAAATGAAAATAACAATATGAACATTTACTTACTTGATTTGCGTTTTGGAGCCATAATCCTGCTTTGATCGATTGTTATTTCTTCGTTGATGGAATGCTCTGTTTTTTTTTTTTTTTTTGTTACAGAGAGATTGATTTTATGTGTGTTTTATGTGTGTGAATTCCACGATTACAGTGTTTGATTATGTAACCGTCCATAAATGAGATGATTTGGGCGCTATTATTAAAAAAAATCAAATTATTATAGTGGTAATTTGTCTAATTTGCCCTCCTGTACTGCCATTAAAAACAGGCGATTGTAATTAATGCACGATGATCTTGATTAAAACGCAGATGGATGGTCAGGATGGCTTCTTACACTTTGTATTTTAAAGAGGCTTTGTACAATAGTCTCTCTCTAGATTTACAAACAAACAATTATTCATAAGATCCAAGTTACCTTGTACCTGACCCCCTAATCATCAATCACTTTAACACCTTTACATGCATTTCGGTATTTATACGAGATTCATATGATCTATGTCACAATGAAATGGACTCACTACTTAATTATCAGTTAGCACCCCTATGTCTATCTCAATATAGATATGTGTTTCATGTGACCTATATAAAATGGATGTGACTATTGTTATAAATTGTCAATTGGCATTCCTTAAGTGTATACCAACATGTACATGTGATCACATGATACATAGGATGAGATTGTTGCTTTGCTATCAATTAATGCCACTTACGTGTATCCTAATGTGTGTATAATTCAGTAATTCACATATACCCTTGCCTCCATACAAGCAATTCATATATATATAGTTAGGAACCTTTTTCAACGAATAGTATAATTTCACCAATAGCCTTTTATGTTTGATTTTGTAATCATGAAATTCTCAAACACTTCTCTATAATCATACTATCACACAATGCCTCCATAGTATTAGGCGAGTAAGTATAATTTAGATCACACAAAAAGATGCGAGTATAGAGTGATCTTAATTATCTTAATCACACTATCACACAATGCCTCTGGTCCAAGCATCAATATATAATCTATGTCAATTGCTTTATTGTGTCCATGTAGTCACGTAGAATAAAATACAACAATATTAGCTACCATCCATGATTAACATCACGTAAATCAATTCAATTAGTCCCAGATAATTTATTAAAAAACCAACATGTTTTAATATTACACATATTCTTATTTGATTGTACGGAAAATGGTACCAGAGTTTTCAAACTTAAATTAGGAAGACATAAGCAATCTTGTTAAAACTTTTTTACGAGTGTGTGCAAGTCTTTATACAAAAGAGGGTGTTGTTCGTAGATAAACTTCATAGTTTTGATTTACGATACTTACCTTTGATGGATGAAGTTTCCACTTGTTGATCCTTCAACTTAATTACCTTACTTCCTAAAAGTCATTACTATCCCACACAGGTTTATGAACACAACAATGACGCTTTACCCTTACCATATAACGTGTATCAATACCCACATGCAACTTCACGCTCACCCCATCTACGTTGGTCATTGCCACTCCACATCTAAGCAATGCCTTTTTCAACCGCCGTTTCGCTTTCAATAGACGCCACACTCTTCTGCCAACTGCCACCTCTTCATCGAATCATCGACCACCCTTGAAGTTGCCTACACTGTCGAACATCAATACCCACAACTCCACAAGTCATAACCGTCATGCACCACCACTCACTTTTGTGATTGCCACGACGTCATTATCACTCACCACCACCTTTTATATACTTTTATAAAAGAAGATAAATATATAATATATTTCTAGAACACTACATACAAATAAAGAAAATTTTCTAAACATTCAGTCCTACAGTACACGACAATATCTTTTTTTTTGAGCGACCAACAAATCAAACCCAACTCTCTGGGTACCCTTTCGACAAATTCAAGTATTCCGAGAGTATCCAAGTTGTTAAACACCAATTTCAGAGAAAACCAAATAACCCACCCACCTATAAACACGACAATAAAATTACTGGTAAACTCGTTTGACTCGACAAACCCAAATCCCATGATCTTCTATCATTATCCACTCATAATGACAGTACAGGACAATATCCGTATATGGGCTGGGCCTATTCGATAGTTCCCATTTCACAATCTCAACCTTCGAAGCCTTTAACCGTCAAGAATTATATAAAACCCAAACCCTAAATACCTAAAACCCTCTCTTCTTCTTCTTCTTCTTCTTCTTCACAATAATAATATCATTTATACTCCAAATCAAACATGGTTCGAAGCTTGAAAAACCCCAAGAAAGCCAAGCGAAAGAACAAGGTTATTCCCAAAACTATATCATTTATCCAATCGTTAATTAATTGAATTCTGTTTATGTGTTTAATTGAATGTTTTTATTTATAACATAATAATCAGACCTCAAAGAAAGCAGGAGATGGATCTTCCTCTTCATCAACCTCAATCCCTTCAATGCCAGCTAAGGTGTGGCAACCAGGTGTCGATGCTTTAGAGGAAGGTGAAGAGCTCCAGTGTGATCCTTCTGCCTATAATTCTCTTCATGCTTTTCACATTGGCTGGCCCTGCTTAAGGTTTATATTGTTATCCTTTTGTTGTTTGTTTATTGAGTCGTTGTTTTGTAATTAGAGTTATTAGTTTTATATAAGTATAGTGATTGGACTTCGTTTGATGTGTTGCAGTTTTGATATTGTGCGCGATTCGTTAGGGTTAGTTCGGACGGAGTTTCCGCACACGATTTATTGTGTTACTGGAACTCAGGTATTTTGAGTTCAAGTTTTATTGTTATAAAGAAATTATGAAGTTTTCTTATAAAATTCGGTTAGTGTGTCATTTTATGATGTTCTGTCTTTGTTTTATTAGGCGCACAATGCTCCGAATTCAATTGGAATATTTAAAATATCAAACATTTCTGGGAAACGTCGGGAACTAGTACCGAAGAAAGCATCGGATGACACGGATATGGACAGTGAGAGTAGTGATAGTGATGATGAGGAGGAGAATGATGGACCAAAGGCTCCTGTTTTCCAGGTAACACATGCCTGCCATTTATTTGTAGTTAGGATACTTATTTTTGTAATTTTTAAATTGTTTTTTGTTATAATATTTGTACGTTTTTGTAGGTGCGCAAGGTGTTCCATGAAGGTTGTGTAAATAGGATCCGTGCTATGACGCAAAAACCTCATATATGTGCATCTTGGGGAGATACTGGTCATGTGCAGGTATATCTGGCTACTGTGAAATTATACTGCTTTTTGAAAGAGTTACACAGATGGTCTTGTGGTATGTTAATTATATGGTTTTGGTCTCTAGGTTTGAGGAACTTACACCTTTATTTTTCATGTGGTATGTTCATTTCCTGTTTTGGTTCCTAAGTTTGTGGTATGTTCATTTGGTACTAATTGGCGTTAATTTCTCACAACCGACACCCATTCAGATGTCGGCGCCCTCCCAGTTACCGACACCACCGATCCAATGCCACCGTCGCCTCTAATCTACCCCTCTCAAACCATTGTTGGCATGTTGCACAGGCCAACACTAATAAACAGGTGTATGGTCTGATACTTGGATCCAAGCTGATTTGAACTACGCAAAAAGATTGAAAATGGCCGATTTTCTTCACAGACCTTTATATTCAAATGCAACTAAAGAGTTTCCAATTCCATTTAAAATGTTAACATCCCATTTTCTTTAAAATTCATCGTTTCTCTAACAAACAAAGTGGACGCAAATGAACAAAGTCATGTGTTTTTATTTGTATTTCTATAATACGACTTTGCAGCTCTCATGTAATAGCGTTCATTATAAATACGGTCCGTCTACTTTGTTTGCTTAGCAAAATGATGAATCTTGAGGAAGAAATTGGGATGTTTACATTTAAAAAAGAAGTGAGAAGTGAACTTTTGAATTGTATTTGGGTACATGGAAATCTGTGGAAAAATAACATTCTCACTTTTTTGTGGTTAATATCGACTTTGATCAAACTATACACGTTTATTTTGGTCGGCCTATAGAACAGTTGTTAAAGAGGAGTGGTGGTCGTGTGGAATAGTAATTTATAAAAAAATAACAGTATTTTCTAATATCTAGTGACCAAAACCGTAATATGGACATATCGCATGGACCATCTGTGTAGTTTTTTCATGCTTTCTTCTTTTCAAAAAGATAAAATATTCCATTTTTAGTGTTTTATTGTACTTAATCAAAATCTATGCTCCCGATGTCGCACAGATTTGGGATGTTGGCTCTCATCTAAACGCAATGGCAGAATCTGAAACTAATATTAGCAAGGATGCTGCCACAGTAACTAATCAACCTCCTTTAGTTAAGTTTACTGGTCACAAGGATGAAGGTTATGCAATTGATTGGAGTCCTCTAGTCCCTGGCAGGCTTGTTACTGGTATGAAGTATAAATAACTAAACTGTGGGATAGGGGAGGTCAAAACAAACAAAATTTTTGGGTCGGATCAGGTCACTGATTTTTTTTTAACTTAACGTTTGATTATGTCATGTGCTAGATTTAATCCTGCTCAGTGCTCAATCTTTTTGACGTGTTTCATTTTTAGCCAAGTTTTTTAAGTCTTATATGTTTAACCCATTAGCACTAACATAGAGCCCAAACCAACCCGTTTTCACCTAAACCGGTTGATATTAATATCATGGAATGGAATATACATTGTTTTTTCAAACAGCAAATCTTAAATTTGTTTATCTGATATCTTATTTAACAGTTTGTTTTTGTTATTTGGTTTTAAAAAGGGGACTGTAGGAATTGCATCCACCTATGGGAGCCAGCTTCTGACTCAACGTGGAATGTTGGTGATAAACCGTTTCTTGGACATACTGCCAGTGTTGAAGATCTGCAGGTACCCATTTTATCATTTTTCCTTGACGCCTGTATTCACTTGTCTTTTTATCCGTTTAATGTAAAACAGAAAACAAAATTGAGTAAAAGAACTCAAGATTTTTCAACATCTCTTTGATGCAGTGGAGCCCTACAGAACCATTTGTGTTTGCCTCCGGTTCTGTTGATAAAACTATAGCAATATGGGACACCCGTATAGGGAAATCACCAGCAACTTCTATTAAGGCACATGAAACAGATGTCAATGTTGTTTCTTGGAACAGGTTTGTACCATGCTTTATCTTTTAATTGAAGCTATTATGAACACATTATAATGTCCCTTTCTGCTTTGTTGGTTTTAATTAGGCTTGCAAGCTGTATGTTGGCATCTGGTAGTGATGACGGGGCCTTTTCTATTCGGGATCTTAGAATGCTCAAGGTATATCTTCAGAACTAGTTTACAATAGTCAACAAAAACTACACTTTTTTTCTGATTCTTTAGGTTCAGAATAATCGGATTTGGAGATAATTCTATATCGGAAAAATTGATTATAGAGATAGATGTGTTATCTAACTAGTAATTAATCGTAACTTTAATCAACCATCTCGTTCTAGTTTATAAGAATACATCCAAAGACCTCCCAAAAAGATTAACTTTATATCTGTGTACTATTAAGATTGATATCTTGTAAAACTAGTAGCTTTTTTAGTTATTTACTGTTCTATTTGTGCAGGAAGGTGATTCTGTGGTAGCTCACTTTCAGTACCACAAACATCCAATAACATCCATTGAATGGAGTCCACATGAAGCGTCCACATTGGCAGTATCATCAGCTGATAATCAGTTGACGTATGTGTTTCTTTTACATAAGTTTTGTAAAACCGTTTGGAACGTTTTTACTAAATGATCTCCGTATAACACTATTTTCGTTCAAATTTCAGAATTTGGGATCTGTCTTTAGAACGAGATGAGGAAGAAGAAGCCGAGTTTAAAGCCAAAACACAGGAGGAGGTACACGCACCCACAGATTTGCCGCCACAACTTCTTTTTGTTCATCAGGTTAACTTACCCTCTTGAATCTTGATGTTATCAGTTAGAATATTGACCTTTTTTTATAACTTTTGCTGACCTTTTGGTTTTACGTAAACAGGGACAGAAAGACTTGAAAGAACTTCATTGGCATACCCAGATTCCGGGAATGCTCATATCTACAGCCGCTGATGGTTTCAACATCTTAATGCCTTCAAACATTGAAAGTAATCTTCCTGCTGCTAATGCTGCTGCTTGAACCCCATGATCCGCCCTATCCCAGTATCTCAACTTAAAAAAAAATGATCGTTTGGGTTAGTAAGTGAAGAACTGGATTGAATATCTGAGAAGGGTCGAGTTTTTCCATAAATGGTGTCATCGAGTTAAAGAGTGCGTCACATGAGAGACATGGTGTTATTTGTACCAGTGCTAGGAAGTTTTGAGTTATGTGAAAATGGGGTTGCATGTTATGTTTTATAATGCAAGTGTACCTTATGCATGATATTCTTAGAACTTTTGCATCAATTTTATATGCTGTTTAGTGTTTGAAGTTTGTTAATGCAATGCTTGCGATATTTTGTTACCGTGTAAGATAGTGGCGAAACTAGAATTTCTTTATTAGGGTCATCATAGGACATCGACTACGACTAGAGGGTCCAAAATCATTTTTTCCCAAAAGTATACTTGGTATTCTTAGACACTTGCTTTAATTTTATATGCAGTTTAGCTTTTGAAGTTTGTTGATGCAATGCTTGCAATATTTTGTTACCGTGTAGTATGGTGGCGGAACCCGTTTTTTTTTTATGTAGAGGCTACAACTAGAGAGTCCAATCCGCCTTCCCACAGCCCACCAAATGTTCTTCGCCGCTATACTACAATTGACTAGAAGGTGATACACTGGTTCGACCGCATCTTTGGCTCCATTTGAATACCTCTACACTCCAGTTTAGTAAATGTCTGAATCTTCCCCTCCAACGCTTTCCAAGTAAAAAAAAAAAAAACATTAGCCTTCGGTAGAGCCCAATTATACCAACCCATAACATAGTCAACAAGGGGCACGGTACCAACCGCACCCAAATCTATCCTCACAGCTTTAACCTCAAAATCGTATCCGATTCCTGATCCCCAACAACATCTATCCGTTTGAGAGCTAATTTGAGCCTGCCTAAGAATACCCATGAGGCTGATATATTCCGTTCATTCCAGCGCCGAAGCTGGGTGAGACTTCCACCTCCATTCCCACATGATGGCATTCCCTATTTTCCCATAATTGTCACAGACCCAAGCACCCTTATTTTCAGCTTTATTAAACACATTAGGAAATTTAGTACAAACAGCCTCATCCCCAACCCATTTATTGTAAAAGACAAAAAAAAAGTTTTTGTTGAGAGTGGGATTTGAACCCACGCCCTTTCGGACCAGAACCTTAATCTGGCGCCTTAGACCAACTCGGCCATCTCAACTTGGTTGATCTTTGTTTCTTGTTTATTCTTTTAAATGATATTTCTAAAGGAATCAACAGCTTTGAATATTTCATGGTTCTAGTATGTTTTCTTATAAAATCATGAACACAATGGTTCTATAATTTGGATCAGATATCATCACTCATTACATATATTAATCAACATTTTTTTTTCTGAACGGGGATGACGTGGGAAAAGAAGCTCCAAACCAATTTTCTAGTTTTTGACTTAAATTTGGAGTTATGTTTTTTTTTTCCGTAATTTAAGTAGAAGTTTTCGAATTCTATCTCTAACTCTGAGTTTTCTATACGTGCATAATATGCACATATGGATAGAACTTTCATTAAATAAAGCTTATATTTTTTTAAGTTAAATGCATGTAATTTTCATATTAAGACTACACATGTTTACAAGTTTGTTTGATTTATTTTCATACATCTCACATTTATATGATTGTGTTATTCAACTGCAGAAAGCATGAACACTTGGCATTTGACAACACATGATACAACAAAACATGCAGGCATTATAATCAAATGTTCCATTACCATTATCCATATGTGTCCTTCAATTTTTATGACAAAGTGCAAATGAATGACTACAAGTAACAAAAGTTCAAAGAATATTTTACCTTTCTAAACTCAATGTGACATTGTACATCAACCCTTTCTTTATAACAACAAAAGAATCTACAAGCAATTTAAGCACACTTTCTTTTATGAAGACTAGCTAGTACAGCCACCCCTTCTCGAAGGAACCGTGTTTTGATCGGTATAAAGCTTCGAACCCATGATTTCCTACGATGGAAGCTCCGGGAGAGACTGAACGGGCTCAGACACTTCCCATTTTTGAAGAATAGCGAGTACTGTCACCGCCTCTTGAAGGAACACGTGTTTTGATCGGTTTAAGCTTCAGTCCCAAGCTTTCAGGAGATAGAAGCTCCGGGGAGACACTGAACGGGCTCAGAGTGCTTCTAGGGCTGCCGTTAGATTGACTGGGCCTATACAATCCAAACCCAATTAGAAAATACTCCAACGAAACCAACATTGCTTGTGGCTGCTCTTCTGTCACCATTGATCCACACCCCTGCACCTGCAGATCCTCTATCAGATCCATCATATGTATATTCTATTATTCTGCTAAATAGGCGGGTTGGGTTATGGGTCATAATGTGTAATTTGCATAAACCGACGGTGTTGGACTGATGCTTTAAGCATATAAATAGTTACTATGCGACTTTCGATTAGTTAACCCATGTCATTTTCTGCAAGTATTTATACATTACTCTACCAATAAAATACAACCCATATTGACCCGTTTACATGTAAACGCGTTGAGATTGGGACCTCTTAGAACAACATGCACAAACATAATCATACCTCTACCAAAGCACTAAATCTCCGGTCAAGTTTTTCAGACATGTGGAGGGCTTCAGAATGGAACAGGGAGCGGTCCCCGACAAATATAAGCGTTCGGCATTTTAGTTTTTCCAAATCTTGAGTGATGTCGGGTCTCCTATCAATTGCTTGAAGAAACCTCAACACATTAATACTTTGCCTCTCATTCAATAGCTGCGAAAAAATGTATCCGCTTATGTATCATTCAGTCCGTAGAAAAATAAACGAAAAGAGCTTACATATCTAGAAGACAAACCTTTCTACATGCTTGAACAATATCCGATTCAGCGGTATCTAGAGTACCACGAACTTCCTGATTTATTAGTCGATTATCACAGTCAACAAATCCGCACATGAAAATTCTATGTTATGAAATGAAAAAGTTATTATGGTACCTTACTGAAGTATCTTTGAATTAAGCATTCCTTCGACAAGCTACACATACCGTAATAATATAGCAAATTTGACACCAACTATGCATCAAAGGAAAATATACAATTAATATAGAGAAAATGGCTCTATAGTAAAATGATATAAGGTGTCACACAACGAACCTTATTGTATAGCCATTCGGTCCAAGAAGGCGCCTTGCACAAAGGCGAAATGAGTATCAACCCCGTAACTCTGTCTCTATATCTTGTCTGCCATATAAACCAGACCCAAACCCTTAAAAATGAACCGTGGCGTAAACCCTCGACATAATATTGTGTTTTAACATACCGCAAATAGTGTAAGAAGATATGCACCCGCCATTGCCCCCATGCACATCACTGAACCGAGCCTGAACAACAAGAAATAATATCATACTAACACACGTTTAGAGGTGTAAAGATCAAAGATGTGCGGATTGGGTAACATGTCATTTTACTTCGCCTTATTCGCAAGCACATTTTGTCCATATCTTTGCATTTATTATGAACAAGTAACGCATTTTAATGATTTAAATAAACCATATTTTGTCCCTTTTAGCTAATTTTTGTCACTTGACCCGTTAACCCGTTTGAGCTAAAACACAACCCAAATTGACCCACTCATAAGTAAACATGTTTAAATTGCCAACTCGATACCCAATATTAGAATATTATATGAAGGAGACAGTTAAGTGTTATGATCTATTTACCTAAAATGATTAAGAACCTCAAGAATTTGATCACATAGATCATCAACAGACGGGACGGGAACATCAGGGCAAATGGATGCAGCTCCTAACTGCAACAACTCTTGTGCAAATCCCAAAACACATTATTAGTTAATAATATAATCATGATCATTAACTTGTGATCACAGAACACGAAATACGTCCATTAGCAGACCTCATGACCGGGTGGCGTAATGTGATAAATGCAGAAATTGTGTAGTAGCAAAGACGCTGCTTCAGGACAGAAGAACAGTCCTTGAAAACATGACATATCTATCCATAATTTGAACAGAAAGTCAAAAGACAACGATCACAAAACACGTAAAAATACATACTAATCGCGCAATGCAGAAAATCTTACGATTCAAGGCTACATCAGGATACGTAATCAACGGCGGTTTCTCTTCATCTCCATATAAAATAACAGACACACAACCATGACCTGTCCGAACGATGTGTTCCTAAAGAACAATTTCACAAACGTGCAGAATAATAATCACATAATTATATGGCAACCAAGAATTTTCTTATATTTTTTTAAATACATTTACACTTACATATCATTGTTAACATATTTATCAATCATTTCTATACATTTTAATAAAATTAGGGAAAAACAACCTTAAACCTATTGGGTATCCAACAAATAATCAAAAATCAAATAAAAACAAGAAAAAACCAATCTTTAACAACAATAATCCAAGAAACAAAGTGGGTATGTAAAAAATGATCTAAAATCCATTATATTATACAAATCTTGAAATAAAATGTAAAAAAATGATACCTTTCCACCAAGATAAAGAGTTTGCATATCAACGGCTATGGAATGGGTGGAATCATCCTCCATGGCCGTTATGTTTCTTCTGCTTTTGTTTCTGTGTCTAGAAACTCTCCATAAATCTATGAATATGTAGAATCTTTTATAATGACTGTATATATGAGTTGTAAAATAATAAAATGTAAAAGGGTGCCAATTGCCCTCCATTAACGGCTTTCCCTCGAATGGTGGTGGATTGATTGCGAATTTGTCAACATATGTAACTTTTTGTGATGTTAGTTAAATCTTTAACCGGTTGTTAATGTAATATTCATTTAGTTAATTGGTGTTTGTTTTTTCAAAGGTAAAATGTTACTAGTCTATGAACCATATATGCATAAAAAGAGGTGAATCAAACCTCTATGGTCCGCAAGAAGAAGAAGAAGACGGTTTGTTTTTTAACGTCTGTTGAATGTTAAAATAAACTGTTGGTGGTGTACAGATGATGGTGGTGGACGGTGGACGATGGAGGTGAGATGGAGGTGGATGGTGGTGATGGAGGTGGAGGTAGAGGTGGACCGTGGTGGTGGACAGTGAGTGGTGGTATTTAGAGGGTGTTTGGGATTGAGTTTCAAAATAACTTATTAACTTATTAGCTTTTTCAATAAGCCAATAAGTCAATAAATTGTTTGTGTAACCCAAAAGCACTGTTTGGGATTGAGTTTGGAAATGTAAAAGTGCTTTTGATCAAAAGTGCTTATTGGTTTATGATTTTTTGAAAAGGAGTTTTAAAAGAAGTGTTTGGATTAGCTTTTGGGATGAGAAACGTCAAAAAGTCAATAGATTGTCTTTTTTTTAAATGTTTCGCTTAACTTATTGTGAATATTGGTTGTATGGGTGGTAAATTTGTAAGTTTTTTCCAAAAGTCAAAAGCCAAAAGCCAGAATTTCTAACTTTTCAAAAACAGTTTTCCACCCTTAAAAGCCAAAAGCCAAAAGTCAAAACAGTTAGAGGGTGTTTGCTGTTTGGGATTGAGTTACAAAACATCTTATTGACTTATTGGCTTCTTTCAAAAGCCAATAAGTCAATAAGCTGTTTGTGTAAACCAAAAGCAATTTTGGTTTTGGCTTTTCAATAAGGGTAGAAAAAACTGTTTTCAAGAAGTCAGAAGATCTGGCTTTTTGCTTTTGGTTATTTACATTAATAAGCTAAACCAAACACTTTTTAAAAAAACTTATTGACTTATTGACTTTTTCCACTATAAAAGCTAATCCAAACACTTTTTTTTAAAAAAAAAAAAAAAAAAAACTCATTTTCAAAAAGTAATAAGTCAATAAGCAATTCTAAACAAAATCACCTTTGGAGTTAAATAAGCAATCCCAAACACCCTCTTAACCCTTTGCAGACCTTAGAAGATTTTAGAAGTGACTAGGCCAAGTCTACACTAAAAAGAGCCCGCGTAGACGTTTTGTAATTAAACGTCTTAAAAAAACAAACAATCTGTAGATGACAATGTCTACGTGTGGTCTACACGGCGTAAACAGAAAAGCCATCGCAGATTTAAAAAAACAAACAAACTAACACCTTAATAAATAAATAGATCTTTTGTTGTTTGTGTTAATACTTAATAGTCAAAATAATGTAAATTTAATAATTTGTTTATATAAACATGAAATAGGTAATTAAGTCCTGAAATCCTGATAAGTGATATCTATATCTATACTATATTATAATGGTTAAAATAGTCATTTCATGTCAATTTTAAGATGACATATAAAAGGTCACAAGGTAAACAACTATCTTATTATCAAATCCTCCCCTTTATGCCCATATGTTCAACATTTGATTACAATTGTACAAATGAGTAATGCTAGTCATTAACTTATGTTAATGAACTAAATAAGAAATTGATGGTTATGTCTAACATATTAATAGCCAATAAACCATCAAAGGTATATTCACAACCTTATTACTTTATCAAAATGTGTATATACAATACATCTTGACGATTATTTTGTGTTGCATGTATAACTATGTGGAAGTTTCATCATGGCATTAATTCTTTTTGTGCTATATTTGGAGCACTCACCTCCACTTTATCATGCTTATTTTGCAATGACAGTATCACGCCACGGGTAATCTCTTCCGTGATGCTTGCTCGTTTGACATTTCAGCCTATTTTTAACTAGCAAGTTTTATAATAGTAATCAAGTTGTAAATTTTTGCCCCGCAGCAACGCACGAGTTTCTCACTAGTCTGGATTAAACAACCAAAAAATATGTTTTTTTCTTAAAGTGCTGATAAAGGAAAAGTGACTTCTTGTAATGACAGCAAGGCTTTAAAGCTTAAGCTTTGGGTTCAAGTGATCAAATGATTTATGGCCGCCCAAATATGCCAAATACATTCTAAACAAAAACATTAGCTTAGAAATCAGTCAATCAGACCCGTCACTTTAGTACATCACATTATTTTAATCATCTACTTTAAAAAATTACATTTTTTCTTCAACCTATATCAATCCAGACCTCAAACTCATCTTCCTTAGACCCCCCGTAGTGGGGCGTGATATATCAAAAAAATTGAAAAATAGCGCCCCACACCATTACGGGGGGGCGCTATAGAGCCAAAACAAGCCGGGGCTTTATAAATATAACGCCAAAACCAAACAACCTCCTCCAATAAAAATGTGACACGTGGCGAGGGCAAAAAAACGGTCAAATATTTTTTGACCGTTGGACACATTTAACTTTGAACAGTAACTTTGTTTTTTTTAAGATTATATATATAGGCTAAGTATCCTATAGAAACCTTGGTGAGTTGTGAAAACCCTGAAAACCCATCCAATGGTGCACATCCATCCACGTATACCCTTACTATGAAGCTCACCAAGGGCAAGATTGTCAAATGAATGTTGGTCATTCCCCCATGCACTGACCATAAGATCTTTTTTAAATCCTGACAACATATTCACGCAGACATCCTTTTTCACCTTCCTTTTTGTACTATCAAAAAGTGTTTCCACCTCCATCATCAATAAATAAC
Organism: Ambrosia x helenae; assembly: GCA_030844895.1. NCBI lineage: Eukaryota > Viridiplantae > Streptophyta > Magnoliopsida > Asterales > Asteraceae > Ambrosia > Ambrosia x helenae. Next base: position 100,328,573 of record CM061230.1, on the reverse strand, counting down.
ATCAACTTGAGATAGAGTCAACCACCATTTTCATTATCCCATTTTCACTCCTTCTCTCCACCATAATGGCGTTTCATTAAATGGCTTCCTCATTCAATTCTGTCCCCAATCGTTCAACCCAATCTGATTTCATGGACGATGACAGTGATTTTGGCTCTCCTACCCACCTTGTCCCTCACAACTTGGACCAGTTCTCCGAATTTAATGAGGATCCAATTTCGGTTGTTCTACATCTGACAGGTTACACAACTCTTCAAACCTCAACATTTATTTTTGTTATTTTTTTGTTTGTTAGTTTTTTATGGTTTTTTGTTTAATTTTTCAGATAACAACCCTCCCCTACATACCAGATCTCTGTCTCATGTTGTTGTTGAGGATGGTCCAGGTACATTTTATTTTTATTATTGTTTTTTTGTTTTCTAGTTTTTTATGTTTTTTGTTTAATTTTTCAGATAACAACCCTACCATACATAGCAGATCTGTGCCTCATGTTGTTGCTGAGGACGGTCCAGGTGTTGTTTTTTGTTTTATCCTTTTTCTTACGTGCAAATCCATATTTTCCATTTGTACCAATTTTTTCCAGTTTTTTTTAACCCTAAGTTTTAAAAACCTGCTTTCTTTTTTTGTATGAAATGATCTTACAATCTAGTTACATTTTTTTTTCATGTTTGCCGAGTTAAAACAATAGGTATATGTTTGCAGAGTTTAAAACAATATAACAATTTTTATCCCATTTTTTTTACATAAATAAATTTTTTGCATAGTTCTGTTTTTGTAAACTAATTGCATTTAAAAAAAAATACTTTACAATATAAGTTTTTTTTAGAGTAACCAAATAATTTTATGTAAACCAAGATGTTGTTTTTTTAATTTTGGGCCATCTGTGTGTTGTAAGTTCACAAAAGTAACACCTTTTACACTAACATATTTAAGTGTGGTGTCTTATTATATTCCTTTTTTTTAGAACGTTTGTTAGAAGATATTAAATCTCATTTAAGAGTCACTGATGACCTAGTCAACATTGTCAAACTGATGTTTGTTTATCTGCTGATGACCCGTCACTGATGACCTAGTCAACATTGTCAAACTTATATTTAGAAGATATTAAATCTCATTTAAGAGTCATAACTCCCCGTTATGAGTGGAGGACCCCTGACTTTTGTATATAAATAATGTTGTGTATGATAATCAATTAAGGAAATTGGCTAAATAAAACATTTTTTTCACCATAATAGCCCAACACATGTTAATTTCTTTTATACTTTTTTTCATCATGTTTTTGTTTTTTTTTTTTTGTAAAATGTTACACTATTTCCTTATATGCTGATGACCCGTCACTGTGTGCTTTTATGTAATTTATTTTTTATGTTTCATAGAATCATTTGCATTTTCGTGCCTTATGTTTGGTTAGTGAAAAAAAGCGAAAATAAAAAAGCTTAGTGTATTACCTTCACAGAGTACATGCATTTCCTTTTGAAAATATCAACTAACTTTTTTTATAAGTGTTATTTTTATGTTTGTAGCCAAGTATGTTTAAGGGTATGTTTAATAGTCAACATTGTCAAACTAATATTTAGAAGATATTAAATCTCATTTTAAGAGTCATAACTCCCCATTTTATGAGTGGAGGACCCTTGACTTTTGTATATAAAGAATGTTTTGTAATCAATCAAGGAAATTGGCTAAATAAAACAATTTTTGTTTCATAATTGCCCAACACATTTTAATTTCTTTTATACCTTTTCTTAACTTTTAAAGATGTTTGGCCCACTGACCTTTTCTTTGAAACATGACCAACATACTAATTTTCTTTATATGCCTCTTTGTGTTTTTACAGAGATTAACCAGGAGCCTTTTTATGTCTTCCAAACTCCGAATGGAACCCGTATGTGGACTCCAAATGTTGATTTGAAGGTTACTCCAATCATTGGGCGTTCTTTTGATAATTGGGAAGATGCCTACAACCTCTATGGCCTTTACGCTCAAGAATCTGGTTTTTCGGTTAGGAAAGGACAATCCAAGGTATGGAACGGCATTGTCACGCATAAATATTATCGTTGTAACAAAGCTGGTAAGCCTCAAAACAAGCGTACATTTGACACCTTATGCGACGAATCCCTGAAATTTCGTCAAACGACCTTTACACTCAGCGATTGCAATGCACACATTTGTGTTATGTTTTGCAAAAATAGTGGTCGCTTTATTGTTCAGAAGTTTGTAGAGGAGCATAACCATTGTCTTGTCGATATTCATAATCGTGATCTTACAAAGTCTGGTAGGAAGCTTAGCTTTTCAGCTAAGCAGTTTATTCATCAAATGAGCCTCAACAAGATTGGTCCGGTTAAAGCTCACAGCTGCTATGTTTCTCTGAAGGGGGGGCATCATAATGTCCATGGTACACCATCCGACTTCAAAAACTTCAGCCAGAAACTGAGAATTTATATTGGTGAAAGAGATTCTCAGTTAGTTTTGGACCGGTTTCGTGATCGTTTTGACAGCTTACCAGATTTCTTTTATGACTTTGTTGTTCAAAATGGTCAACTTATTTCTGTTTTCTGGGCTGATGAAATCTCGAAGCTGAACTACAAGGTTTTTGGTGATGTTGTCGCATTTGATGCTACTTATCAAACCAATAAGTTAGTTATTTTTTATCATTCTTACTTTCATTTTTTAATTTTTTTCTGTCAGCTGTCCCTATATTTTTATTCCACTATATTATGTTGTTTGATAAGTCACTTTTTTACATATATAATCTGTCACAGGTACAACATGATTTTTGTTCCATTTACTGGTGTGGATTATAACAAGCATTGTGTAACCTTTGGTGCGGGTCTCTTGTTTAATGAAACCATTGATTCTTACAAATGGTTGCTTCAATCGTTTCTCAAAGCTCATGGAAAGCAACCACTTTTGGTTTTATCTGATCAAGACCCGGCCATGAGGCAAGCAATACTCCAAGTGTTTACTGAATCTCGCCACCGCCTTTGTATGTGGCATATCATGAAGAAGTTACCTGTCAAGGTAATAAGTGTGTAAAAATCTTTTTGTTGATACTTATAGGATATTTTATTCAACTTATTTTCTTTTTTTTTGCTGCAGATTTCAGGTGATATGTTACAGAACACAGATTTCAGGCAGTGCATACATCGCTTGGTTTGGAATGTTTATATAAAGCCATCTACCTTCGAGAGCCGTTGGCAAGAACTGTTGGACAACTTTGGTTTGCACGATCATTCTTGGCTGAATGAAATGTATGAGATCAGAGATCGTTGGGTGCCTACTTACTTTCGAGAGATCCCCATGTGTTGCTTGATGAAAACTACATCACGTTGTGAAAGCTCTAATGCGTCTTTCAAAGTTAATTCCACAAGTGCTAATACGCTTGTTCAGTTTATGATGTGTTATGAGACTAGAATTGATGCTCAGCGATACCGGCAAAGGATGGCTGATTACAAGACTTCTTCCTCACAATTTATAGACAGCACCGGTTTAGCCATTGAAAAACACGCTTTTGAGTTGTATACTCACAGCATTTTCCTTGAAGTACTAAAAGAGATTGCTAAGGGGAAGGAATGTTGTTATGTCTCTAACACTAAACCGGTTGATGATATATTGGTTTTCTCAGTTACTCACCTAGATCGAATGAACGGTTACGTTAATGTGTTTGAGGTAAATTTTTTAGATTCATTAGAACATCCAATTAAATGTGTTGGCTTTGATCCTACTTGGTACAAGTTTTTAATTATTCTTTTTTTTTCCTACCAGGTAAAGTTCAACCCACTTGATTCATCGGCTGAATGTTCGTGTAGGGGTTTCATCCGAATTGGTTATCTTTGTCGTCACGTGTTTTGTGTTTATCGGGTAAAGAATGTTCAAAAGATTCCTGCCATGTATATTTCTGCAAGGTGGTTACGTGATGCATTGCCGAAGAGGATTTTTTCCATTGAAAATCGTTATGGCGTTGATAACACCCCTCTAGCTGTTATGCGTAATCAGATTTTAGATTTGGTTACAGAATGTGTTGATGTCGTTCGTACTGACACCGATCTTCTCTCTAACTTGGTTGACCGCTTAAAAGATATCAAGATTAATCTTGTTGATCACAGGTCTATTGAAGCTCCTACTGTTGAATCAAATGAGGCTGTTGTTGAGGAGTTGGTGGGCCAACCGTTCGATGTGGAGGTTGAATGTAACAATCCTGAAGTTGTTCGTACTAAGGGTTGTGGAAGGAATCGACGTTTGAAGTCTGCTGTTGCTGAAGCGAAGGCTGCGAAGCCCCCTAAAGCTCCTAGACTCTGCCACACTTGCATGAAATATGTTATAAATCATGATTCCCGTAACTGTAGGAAGATGTCAAAGGTTGTGGAGAATGATTCTGGCTGTGGCAGCTCCCAAAGCCAGACCCCCTCTTCAGCTACTTAGGTCTGTTTTTATGTTGACTATCTCTGAGCCAATTATCTTTTTTTGAAGTTCTTTTTGTCTTTAGGTGTATCACTATTTAACTCTATTCAGACTGTTACTACTGTAACATTTTGCTACTCCAGATTGTTACTTCTGTAACATCTTGAACTTCATGGTGGATTGTGCATCCTTTTTGGGCTCAGCATAGTTTATGTTGTTTTTTATGTAGTGCTTATCTGTTTATGTAGTGGTTACGTGGTTTATGTAATGTAAAATGTTATTTTTCGTATTATGTTTTTTCGTTGTTATTTTTTTATCTTCTTTTTGCACATGAAATTCTTTTTTTAGGTATCAAAATCATGGTTGTCAACCTTGTTAAATTTATGAAAAAAAAAAAAACATTTTTAAATCTCATACTTTGTTTTTGGAAACATAAAGTTGGATAGATGTCCGCTACATTATACACCATTCGGTTTACACACAACATATAAAACCACCTTATAAAATCATACAAATAATAAATATCTTCATTCATATCCAGCCGCCCCCCAGATGACTTTCGAAAATACTAATGATATAACAAGACACCATATTATGTAATTCTTCCTTTTTAGCTTGGTATTGAGGTAACCAACTTCTGCTTCCAGCCTATTCTTTGACCTTAGTAAACCGGGTATTATCTTTGTCGAGCGTTCACACATTGGCGGATCAAACCACTTGAAGTACTGACAGCCGTTCTAATTCAAATTATACAACTTTAGTTTCAACATTTAGGCGATAAACATTCCAACTTATTAAACTATAAATTTCTAAAAAATAAACATTTTTTTGTTCCATTTTTGTACCTGTAACGGACAAGTATAGAATCGTCGACCCGGGTTGTCGTTTGTCCAAGAGGTCTTGACAATTGCTTCTCTTCTACAATTACACAACTCCATGCCGTTAACACAATACCACTTTTTGTGTGAAGAAGGTAAGGAAATAAAAGAAAATTTTGAATGTGTTTTTCTCGATGGGGGATATGATATACAGATGCCTTTGGACACAAATTGGTGGACACAATCCTTTTATTTATATCATATCTTATGTTTTGGAAGCTAGTGAGTAGGCTATACTAGGAATAGCTAGGTGAATGGTAAACTTGTTAATGTGGTACACATGCACGTGATTGTTTTTTTTTGCAAAAAAAAAGTAGTATATATAATTGCAAAGTATGTTTGATTTTGTACTAGTTGTAAGTGTGTAGTCAAAATCAAGATGTCTACATCACACTATCAAATACTAAGTCTAATTTGTTTTTAATAGAGAACACTTTTTTTCTTTTTAAATTTCTGTTTTTTCATTTTTATTAAACTATTTTTTCTAGAGCTTTTTTTTTGTTGTAATTTTGAACAAACATAACATATAAATACTTATACTCACACACGTAATGTGGTGTTTACAATAAACAAAAAATAAGGTTAGTTGATATTAACCCCAAAAAAACAATTTTTTTGATAACAATACTTGTTATAATTACTCCAAACTTAATAAACAACAATTCATATTGGAGAATACGAACACTAGAAAATACAAATAGGTTCAGAGTACGAATTTTGGAACACATTTCTTAGAATTCAGTTAGTTCCACGGGTTGGAGAATACAAATCCCAATCAATTCCACTAAACCATTCATCATCAGAAAACCAATCAAACCCATCATAAGGTTGAATAATAGGTGGGGGTTTTTTGGTTTCACCACTTCCTGGTTGTGGATAAATCTTTGGAACGTGTATGTTTTTTGGATGAATTGCGAAATAATAATCCCAATCAATAGTTTTATACCATTCATCATCGTCCTCAAATTCATCTTCCCTTTTTGGAGCCATACGAACATTTCCTTCTTCCTTTTTTGGAATTCTTGCAACGCGTATGTTACTTGGACCATCGTTAAATGTCCCCCCGTAAGTTGAAAAAAACGAATCGTGATGATTAGCATTAAACGATTCATCATCGGATTCAATTTTTCCACTAGGAGGGACGTGCATTTTCCGTTCTCCACCAAATACATGATTTTTAGTTTCAAAGATTTTTGGAACATTTCGTTCTTCCCTTTCTGTAATTTTTAAGCCGTGTTCCTCTTTTTTGACAACCTTAAATCAACAGAAAAAATTTTATTTTCATCAATAGGAATAGTTGTCTTTATTTTTTAATACGGTAACACACACTAACCTTCATGTTGGCATATACATCTTTAGAAGCGGACATCCGCATAGACGATGTAGAAGCATTTGTTGAGGAACTTGTAGGTGTTGTTGCTAATTTCCTTAGCCTTTTCCCAACCTTCACGTATTTCACCTGTTTTGATTTTTCTTCCATGTTTCCTTGATTTACCTTATGCTTGCCAAGTTGACATTCCTTTTTTTGGTTTGAGTTTTTTGTCTCTATGCTATATTTTTTTGTAGTTTTTTTTTTGATACTTATGAGTTATCAGTATAGTAAATCTCCTCACTTAAATAAGACTTTGGGCCCTTAGACTTTGGTTGGCATCATTTATATCAAACCTTTTAGGTAGGTAAAGTAAATAAATATGCTTAGATGTTACACTTTAGAAGTTTTTTAATAAGGTGTACTTTATGTAAAAGAGAATAAAATAGCGTTTATGGGATTTCACTTTTTATATTTGATATCCTTGTTATCACAATTACTACTACCTCTCACCTACGAAAAAGTAAAAAATAGCTCTCCTTATGTTAATGTCAACAGTAACATTTTTTTAAACATTTTTTTTTGTTACATTTTTTTCTAGTGTTGATTTTATACGTAACATTTTTGTGTAATAACATCTTTAAATTACACACTTACATTTTTTCCTTTTTTTTTGTTTTTTTTTTTTTGCCTCTCATCTACAAAAAAGTAAAATAGTTGTCTTTTTGATTCATACGTAACATATTTTACGTATCGTTTTTTTTAAATTACACACTTACAAATTTTCCATTTTTTTTTTATAATTGTCTAAAACTTTAGGTAACATCAACCAATTTTTTATAATTGTCCAAAAGTGTTAACGTACAATATAATATAAAAAGTTTTACATAAGACCAAATACCCAAACCAAACGATAATCTATTTACTTAGTTTTTTTTTATCCTTTACATGGCTTTTCACATTTAAAATATTACATTAAAGCCTTTTTTTTTCACATCAATCGTGATAGGTTGATGTTACATAAAGTTTTTTTGTATTATAATTTTTACACGTCTCAATTTACCCAATGTTTTTTTGACAATTATGGTGACAGTCATTTTAATAGAGAGGCGTGTACTTTCTGCAAAAGAGCATAAAATAGCGTTTACACAGTGGTGTTACATTAAATCCCGTGCTAGAAACGAATCACTATACACTATGGGATTTCATTTTTTATTTGATATGCATACGTAACATATCTCTGTAACAGTAACATTTCAGTCTTGTTATCAAAATTACTACTACCTCCCACCTACCAAAAAGTAAAATAGTTGTCCTTCTATTAATATCAACACTAACATTTTTCTGAAACATTTATTGCGACAATTTTTTTCCAGGCTGATTCATACGTAACATATTTGTGTAACAACATGTTTTAAGTTACACACTTACATTTTTTCCTTTTTCTTTTTCTTTTGTTTTTTTTTATTTTTTTTTATTTTGTCTTTTTATGTTTCACCTCTACCTCTCATCTACCCAAAAGTAAATTGGTTATCTTTTTCTTAACTTTAGGGACAAATATTTTTTAACTTTTGTTGTCACATTTTTTCCACAGTTTTGATTCATACGTAACATATTTTATGTATCAATATTTATAAATTACACACTTAGAATTTTCCATTTTCTTTTTTTTTTGTTTGTTTGTCCTTGTTCTGTCCCATCCTTGGTCATTCTTCGCAATATGTACAAAATTTTTTTTACATAAGGCTTTTGATGGGGTGAGAGGGTAGGTTGGAAGGTATTAGGCACTTTTAGTACTTTTTTATTTCTTTTTTCAATAATAACTTTTTTTACAAAATATTTTGTACATATTAGCCCCATAGTCTCTAGCACCCTATGGCCTAAATAGTCCATTTATTTTTTCCTTACACCATTTGACATGACATCTCAACTTTTTTACAAATTTTATTTTTGTATATGTGAGTTCTAAAAGAATGTGCCAGGATGGATATGAAAAAGGAAAAAAAAAAAAAAAACATAAATGGAAAATGGTGTAACAACTTTTTGTAGTTTTGATTTCTTTTTTACAACTTTTTGTTAATGTTTTTTTTTTTTTTTTGTAGGGCATGTACTTTTGTAAATAATAACCATTTTTTTTACAATTTTGTTCTTATGTATTAATGTCTAACATTTTATGTTTGATGATGCACTTTTTTTTGTCCTAGAACAAACTTTTTTACATATATTTGACATGACATCTCTACATTTATGGTCTAAAATTTCATAACTCTTCAAATACTATTAACAATTTTTTTAATAGTATATGGATCAATTAGTCAAGTGTCTTAACATATTTAAGACCTAAAAAATAAACAAGGTTCCAACAATAACCATTACACATTAAGTTAAAATAACATTTTTACTAGATACTAAGTAGGCAACTGCAATAATACAAACTATCTTAATTAACGTTAGGCGCACTAAAAATTAACGTCTAGTAACTGAAAATTGAATCAAAGGAACAATCAGAATCCGTCCCGCGTTCATCTTCCCATGGATCATGCCTTTCCCACTCCCACTCCATCTCTCTTGTAGCTGCTCCGTAAGACCAATCCGCATACTCTGCCCCGGGTCTGTTTCGTAACCTTCTGCCCAGCTCGGTGTGTAATGAGCCGGCTGTGCGTAATCATACTCGCATGGTTCGTAGCACTCTTCAGTCACAACTCTTTGACCCGTTTCATTGTTATCTTCCGGGAACAGGAGATCATAGGCCATATTTAAAAATAAGTCATCATTATCATTATCTTCATCTCCCAACCTTTGGGTTTGAATGTCTCCCAACCTGATGGGTATGTTATCATCCTCGGCTCCCACGTTACTGCCCCCCAGTTTTTCCTTCTGGTAATTGTTAACCTCAGGGTGTAGAACCTTGAACAGTGCCAACATATCATCGTCATTTGCATCTACATATACATTTTGTTCCGGAATAGTGTTTACTACCATAGGATCTGGTCCGAAATGTTGTGGGAGGTTGATCTCATCTTCGTCAGGAACAGCATTTCCACCTGCTTGGACATGAGGGTGATTTGGAGGGTTAAGGTAATAGTCAACGGGTAGTAAGTATCTGTTGTTGAAAACATCTTCTGGAGGTGTGTTTGGTGTGGACTCCATTTTTTGAGAAGTTTTTCAAACTTACATGTGTGTTGGTGATGGGATCCCTTGTTAAGTATTTCTTAAATACTAAAAGTTTTTCAAACTTACTTTTTTTGTCTTTTTTTGATGATGGGACCCATTTTTTGAGAACTGTTCCAAACTTACATTTTTTTTTTCTTTTTGATTGTTAAAATAAAACAATTAAAAATTAGAAAACATAGTGTCAGTTTCGTACTTTTTTGAAAAAATATTAATGAAAATTGTCTAAAACAATTCAACAGTCAATATTGTTGTAGAGGTAGGATCACCATACATGTGTACAACTTGTTACAACTTTTTTCTCGTTAGGCATATTTGGGCCACCCCCATTTTACGCCTTCAAAACACACCTTTTTTAACATTTAAATACTGAATACACACCATATAAATTTTTGTTAGCACCATAGATGCATTACAATCTCCTAACACAAGTTAACATAAACATTACATACCAAAAGGCCTTACGAGCTACGCCCATTTTTTTGCCTTCAAAATACTCTGATGCATGTAACAGTTTTACATCAGCATCAGCAGCACAACAAAAGTTCAGTAGTTTCCATAATTTAAAACACCACAGACCCTTAACATAAGTTTTGTTAACAACCCACGCAAAACATATCACAAATCTACCCCTTGTGCTTTAACGACAATTTCCTTCTTCAAGACGTTTACATCCGAAAGCAGAATTTTTGCAGCATACTTTGTCCTCAGCCTCCTCAGTTCCGCTAACTTTCTCTGGCCGTGCCTACTAAACCCGCAGTCAAATGGTTCGCCGACGCCCATATATTTTTCCATATGGCGCATCAAAAAAACGCCACAATCGTGCAAATTGTTTTTTGTCGACCAAGGGATGGTCTCTTTAGTGATTGGCGCCACACTGATTGCACGACATTTCGGATGTTTCACTTGACGTAGGTAGTTAACAAACAAATGTTTCTGTAACGCATAAAAAACACTCATGGTTAGCTGCATTTTTTTGTGTAACATGTATGTGTTATTTTTTTTCAAAGAATTATAATTTTTTACTTACCACTTTAAACGCCGAGTCTTTCGAGAAGTATTCATTGCTGTCATGCAACCGAACCAAGGGGTACAAGTCACCCCAATTATCAATCACTCCAATAGCTGCATTCTTCAAGTCAAACGTGATCAAGTAGTAATGCTCAAATTCCACTATTGGAAAGAGAACCAAGTCAAAACATTTCAGGTCCACCAGTTCTTCATTATCGTACACCGCTGCCTTCATGCTTTTGCTGAACTTATCCGTTCTTTGTTTCTCAGTTGTATTTTCATCATTTAGCATCCAGTCAATCTACGGATAAGAATAAACTATTAACTTTAACTCATTTTTGAGGACAAACAGCTTAAAAAATGAATCGTTACACTTACAATAGCCTTAGTGCCAACAAATAGCCTACGGTTTGAACCTGGTGATTTATATTTTTCTTCAAAGTTCAAAACTTCGACCCAACAGTTAATGACTTCATCTATAACCTTTTGTTTTGCCGCTAAGCTTTTAAACCATCCCCTGTTTCCTTCAACATCGTACGTGCTCCTAAACAGTACCTCACTACACACGCGACAAAAATGCTTAAAATTTTTTTGTGTAACACTAACTAATAATTTATACCAATTGTTTTTTCATATAGACTTACAGGTCTGAGTTGGTTTCTTGTCTTTCATCGTTGTCTGAGCTCCGGCTTGACCTGCATTTTAAACAAAAACAATTATTACTATATGAGTTTTTAGATCATGAAAATAGAAAAGTAGATTGTTTTCTATTTTTACAAGCTTACATTTTTCCTTTGAGTTTTGCGTTTATGTTTGCGACATTTTCAGAATCCACTCGTTCATTGTTGAATATTAAATTCCAAACATTTTTTTCATCCTTTGTTACTTCAGATGCTATGTCCACACCGGAGTTTGTTTCTTGCTAGCACCTTCTTCTTTGAATGGGTTCCTTCTAGCTTTTTCCAGTTTTGCTATACAACTGTCTCGTTGTTTGGCATTTGATTCCAAGTTATTCTTGTCCCGCGGACATTCAAACTCAATAGCTGTATCAATGTAAGTTTTTGAAACAACACATATTAAATAAACATGTTACTTTTAAACACTTTTTTTGTATTACCTTTTTCTTGTTCATTCACGGACATCTCAGCCGGTCTCAACCCAACACCAAATCCACGGCCAACGACTTCTGTTACGGATTCAACCACTGCTGCGTCACCAATTTTTGTTTTGTCTTTCTCTTTGTCCCCTATCAAATAAGTGCTAACAATCAAGACTTCATATCCCACGTGTATTTTTATATAGACAAGTAGTATTATTTATTCCCATTTTTTTTTCACACTGTACCTTTTGTTTGTTTCACATTGCCACCGGAGCCACATTCGTCACTAGTTTTCTCCTTCCCTTCTTTTTCCAACATATATCCCGGTATAAACCCACTATGATAGATTTTGTTTTCATTATCATACTTTTTAGCTGCATTCAACCCATAATTTTTTCATAGTTATAATTCACGTACAAACATTTTATACTACTACATAGTTAATAATTTACGACAATAACTGTTTTTAACATTACTAACCCGGTCTATCAATCTGTTGCTTCTCTCCCAACTGGCTTAAATCAAGGCTAAAGCTCGGACCGTCGTCAATTTTAGTTTTGCCTATTTTCCCATTGATTCAACACAACATACCACATAATCTAAACTTTTTTGACAGTTTTTTTTATATTTTTTTTAATTAAAATGAAATATGCCTTTTATGTAAAATATGCTCAGATAATTACTCATTTTTTTATCTGCTGATGTACTTACCTAATTTGACGACTTCTTTCTGGACTCCTATTTGGCTTAATCCCAGGCTAAAGCTTGGAGTGTCGTCAACAATAGTAGTTCCTCTTGCCACCGGGTCAACGCCACCTACAAAAAACAATAACTATCGGTTATTTTTGTTCATAACAAACTAGAAAAACAACATAGTTACCTTCTCTGATTTCTGTGTTCTTGTCTAGTCTGATGTATGCAGTCCCCTTTTCCGCATTTCCCAAACCCCCTAGTAAACATAATAACCATCAGTTATCTTGTTTTCAAAAACAAATTTTCTTTTTTTTATGAATTTTTTAATAACAACATATGTACCTTCCTGACTTGTAATCGTTCCTGTAACACCATTTTCAGATCCTTGGTTAACATTATCATCCTCCACCACCTTAGCACCCTTGCTTGTTGATGATCCACCTTCAACCCTTGTTTTCCCCACATTCTTAGAGTCGCACCCCCCCTTTTCGCTACGTCCTGTTTTGTCATTTTTTCAATTTTTTTATACATCAAAGCATGAATATTAATAACTGTTTTTTAACATACTAGAAAAAACAACATAGCTACCTTCTCTGATTTTTTTTATATATTTTTTAATAAAAATGAAATATGCCTTTTATGTAAAATAGCCTTAGATAATTACTCGTTTTTTTACGTATGTAGTAGTTACCTAATTTGACGACTTCTTTCTGGACTCCTATTTGGCTTAATCCTAGGCTAAAGCTTGGAGTGTCGTCAACAATAGTAGTTCCTCTTGCCACCGGGTCAAGGCCACCTACAAAAAACAATAACTATCGGTTATTTTTGTTCATAACAAAGTTGAAAAACAACATAGCTACCTTCTCTGATTTTCGCCATCTTGTTAATTCTGCTGTTTGTAGTTTCCTTTTCCACATTTCCGAGTTCCCCTGTAATTTACACATAAAAAACCATCAGGTATCTTTTTTTAAAACAAAGTCCATTTTTTCTACGGTTTTTTAATACAAAGATTAGTACCTTCCTGATTTGCTATAGTTCCTCCAACATCATCTTCAAATCCTTGGTTAAGATCACCATCCTCCACCACCGTATCAACATTGTGTGTTGATCCACCTTTATCCATTGTGCTTCCGACATTTTGTTGGATGCACCCACCCACATCACTACGTCCTGCTGGTCATGTTTTTATTTTTACTTTTTTTACATCAAAGCTTGAATTTTTTTTAAAACACTTTTTGGTATATGGCATATAATTTTCCGACATTAAAGCTTACCGATTTCCACATCTCCCGTGACATTATCCTTACCAGCAACAAATGTTTCTTCTATATTGTCCATGACATCATCTCCACATCCATAACCATCTTCATTTAATAAGAAGTAAATAATAAAACATATGTACATTTTATGTATGTAGTATATAAGGCAACAGACTGTTTTTTCTAACCTTCATCTTCATCAGTGTAATTGTTATTGTCCGCCGCTACGTCACTCGCCTTTTCCTCATTTGCTAGACTGCTTAATACATCCCTTATCGCCTCAGATGCGTTACTGCGATCAACGCTCTCTTTTTGTCTTTTTTTGAAACCACACTCAAACACCGAATCAAACCGTGCAAGCAGCGTCAACACATCCTCGTTTTCTGGTTCTTTATCATACACCTCCATGATCTTTTTTTCAATTTTCCCCCTACTCTTTAAAACCGCATCTATCATGCTTCCAATATCCCTTACTTTATCCTGCATAAGTTTTACGAGTGTTTTGTAATTTGTTTAGAAAAAACATCCCATTTTCAAACTTTTTTCTAACGTCGTTTAAATGTCTACTTACTGATAGCACAAACGGAGGATTATTATCATCAATCTCATCAGCAACTGATTTCCTTGCTTGTACAAAATCTACAAACTTCCCTGTACCAAACCCGGTCCCTTTGATCTCCAGCCTCTCTCTTCTTTTAAGGTTATTCTTGTTCCAATATTCTATCGGTAACAATGAGTCACCCAACTGAATCCCTTTGCATTCAATACTTTCAACATAGATCAACTACAAATGCATCATCAAAATTGCACTATGATTACTCATTTTATACGTAAATCGAAATTTTTTTGCTGCCCATTTTTTTTCTCAGCAATCTAAAAGAGTTTACAAGTAAAAGGCAGCTTAAATTTTTATATAAACACAATGGAAACACATACCGTTAAGATAGTTAGTGGTCCAACGAATATCTTGCTTTTGTCACAACTCTTCCACTTTTGTTTACATTTCTTCATTGATCGAAGTATGTAATCACACCAGTCTATGTCTTTGAAACTTGTACCAGCCTTCAACTTGTTTAAGATCCCCAGCTTACACCTTCCTTGTTGATGGCATTCAACCATAACTGCAAGGAACAACATTAGGAAGTCTAGCCTGAACTCGAAAGTGTCCTCATCTTCCGCACTTTGTATGTTTTTTACAATCTCTGTTGTTGCAACAAAACGCCCCAGATATCTATTTTTCCATTCTTCTACCTCAGGATCTCTTAGTTCCATTTCATCCATTTTATGTAACTTTATACCCTCGCGTGGTATCCCCAGTAACTTATGAATAGATTCCTTATTTATTTTTATTTTCCCGCTTGGCACTCGGATTTGCATTTTTTTTCGGTTTAAACCTATCCACCACATAATGGCCTAGTCTCGCTGGTATGCCATCTACCTTGAATTTCAGCAATTTCCCAAAACCCATACGCCTAACAGCCTCCTTTTGCTGATCCTGCAACGCTGCAATCCCTTTAAAAAACTGCAGCGGTGATGAACGCGTCTTTATACCAAACCAGCCGCTTCTTTTATCGCCAACCTTCCCGTCTTCATCAAAACCTTCGTTACGCTTTGCATTCCTTTGCTTGTCATCCTCTTTCCTTTTCCGTTTCCCACTAAACTTCCTATCCGCTATATCGTTGTCCACCATATCATCACTATCCGGTTTTTTCTTCTTCATTCCTGTGGATGCAAAAAAGAACGGAGTTTTATATGTATAACTACATTTTTTAACCGAAATTAGAACCGAACCGGAAAAGAAAGTTGATGTTTAACCAGTCACAAGGAAGTATTTTTTTCATTATTTTTTTTCTTTTTGCTTTTATATGTATAATACTTGAAATTATTTGTAATACTAACGCATTACCGATACCATTCTTCTTTTTTGAGTTTGTTAATCTGAAGTTCACCACACTGCGACGTTTTCCTGTTTGAATAAATGACTTTACAGTAAGGAAACCCTTTTTTTTGCGCCAAATCCACAGAAATTAGTTATATAGTATAGCTAACCTCTTCGCCCTTTCAACGACGATATTATCTTACAATCCGATGATTTTCCTTCAGAAGCTGTGGGCAAAGACAAAAGATAATTTGTTTTTATGTGACATGCAATATTCCTTTTTTTCAAAGGAAAGTTAACATCTTACTAAAAATAAATAAATATTGTATATACCTTTTTTCTTGATATTTTTTTCCTGATATTATCCTACAATCAGAAGATCTTCCATCACACCCTGTGTTCAAAGACAAAACAAATACCACCTTTTGTAAACCATAAGATCTTTTTTTATAATTGTAAACGATAGATACACAATACTATATACCTTTTTTCTTTTCCCCTTTTCCTGTTATTATCTTACAATCTGTGGACCTTCCTTCACAACCTGTTTCAAAAGTTAAATGTCAATTTTTTTTTATTCTTAATATATATAAAGAATGGTTTACAGCCATGGTTTACCTTCATTCTTATAGTTTGATGCTGAGATGATATTGGTGGCCGTCTTCGACTTTTCCACGTCTGAGGTGTCATCTTCATAGCCTGGGCAATACATTTATACTAATAAGTGTTAAATTATGTATAAAGATTTTTTTATCGTTTTGAGATAATGACTTTTTGAACATCTTAAATGATCTTACATATTAACTTCCGTCTTTTGCGCGAAACTTGCTTTTCCGTAGTTCCTTCTTCCTGTTCCTCTACCACTATGGCAGTTTCCAGTGTGTTTGCAAATGTTTTTAACTTATTTCTCGCTATCCGAGGGCTTTTTCGAACTGAATCATATTTTTTTTACATTTTTGTCGTTAATTTTTCAAAATGACTTGTGTGTATTTTTTGATAATCGTAATATGTTATATGTTCTTAATATAGTTAAGCAGGCATACCTCTTTTCATTCTTCCAAATTCATTCACGCTCCTGTAATTTTTTGGAAAACAAGTACATTTTTTTTGTCAATTTTTTGTATCAGTATTATTAGAATTTATACTAGAAAACATAGGTTTTTACCATCAATTACGTGTATGAGTCTTCTTATAAAGTATACCGACAACAAGG
The DNA here is from genome assembly GCA_030844895.1 of Ambrosia x helenae. Lineage (NCBI taxonomy): Eukaryota > Viridiplantae > Streptophyta > Magnoliopsida > Asterales > Asteraceae > Ambrosia > Ambrosia x helenae. The sequence goes on along the minus strand of CM061230.1, from coordinate 100,311,660 downwards.
GTTTTTTTATATCAATTTTACTTTTTATAGTTTGTTACACGATTATTTTTATACTAATATCAAAACAATTAACCAGTATCATCATTTTTTTCGTTGATACACCCCTACTATTGTCACATGTTTAAGAGAAGAGAACAAAAGATGTAACCACGTTACAATAACCCAACCCCTACTAAAATAATTTCATTTAATGTTTTGATTAGCCGTGACTTCATTATGCCTACCACTTTGGTTTAACTACATGTTTATATCAAAATTTTATAACATTTATCCAGAACACCACTTTTTTTTTAACCCAATAAAATTCCCAATTTTTTTTATTGTTTGACACCCCCCTTCAAAGAATTCTAAAACCTTACATCAAAACAATAACCCTAAAAAAAATCACAGTAATCACCTTCCAGTATGTTTTTGTTATACGTGTAGTTTACAATTTTGATCATAACAAAAAACCCCATGTTTTATCCAAAAATCTTTACAAATTTTTGTCACTTGTTTAGACAAACATCCTTTAAAACATTGTAACAGCATACATCAAAACAATTACCCTCAAAGTATAAAAAAAAAAAAAAATGTAACCACCTTACATCAAAACCATATTCCCTAAAAAATTACAACGATCTGCTGTTTTTAATTTTGTTATTTACATATCTGTGCAATTCTTCAAAAAAACGATTCAAAAAATTAGGGGTTTTTAGCAGATAACACTTGTCATACCTTTTATCCTTTTCATCGCCGCCTTTAGATGACGCTGAAGCCTTCAACCTTTTCTTCATCCCAAACCCTAGTTACACAATAAACCAAGAGATCTGTTAATCACAATTATAAGACGTTGAAGCCTTCAATCGTTCAAAAAAACTATTTAAAAAATAACGGGTACTCAATAACTCACTTGCATACAAATTTTTTATGGAAGTTGAATGAGGCTGAATTTTTGCTTCGAGTAAAAATGAGAGTTATTGTTGTTTTAATGAGAGAGAAGTAATGAGAGAGAAGAAGTTGAACAAAATCTTCAAATGAGAGAGAAGGGAGATTGTGTGTCTGTGTATTGGCAGAGGAATAGTTTTTTTAACTCTGAAAGTCTGCATGTATCACACTGATCAAAGGTGGTTACATATTGTTTTTTGACTATACTACCCTTCGGTATCTTATACAACATAAAGGACAGTTGATATATTAATATTAAAATGTTGTTTTAATCTTAGCCTTTGATCAATGAAGATCAATGGTTTGTATTGGGTTTTCAGAGTTTTCATAACTCAGTAGGGTTTTTATTCTAACCCAACCCTATATATATATATATATATACATATATACACACACATACAACACAACCATATTAAAAAACATACCACCACACAAACTAAAAACATACCCCTTCAAACACACTACAAACCAGCTATGGGTGGAGGATTTCCAAATGATCTTGCCGAGCCGTCGAATCTCCTGCGATACGCTCGCCGGAGACGTCGTGCACCGGTGTTTTCTTCTCCTTAACAAGTGTTTTTTTCTCCACCTTCTCCTCCTCAACAAGTGTTTTTTTCTCCACCTCCTCATCCCCAACAACAGTTTTTTTTCTCCTCCTATTCCTCTTCAACAAGTCTCCAACCTCGTCCCCGTCATTCCTCCACTCCTTGGATACACTCCCACACACCCTGATGCTGATTTCACTGCAGAGGAGATTGTGTGGGCCGTAGATTACGTTATGGCTGAGAGAGGATTGGGGCGTCTACAGTTTGTGGAGACCCAACCGATCCCCACCCCCATCCCAACTCCTCCTGACCGGGAGCCAACCGAGGAGGACCTGGAAGCTTTAAGGGATGCGATAGAAGAGGAGCGAAACAAATTTTCCCCTCCTCACGAGTACTGCTGCATCCCCTCGGATGCGAGGTCCGACGGTCGCGATAGCGATCGTTCCGTGTCCCCGTCGTACTACACACTCATGGACTGGGACAATTACTCTCCATAGGGGAGAAAATTAGGATTAATTATTTAATGTTTAAATAAGTAATTTAGGATTATCTAGTGTTTAAATTAATATTAGTTGTAACTTTTTTTTTAATATTAGTTGTAACTTTTTTTTTAATATTAGTTGTGTGTTTTTAATATTATTTGTAATTTTTTTATATTTATTTGTCTTTTATTTTAATTATTTTGAGTTAAAAGATTAAAAAAATAATAAAAAAAATCAACCAATCAGAAACAGGGCTTTATAAATAAAGCCCCTACCACTACACCTCTTTTTCACTTTTTCTCTCCATGCTGACTCAGCTGCCACATAGACCAATCAGAAAGAGGGACTTTATATATAAAGCTCTCTACTACACATGGTCTTAAAGAACAATATGGTTAAAATATGAGAGCATATTACATTAACTCGTCACATTCTCTAAATTATGTCATTTCTATGATAAAAGAAAATTGATATATTTATTATTCATTGATGTAGTGCATCTGAATGTGATACTTTATAATGTTGTTAACTAAGTTTGGCTTTGTAAATATTGTATCATGTATATGGTTGTAAAAATTCCGCTTAGTCTCCGATTAATCCGTTAGTCGGTGGCTGTCTAGGGATTCCAGTCAAATTCCAGCCAAAATTTGTAAATTTCAGTTAGATTCTGATCAAAACGTGTAAATTCTAGCGGTTAAATTATATATAATTGTATAAACTTAAAGATGTAAGGTTAAAACATACCTATTTAAAAAGACTAAATATAAAATGTGTGTGTATATATATATAATACTGAAAATTACATATAAAATCTCAATTTGACTAATCACAATTAATCCTCACTAATCCCGATTAATTGCTAGTCAATATCTAACTGACTAACTAGCGCCTAGAGATTTTTATAGATCAAGTATACACTAGATGACATGTTTCACGAAATGACAACTAGTGCCCAGTATTAAACAAATATGCTAATCATACAAGAATGTTATATAATGAATACAACAAGTTATATTTTATTAATTGATTAATCATAAAAATGTTAATTCTTCTTACTATCTTTCTAATCGTTTATTAATCTACATTTAGCAGCACATCTGGTAAGACATTGGACGGACAGACCGGTGTTGTCCTATTAAAGAGCTCAAATAGGTGAAATCATTTACAAGATAGAGCCTACTACAAGTATACAAGTACAAGATAGGTCTTCATTGTCTTGGACCAGATAAATAGGCCCATTCATATTTGGGTCCAAAAATTAAAGTTTACTTTCCTAAGTGTTTTTTTTCTTTCCTTTTTTAAAGAAAAACTAGGGTTTTTGTTAAACTGCGATCACAGCGGGGCACGTTTGTTCCACATAAGTGTTTAGTAGCACTATGGGCAACGATTTTTCCGTATTCTTTCGCGTGATTCGACGGTAATTCTGTTGGTATTAGTTCGTTACAGTACGACATATACTATAGCAAACGTCATGCACGTTGCCATGGGACATGTTTTACACTCGCGCGTTTCCGTGAAACGCGTAATCACCATACTTGTACCGAACCGATATTGATCTGCAAAGACGGTAAAAATGAGCACCGGTAATTGAATGATCGCTACAGTGTAATAATGGTTCGGGTTTTCACGATAAAGAAAAATATCATTATACAATACCGAACCTATACTTGCTAATATAATTATATTTTCAATACATTTTATATTGTCACGTTGAGAAAACTATATAAACAAATATGGTATCGATACCGATGACAGTATTGGCTCCGTTCTCCACGATAAATAAAAATACAACTATACCGATACCGAAAGTACCATTTCGGAATGAGTATCCGGCAATAAATTATGACCCCTAAAAGGAAAAAAAAGGAAAACAGTTCTCGTACCGAATAAAAAGGGGGTTTACAAATTAAAATAATAAATACTGGTACATGTTAGCAAATTAGAGACGATACACATTAGTAAAAAATTATTGCACGTGAGCAAAGTAGAAACGGTACATGTTAGCATAGTACACACCAATACACGTTAACAAAATAGAGATACCATTAAAGTATCTCTTCTTATACATTATTTAATATGTTGTATAATAAAAAATAAGTAAATTATTATGCTACTGTTCAAGTGTAACATAATTAATATTATTCTAGTGTTGGTTCCCTGTGCTTTGTCGCGGGAGCTCCTGTTTCGTTGAGGGTTTCGTGGACATTAGAGATAACATTAAGGTGGCTGTTATTCTCGCGTGGGCTTCACAAAAATACTCGCAACCCATTAAGTTCCAGACCAGCCCATGTATATATAATTAGGTTGCCTCTTGTTCACTTAATTTGGGGCCCACAAAATCTTTCAATATAAATACTGTATGGCGACTTTAGTTAGATGACACATGGGTGGCCTATTATAGTGAGGCACATGGTTGGTGTATTATAGTGAAAGACACTGTAGAAGTGTCTTTCCTTTAATATATAGATATAATTATACAAGACCTATCACTCATTGGCTGCCTTCACACTTAGGGGCTGTTTGGTTGATTAAGTGCTGAATCATTAAGATGCTTTGAATGGTTAAGAGGCTCTGAATGGTTAAGAGCGTAATCATTCAGCATCCCTTATTAGCTTAATGGTTCAGCACTTAATCATTCCATTCAGATGCTGAAACAAACAGTCTGAATACTGAATGATTCAGACTTGAATGGTTAAGAGGCTACCAAACAGCCCCTTACACTTTATACTTTCTTATCATAATGTGTTATTTATCATTTCGCTACACAATAATACTTTAAACCAGAGCTTAACTTGTATCCTGTGCTATATCATTTTGTGATATTATTATATATGTAAGTAAATGATGGTGGGTGCGTATGTTAATTGAAGGTCCTATTAAAGTGCCCTTCAATTAATATAGTATATAATAATAATTTTACTTTTCATTTAACCTATTATTAAGTGTAGTTTTGTTTTCTTTTGAAAATTGACTTTGAGAAAGCGTATGATAATGTAAACTGGGAATTTCTTCTAGCTATTATGTCTCAGATGGGTTTTCCTAGACGTTGGTGTGGTTGGATCCAGGGCATCCTTCATTATGCGAGATCCGCAGTGTTGGTAAATGGGTCCTCTACGTTTGATTTCCAATGTTTTAAAGGGATCAGACAAGGCGACCCCCTTTCCCCTTTTCTATTTCTTATTGTAATGGAAGCTTTCTCATTTATTGTCTCCAAAGCTTGTGATTTGGGTTTGATAAAGGACTTGCGAGTTTTTAATGGGGGGCCGCCTATTTCCCATCTTCTTTATGAAGACGACGCTTTGATTTTGGGTGAGTGGTCTAAAGAAAACATTCAAGAGACGGCACGGTTCCTTCGGGTTTTCTACTTGTGCTCGGGTTTAAAAATCAATATTCGTAAGTCTCAATTATATGGTACTGGTGTGGAAAATGAGCAAATTGGCGACATGGCTTCTATTATTGGATGCTCGATTGGAGAGTTTCCTTTTGAATACTTGGGCATAAAGGTGGGTGCAAACATGAATAAAAGTCACAATTGGTGTTCGGTCATTGATACTATCAAAGGGAGATTAGCGTCTTGGAAAGCAAATACTTTATCCATGGGTGGCCGGTTAACGCTTTTAAAGTCCGTTCTGGCGAGTCTTCCCGTGTATTATCTTTCTCTCTATAAAGCCCCTGTAAAGGTGACTGAGCAAATTGAGCAACTGATGAGGAATTTTTTATGGGCCGGGACTTGTGAGGATAAAAAAATAAGTTGGGTAGCATGGAACATTGTTACTAAATCGAAGAAGAATGGTGGGTTGGGAATTTCTAAATTAAAAGATGTTAATATGGCGCTTTTGGCTAAGTGGGCTTGGAGGTTCAAAACTCATCATAATAGCATCTGGACGAAGATTATAGAATGTGTTCACGGGGGTAGGGGTCGATGGCAATTTCTAACCTTGAATAAACGTATTAGAGGGTGTTGGGCTAATATAGTTCGACACCTTGTTAAACTAAAAATTCACGGGGAACCCTTCCGGTTAATGTTTCGGCCTATAGTTGGGGATGGTAAGGCGATTCGCTTTTGGTCGGATTTATGGGTTGGCTCTTCAGTTTTAAAGAACCGGTGGCCAAACTTATTTGATCTGGAAAAGAGGAAGCATTGTTACGTTGCTGATAGATTTCGGCTTATTGATGGTGCCACCAGCTTTCAACAAGAGTGGAAGGCTAGGATTTCTTCGGTTGAGCAGATTTCCGAGCTGCAGGATATGCAGTTTTTGTTTAATAATCTTGTGTTAACAGGTACAAAAGATCGTTGTTGGTGGGGAGACCCAAATGATAATAAGACTTTTTCGGTGGCGGAGCTGAAAAGATGTATTCGACAAGATGAAGAAACTCGTTCAGACCAGATTATGACATGGGAAACATGGCTCCCAATTAAAGTGAATCTCTTTATTTGGCGGGTGGAAAAAGAGCGAATTCCAACAAAGAAAGCACTTATAGAGAGAAGGATCAATATTCAAGACTCGTCATGCGGGCTTTGTGAAACAGATGATGAGGATATTACACATCTATTCTCAGCCTGCGGCTTCTCGTTTGGCGTATGGTCTAAAGTGGGAAGTTGGTGCAACTTCTCGCCGGTTTTCTTTTTTGACTTTGAAGATATTTTGAAACTTCATCATAACATTCAAGGTGATAAGTGGAAGAAGAGGGTGATCAAGGGGATTGTCATGACGACTTGTTGGGAAATTTGGAAAACTAGTAACGATAAAGTGTTTAATGGGTCTACTCCGAAGGTTGTTGCGGTAGTTGCGAAGATTAAGTCGTCATCGTTTTTATGGATTAAAAATAGATCTAGATTCAAAAATGTTGATTGGAAAGATTGGGTTGTCAATCCTTTGTACATGTTGTAATTGTCCTTGACGGTCCTCGTTTTGAGGATGCGTTTTGCTTTTAATGAAGTTAACTGTTAAAAAAAAAATTATTCCTATAGTATACATTTATATCCACTCCAAAACCCTTTGTTTAGTTTTGGATTTTCTTTTTCTTTTTTTACTTTTCCTTTAATATATTAGTTTAAAACTTCTAATACTTTTCTTACTATCACTATTCACTTTTTATGATTTTTTAACAGATTAAGCTTATTTTTACCGTTGCATATATGATTTTGTTTAGATTTTTTTTTTTTTTTTTTGCAAAACACGTGTAAATATCCTTTTATACATATCATGATTTTATTTTTATGTTTTCTTTTCAGATTGTTATACCGAGTGTTGGTATTACACCGGTACATTAACAAGCTAAACTGATATTGACCGAATTGTCACCGCATAGCGCGAGTTATCCTACTAGTTAAGTATGAACCATCATTTATTTATCAAAATTGATTTAGGTCACATTTTTACAATCAATTTGTGTTTATAAAAGCTCCCTCGTATATATATAACATTCAAAACAAACCTTATACTTTGGTTTTATTTTTTAAAAACCCTAAAGGTTTTCATATTTATTTAACTTGCTTCACTTTTCTTACTTTTATTATCCAACTTATAGCATAAAATAATTTGGTACTATTTCTAAACCGACATAATATTAACAGTGATCGTTATTGGTGATGGTCGGTGACATCAACGACCGCCATGAGCTCCTCTAGCTTTGTCGCGTGTTTGCGTGATTCAACGTTTTAATTTCTATTTTTTTGTTCATTTTAACGGTCTCGTAGCAACGCACATATCCTAAATACTAGTTAAATTTAATAACTACAATTTAATTCTTACCAACCTTTATTTATCAAAATTAATTTACCTTTGTTTACAATAGACTCTCCTCAAGTATATAGTAATATTCAAAACACACTTCATAGTTTGGTTTTATTTTTAAATAACCCTAAAGGTTTTATTATTTATATAACTTATTAAAATTTTCTTAATTTTGTTTTCCATGTTATAGCACAAAATTAGTTGGTACTACTTCATACTAATGACGGTGATCAGTAGTGGTGATGGTCTGTGAGATCAACGACCACCATGAGCTTCTCTAGCTCCGTCCCGCACGTGCGTGGTTCAAAGTTTTATATTTATGTTTTCGGTTTAACAGTCTTGCAGTAACGTACGAGTTCTGAGTACTAGTTAAATTTAATAACTGCATTTTTATTCTTTCAACTAAAATGTTATCATTAAAATAAGAGTAAATTGTCAAAATGGCCCCTCAGGTTTGGCCCAAAATGCTTGTTTGGTCAGTTATCTTTTTTTTGTGCCAAAAGAACCCCTCACAGATTGAAAATTGCCATTTTGGCTCATATTTAACAGACTTTCTAACGAGGAACAAAAACTCAGTTAATTTTGAGGGGCATTTTCGTCCTTTCATGTTCTAATGTTTTAAAACCACGTTTAAACCTTTCTTCTTCATCATTTGACCTTCTTCTTCTTCCTCTCAATTCAAACCTAATTCCCAAATCATACAAACCCTAATTCCCAAATCATACAGGTTTCGATTAATATATACTATTGTGGATTTCGATCCTGAACACACGTATGATAGTATATATCATACAAACCCTAATTCCCAAATCATAGACGATGATATTCTGCAAATGTGGAGCTCCTACTATCATACGTGTGTCTTCCACCTCTGCAAACCCTGGTAGGCGGTTTTTCTGCTGCAACAAGAAGGGGAGGACCTGTGGTTTTGTTTGTTGGGCTGAACTACCCTTGGGTCAGATTCCTAGTACTAGCAATGATAGTGAAGAGAATGAAGAACTGAGACTCAACAACACAGCATTGCAGACCTTGGTTGGGACACTCAAATCCGAGAACAAGAAGCTGAAAACTTATCTATGGATGACTTGGTTTGTAATCATCATGTATTTTATCATGTTTTAGTTCAATGTTGGTTGTTTTGTAATGATAAGAACTCAATGTATGGTGTTTCTTATTGTAATGATCAGTTATTGTTCAAGTTGTAATGTTTGTTTGCAAATGTTCAATTTATGTTGTTTTGTAACAATCCAAGGTTTGTAATGATCAAACAGAAACATAATAAAGCATACAAAACAGAATCCACTAAAGCATCCATTTTGACCCATTTGTAATGTATGCTTGCAAACAGTCAAAGACATTGCACATTGATCAAAACAGAATCCACTAAAGCATCTATTTTGACCCATTTGTAATGTATGCTTGCAAACAGTCAAAGACATTGCACATTGATCAAAACAGAATCCACTAAAGCATCCATTTTGACCCATTTGTAATGTATGCTTGCAAACAGTCAAAGACATTGCACATTGATCAAAACAGAATCCACTAAAGCATCTATTTTGACCCATTTGTAATGTATGCTTGCAAACATAACAAACACATTGCACATTGATCAAACAGAATCCACTAAAGCATCTATTTTGACCCATTTGTAATGTATGCTTGCAAACATAACAAACACATTGCACATTGATCAAACAGAATCCACTAAAGCATCTATTTTAACCCATTTGTAATGTATGCTTGCAAACATAACAAACACATTGCACATTGATCAAACAGAATCCACTAAAGCATCCATTTTGACCCATTTGTAATGTATGCTTGAACAGTAAAAAACATAGCAACATTGATTACCATTATAGTCATAGCAACTAAAGCAACATTGATTACCATTACAGTCATAACAACATTGCACAATGTACATTACATACTAAACATACTACTCTCTGTTGCAACATTGTGCATTACAATAGACATCCATATTCCATAAACCTAAACCCTATATAGTTAAGACTTGCAAATCCTATACAAAAAAGGGGCATCATATGTATATTCATCCCTGATCACTATATATATGCATCAATTAATTTTTTGCAAATCCTATACAAAAAAGGGGCATCATATATATATTAATCCCTGATCACTATATATATGCATCAATAAGACTTGCAAATCTAGCTATTTGGAGCATGCTCCCATCTACCCCCTACTCGGCGTAACTTGAACTTTAGTGTTTTTGCAATGTCACCTAGTTCAGACAGCCTCTTCATCTTCAAAGATTGTCCATCTGATGTACCTTGATCATTGTCGAGTTGCATCTTTTCTTGTGACAACAAATGGCCACAATATTCAGCTAACTGATGTGCTCAAAGTGGTTTAGTAAAAACTAACTAAATTAACCTAAACTAGACACTCTAAGTTTTAAATTTATAACCTAAGACTCTCTAAACCTAAACCACACAACCGGCAAGTGTACCGGTCAGTGCAGTGCAGCTAAAGTAAGTCCGAGTATCGAACCCACGAGACTCTACTGGAAAACGTAAACTAGACTCGATTACTTATCCTAAATACTGACTTAATAACGTTTTATTGCTTAAAGAGGGGGTTTTCTAACAAACTAATTGCAAATAAATAAAATAAAATAAAACTAAAATAACTAAAGACACAAACTGGGAACTAGAATTCGGATCAGGTGATGGGAAGGTACTACCTAGGCTAGAATCCTACACATGAATGATAAATTTCTAATGGTCATGGAACTGGTGTGGAACCGGGATCTTAAAATACTAAACATCAAGAATAGACTAGACACCCTCGACCCTTCTCAAGGGGAAACCCTAGAATACTGTTGTGCTGTTAAACCACCGGTTGAGAGGTTACCCTCACAGGCTTACCTACTCGAATCTTAAAGTACCCGCTAGACAGTCTACCTCACAGCGCGAAAGTCACAGTACACCCGAAAGTGCAAGGGGTAACTACAATATTTCTGATAAGACTTAGCCTACAAGGAATGTTAGGGAAACTAGGAAGATCTTCTCACAAAGCCTCTAGAACTAGCAATTTAACACCCTAGACAGACCAACAATCTCGCACCTCACAGCTATTGAGAATTGGTAGAACACTTAGAATAATCTAACTAACAATTACAACTCCTATGGATAACCTGCAGAATTAACCATAAACTAGTCGCTAACACTCAGTCCGCAACCTAACCCGCATTCATACATGAAAGACATTCACAAAAACGCAAGTGGAGTTTATAAAAATTAATTAAATAAAACTAAATACGCATATACATCAAACCAGAAAATAAAGAGTTCTTTACTAAAAAATTCACCCACAACCAAAAGTTCCAAGAACCAAAAGAAAACAAATCAAACAAGTGCAATCATCTTTAACCTAGGTAGCATCAAGGTTTAGCCTCTAAAAGTCATGACACAATCAAAACAATAGAAACAAATAATATTCATGGTGTTCAAGACGGGTTTGAATAAATAAATAATAAATAAATAGATTATAACCGACCCGTGCTGACACCTATGCTTCAACCCTTGACCTTCACCCAATCGATCCACCTCCTTAATAATCTTTCTGTTATGCTCTGTCGATGATCTTCCCAATATATTTTTATGGTGCGGCTCCTCCTCTAATAATATTAATTCCCTTTTTCCTATTCAGCGGCCCTCCTCTCTAAAATATAATATGCACTGCTTTCTCAAAAATTATTTTACCCTACTTGGGCCTTCACACGTGACTTTTGTCACATTTAGGTTTTAATTTTTATTTTATTATTATTATTATTATTATTATTATTATTATTATTATTATTAGTATATGTAATATTAATATATATAGTAGTATAACTTCGTGCTCTAGACTTGGGTGTTCTTGACTCGATCAAGGTTGCACGTTTAAGCTCCAACGTCCATTCGAACACCTACTAAAATATAAAATAAATACATAAGTAATAAAAAATGACACAAAACTAATATAAATATATAAAAACCTATACTAAATAAAATAGACCGGTACAAGCCTAAAACTAATAAAAACACTAACTAAACGACTCAAAAATTATACAAACTTTACACTGGAAATCGATGTATTTTACAATACATCACTAACCGATCAAAGGCATCTGGGGGCATTAGAACATTTGGAGGACGGGTAGACAACTCCATGATTGCTTCAACTGCCACCTTCTCAGCTTTGCTAAGATTGATTGGTTGCGCAGACGATGCCATTATGATAAGGGTTTAGGGTGAAGAAACAGGGGTAGCAGAGGAAACAGGGGTTTAGGGTGAAGGAACAGGGGTAGACGAAGTGTGTTTGTGTAGTGAGTTATTATTATTAGTGATAATAGAGGAAACATGATCAAATGAAGTTGGGGGCATCCCAATACAGATCACGTCAGCAACTGACAGGAGCCGCCAATTCAAGTCTGACACCAGGTGACGATTTTTCCAGCTGAAGTCCGCTCATGATTACATTATAATCAATTTCACCATTCAATGGTCTTAACCCAAAGTCTAAATCCTCACCTGGAACTTTAAAATAATACCTAAAAATGGAAATATCCTCATGTTTGAATACCCAATTTCTAATACCATTCATCATTGTTGAACGACGAGGATGAGCAGAGAGGAAGAAGTAGAAGAACTTAAACCTTAGGCTTTTATTAGGGGAAGAACATGAAAGGACGAAAATGCCCCTCAGAGTTAACTGAGTTTTTGTTCCTCGTTAGAAAGTCTGTTAAATATGGGCCAAAATGGCAATTTTCAATCTGTGAGGGGTTCTTTTGGCACAAAAAAAAAAAGATAACTGACCAAACAAGCATTTTGGGTCAAACCTGATGGGCCATTTTGACAATTTACTCTTAAAATAATAAAAGAAAGTTGTTTAACTTCAAAATAAATTAAGAGCTCTTTGATTAAAGCTGGTTCCACAAGTATACTACATATATATCATAAATCGATCATTGACTTGTCATAGCAACTTCAAAGCCGTTAATTAACAAGCTCGAGTTCATAATAATTCTTTTAAATATACTTACACAATTGCAAAGTATTCAAATTATCATCACATCCGGGTAACAAAATCCCATCTCGTTACTTTCTTCAATTATTCTTCACATGTTTACAACTTTTAAACCTAAACAATGATAAAAGTAAAATACAGAAATGTTGATGTTTGGAAACCCACGACATATATAAGAGAATCGGGAAAACCACATAAACACTTGTAACTTCTATTTTAATTGTGATACACAAGCTAATTATGTAACCGTTTACCTCTATTATATCCATCAAACACTATGTAGAAATGCATACAATGTAGACCTTTACATGTAATTTAATTGGTGGTATATATACTTTACAACCATATCTTTACATATAATTTAATGGTTGTTGTAACCACGAGCTTATAGCTTAGTGGTTGGGGATATGATGGAAGACTTCTGGCCACTTGGTCAGGAGTTCGATTCCTGATCCAACCAGTTTTACCAGCTCTTTACCGTCGTGCTCTCGGGCTGGTGAAGGGTCGAGTTTTCTCCGGAATAGGTGGCTTGGTATGTGTTAGCTACCCAGCGCATTCTAGGGCGGGCACCTAAGACGTGTCTTCACCTAGGAGCGTATGGGTACTTTCACGATTGTTGGATGCCCGGGTAACTGGCACGTCAGTTTGTTGGCCGTTCAAAAATAATAATAATTTAATTGGTTGTATATAATTTAAAACCATGCATCTTTATTCAAAATGCATTTATGTAGACCAACATATAAGATCGCACCACCATACATACAACTATGCAAACATCCAAATAGCTTTAGCAACTTGATTCAACCTTGCATTCCCAATACTTGGTCAAAATTATTTGGATTTAAATATTTGTAACTTAAAGTTCCAATGCTATATAGAGTATGGATGTTCATACTCTATAATTAAAATGCCTACAATTCCAGCTGGAAAAATCTATATCTATATATTGTAAAAGGATTAATCCTACATGTCATACTCCTATGTAATATCTCCTTTGAGAGATGCCACATAGGATGTGATGTGGCAACTCTAAACCAATTAAAAAAAAGGGGAATTGGATTTTAATAACCTGAACTATTTGAAATTGGCCACTGACACCCCCAACTAAAAAAATGGCCATTTATAACCTGAACTATTGACTTATTGGAATCTGGCACCCACTAACGGTTAAATCACTAACGTCGTTAGTGGGTTCGCTGACGTGGCAAGATTTGCTGACGTGGCATGCTGATGTGTAATCCACGTGTGCATTTCACGTCAGCAAATCTTGCCACATCAGAATGCCACGTCAGCAAATCTTGCCACGTCAGCGAACCCACTAACGGCGTTAGTGATTTAACCGTTAGTGGGTGCTAGATTCCAATAGGTCAATAGTTCAGGTTATACATGGCCAATTTTTTTAGTTGGGGGTGCCAGTGGCCAATTTCAAATAGTTCAGGTTATTAAAATCCAATTCCCCTTAAAAAAAAAGAAATAAATATGATTTAACCTAATCTATTATAATCTTTAACCTAATCTATTAAATAACTAATCTACTAAATCTAAATATTAAAACTTTATTATTTTATCTTTCGTGTTTCCTCCCATAACTTTTAAACGTTAATATCTTTTATATACGAGATTTTTTAAAGAAAAAAATTACACCAAATTAACGAGCGTTTTATTATCTTTCCAACAAGTACCATAGTGCTATATAAAAATCGAAGAAAAAATGACTATTTTTTGTAACCCAACAGGTATTGTGTCGGGTTTGGGATTAGTTTAAAAAAAATTGTGGGTTTGGTCCGGGTCTTGGATTAGGTGATACCCAACCCGATTACCCGAAACAACATACCCAAATACTCGAACTACATACCCGATCATATACCCATGAATTTTTTAACGCATCACATAACCCTTAGACTAATACGTTCGATATTTCAATAATTAACTTTTTTTCTTATTTCATGTTAGTTCTTTTTAGAATGATCGATTACGAACTTCCGAATTCATTTGTAATGACACTAGATTTATACCCCGCGCGGAGATTCGTTTTTTTTATATTTGAATATGATAACTTATGGCAGAGATTTGTTTAAAATAATAATAATAATAATAATAAAATATTTTATTATGTTATATTAGATATTTCAACCCGGGACGCTCCCGGGATAAAAACTAGTTATACAATAATACAAAGTATTATGTGAAAATTTTGACAATCTAGAGTCCGATTGTTTTTCAAGATATATATAGGAATTGGTTCAAATGAGAATCTTTGGCTAAATTGAGAACTAAGAAAACCATTCTGGACTACACATTTCTCGACAATTTTTTTAATCATTGCTTTTTATGCAAGATTTTTTTTCAGTATACACATGTGTATAATTGCACTACACACATATGTATAATGTAATATACACATATGTATAACTGAAACATACACATATGTATAAATGAAAAATAAATAAAAAAATATTTTTTTTCTTGCATAAAAATGTGCGATTAAGCAAAAAAAAATGCCTTTATATGAAATGTGTGGTCTAGAATGGTTCCCTCAGTTCTCAAATAAGGGTTGGTTCTCTTAGGATCCATACCATATATATATATGGGAAGACTAATTTGAGAACACATATTTCGTGCAAACAGCGAGAACACTATCTCAAACCATTCAAAATTTATTTTTACACCTGTCTTTGTTATTAAAATACAATCTCAAAAACACAATTTATGCGTAAAAATTTGAACGCATACGAAAATAAATTGTTTTTACACATGTGTAAATTTACTGTTTATACATTTGTAAACTGTTTCATTTACACATGTGTAAAAAGTTAATTTTAGAGTGTTTTTGCAAGGAAAAGTGAATTATTTGGAAAGAAAATTCATTTTTAATGTTATATTTTAAATATAATTAGTTTTGTATTGAACAAAATTGACTTTGATTGGCTTTCTCATTTGTTATCACGGTTCTCGCGATATTTAGCGTTCTCAAGATAACACACATATATATATATATTCTAACATGTGTGAGATCTTGTACAAATGAAATTAACATACTAAACATATATAAATAAGTAGAGTCATTATTATTGTCATCTTCCAGTTTTGAACTAGAGTAATAACACTACAAAAAATGGAGTAGAGAAACAATTAGTATTCTAGTTATTTATATGCTTATCAAGTTAAATCTATGTTATTGATCTTAACACTATGCTAATATAAATGGTTAAAATTTTATCTGTGGGTCAAATAGCTAATGATTTAGTTGACTAAATATAATTTAGAAAAATTAAATATGTGTTTAATAAAAGAATTAAAATATATTTTATATAATTGATGGCTACACAATAACAATTGTTATCTTGACAAGGTCATCGTGTTTGGTGAAGATAGAACTCAACACGCGTGATCCAGTATTTCTGAAGCAAATTGCCATAATACAAGGTAGAACATGTTATGAAGAAGAATATACAAAAAAGATAATTTTGGCGAGAGGGAACAAAACTAGTAAACTAATATTGCAAATCATATTTGTCTATATAAGAAAAAAAATATATATATAAGATGTTACATTTGAGTTTGAAAATAGTAGAAAAATGAGAATCACCGACGTAATATTTTTGGTGGCCATCTTTTATTGCCTCGATAATAATTGAATAATCAACGACCGATTGCCTAACCTAGAAAATAAAGACTGTCACCAACAGAAAAAAAAGCATAACAATATTTGTAGCTAAAGTAGAATTTAAAAAAAATGACAACTTATTGCAAGTATTTTTCCACATTAAGCACGAAGTTATAAAATTTCTTACATAAGACGATAATTATGTTCTTAATCTAGCTAATATATGATAACCATAATTTTCCATGTAAAACAATATTCATTTATGACTTGATGTTGTTCCAACCATAAATCTTTGGACTTTTGTGAAGCAAATTGACATAATACAACCATACGAGTGGCCGGGGATTTTGTGGAAAAAGTTATATGTTTGTTGTGTGTAAGATGGAAGAACATGCATAAAACAAGATATTTGGCGGGCACAACGATAATAGTTAGAAAAATAATACATGTGGAAATTGAGAAAAATATAAATAAATAAAGTTACGAATAATAAAATAATATGCACATAAACAATTATTACAATCTGATATGCAAATTGCAAACACGTTCATGGAAGAAAACTTTTTTTTTCTCTTTCTCGGATATTGAAATAAATGAATAATAAATTGTTGGTGTTAAAAATTACAATTCTAATATTAGATCTCATATAATTTGTGATTTTAAACACTAAAATATTAGTCATTATCTTTAACAAAGGTGACATATTCATTTAATCAACACAATCCATATAAGGTTTAACATACTGTATATACCTTATAAATGTGCTCATATGTTCAAGAAAGTAATAGTAATAGTAATAGACACAGAAAGTGTTGTTGGTTTAAAATGTCGTATTCAGTGATGGCAAAGTTATTAATTTTTTTTTATTATAAGGTCGTCACGTAGACAAAATAGTTGTGTAGAGACGTTAGATCACATATTAAAAAACTGCAACTATATAATCTCAATCCTGAGTGCTAGTAGTTAATAAAAGTCGATTAAGAGTACTTTAGTTTGCACTTAAAAAAGAAACATGTAATTGGAGTTTTGTTGTAAATTATTTATATTTATGTTGTAGGTTAAATGTTAGAAACAAACAGGCTGGATGTTCTCGAGGATTTGGTTAGAGATATGGACATAAGAAGATAAGAGGAAATTGAGTTGTTAAACCATGAAATCTTGTGACATAACCAATATTTTAACCACCCATAGATATGCTCCATTGTAGTATACACTGTCTCTGCCACAAGATTCTTTTAATTATTAAATTAGATATTATCGCCTTTTAAACCACCATATTTGCTTATATTTTGTTACGATAATACACAATTTAAAAAGCATTGGATCTTGCAATGATATGTGAGTTTTATATCCTAAAAGATCATCTAGCGAGAGATCTCAACCACCTATGGTTTTAGTCATCTAAGTATAGTTAGGAGTGTGCTTTGTGTAACTGCTTGTAACATCCATTAAAGAAATGTATGATAGAAGTGATTATAGCGACTTGAAGTTTAAGTATTTATTTTTCTAATTTCTGGTGAAGTTAAATTAAATCCAGATTTCTAATTTCAGAGAAAGTATATATCAGGATTTTGGAGAAATAAATACATAGTTTTTGTAAGATAAGTATTATTAAGGACACTCATAAACTTATTTAATTAAGCTCCGCTTACGGTGTGCTCATATAATGCATTAGGGCTTATTAAAAAGCTCGCGGTTCGTCACTTGCTTGAAGTTCGGTCGAAAAAAACTTGATTGTTAACGAGCTCGGCTCAGCTCGGTTCGACTTGTAAACGAGTCGAGCCTGAGCTAAGGTAAGTTTGGCTCGTAGCTTGCTCGTTAGCTCGCTCGTTTAAATTAAAGCCTAAATTACAATTTATCTAAATTGTAATAAAAAAAACTTATAACATAATATCTAACTAAAACTATACTATGAAACAAATATCCAAATAACTCATTTTTATATGACCAATTTTTATTTTCGAATGAAGAAATAACTACCAAAATATAAAAAATGGTTATAGTCCAAGAACTATTTATTTGGCATTATTGATTATATGATTTAACTTAAACAAATGCAAAATAAAATACTATCTTATATAATATAAATATTTGTAAAAAAAAATAAAAAAAATTAAGAAAATAAATTGGTTGACTCGTGAGCCGGCTCGACTCGAATCGGTTTTAAACGAGCTGAGTCCGAGCCCAACATTTAGGCTCGGTAAATAAATGGGCTCGGTTCGTCTCGACTTGATTTTTAATGAGTCGAGCCCGAGCCCACCCTGGTTTAGCTCAGCTCGTTTACAGCACTATAATGTATATAGGTGTGGGTCATTTTGGGGCAAAAGTAAAATTGCATTAATTTTAACGTTATTTTACTAAATTCGTGAAAATAACGTTAAAAGTGACGGACGGTTAATTATCCATCATGTGGTATGTTGATAACCGAAAGACAAAGGGGTGCATGCATCAATTGGTTTGTCCCAGTTGTTGAGTGTTATGTGCCTTACGTCCAAGGCTTAATGCGAAATAACAATCGAGCCGGGGGTTTCACTGTAAGCAGCTTCTCTATTCATACGTGATAGAGGTAAGATTATTTATATCTTAGCCTCATCTGACCCCACTTTTGCTTTGCTATTAGTGTGACTAGCTACGTGGTCGATTTCACCCAAAAACAAACGGTAAGATTCAATTATTTTTGGATATAAAGTCGATTCTAGTATAGATCAATAGCCCCATGGGTACGTTGATATTTTGTATCGTTCTCTTGATCAATTGTAGGATTGGAAAGTTATGGTTTATAAAGGTTTGAATTAAGGATGTTTTTTTATATCAAGTTGTGTTTAAGTTAATTATTAAACTAAATTAAACAACAAACAAGCACTCAGACCAGTGGTTTGGGCGCTTGTCTTTAAGTCCAACGTCACGGGACCCCCTAGAGGGGTGGTTCAACCCCCCCCCCCCCTTTTTGTATTTTTGTTGTTTTGTTATTGATAATATATTATATACTCATAAACTTAAGCTATTTATTTTAAGTATATAAACTAGTCTAAAATTTTTATAAAATTTAACACAATACCCCAGGACCTAGAAGTTAATAATAATATATTTTAATTTCAAAAATTTTTTATTTTGTATTTTAAATATATTAGTTTTGTTTAAATCGTACTTAATTAATTCATTAAAAATTAATTTTTCATAATTTTAATGCCAAAATGTTTTCAAACTTTCTTTAACCAAATAACATCTCGCGATAATTTTATTTTAAAAAAAACATAAAAATTTCTATTATTTGCATTTTATTTCATTTATTCAATTATTAAACATTTAAAATTCTATAATAATTAAAAATAAAATAGAAAATAATTTATTAATTTTTTTCTCAATTATATAAGGTGTTACTTACTTTTTCATTCCAAAGATATATTTTTACCCCTTATTTGTATTTAATTCTTAATTATTGCATTTTTAATACTTTTTGAGCCAATTAAAAATCCATTTTAATGGAAATCAAAATAGAAAATTATTTTTCATTATCATAAATCATTTCCCCTAAATCAAGTCTAAAAACCCTAAGTGCCTAATCCTAGATGCCATGGACTTTAAGATCAATTCCCTTACAATCGTCTATTCCTTTTAGGTTAATCCTTTGGGATCATTCTCATACAACTTTTATTGTTCGATAGAATTCAAGCTATTGTGAGGTGTTACATGTACACTTATACAAATTACACATACAAGTTCACATTTTTACAATATAATTCTAGTACATTATGCAACTGCTTACATACGTGCTTTATGCTTAGACAATACATATAGAATACATTTGTATTTAGTGAAATCATTTACCTCGTACAAGTCGACCTTAACACTGGATAGCGCTATTGGATTGATAACCCTCCTAGGTTTATTCTCCCCCCTTTTCATCGGAGAATATTTGGTTATTGTTAAGTTATTATCCAATTATTTGGATAAGTACATCGCCGTTCATTTTAGTACATTTATACAGTCACATGATTGATTTTGCTTATTTGTATGATACATAGTTTACATGAATGCACTGTAGCTATGCATTTGAGTTGTATAACGTTTTCCAACCTACTATATGTATTAAAACTATGAATGATTACTAAAATTTCATGTGTTGATAAAACTTATTTTGTACATGTTTCAGGTGCAGTTTGATCCTAGTTGCATGACATTGGATTTTAGTGCTTTGTTTTTAATAATTTATTTCAATTTCATGTTTTGTTTAGACTCTTGTATTTTTTTCCATTACATTCATGTAAGACAATTTGAAGTATTTAATAAAATAATTACATTTTAGCACCATGAGATTTTGAACAATCGTCACTACGTGACACCTCGATGATCCACCATCGGGTGGGATGATACAAAGTATGATGATGATGACGACGACGATGATGATAATGAAAAAGTACTTAATTCTTCATAACATCAAAATTTATTTGGAAGAGTTTATATGGATGATTGTGTTGTATGCACAAATTTCAAATATCGTCCATGATTAGTAGAAGTTACATTTGCAGTTTCAATAATTTGTAACTTTGTAGGAATGAGAGCGTGGATAAACGTTTGTTTTTAATGTTAAATATCCTAAGTTGTCTCATTTACTTCTTTATTTTATTTTATTTTATGTTGTTTTAGTTCATTTTAAATTAAAACACAATTTATATTTAACGTTTTATCAATTCTTGGTTAATATATATTTAATTTTTATCCAGTTCATCTTCAACCCCCTCATCTTTAACTCATTGACTGTAGCACTAGTGAATCATCAAGTGACACACCATTGACACCACCACTACCACCAATATCATCGCCAAGGAAATACCATCACCATCATCTTACCACAAACAACAACCATTGTCATCTTATATCTCTATCCCATTCTATAAGGTTCTAAATCCGAGAACCCCACGAGTTGGATCATAATGCCGAAACATAGTTCTTAAAAGTTAAAGCGATAAAATATAAATAGACAATGGAAAACATCAAGAACAAGTTACATCAAACATTCGATTCTCAAACAAAACATCGAAATAACATCAATGACCAACTAAGGTCGCTAGGATGCCACTTATTTATTTCTTTGGAGTAGCTTTCATTCCATACCAAGGTTCTCCTATCAAGCGTTAGCTTTCTTTTTACCCGACATACATGTAACACCCCAACTGATGTTGGAAACATCGGGGTGTCACATAGATACGATCGTTTAATATGGCAACTAAGAAAGTTCTGATGTATTATTTAGTTAAATTACAACACTTACATACAAACCAAGTTGGTTCAAACAACAACAACCAATTTAATTTAATCTAAGGCTTCAGCTCCTATGTGATCCATAAACAATTGCCAAAACTTCCAAACAACTGAGTACCTGAAACATGTTAAGTTCGAAAAATAAAGGGGGTCAACTATAAAGTTGGTGAGAATACATAAGTTTAAATAACAATAATATAAAAAAATCATGCAGCAATTACTGTGATAAAAGTCAATCAAAGATAGTGTGTGTGAACATGATCCACTAGTAGCAAAAGTCAAGTTTTGTAAAACCAACCCTTGTGTCAATTGAGACCTAACTCGCAAGTTAGTTAAATGTTTTTACTTTTTCGACTTTCGATCATCCCTGAATTTATGCGCGGGATGGGCTTGTCAGACATATAGCGCTATAATCTACATAAGCGGCTTGATCAAAGTTAATGAATGTACTGAGGTGGACTATATACCACAACTAGTTCACAAGTATATAAGTTTATAGTAGGGCTGGCATAACAGGTTACACGAACCTGTTAAGACACGAACACGAAACTTGTAAACACGGACACGACACGAAATCTAATCGTGTCATTTTTTTTCAAACACGAACACGAACCTGTGTACAACATGTTAACACGATAAGACACGACAAGACACGGTAATGAACACCTAGTAAAATACGTTAACACGACAAGACACGATAAGACACGACAAGACACGACAAGACACGATAAGAAACATGATAAGACCTGTTAAGACACGTACACGATAAGACACAAACACGAAACAGGTAAACACGAACACGACACAAAAATAAACAGGTCTTAACGTGTCGACCTGTTATAGACACGAAACCTGTTAAGGCCAAACACGAAACCTATTAAAATCGTGTTGGTTCGTGTCAGGTTATCGTGTTCGTGTCTAAATTGCCAGTCCTAGTTTATAGTATGATGCAAAAATGTAATTGCATAAGTTTCAAACATGAACATTGAAAACTAGTAAAAAATGGTGATATGTAAACTCACCTTAGCAAGCAAGCAAGCAAGAATCCTAAGTATGCAATAGTAAGTATATCGATTCCCCAAATAAAACAACCTAGATTAAACATTATAAAGTCTAAGTATCACGGGTCTAATTCAGTCTAAGATTTCTTGGTTGATTATTAGGGTTCTCTAGTTTTGGGGAAACGAGACTTAAATGTTTGATTTTTTTTTTTTTTGGTAATTTGATTCCCAAATTAAAACATATTATTTAGGAATTAAGAGTTTAAATTAATAGGTTAGAAATAGAATAATGATTTCTATTTATAAAAATAGAAAATCTATAACTTAGAAAAATTGAGAAAAAAATATTCTTTTAACAATTAAAGTATAGTTTAGTTATAACATAAATAACAATATTTAAAATATTATTATTACTTTTTTACATAGAATAAAAGGTATGACTCTTGAAAGTACGGAAAATATTTTCTATCTATTTTGTATTTATAACAAGTTATTTATAATTAAATGAGTTTAAAACAAGAAGTAATATTTTTAATGAAATAATATCATATTTTTAATTTAAAAGATAAAATAGATTTTTAGAAATATTTTGGCTTTTGAATCGTTTAAAACGAAGTTTTTATGAATTAGTTACAAATAAAACAAGATATTTATTATTTTAAAATAATAATAATAATAATAATAATAATAATAAATTTAAAGATTTTTTCAGATTTGAAAATTTTTATGTATTAAAATGACTTTGTTTTAATAAAGTTTATAATAAAGTTCCATAATTAAAGCATGATACATAAATTTATATAAATATAAGTAGTTTTTTTAATATTTTGATTTAATAATAACTATTTAACACACATATATATAGTTGTTTATTACATCAAAAATCGATTTAAAAAAATATATATGGAGTTCCAAGGGTTCGAACCCGAGTCTCCTGTATAAACAACCAACAGCATAACCAACTGATTTGTGTGATTAGTTGGTTTAATATTATATCGCTGTTACATCTACCACAACAGCTTAGGGAACTAAAACAATGCAATAACTAAGCTATAAAAAGCATGGTTAACTTAACAAACTCTATTTAGTTCTCTTGATGTTATAGACCTAGTAGTTTATTAAAAAAAAAGAAAAGAAATAAAAAAACTTGAGTTATATGAATAAAACCGGCTTCCAACATGTTACTATATTATTCTAACACGTTACTTTTAATAAACCCTTAATATTATTATTATGGTTGCCGTCTAGAAAAAAAAAAACCATTTGATGCTATCAAATTTAAAAGTATTCATGAACCAAATTTGATAATAACGATCGGAAATAAAAAAAATAAAGTTATTAGATATTGATAAATATTAAAGTCATTAAGAGGTTTTAACGTGCATGGATGAAGATACTTACAAGATTTGTGTTTCAAAGACGTCACAATGATTTGGGTATTGTTTTCCATGCAGTTTTATGTCAAAGAGCATGACAAAGTGTTTTAAGATTTTTGGAGAAAAATTATTAGATTATTAACAAAAGATGAACAATAGTGAATAAGATATGAACATATTCGTATTTACTTACAAGATTAAAGATCATTTGGAGTATTCATTTCCTTAATCATTGAAGAATGAGGGAGAGAAATGTGATCTTAGTAATTACTGTATAAGTGATGTGAGAAAAGTGAAAGGTTGTCATCTATATTTATTTGTTATTTTTCCTAGAACATGAAGAGTTGGGGGTTAAAGGAAGAAGGTTTTAATGGTTGTGATTACATATTTATTTGAAATTTAATTATACATATAACTTAAAAGGTTTGTACAATATGCATTATCATTTGTAATTACTTAAGAACAATTAATCTTTATGTAAAATGATTATTCTCTCCATTTCATCTAATTTAATACTCATGTAGAAACACCATTTTGGCCCTTTACTAACTTCACTAATTGTTGTACCAAAAGCATAAAATGATGTAATTATTTAATTTTTGTTGGAATTATTCCCCCGTGCTTTATAATATAGTATAGATAAACATAGATTTATAAAATATGTTTTATAAATGGGTTCCTGCTAGTAACTTAAAAGGTTTGTACAATATGCATTATCATTTGTAATTACTTAAAAACAATTAATCTTTATGTAAAATGATTCTTCTCTCCATTTAATCTAATTTAATACTTATGTAGAAAGACCATTTTAGCCCTTTACTAACTTCACTAATTGTTGTACCAAAAGCATAAAATGTTGTAATTATTTAATTTTTGTTGGAATTCTTTCCTCATGCTTTATAATATAGTATAGATATAGATACACATAGATTTATAAGATATGTTTTATAAATTTTAATTCTAATTCTAAAATTATCCAACACATAGTTATATGAATATGTAATGAATATATATATATATCTTATTTATTTATTTGTATATAAAGAATGAGATAAATTATGTAATTAGAAAATTCTTAATATTAGCATAGTGTATATATATATATATATATATATATATATATATATATATATATAGTGGGGTGCCCGCACGTTGCGGCGGAAACCACAACACTTCAATTGGTGATTTTAAGGGTGTGTACAAGTTGTTGTTCGGTTCACTTCGGTTTTGAGCCATAACTAAAACCTAAACTTTCGATTAAAATATTTCAAAAACGATTGGTTTCAATCATTCATTTGTTCCCATTTGGTTAATCGGCTATGAACATCGGTCCAATTGGTTTTCAATAAATAACCAAAAAATTTACTTGAGCGGAAAATGTGGACTTGAGTTGAAGTACTCAATAAGAAGAACCCATTATTATTAATTAATTAATTTTTTTTTTGTGTAACACCCCAATCGATGGCGGAAACATCGAGGTGTCACGTAGTGACGATTGTTCAATAGCACATGGACTAAATTGTAAATAATAATAGCAAGTAACTTCCATTATTCAAAACGAAATACAAAGAGTCTTAATAGAAATCTCAAACATAAATAATAAATGTTCAACTTTTATTTAAGCACTAGGTCCAGCCTAAGCGTGAAAAGCATGCAAGATCAAACACCTGAAACATGTACAAAATAATTTGTCAACACATATAATGCATTGGTGAGTATATCCATTTTCGTTCAAACAGTAATTTGCAATTTATGTGCCTTGATGTTTGTAATATGTAAAAGGGTCAAAATCAAGCCTCACATCGTTCAATAATCATTCACACATCGTTCAAGAAAAACCATAACAATGACCAAGGACTTAACTCGTTCACGTAAGTCACACAAGGGATATAACTCGTAGTACTACTCATTGTTAGGTGCGGCTCAAAGTTTAATGACTTTGACAAATCGTTCATACAATTCACACAAAACATATCAAAGAGCACATTGTTTTGTAAATAATATACGTAAGTTTAATAATAATGGTACATGAATCACCCCAAAGAGAATAAATAGTAAAAAGGGGAAATATATACTCACAGTTTCGCTAAGTATAAACTCCACGAAAGTTCGTCGTAAAGGATTTAGAATTCCGAAGAACTCAACCTATATATGATAGAATACTAATGAGGAAAATAACTTAAAAGTCTAAGGTAACCAAAATCTAAGGTATTAGGGTTTACTAGACTTGTGTAGGGAAGATGAAGTTTTTATTAATAACTTGAACAATAGTTTTGAAATAAATATATCATGATTAATTAAATAAACGACTAAAACACTTATGTATTCCACACTTAGAAATATTTTCTATTTTATAGAAAAATGTCAATGAAATAGATTTTATGATTTATATTTAATTAAACAATTTATTATATCTAATTTAAATATAAATAGAATAAATAATACGAGATATGATCCCAAAATGATATTTTTATGAGAAATAATTATTTTCTGATGTGGAATACTGAAAATAATATTTTCATAGTTTCTTTCAATTTATTTGCATTTAAAACATATTTAATGAGTTTAAATAGGGTTTTAATGATTAAAAATAGTAAAAATAACAAAAATAATTATTTTTTGAGAAATTTTATTTTATTTCAGTTTATTATACATAAAAATAAATCTCCTGAAAATTTGAGGTTAAAATCACTTAAAATGAATTTTTAATCATTTAATTATGATTAAAACAAATTAAATCAAGAAAAATAGGAAAATAATATATTTTTCAGAAAATAAAAATATGATAATTTTCTTTAAGGTGTCAAGATGTTTCACCTAAATTTTCATAATATTTGGAGCAAGAATGAATTTTCTAGAAATATTATAAAATTAAGACATGTATATAAGTTTTATTATAGATAAAAAAATAATAAATAAAAATAAATAAAAGAAAAGAAAAGAACAGCAAAAAAATAAAAATAAAAACGTGAATCTGCTGTCTCCCAGACTCGAACCTGAACCCATTCCAACATCAACATCCTTGTTTACCACTACACCACAATATTACTTTGTTAATAGTTTTCAACTGTAACACCCCAACCGATGGCGGAAACATCGGGATGTCACGTATTGATGATTGCTCAGTAGCTCATGGTGAATAATAAATTCCATTAAATGATTTAAATGAATTACATACAATTGTTCTAGAATTTGTACATCAAATTGAATAAAACTATACACATATCTTCAAGCATCAATTCAAATCTTCAAGCAAATAGAACCTGAAACATGTTAAGTTTTGAAAATATTTTGGGTCAACAAAAGTTGGTGAGAATTACATAGGTTTTTGATAATTGAATAAAAATGTTGTGCAATTCATGTGTCATGTCAATCTAGTCCATATGTGAGAACATACTAGAAATAAATCGAGTGCATAATCAACCCTGATGACTGTTATAATATGATACATACCATACGCTCATGGTTCACTTGAATATGTTATGCGATAACAAACACCCACGCTACCTTTGTAGGAGGCACGTATCCGGGTGGGATTGTCAGTCCAATAGATCTATCAATGTATACCGTCGGCTTGTACGGAGTTAATGATTATGCTAGAATGGTGCTTACTCTAATCATGCTCAAGACATAATGCAACATAGAAAACACATAGACACATTGATGATTGAATTGCAATAATGATGTTATAACATGTTTCACCCCAAAAATGGTGATAAATAAAAGGGGCTATGTAAAACTCACCTTGGTAAAATGTTATATCTGTTGGAAAATTTGGATAATTGTGTTGCCCAATGTATCAACTATCATCCTATAATGAGTTAATAAATATGTCTAAGTCTATCAAGTCTACAAATGTATAAATTTCTAGGGCTTCGAATTGGGGATAAACGCTTGTTTGATTATTATTAAAAATGTTTGATAATTAAGAGAATATTAGTAAATAATTAACCAAAAATCTTTTTATGAATTTTAAATCTAAGATGGTCACAAGAATGTGTTTAAAGTATAAAAATAATTTTTATAAAATTATTTTCTTTAAAATAGATTATTAAATCTATTTATAACAAATTGTTAAACTTTAACTTTAATATCTTAAAAATACTAAAATTAAAGAATTATTAGTTTAAAAATTATATTTCTGTTCTAAATATTTTAAAATAAATTGTATAAAATTTTGGTGCAAAAATGATAAGAATTGAATTTATTATGATTTAATTATGGTTAAAACTAACAAAAATTGATTAAAAATATAAAATAAATGATTTTTCTGAATTAAAAATTATTTCAGTAAAGTTTAATATTGTACAAACATAGGATAATTTTTGTAGAAATTAATAAAATTGTTTTGATATTTTAATGGATTTTTATAAATAGAATAGTATAAAATTGATTTAATTATTATAAATATTAAATAACTGAATTTCAGAAAAATAAAAATTGTAAATAAAACTTTTATCTCAGATTTAATAAATATAATTTTTTTAGAATTTATAAAAAAAAGTTTTAATATTAAAAACGAATTTATAAGAATTATATGTATAATATATATATTATTTAGTTTATTGTTTTAAAATGAAAAAGAAAAGAAAAGGTGGCCACAGCCGGGTCTCGAACCCGGGAGCCTTTGGTTATAGTCCTCAGTCACAACCACTTGGCCTAGGCCTGTGGTTGTGATGAACTCCGTCTAAAAATAATTATATACGCGATGTAAAACTCAGTTTATCCCCAAATCAATTGGCACGAACCCTAGTTTTTCCAATCAGGCAATCCATACATTTTTAACCCGATTATTGTTAGGGTTTTCGTTGTATGGATGCCGACTAACAAAACCCACAAAAAAAATTGGACTTACAGTGTTGATTCGTGTACGATTGAGTGGTCAACCTAATTAGTCAAACTGTGTATGCGTGGGTATAATCAGAGGTATTTCAGAACAATTGGAGGTTAAGAGAGATGTGTGAGCGAGTTGAAATGATTCGTAGAAGGTCAATTTATATAGGGGATTGATGGATTGTTTAATTGGCAAGTTTGACCTGCGATTAAATGTCAAACGCGTAATGGTTAAAATTGGTAACAATTGATGATCAATCAACGTGTTGTTGTGTCATATAAAGGCCGAAAATCATGCATTCCTTCCATATTGTGCATTTGATTGACAAATCAATGGGCTTGAGGTTGACTTGCGAGCCGCCTCATGTGCAGCGAAGTAA
The DNA here is from genome assembly GCA_030844895.1 of Ambrosia x helenae. Taxonomy (NCBI): domain Eukaryota; kingdom Viridiplantae; phylum Streptophyta; class Magnoliopsida; order Asterales; family Asteraceae; genus Ambrosia; species Ambrosia x helenae. The sequence goes on along the minus strand of CM061230.1, from coordinate 100,282,469 downwards.
CAACAGCAGATCAGAAAGCTGTTTTATATAATTATGATTGGATTACAAACAACATTAAGCTTGTGGCCCAGTGGTGATGGTGTGTGTTTGTGTGGAGGGTGGCACGGGTTCGATACCCGGCATAACAGCCCTTTTTTTCTTTTTAAACGTAGTGAAAGGGGAGGGGCAGTTGGGCCTGCCATGCTGTGGGCCGGACTACAAGAAGGTTGGGCTGGATGTTTAAAGAGGGATATAGGGTTTTGGTTTAGAGAGTTGTTAAAACTAAATTTATTTATTTATTTTTTTTAACTTATAAAATCTAATTTTTTAATATTATCATTATTACTATTATATTATATATATGTATATATATAAGTTGTGTGGTCGGAAAATAAAACTTAGGCACCTTATGAACGATAAAAAAAATATACGTATTAAAATTTTAAAATTTTTGCGATGTTACATCAACCAAAATAATATTTATACAAACTTTAAACTTCATCTTCTTCCTCATTCTATAAACCCTAACCCTAGTTTTTTTAGCACCTTCAATTCGAACAGATTATAACCCGAATCAAGAGGGCTTTCAAAGAACATGATTAGAGAAAGGAAATGGCATCAAAAACATGTACTCACAATGCGTAAATCGCTCGGAAACGAAGCTTTAAGCCCGCGCACAAAATCACGAATTGGAGCTTCTTTGTACGTTTTTTACTTAGGGTTTTTTAGTGGTTTTGAAGGAAATGAGCAAAGGAACCTAAGGCTATGCTTGATTTATATAGTGGTTTTGTAAATAGGGCGTTTCATCAAGCTTAAATATTCCGGCGGTTACAACATTAAACCCGGTTATAAAATGCTTAAAAACGCGTGTTTTTTACTTAATTATGAAGGGAATTCAAAGGATTTAGATGAAGAAACGTAAACCCCATAAAAAATTTTGAGTTAAAACACCTCTAAACGCCAAATTAAACTTCGCCGGAGAAGATTCCGGCCGCCGGAATCGCGCTGCTACAGTACCATCTCCGTTTTTTTTTTTTTAAAAAACTTTGAAACATGACAATTTTGGTCTCTCTAGTTAGTTTGGTCACTTATTTCCTTATAAAAACTTAACCAAAGTTAATATTTCTAACCAAAACCTTTTAAAACTATATTTTTTTTATCTTTTATAAACTTTTACCAATATTATTAAGTTTTTCCCTTTCCATCGTATAACTTTGACGTTTTCCAACGTCCCTCGACAAAATTATTTGGTTTTTTTTAATAAAACGTATATAATAAAGATTTAACGAATAATTCAACTTAAGTTTTATTTAAAATTTCAAAAGATCGTAACACAAGGACTGAAATGAAATTTCGATAAAGTTAGAAAACGCGCAAATGTTACATTTTGTTATTGTCTACTCCTTTATATGAATATTTCTTAATATCTTTGTTTAAAAGCCATTATAAACATAATCTTTCTTCTCCGATCATAGAATTCAAATCGTTACCTCATGATTAAAAACACAACTTTTATTATTGATCGATTTCTCAATTTCTATATAGTATTATCAGGTTTATAAAAACTTTAAGTTTTATAAAGTACCTAATTGTATCTAAAAAAGATTATAACAAAACATGTAGTATTATGAATTATTTTTTATATTTGTTCTATTAATGTGTTTAAAATAATTGTAGAATTGAATGTCATGAGGTCTCATAAACATCTCATGACTCTTGATTACCTTTTGATTAAATATGGTGTTTAAAAGACAATTTTACCCTCAAAAGGTAGTTATTATATGCATTGTTTGTTGTATCATAAGCATTTAAACTTGTACCTCTTAAAATTTAAAAAGTCATTCTCAAATGCTTTATAAGATAGTATAGATATAGATATAGATATAGATATAGATATAGATATATTTTTATAAGCTCCATGATTATTAAAAGTATACAAAAAATTCAAGGATGAATAAAAATAAATGAAACTTAATCTGGGAATTATAAAAAAAATGACAGGAAAATATGCAAGGTTACAATACATTGTAAAAGTCAACTACACTAAGTGAGTTCTAGTTTAATAAAACAAGGAAATAACATTTTGTAAAGGTTTAGTCATATCATCAAAACACTTTAACATCAATAACCCATGCCACATAACAATTATCAATAAACATTAGTAATGTAAACTTATCCATCAACTTCCATGACTAGCTGAATAGGCTTACACATGTAGGACTCATCTACGTGCTAAACAGTTGTGCCAAGTCTGAATAAAGGTTAAACGTGAGTTCTCATCAAATATTGTTACTATCATGGAGTGTAATCCGACAATGTCGTTACGCACTGTCTTCATTGTATTTCCAGTCTTGTGGTGTTGGACGTGGCTGATTAGTACATTGTTGCCTAACTTGCGTTAGGGCTTCACTATCGTCAAGTGTTGCCAACACTTTTGATAGCGACACTCTTGAGAGTCGCCAATGGCATAATCACCTATCATTCGAATTTCTCGGGATTAGAGCCTTTTCTTTTCCATCGAGCACATGGGTGACTGAGTGTCGTCGGGTTTATGAGTATTGTTGAATCTTCAAGTTACATGAACTTGTTATTCGGTTTAGTTCATTTTTAACTCGAAAGTACAATTTTTTACGTCCAATTCATTTGCTTAACTCTCATGAAGCAAGATTCATGGTTTGTAGATAACATGTAAAAGTCCAATCTTTTGTTTTAAACCCATGTTTAACCCATAAACCCTTAGATCTGGAGTAATTTTTACTTGGATTTTTAAGCAAACTATGCTATTATAATCTGAATGATAAGTAGCAGATTACAAACCTCAAATCTTCAATTCCTTAGCTTTAATTTCTTGATCACCCACGTTTTCTTTCTAGTTTCTTTCTCTACGTTTTTCATGCAAATGGTGGTGGAATGAGCTGATTAGGGTTTGTAATCTTCTTATATTATATCAATATTTTGGGCTAATCACCCCATTCAGACCTAAGTCCCTTATCAACCAAGTCAAGGATTTATTTCACTTAATCCACATTGAAATTCAAACACGTTCCATTAATTATCGTTTTTGAGGCGTTTCACACTTCATCCAATAATTGCTAAAAACATCGTCACAAAAATCGACCCCTTGATGCCATAAATGATCACACGAACAAATAAGACAGTAAACAAAATCACATTCAAAGTGAAATTACTTATAGACATATAAACACGTAAGAGCAATCACACACCAAACCAAACATGTTACTAAATAAGCACACAAACAAATCACACTACAAGAAATTTGGGCAATAGCGGCGACATCAGTAGCGGAGACGTCACTGCTATTGCCCTAATCCGCGTCACACTTAAAGAAACAAATCTGGACCGTCGGTTGACAAAAGCATCCAATGGCTGTGATTAAATAGTACAAAAGAGCAATAGCGGCGACACCTTTAGCGGCGACATGTCGCCGCTAATGCTCTAACCGGGAAATAAATCCCAAAGTTCCCTCCCTTTCTTCCCAGCCAACACAAAAACCCTCTGCTTCCTCTCTGCTGGCAAGCCACCACAGCCAAAAACCCCTTCCAACCACCGTCGTGCATCACCTCCATCACCTCATTCTCCACCACCTTCTACCCTTTCTCCATCACCAAGACTGGCCCTTTCCCTTTCTTCCCCTTCTCCACCACCGAAGACCCCTCCCCACCTTCCTTCTCCACCGCCGAAGACCCCTCCCCACCTTCCTTCTCCACCGCCGACGACCACCACAGCATCACCACCGGAAGACACCACAACATCACCACCGGTATTTTTTTTTAATCTTAGTAGGGATACATAAATGTGTAGAAATAATGTGGGTTAAATGTGTGTTTGTGGATGATATAAATTTGGTAGTAAAGTTCTGTGAGCAAGTTTTGTGAGCAAGTTTGGGTTAAATCTTTAAGTTTTGGTTACATGGTTTTTAGTGTGTTGAATGTTTGATCTGTGAGTGTTATGGGTAAAATGTTTGTTTGTGGATGAATTTGTTTTAAGGTAGACTCTGTTTTTAGGAACAAAAAATGGTAGACTCTGTTTGTGGATGACTCTGTGGTAAGGTAGACTAAGTTTTGGTTACTTAGATAGTCAAAGCTTTTAGGTTAGTATGCATTTGTTTACTAGGGGTTTTACTATGGTTGTTGAATGGGTTGTACCGATTTATAATTGTTAGATATATATAAAAGGTTTTTTTTGTTATTTCTTTTAAAATATATTTTAACTTTTTTATTTTCTTATAATATGAGTTGTAGATAAGTACCCCACCACAGCCGTCACCAACAACCGGATCGGATCGAGCCAACTTAAAAGGTTAGTCGCCGCTAATAGTTATTTTTTTGTTTAATATTTATATTATTATTTATGTATGGTATGGTTATGAAAATTTGTTTTTTGTTTGTTTTTTACCAATTTTATTGTATGTTTATGTATCTATTAAGTTTAATATTTGTTTAAAACATCATAAAACTAGAAATACATGCCCGGAATTAAATCATCATTTAAAAACATAGTGAGCTTAGATATACCCGCCCGAAATTGATTTAGTAATTAATTTAAGGTAGTCCCCGTTTTGGGACTGCTTTTTGAATACTTTATCTCATTTAGGATGTGAATATGTACTACATGATTGTTTGTTTTTGAAAGATTCGGTTGGCGTTTCCTCTTTGCTCCTCGGGTATATATTTATATTATATACTTGGGGGCTAAGGGGAAATGCTGCCGAATTTTTCTTAAACAAACAATCATGTAATACACATTCATATATGAGATAAGGTATTCAAAAAGTGGGTTTAGCAGCCTACCCTTTAGGTGCCAATAATATGTTTCATTTAAATTATCGTGCCTCAAACCCAAATTATGTTTCAGTCACATCATCATGTCGATCGATAAAAGCTGGATTAAATTGCAATGTTCGGATCCTAATTACATTAAAGGATTGAATTCTTTTATCGAGATGAGCAAACAATATGTCGACGGTGAAGGCAAAATTAGATGTCCGTGTGATAAGTGTCATAATTCTGGCTTAATACCCTTCACAAAAATGTCATATCATGTGCGTATATTGGGTTTCTATCGGCAATACACGACATGGACCTATCATGGTGAAAATTCAATCCGCCCCCATGTAGTTGTAGTTGTAGATGAGGACGTTTTGCGAAGAAAGGATATGGATGACGTTATCGAAGACCTTATAGGGGAGCGTATGGAAGAGGATACGGACTTTAACGAAGGGAACTTGGCGGGTGAAGAGAGTAGTGGTGTTCTTAATGATTTTGAATCCCTGATAGATGAAGTCGAATCAAAATTATATCCTGGTTGTACTAATTTTTCTTTCCCTTGACTTTATATCAAAGCTTATGAATATCAAGGCAAGGAACAAATGGACTAATGGTTCGTTTGATCAGCTTCTCGAGGTGTTGCAATCTTCACTTCCACCAGGTAACAAGGTCCCCGCTTCATATTACGTAACTAAAAAAACAATAAAGAAGATTGGGCTGGGATATGAGATGATAGACGTGTGTAAATATGATTGTGCTTTCTTCTGGAAGGAAAATAAATCGTTGCAGATTTGTCCGGTTTGTAATGAGAGTCGGTGGGTCAATAAGGACACAAATGGCAAGAAGGTGCCTCACAAGGTGTTACGGTACTTTCCTTTGACCCCCAGACTACGACGTTTGTATTGCTCAAGGCACACAGCCAAAGATATGATATGGCACAATACCGGACGATCAGAAGATTGTATTATGCGTCATTCGGTTGATGGATCTGCATGGAAGGAATTTGATTTAAAATATCCCAACTTCTCGAGGGAACCTCGAAATGTTCGTCTAGGGCTTGCAGCTGACGGTTTTAATCCATTCGGTAACAAAAGTACGACTCATAGCACTGGGCCGGTTATACTAACCACATATAATCTCCCTCCATGGTTATGCATGAAAGAGTCCACATTCATGTTGACTTTGTTGATTCCTGGCGCTAAATCCCTAGGGAAGGACATGGGTGTTTTCCTTAGGCCGTTGGTCGATGAGCTTATGGATTTGTGGCAGTCAGGTGTACGTGTTAAAGACGCAGCGACAGACACATACTTCACCATGAAGGCAGCGTTGTTATGGACCATAAACGACTTTCCAGCTCGTAGTAGTCTATCAGGTTGGAGCGGGCAGGGATACAAAGCATGCTCGACTTGCAACGAAGATACTTCCTCAATGCGTGTATGTAGGCCATCGTCGGTTCTTAGATGCCGACCCATTTGGTATATGTTTGTAGTTTTAACCCAATTGGTATGTTTGTAGGTTTGACCCATTTGGTATATGTTTATAGTTTTGATCCATTTGGTATATGTTTATAGTGTTAACCCATTTGGTAAATGTTTGTAGTTTTGACCCAATTGGTATGTTAGTAGGTTTGACCCATTTGGTATGTGTTTGTAGTTTTGACCCAATTGGTATGTTTGTAGGTTTGACCCATTTGGTATATGTTTATAGTTTTGACCCATTTGGTATATGTTTATAGTGTTAACCCATTTGGTAAATGTTTGTAGTTTTGACCCAATTGGTATGTTAGTAGGTTTGACCCATTTGGTATGTGTTTGTAGTTTTGACCCAATTGGAATGTTTGTAGGTTTGACCCATTTGATATATGTGTGTAGTTTTGACTCAATTGTTATGTGTTTATAGTTTTGAAAAAATTGATTGGTGTTGATGTTATTGTAGGAGCAAATTGCGAGTTTGTTGGAAAACCCGCAATTTAGAAATGGAATCATTCGGGAAATTCTTTCAGATACTGCGACACCGGACTTGGGAAACCAAAATCATGAAGAAGATCACGGGAATGATAACACCGATGATGATGATGATGATTATGATATATAGGTGTGATATTATGTGTTTAGTATGGTTCATGTAAACGATTTTAGGATAAAATATTCGAATTTGAGATGCGTATGTAAAATATTTTATGCTTTGCTTTTTTCGGTTTTCCAGTATTTAAATATCACTAGTAGGTTAAAATCAGCAGGTACAAAAAAAAGGTTATTAGCGGCGACATGTCGCCGCTAATAATATGGCCATGTAGTGACGTGGCACAAGAAATAGCGGCGACAAAAAGCAACAGCGGCCACACAAGGAGCAATAGCGTCAAGGCAATAGCGACAAGACAAATAGCGGCGACCTATGTGGCCGCTATTGCTCTGTTTTGTTGTAGTGTGATCACACACCCAAAGTAATCACAAACATATTATACAAACAAATTATTATTAGGTTTGTTTTTGGAATTTGTGAATTCGCGAATTTGTATATTGCGGTGATAGCCAAGGTTGTGCGCGACATAGGTCCAGTCTACGAGTTTGTGAAGGATGATCGTGATTTTGTGTTTTTTTTTAGCATGAAGGATGATTGTGAAGGACCTATAACGTTTTTTTTTTTTTTTTTTTTTTTTAACAAGCATCGGATAGACTTTACGTCTAAAAAAAATACCTTCTATGTATGAAGTTTCAAAACATAATTTTTTTAATAGCTCTCAGTCAGGACTATACAAGATCAAAGCTCGGTCGGCGCGGGATTCAAACCTAAGCACTCCAAGGTGAAAACCTCCAAAGGAGTAAACCCCCTAACTCCACCAGGGTGTGGCTTCATTGACGTTTCAAAACATAATCTAAATTTAAGCATACACATTGACCATCCTGTAACTTTTTCTTTATCTAGTTATGATTAATGACACCCCAAATACTAATATGAAATTGCATATTGGACACTACGTATAAGCAAAACCAAAATAGTCATTTGTTTAAACTTAATTAAGTTCAATATTTAATTTCAAAAAGTTCGCTTCGATTCCAAGTACAAACAACATAATCACCAACAACTTTAGGCCTAGTTGATACAGAATTTGAGGGGATTTCGTTGTTGTTGGAGATCCTAAGAAAAAGTAAATGACACATTATCAAAGGAATCTAACTTTGTCATTTGACTTCATGTTTAGGACACACGATTAGCTGTTTATTATTAGATTTGTCTTCTTAGTGTTTGATTTCTTCATACTATTGGTTAAAATTTTGATACTATAAATCTTGTCTACTTTTCAAACAAATCACATGTTCATTGTCTCCTCGGACATGTATGCATGAAATGAAATACAAGTATTTTAGTAAATGAATTAAAAGTAATAAGCTGTGTTCACAGGCGGGTCACTGACAGAAAATTTAATACACAATCTTAAAAAAACATAGATTATCATGTTTAAGTTGAGTCGCTAATCATGTATTTTATCTGAAATTCCATAGCTATGTTCAGTGGCGGATCTAGCCAAAAATTTCAAGGGTAACGTTCAAACGTCAAAAATATTATTAGGGGTAACGATAATACATTTCGGGGGTAGCATAATATGAAAACGTCAAAACAACCAAAAATTTTCACTATACCGGAAAAGTTGAGGGGCAGCGGGCGCTACCCCTACCATAATAGTGAGTCCGCCCCTGGCTATGTTGTCGGTAACCCAGTGCTAAATGAGTTGTTTTATATTAACTTTGTAATATGTAATTACTTTATTTTCTCTAAAAAATTCTAACATAGTTATTAATATTTTTTTACCTTTTATTTTGATTTCTAGTTTTTTTTTTTTTTTTTTTTTTTTAAAATGTTTCATTTCATTTTGTCGAAAATCAGATTACTCATGACCACTTGACAATTTTTTTGTTGGTAATTATCACCTTAGCTACAAGATATATATTTCGTAAGATTTATACACTCGCTAACCGGTAATTATTCCATATGTAAACTTAATTTTCGAATAATTAACCTGAACTTTTAAAAAATATAAGTAATTATAAATTTTGTTTTTTTTTTTTCTACTAGTTGATCTTCTTAATATATTTCATATATATGTTATGTTTATTAGGTATTTGTAAAATAACAATGGATGTCAAAGTTGTTGTCAATTGACCAGATTAGTTTTATAATTGAAAACATATAACCAATCATTAGATGAATTTATGAAACAAAACCTTCTTAAACACTCAAAATATATATTTAAGTATGTTATGGATTTCTTATTCGTTTTTATCAAGTTGAGTTTTAATATTCTTTTCAAATAAATATGTTTGAGATATATGTTTTAAATGTTCTTCCCGTAATCATTTAAAAAGGTTTAGCAATTAATTAGTTTAACTTTGATATTAAATAATCTTCATAGAGTAAGCTCACGAACATATTTAGTTAAAAGTCTACTCAAATATTAAAATGCCAAGCTGTTGGAATAAATATACGTAACGTTTGTATATTTATCAATAGCCATTATAATCATTTATATTATGATGATCAATTATTAATATTATCCTAAGCCCAATAACAGATATGTCTTTGATGGGCGGACTATCATTAGATGGGCCTTATTAGGGTGTCCCCTGGGTATGTATAAATATGAAGAGATATTATGAGATTAGGGTTGACACATTCATAACACCATTAGCCATCCCCTATCTCTCTCTCTCAATGTGTTCATAACTCAAGAACACATAAACCATCAGAACTGCATACCCTAAAGGGAACCCGATCAAGATGATGGTGTCTTCCATTACTGAGGTTCCTGAACAGTTAAGCATATCAGGTACACATGACCATATTTTATGTTTATACCTTATGTTCTAATTAATATAATCAACATGTGGTATCAGAGCAATGTTGATTATATCAATTCTTTTATGTAATTTAATGAGTCAATTTTCTAGAATCAAAATCCTTGAAAACAATCAGAATTGCTAACAAGCCATTTGTTTCGATGGCGGCGCATTTAATAATCAATACCATTAATGCTTCGTTTGTTTTTATGTCCTCACGAATGTATCAGTGTTTTGATGTTTGAATTGGTTTTAATGAAATAATAATTCATGAATTGAATTGTATTCATATTACAGTTCATAATTAGTTATTTTAACTTTAATCAATTCATAAAGATTCATATGTATTCCATTGAAAGGTTTTATGAGTATTATGATTTTGATTCTAGAAAAGTTGGAAAAATATTATATTGATTCACGAACACATAAGAAAACCGAAAATTTTAGTATATTTTGGTTTGAAAACGGATCAGATCATGTTTCCTGAAATTTAGGATCTTAGTTTTATCTCCTACTATTTTCGAAATCAACTAAATTGATAAACTGATTTCGAAATCTTAGAAAATTTTGGAGATAAATAAAATTCCTTTAAAATAGAAACTGATATTATGTATAATCCCTAAAATTTTCGAACCATATTTATTTAGTATTAGTTCTTGAATAATAAGTTTTCGGTTATAAGGTTAATGAATTTAGTTCTCGGATTATTAGTTAAGTTTTGGATAATGGTCCTCGGTGTATAAGTTCTCGGTTTTAAAGCTTTCGATCAGGTTCACGGACAGGAGTTCTCGGTCAAGGTCTTCATCTTCGAAAAACCATAATGTTTTTCAAGAACCCATAATGTTTTCAAGAACCCATCTTATTTATCGAGAACTATCATGTATTCAAGAACCAATATTTTTTTAGAACTATTAAAGACTCCGAGAACTATTAAAGTTATCCGAAAACATAAGTTATTCGAGTACTCATAATATTCGAGAACTCATCAGTAAATCAAGAACTAATTCTGATATTCGAGAACTCATCATGGCATTCGAGAACTCATTATGATATCTGAGAACTCATTAAGTCTTCGAGTACTCATGATTTATTCGAGATCTCATAAGTCTTCCGGGAACTCATCACTTTTCGAGAACTCATTAAGTCTTCGAGAACTCATAATTTCGAGAACCCCTTATGTTATTCGAGATCTCATAAGTTTTCCGGGAACTCATTATTTTTCCGAGAACCCCTTATGCTATTTGAGAACTCAAATAATTTTTTTTGAGAACTCAATTCTTTGAGAACCCACTAATTCTAGAACTCCTCTTTTTCGGGAACTCATAAGATTACTGAGAACCCATTATATTTTCGGGATCTCTAATTAAATTTACAGTTTTGATAAAACCTAATGTATCAAGTTTATTCAGAACAGTATAAAACCTTGCTTAACTTGCAATAACATTTTGAGCTGTCACTTCTGCCCAAAGGTGATGTGTCACATTAGTTCGTTATAAAGATCTCGTTAAGCATTGTAGCTCGTTCACATAAGTGCCATAAGGTTTCACTTCTGCCCAAAGGTGATGTGCAACAGATTATGTTGGTGAACTGAGCATATTGCATTAGGACTTTGAATGTCTCACTTCTGCCCAAAGGTGATGGGTTACATTCACTGTCGGCAATTCAATACTTAAATAAATAGCGTATAGCCAAAGCTAGAGCATGTTATTTAAGTAGCTTATGTTGGTGTTATGATATTATCACGTCTTCATTACAAAATTGATCCTCACGATTAATGATCCTTCATTAATATAATGTTCATAATCTAAGTCTGCCTTACATCAATACCCATAACTCGAAACTAATCTCACATTCTTCTATAAATTACTATCTCAACTAAGTAATCCACTCTAATTATCAAAATTAAGAAGAGTTTGCTTAAATTTTGTTCTTATTAAGTTACCTCTTAAGACATAACATTCCTACGCTCTATCTGATAAAGTATTACAGAATAACATATGAGCATAATAAGTGGAATAAAAATGTCTCTTATGGTAATTAAGAACGCTTTTACTGATTCCTATCAGGTGAGCTATTAAAGATTCTGAAATTCCTAAGACTAATGTATTATCTATGGAAATGAAAGAATATAATGAATTCCTAAGAAGTATGAAATAAATAAGTCTAACTCTATGGTTAAATGGGATCTATGAATACATCTTAATATTGAATAACATGACCCATAAAACTAAGGGTTACACATGGAAATCAATAAATTTCTAGTGCATAATAACTTTTCTACCAGTACGATTAGATGCATTATGAATCAACTATAACACTCAGAAATATCAAAGTAAAATGAGTGTGTTGATAGCAAATTACGTACAGGAAAAGGAACGCATTAAACTAGAAAAGTTGATGTTATTCACCTTAGTACCATTAAACCTAAAAGAGGAAGAATAATTACCATAGAGAGGATAATTCTAAGGTCTGGAAACAAAATACAAGTACTACTTTCAGCTATAAGTTTCTCCAAAGGGAAAGTCTTACTAAGCAAAACTGTGCCATTAAGAATAGGCATAAGCAATGAGAGTACCCATAAGTAAGGAGAACAGCTGGCTAAGATATGTAGTGCCTAGTTAAGGATATTTAACTCCACAAATGCTAATGAATTCCAGTTAACACATGATGGTTGAGTCTAGTTTTATACGTTTCCTTACCATAATTCAACAAATACTTAAGATGAGAGTTAGTGGCAAAATTAAGGGTCTATTAACCATTAATAACTGATCTTAGTGTTGAAGTTTATGATACCTTACGATAATCTTGAGATTACTCAGAATTAGTATCAGTACTAAAAGCTACAATTTTTCACATCTACAAGGTTTTAATGACCAAACCAAAGCCACTATTAAGTTAAACTCTCATATTGTTTGTTGTCATTATCTGAATAGAAACCTTATGAAATAAAACTAGATGATCCAATGACGTATTCACAACTTTGTTATCATGAAAATGAGAATTTAACAAAGGAAAATGAGACCCATGCAATTCATCCACTAAGATCAAAATTTCATGAGAAATCATGATCAGATCACTAAAAGGATGCTTAGCTATCAAATCTCATTTTCAGTAACTTTAAAGCATGTTTTAAACGCCCTAAACATTAAATGGCGAAAGGAATAAATGGGTTTCCATCATAAGTCATAACTAATTGACATTAGTGGAGCTTAGATAAATATCTAATTGTATCTATTCTGTTTCCTACAGACCAAAGTATTAAAGAAATCAATTCATATATGCTTAATAAGATTCCCTCTAAGTATGTCCTTAAAATTTCTTATGAAATTTGGACGATAAGGGAAATCAAGTATAAAATATATGAAATATTCCCGTTCACACGCATCGTTAAAACTTATTATGTGGAGATACTAAGAGACCTAAAAGATTAATGGGAGCATTAGATGTCCTAATTATGACTTGCAAAAGTTACAGAGGTGGGGGAACGACCATTTGATCTATCCTCAAATTACACCTCTTGCACTGGACAACGCTCTATCACAACTTGTCTCCTTAGCATTTAACGAACTCCTAACAAAGTTTTGTGGATGCTTAAATATGGGTGAACTTAGATTTCTTACTAAAGTAATCCTCATCAAGAGAAACAACAATAAACATCATTAGGTTGTTTTCTCTATTAAAATCTATGGATCTTCCAAATGTTAGAGCTTAAGCATGCTGAATTCATTAAGATCTCTAAGGTAAGTGGGAGCAGTAAAATTCCTTATTATGACTTTTTGGAAGTACAAGATGCGGGGGAGAGACTCATTAAAATTCGAGACTCATTAAGTTTAACTCCGAATTTAACTTCGATTATTCCTCTTGTACACCTTACTGCACCAACTCTTACACACTTAGAAACTAATGTTGCTCCTTATATACCTGAAAATAAAAACACTTAACTAAAGTTAAGTTTGTATCATAATAAACCCAATGTTCAACTCAGGAAGTCATCTGGGTCTAAAAGCCCATTAAATTTGATGATTATGTAACATGCCTGACTAACACAAAATGGATGTTTGGAAAGTTTACTAATCATACCTCTTCTAATTAAATCATTAGTATCAATCAATCTTCTAAATGGAATAAAGCTATTATTAGCAAAACTCATTCCATATAACGTTTAGGATTTGGTTGAATAACCTAAAGGTATTCATAATTGAACCAGATCCGAATGGGAACGTTGTAAGATAAGATTGATTGTAAAAGATTATACTCAAGAGGGATTAGATTATCAAAGAATCTTCTTATCTGTATTACAAAAGATTTCTTTGAGGATCATTACCGTCCTAGTAGCTCATAATAACTAAGAGCCACATTAGATGGACATTAAGACAACTTTCCATAACAATGACCTACATGTTCATTAAGCAACCTGAAAGTTCTAAACTGAAGGTTAAGAACACTTAGTCTGTAAGTCAATAAGATCCATGTATGGGTTGATGCAAGCATAAAATGTGTTTGAATCATAATGAAATTCTCTTCATCAAAAAAAAAACTAAGTGGATTAAAGAACCTACCTCAAGATGAGTGGGAGCAACTAATGAAAACTTGTCCTTACATAGATGATGTTTCTCCTGACAAGTATATGTTACCTAAGTCAAAGCATTGTTCATGCATAATTTTGACATGATGAATATCGGGGATTCCTCTTACGTGATAGGAATCAAAATATACCGAGATAGACCCAACGGGATATTAATTTCATCCCATAAGTTTTACTCTAAGCGGGTCCTTAAGTATGTAACATACAACATTGCTCTCTTTTAGAGGATAATAGGATAATCTGAGATTATCACCTTATGCTTCATTAATTAGAAGACTGATGTAAATTTAAGTTTATGCTTGTTTATGATATTGTCATATTGCTTGAGACTAGACTTGTCTAGATTGGTGAAAAGCATCTAATGGAACATTACAATATCTTTAAGAAACAAGAGACTATAATCTAAAGAAGAAGTGAGAACCTAAAGTGATTGACTACTCTTACTCTAACTTTGTTATATTCAAAGGAAATCAAGTGTCAATTTCGGGGTATAACATAAAGTCAGCAGACATAACTATTTTATGGAGGAGTCATAAGGAACTGTAACAACAACCTAAGTTATCATGACATAATGTGATGCTAATCACAACAGAATGGTCATTAAATGTTGTTGCTAAATTTATCAGTTGACTCATAACTTATTAACTCCATATAAATACTAAGTTGAAGACTTACTGTGATAAAGTCAGCTACCATAATTTCTCAAACAGTAACAGTTTGAGAGGAGCTGCATTAGAGTTCGATACGAAATTATTGTTCGCTTATGATTAAGAACAAATAGAGGAAATCGGAATTTTGTATCGAATGCATTCATGATATGCTTATGGATCCAATAACTAAAGGTCTATCACCCATAAGTCTCACTAAGGGCCAACTAAGAGAAAAGGGTATTACTAATGACCATGTACAACTGCATATCGTACTATGAATGACTAATGACTAATGACTAATGATTAATTTTCCTCATTATGATTTGTTTGTCTATTAGTATGCTAAACTAGCATAATGGCATGAAGACAATAATATAACAAATCAACTAAGGGCATAACGTTAATTGATCCTAATGTTAAGTTTTAAATTTGGGTGTAGTATGATTAATGGGGGTCCTAAGTCGAATAAAGACTTAACGGCTGTATTTCTCTGCTACATTTTGGGTTTAGAACTAAAATGAGTATTAATCTCTGCAGACTTACGTAATACTCATAATAAATGATTACTCGGCTAAGTGCGAGAATGTTGGAATAAATATACGTAACGTTTGTATATTTATCAATAGCCATTATAATCATTTATATTATGATGATCAATTATTAATATTATCCTAAGCCCAATAACAGATATGTCTTTGATGGGCGGACTATCATTAGATGGGCCTTATTAGGGTGTCCCCTGGGTATGTATAAATATGAAGAGATATTATGAGATTAGGGTTGACACATTCATAACACCATTAGCCATCCCCTATCTCTCTCTCTCAATGTGTTCATAACTCAAGAACACATAAACCATCAGAACTGCATACTCTAAAGGGAACCCGATCAAGATAATGGTGTCTTCCATTACTGAGGTTCCTGAACAGTTAAGCATATCAGGTACACATGACCATATTTTATGTTTATACCTTATGTTCTAATTAATATAATCAACACAAGCTCGAAGCAGCCATTCATATTGGTGCCATATAGTACTTGGCATGTATATTGTAAATTAATTAAGGCTCTGAATAACATGAAATAAAATATAGAATTGTCTCGTGAGGCATGGGAAGCATTATCTAATTTAATTATATCGTTCATATTGATTAATTATGCGTTAACATGTATTCAAAAAAACTAGTTAATATATGTGTAATGGTTATTACTCACATATATATGTCATCATTTTTAACAAAACATCGGGCTTTCAACAACAGACATATCCGTCACATATTCCCATTCCCAGTGCGGAGTTTGAAAAAAAAAATCGTAGGGGTAGGGGCGGTGCCAAACTTGGTATATACAAAATTGTCAAACGAAAATGAAGAAATTTACCCCAACTAAGCCAAAAAAACGAGGAAGAGGGCCGGGTACCCCTAACCCCTCTTATACTTTGCCCATGCCTATTCCCTAGGCAAAAGTGGTTCATTGAGATAACCCGTCGGTAATTCGTCAAAAAAACATGGTGTAAGTAATGAATGTACCGACAAATTTTAGCAATAGATTTTTGATAGGGTTGTTCACGAGTTGAACTGAAGCGGACCTTTTCTCGTGCTTAGCTCATTTACAAATCGAACCGAACCAATCGACTCGTTTACAATCGAGCCAAAAACCGAGCGAGCGACGAGCGGCTGGTGTTTTCAGACAACCATAAATTTGGGATGTTTCATTTACTATTCTCGCTGCCTAGTGATGACTGAGGTTCGACCGTTCGAGAATGAAGCTCTAGTTAAGGCCAGTGAGGTGATGAGCATACTACAGATAACGATTGTTGCGTTGTGGCGTAGGTTGATAGCGAGAGATAATTGATGGTGGACAACTAATGGGAATAGGAAGTCAAGCTTGTTTTTTCACGACTTAGGATTTTACAATTAAACTTAGTGTTAAGTTATCATTGGGTTGATTGGGCTAATAACTATAAATATGATTTGTATATATGCATATTTTGAGTCAAACTCAATAGAGTGACAACTGACATGTATTAAACTATAAATATAATTGTAATTAATGTGTATATATATAATTATATATATATATATAATAAATTAATAAAAATTATATCGAGCCGAACCGAGCCAAGCAGACATTTCCTCATGCTTGGCTTGTTTACAAACTGAATCAAGCCGATCGGCTCGTTTACGACCTAGCGAAAAATCGAGTGAGCAAATTCCAAGTGAGCGGCAAGGGATCAACGAGCACCGAGCGTTTTGAACCGCACTAATTTTTGAAAGGGAGTATCACCGAGGAATTACTGACACTTACACCATCATCCGAAGATGCATTTTTCTATAGATTACGGTGTGTCTCTTACTTTTGAGTAGAGTCAACTATATAAATAACAAAGGTATAATGTGGCATGCAATTTTTTTTTTTGTATTATATAGCATTCGATCCTTGTCTTTATGTGTTATTTACGTATTCTAACATTCAAATGACAAAGATTTACCAAAATCAATGCTAAAAAAAATCCTTAATTCGTCATCATTAGTGGAAATATAGATTACCCAACTACTCCGTTTATTTTCTAATTAAACAAACCTAGATCGAAACCATCCAAAACCATTTTCATTCCACACACTATACAACACGTAGAACAACATGATAATAGAGATGATTGACCTTTTCATAAAATATGTATTGTAATTGAAATAATAAATCACATATTTTAAAAAGGGTTTGGTTTTGATCTCATTATTCTAAGCAATTAATCATTGCTTCCCTTTCCAACTTATTTATATTATGAGAAATCATATTGACATGTTGTAAGTGAGCCCCACAACACTTTTTGATATTTGTCTCATACTTTGAGTTTTAGCACTTCCTATATATAGGGGGGCTTTGACAAAGTTTTCATCACACACTTTCTATTCATTTTTCACATTATTCTCTCCTCTCTTCTCCTAACTAAAGTTTCTCTCAACACAAACTTGTTCCAAACTTAAAAGAAATATATAATTTACTTGAAAGAAAGAAAGATTTGTAGTCATGGCAATAGAGATTGTACAACAAAAACCAAGTGTTGGATTATCAAAAATGGCAGTCTCAAAAACCCATGGAGAAGACTCTCCATATTTTGCAGGATGGAAGGCTTATGATGAAAATCCATATCATGAAACAAATAATCCTTCTGGGGTCATTCAAATGGGACTAGCAGAAAATCAAGTAAGCAATGACACAACTTTAAAAGATTTAAAATTATTTTTGTTTTGGTTTCATTAGTTGGAGTGAGCTAACATGGTTTTGTTGTCTTTTTTATAGGTGTCTTTTGATTTACTTGAAGAATATTTGGAAGCAAATCTTGAATCAACCAACTGGGGCCAAAAAGTTTCTGGCTTTAGAGAGAATGCTTTGTTTCAAGATTATCATGGGCTTATATCTTTTAGAAAGGTACCAACTTTTTTTTTTTTTAATAAAATGTACATACATACAATACTCATATCAAGAACTAAAAGTCTAACTTGTTTAATTGTTTATTTTTTTTAGGCAATGGCAAGTTTCATGGAAGAAGTTAGGGGAGGAAAAGCCAAGTTCAACCCCGACCGCGTTGTCTTGACCGCTGGAGCAACCGCGGCTAACGAGCTTTTAACCTTCATTTTGGCTGATCCTGGTGATGCTTTGTTGGTGCCAACCCCTTACTATCCAGGGTAGGTAGTATTTTATTTTAAAATTTATGTGTTTAATGACATCATCGTTAGTGGCGGAACCAAAACGTTTTAAACACTTTTGATCCTTTGGTTCCGCACATGATAGGTGTTGATAAAAAGATGATAACTTTTAAATTTTTCTTAACCTTTTACCTTTTTATATTCCAGATTTGATAGGGATTTAAGGTGGAGAACTGGTGTACAAATTGTTCCAATCCATTGTGACAGCTCAAACAATTTTCAGATCACTCCAAAAGCCCTAGAAGCAGCATATGATCATGCAACATCAATGAACATAAAAGTGAGAGGAGTGCTCATTACAAACCCATCCAACCCATTAGGTGCAACCATTCAAAGGAAGGTTCTAGAAGAGATTCTAGATTTCGCGACCCGAAAGAACATCCACCTAGTTTCCGACGAAATCTACTCCGGTTCAGCATTCTATGCTGATGAATTTGTTAGCATTGCAGAAGTTCTTGAATCAAGAAACTACAAAGACTCAGAAAGATGTCACATTGTTTACAGTCTTTCAAAAGATCTTGGTCTCCCAGGGTTCAGAGTAGGGACAGTTTATTCTTACAATGATCAAGTTGTGACAACAGCAAGAAGAATGTCTAGTTTCA
The DNA here is from genome assembly GCA_030844895.1 of Ambrosia x helenae. Taxonomy (NCBI): domain Eukaryota; kingdom Viridiplantae; phylum Streptophyta; class Magnoliopsida; order Asterales; family Asteraceae; genus Ambrosia; species Ambrosia x helenae. The sequence goes on along the minus strand of CM061230.1, from coordinate 100,263,321 downwards.
CTTTAATCTCTTCACAAACACAGTTTTTGTTGGCATCCATGTTATCAGATAAAACATTCACCAGGAAATACATAAAAATCAACCGCGAAAGATTGAAGAAACGATATGAAATGATCATTAACGGGCTGAAAAAGGCCGGTATAGAATGCTTGAAAGGGAATGCTGGCCTCTTTTGTTGGATGAACTTGAGTCCTTACTTGGAGGAACCCACAATCAAGGGCGAATTAGCGATATGGAAGACGATTATGCATGAAGTGAGGTTAAACATATCACCTGGATCATCTTGTCATTGTTCCGAACCGGGGTGGTTTAGAGTTTGTTTTGCAAATATGAGTGAGGAAACACTTGAAGTTGCACTATCAAGAATTCATGAGTTCATTAAACAAAGGAAACAATAGGCAGGTTTTGTGTATGCTATATATGGCTCTTGGCATGACAACATTCCTTCCCTTTTTGGCAATCAGTTTTTAGGTGGCAAGCTCAAATCAACATTAGGGTTTTTGCATAGTGGGGATTTATTACATGTTTTTGCTCTAACTTTTCTTTGGGATATTATTGAATAATCTCCAAGAATAATGAGTTTATAGACTCCCTTTGTATTAACTTTGTAGATTGAATCTGTTATCCAAACAAGTGTAATAAAATTTTCAAATACAAGTGTATTTTTTTTTGAACGGCAAGTTTTTATTACATTTTTATTTCACTCCACCTTGCATTTGCAAGGATTTGAACCCACAACCTTACATTTGTAAGGGAGACACCATACCACTAGACCAAGAGGTCATGGGTAAATACAAGTGTATCTATAGGATTTTTTTCTCTCTTCATTATTTTTTTTTTAATTTTCAACGGTTAAAAATAGGGAAAAACTATATAAAGTACAACACATGAATAAATTCTAGATAATCTTACAATCTTATTTTATACATGTCTTAATAATACACATACACTTCATTTAAATTTCGGGTTATTCAAATAGCTTAAAAATAATATTAATATTAAAAAAGCTCGCTCGAAATCAACCAGCTAGTATACTATCATAACATCTTATCTTTAGTCGCTACTCGCACTCCACAAATTGACTTATTACAAAAATTGTAAGCTATTAGTAAATTTTGGATTTTTAATATCATTTCATAACATGATCATGTTAAAAAAATTGGGACAATAAATAAAAGAAATTTTGAATCCACCAAACAAGTATTTGAACACAAATTTTAGCCATTTGACCATTCTTCATTGGCCATTCTAGCTTCTACAATTCATATATATTCGATGTCATTTCTGACAAAATATTTCACCCATTTAATTTGCAAGATTTATATAAGACATTTTTTTTATATTTTTTAAATAAACGTTGACAAATGAAAAAAGAAAAAAAAGGATATATAAAATTGTTAATTATGAATATTTTTTCATACATATATTTTAAAAACACCGTACTATCAATTCTATACTTAGAAAATTGTTTTATTAAAAGAAATGGCGTATAGCTTTGTTCATATAGGATCATGGGTACTGAGACTTAAAAAAACGGAATGTAATATTGTATGTCGGAAGTCGCAACAAATGAGGCAGTTGAGGGATAAAAACTTTGACTTTAATAACAAAACTGATAAATAAAGCCCGTGGTTTTGAAAACCGTCGATAACAAGTCAAATATAAACTTAACCAAGTTGGGATTACTGGTGTCTGGTTTAGATAAACTTATGGTGTGATGGTTTCATTTGGCACCTTAAAACAGAAAAAATAATACGATGAATATCTCATAATCATTTAATAAAATCCACTATAGAAAAAGGTCAATCTCAAATAGGGTTGTAAATGAGTCATGCTTGCCACTTGCGAGAAGCTCAACTAGTGATAAGCTTTAGGTCCAAAGCTCTAACTGATCAAGTTGTGAGTATTTTTTTTAAGTTTGAGTTTAAATCGAGCTTGATTTGTTTATTATTTATTACTTTATTGTTGTTATATACAAGCATATAATTATTTCTTCATATTTTATATATTTAAATCTATATAAAAAAAATTATATTATTTAGTATATTATCTAACTATGTGATACTCAAACTCATTTATCAAATAAGCTCTAAATTAGACACAAGCTCGACTTAATTTAAATTTTAAACAAACTAGCTTCAAATAACTCAAGAATCTCAATTGTTTACACTCTTACTTCTTAACCCACTTATTAAGTGGCATTTCACCCTTTCTAGTCCCTAACAACAACTTTATTACAGGTAGGATTTACTGAGTACAATTGTTATATATAAAAGATTACATGTTTTATTCGGGTTGTGCATAGTATTGATATTAATATATACGACATATGTAAATTAATCTTTTTTTTTTTGTCAAGCATAGATCAGTGGAAACCATTTAATTTGAAACCCCTTTCTTCTTTCCCAAATTCGAATCCCTCCCCACACGCCAGTTCCCTTCAAACATATTGGGTATATTTTTTTTCAATGGACTGCGGGACTCGAACTGGGTACCTTTCGGGCAAGAACCCCATAAGGGAAAACCTTCCCACCTCCGCTGTAACTACTGGGCTACAACATCATTAGCACATATGTAAATTAATCTATTAGTTGATCACTAATAATTAGCACGTATATAACATATCTATCTACTAGCTGATTACCCCGGGAAGGTCCCGGAGTTGAAAAATCTAATATGACTTAATAAAAAATGATAAAAAGAAGAAAACCTTGTTAAAGTATCATTAAGATACGGACCTTGATCGGTTTTATCTGCTTGTACACATAAATCACCATGCGTCTTCTGATATTCATCCATCACCTAATCAACATGTGCATAACAAATTTATTTTATAACCAATTAAAGAGCCTATAAAACCATTTAACTGGTGTTAAAACTTAAAATACAATCTATTATATACATGACATGACCTTTCTTAAAAGGACCTGTATTAGAAAGACTGTAATTTTTCACATTGTAATAATTATATAACAATCAATATCAGCACCTTAACTATCCATTGTGTTGATAACTTAACGTTTATACAGCTAGGGCCAGCCATAGAGCACGATTCTATCATGTCAGACGCTGGAAGATTTTGCATGATCGCCTACATGTTATAAAGAGCATATAAAACCATTTAACTGGTGTTAAAACTTAAAATACAATCTATTATATATACATGACATGACCGTGAAACAAAGCTCAAGTTTTGTCAAGGCGTGGCTAACCAGCAAAGACAACATCGCATATGAGGTGCAAACAACAACAGAAACTAAATCGAAAGAACAAAGAAGACCATATCGTTAGCTTAAGCGAAATCTGAATTCAAATCACGGATACCGACGTATGAGAGAAATTATGGTTCCGTCAGCTTCCTTTAATCACAACATCAACACACCCACAATTAATAAAAAATAAAATCAAATTAAAGTTTATTAATTCAAATAAAAGTCAACATGGAACAACATACCTAAGCGACTTTATTAAAGATCCACAAGAAACAACACGATTGTCACTTAATGATTACCAGACCAAACCCTCTCTAAGGGGGGACGGGGCGCCACCAGAATTGGAGCCACCTGGACACTTCACGCAAAGCACGGATACCAATGCTACTGCCACTGAAATAGTCCAGTTAGGGGACCAAATGGTAGCCAAAAGGGTTTTTCCCCAACCTTTGGGTACTCCACCATTAATATATTTGAAATTAAATGACCAGATTGCCATTTAACACGAGTTGTATCATGCAGATGTAGCATCGATCCAACGAAGCTTCTTCCGAGAACACCAATTCCAACTTTCATGTTAGAGCCGCAATGCTCAAAACAAAATATATTTTTTGTATAACTTATGAAACGCCACCTTTTTTTTCATATACACCCGTATAATAACACCACGTATTTTTAACCCTTCTAACTTGAATGAAAAACACTCATATAATAACAATTGATTGTTTAACATAGTATTTTGCAATGAATGGAAAACAATGAAATGAAGAATGCATGAGGCATGGGATCTATCATTCGGAGTGTAATTTATTTGCATGAAGCCTCATAATCAACCGGCGACATCTCAGAAGCCTCCAAATGGGTCAGTGGCTTCATCTTGAAGCCTCCATTTGGTTTAGCGGCTTCATCTTGAAGCCTCCATTTGGTTAAGCGACTTCATGGACATTGTCTTTCACATTGATCAGCGTTGGCAGGTTGGTGTTTTTCGAGTGGTAGAAGTCGTTGATCCATTCAGCGACATCACCAATTGTGGTGTTTTCCTTATACGGTGCCTAATTGCGCTCTCTCAAACCATAACTCGCTTATTTAAGCAAATGATTCACAAAGGTTGTTGCCCTAGGTTCCCGCATGGGACACTCTGCCCCATTTGCTACCAAAGTACGAAACCGCTAGTGAGACTCCCACCTAGGAAACTGCTTGAGATCGCACCTAGGGTGTTATCCAAACAATCGACGAATATGCAACCGAGTATGTGATGGGGTTTTGTCGTCAAATACAGGGTTTAGACTATCAAAGTCCCGTTCCAAATTGTCATTCTAATCATATACAAAAATTTTAAGAACTTTTAAATTCAGTATGTCAAAAGGTAAGCAGGCTGGACCGAGAACCTGGTCTCTAGTCAGTTCAGTTCATACTATCAAACCCGTTTTAACTTGAAATGATTGGTTGGACCAGAAAACCGGGTGGTTGAACCTGGAATTTTGGTGGTCAAACCGAAAATTGAGTAAATTCTTACCATCTTACCCTATTTATTTTTATAACAGTTTTCTTACATTCAGTTCGGTTAGTAGACCGGTAAGAAGATGGGTTTAACGTGACGCTAAATTGTTATTCGAGTAAGCCTTCTATATACTTGTTTTTGGAGGTGATATTTAATTATCCAAGCATCCTTTCAAGAATATCCAGTCGGTGGGAAGAAGACAAAATAGGATCAAAGAAGTTTAGAATCGTTCTAAGTTAGCGCACAGCACATATTACCCATCCATTTGGATTATGATAACGTAATCCACAACGAAAATGGTTGTTAAAATTACCAATAAACACAAATAACTAATTAAATAAACGTAGGATAATTTTTTTTTAAAATGTATATGGCCTTTGACCTTTGTAGTTGGGTATATCAATATATGCACATTTGGCATTACTGGTTTGATTTTTTTTTTAATTTTTAATTTGGTAAGATTTATTCAAAGGTATTTTAATAAAGCTGCCAGTCAAATATAAATATGTTTGTTTTAAAAGAAAACTTAGGGAGGAGGGGGTCGGTCGGGTCAGATTGTAGCTTCGGGTTGATCTTTGTTTCGGTACATCGTTGTCACCTCAACGGGTAAGCCTTTGCGGCTTGATTTCATGGGTAGAGAACCCGAAGGCTAGGCATGCCTTTTTCAACCGTTTAGCGGTAAACTGATTGTTTAGGTCGATAAAAAAATCATTTTAATAAATAATTAAAAATCATATAAATACCTAACCCTTTAGACTATACTGTGTGAGGTGTGAGAACTGGGAAGGGTAAAGAGGGGTGTGAAGCCCCTCCACGCCACTAACACCGCCCCCTATATGACGTGGAAGCCAACATGGGGCAAAGGAGGTGTGGACTTTTCCACCGGCGTGGGGGCAAGGGTGAGAATAAGGTGGATGATTGTGGTAGGTTGTCGGAGTTGTTAGATTAAAAAACAAAAACGGCCTATCCTCCACGCCCCATCACCTCGTGGTTTTTTGGGCTTGGAGGAAAAATCCCCTCTGCTAATGTGGCTAACACATGTCCTTTCATTATCCATTCACCTCCATGACCACACCATATAGCCTTACCATTATAATTCACTTAAATTATCCACCATTTACAAATCTTGATACTCTCAATTACCCAATTTTAATGTGAACATGGCTAACTTCTCAAACGATGACCTTGGGTTATTCAGTCCATCCAACGATTCTGATAATAATTTTCTAACAAACAATAATAGCATACAAGTTTAAACTTATTCCTACTTTTATTTCCAACTTTACAAAAGTTCTTGGGTTTTCTAACTTGTAATCTAACTAACATATACATTGATCATTTTTTTACCTGGCACTTACAATCACTCTAATTGTACTTTTAAATATACACATCTATCAACTATGAGACAAAAAACAAAGATGGTTGTTGATCTAAACAAGAAAGATTTTGTACTAGAAAGGGTCATATTTTATGACTGAAATAGTTGTTGTAATCAACAAAAAGAAGTTTTGGATCATAAAACACTGACCCATCTAACATTAGATCATGCAATGATGCGAGATTTATAATGTTTACTACCATTATTTTGGCAACAAATTATACCACACACAAAATCATCATTTGTGTGAACAAAAAAAATGTGCTTTAAACCAGGGTTTGATTCATGACATGGAGTATAGAAGTAGGAGTATAGTATTATTCGTTGTTTAAAAATACATAATTCGTTTCAAAAGACAATCTATCTATATATACTAGTAGTTTGCCCGCGGGCGTTGCCCCGCGAACGTTTCGATGAACCTATTAAGGCAGGGGGTATACGTGTTGCGACAGCCCTATGACCTTTGGTACTTAGTAAGCGGTGGTGACAGAGGTTGGTATACGTGTTGCGACAACCCTATGACCTTTGGTACTTAGTAAGCGGTGGTGACAGAGGTTGGAAAAAGATTGCATTTTGATAATTGCTTCGTTAGCGTCGCCATCAGACTCTTATCGCCGGTTGCTTTAACCATCTATATAATCAAAATTTCAAAAGAGAACATACGTCATGTATAAGGTTGTAAGCTGGTTGTCGTAACGGAATATTGTTAGATGAATACAATGGCCAAAAAAAACCTTCATACGTACACTTTAATTAGGATCTTTTGGATGTGTGGATTATGCCAAACTGAGAACGCTAATAAGTCGGGGAAAATGACTGTAGCGCTGCAAATAACCATAAACTTTCTTTAGTGATAAATTAAACCATCAAGCTTATGTTTTTGCATAAAGTTCTTACTTCTAAAAATAACTACATAGTAACAGCAATACATACATTTAGCACCATATAATCATTTATTGCATTAACTGTCCAACCCAAAAGCTCTGCAGGATATATATATGTCATACGTGTAAAAGGAGTAGTTTGATTTCCATGGAAAAAGATAAAATTATTTTGTACATTTCAGAAACTAATACCATTAAACAAAGCAGCAATTGAAGTTGGAACTTTTTACAAAATCATTACAAACATACAATCCTACACACTACTTTAGACCACTTTAAATCACCAGGTAACAAAGTCATAAATGGAGGGGATGTAAGCTGGAAAGAATACCCACACAGTGGCAATTCGCAAGCGATATGAAATGCTATCACGTAACTCATCCTGTAAACTTAACAAATCAGACACAAAATAGAGGTCAAAAGCTAAACATACGTTCAATTAAAAGACATCTTTGCAACCCGCATAGAATGAGAACATACCTTTGTTTGCTTTGACTATTTATTTAGTGTTGAAGCCCATTTTGTTTTCTGTATAACTCCACATCAACACCTGGCATCCTACAAACAAATTAACCATTATTTAAAGTATTTTAAAAACCTAAAACTTGCAAATTCTGAAAGGGAAGAGTAAAAAAACATTGTTTACAACCACCATCCTCCCCCTACCACCGTAAAATCTCTTATTACATCTTTCAGTTCATAGTAATTAATAAAGTTGAAACCAAAAGCAGGTTCACTAAGAAGTACCAAAGAATTAAGGAAATATGATTAAATAAGATGTTGTAAAATTAGGACACTCACATGTTGTACCAGCTTTGAATTTGAACCTATGAGATATAAATCAAAAAGTCACAGGCTTTTCTCACTTGCAAATAAAGGCAGAGTAATAACATTGGTTAACATAAAGAAAATATATTGTGTCTGGACTTTGCATATCCTGTAATCATCATACTTTAGGTGCAATTACAAAATTCTGTTGGTGGCTAATTTTTTTATACCTCAATCAAAACGGATAAACAGGTGAATTTTCCCAAGTATATCTACGAATGTGTCAACCTGGGTTGCGTTTTATCCTTCACGGCCATGTGGGTTATAATTATATCAAAACACTAACATACTTCATGTTACCCAAATCAATAATTACACTTTAGCCTGATATAACAGGTAAAACAGTAACTTGAACATTAAACCTTTCAAAGAAAGAGGACTTAGTCGGCAATTAAGAAAGGTTAAATCGATATTTATCTTACTTGTTGATAATCACAAAAACTCCACAAGGAATGAATGTAACCATGACAAGTAACCATTCGCTTGGTAATAAATCTGCATAAAAAAAGACTAAGATACAAGCAGAACCACCAAAAACGGATCCAAGAAAACGAAAATGAAAGGAGCTTTACATGTAAATTGCATTCTTGTGACCAACGATTGACAGAACTGCAATAAAACGAGGGAATATAATATCATAGCACACAAGCAAAGCTATGAATTGACAAGCAACTTTTTTATGAAGACTTACAAAGGCCTAAAAGTGAATCTAGAAGCATCACTATGACAGGGAACCATAGATAATATAAATAATAAAGAACAACAAAATATTAAAAATAAACATACACGAACTTCAAAAGCAGACATATAATAGCTTGCATATTTGCTTCAAGTGAGTGGTTACTTACTACAATTTAAGACATATAAACTGGATACAAACGACAAACCAAGAACCGATTTTCCACCCTAACAAAAAAAGGTTTAAAATAATAAAACCATATATATTGGTATAAAGGTCTTGAGTGCTGCCTTTCTAATGAGGACAATCAAAAAGAATGGAAAAACATATATGAACTCAATATTACCTCAGACTCTAAAGAGGGAACTTACTCACCTTATTGCAATCAATCACCTCATCCCACAACTCATTGTTGACTTCTGCATCGTCTGGCAATCGAACAAAAATAGGAACATGTGCAATAGAAAAGGTAGTGATATAATGTATTATTGATACCCTATAGGTAAACAGAGATAAATAGATGGCTTTATGTACAGAATGGCTATAAGATTCAAGGTAGTTTCTATATTAAGAACAACATTCTTGAAAAAGAACCAAAGATACACTATTAGACGGTACCAAAGAACTCTAAGTTGTAGACACATACACCACTAAAGAATGAAGGAAGATGAAATTAGCCCGTTTAGTGGACCACTATTTATGGAAAACAAGCTTCATATATACACTTTAGTTGCAGGCTGGATACTATTACAAAAATTTAAATAGACATCTAAAGTCAAGTTCCATGCCTTCCACACTTTTAGCTACCAATAAAATTTTATTACAACCAGCCTGTAATCACTATCAAATAAACAAAACTTGTAAGAACCATGGCGCCCTATGTAGGCTGAGGCGCGAGTAAAACAGGGAGCACAATAAAAGCGCATCTTTTTGAGATTTTTTGAGGTTGAGGTGTGCACCTCTTGTACTTTAGGTGTTTTTTAGAAAAAGCAGCAAAACTTTTATAAATTATAGAAAAAGAAAAGTTACTATCTGGTTTAGAAAACGTCAAACCAAAATTAGCATTCAAAAGTAATATACGAACATATCATTGCCACATCATAATCATAAAAAAAAGTGAAAGAAATGATCAATTTTGGGGCTAATAAAACTGAAATCTTTATAGTTTATAAAGTACTATGAAAGGGGCTGAAAATGATTCTCACAAACAATCAAGGCCAAAAACACTACACCAAAATACCCTAAATTAAGCAAATAAAAAGAAAAGAAGAACAGAGAACCAACTCGGAAAAACATCAGAAACAATCAAAATAACAAACCCGAAAACAAGTTAAGCAAATAAAAAGCAGAAGAAGAAAGAACAAACCCTAACAAATAAGAAATAAACCATACCTTCGAGACTCCCACCAACCGAAGAAAACCTGAAGCCATCAAAAACCCAAAGGCAAATTAAGCAAATAGAAAGAAAATAAGCAAGAATAAAACCTAGGAATTAATAAATAAACCAAGACGAGAACAAGCCGGTGGAGTTGGGAGAATTGGAGTACTTTTAATGTTCCTGTAACATAGCTAATAGTTTGTACTTGGGTGATAGTTTGGTGATGTATCGTTCTGTCTAGTGTCTTGCTAGGCTATCAATTGTATTTAACATTGGGTGAAATGAATGAAGTTTGTTTGCCGATCAAAAAAAAAATAAATAAATAAACCATACTTGCAAGACTCTTACCAATAGAAGGAAAGCTGAATCGATAAAAACCCAAAAGACATGAAATGATGAGAGTTGGATGGATGTAATCGACTATAGTGATCGGAATCTGATGGATGAAACTGAGTGTCATAATAATGGGAGTTGGATGGATGTAATTAACTGTAGTGATCGAACAGTCTGATAACTGATGAATGATAGGTTTAATGGTGGGGGTAGGGATGGGAAAGGAAGGGTAGCTTTGTAAATTTGTTTTGATATTGTTAAGGAGGAGGTGGGTGAAATGTCTATATTACCCTCTAAGGTGTCTTAATTGTCACAATTATGCCTATAATACCCTTAAATTTCTTGCTTAAATGTGTTGTACATGTTGCTTCTTAAGTTGTACAGAAATGCAAATGACCATGTTGGCCATCACTCCTCCTTTATAATGTATTATAGATATTATAGATTATAGATAAAAGAAAACGTATATGCTGACGTGGCGTGCAATGGAGGCCTCAAACTTTCCTTGAGAGTGCCACGTGGCATCATAATGGAGAGTTTTTTGTGTCTTTGAATTGTTTTTTTTTTTTTTTAATTAAATTGAGTTATTTTAGGAAAAAAGAATTTAAAAATAAATTTAAAATTTTCTCTCTCATATTTCCTCCCATAATTTTTAAACGTTTATATCTTTTATATACGGGATTTTTTAAAGAAAAAAATTACACTAAATTAACGAGAGTTTTATTATCTTTCCAACGGGTACCATAGTGCTATATAAAAAACGGTGAAAAATCGACTATTTTTTTGTGGGGTTTCGTTCATACAGGAAAAAAACACACAAAGTGTTCATGTTATAACGTAAAATTAGATTTTGTGGGGAATATGAGTTATTACTGATTAGAATACTATGAACATGCAATGATTGAGAGATTTTGTGGTTAGTTAACTTGAGCCATTTGCAATAGGTTATCACGTAAAATTAGATTTTTCAACCCCGGGACCCTCCCAGGGTAATCAGCTAGTTATATATATATACAAATGGTAAGTTTTGATGTGTGAGGAAATTACTGTTTCGCTCAATACAAGCGCTCAATGCATGTGTACAACCTCTGATGCATGCTCCTTTTCCCCACTTGCTTCGTCTCTCTCTCTGGATCTTCATCTTCACCTTCAACGAAAACGTCGTACCAAAGCTTCGTATGTGGCCTAACGGTTGCCTGTGATACAATACTGATGGCCCGCGTCAGTTGCCTAGGTCGCATCTGTTTGTTTGGCGTCCTTACCAGGCATGTCTGTCTCAAGTTTTTCAGAATCGGACCTTGGTTGGCCCGATTGGCAGTTAATCTGTTAGGGTTTCCATTATTTCAGCTATTTGTTTGAAGCTTTTGGGTCTTGATTCAACGAACGCCGTCTGGACGTTGCCAGTGGCCGCCGCCGGCCTTGGTGGGTGAATCCCTAGGGCGGTGAATGTCGGTATTGGTGAGTCCGGTGAACCGTCTTGACTAAACGAAGGCCGTGATGATGATTATGCCATCGTCTGAGCCTCGAATCGATGATGATGAGCGTATATAGATAATAGACGCCAACCCGTTCTTTCGTTTTGGTGTCGTTACAGTTTTAGAAACATAGAGACATGAAGGGAGACAGCAACCTGTGATCTCGCCTTTCCGGCTGCCTCCACCGGATGCGATTCTTGATACGGCGAAGGCTTGCCCTTCTGTCTCTGATGATTTCTGTAGGAGCTTATCTGAGATTTGGCCCGGTTTGTTGGTTTTCCCACATGATTACGCGTATAAATCTTCAATTAGGTATGTATTATGATGATATGGTGGTTACTAGGTATGTATTGTGTGGTTAGTCTGTCACTTAGTTATGTTTATGGTGTTAAGTGTATAATTACATATAACTTGAATTATGTAGGGTGTTCATAGTTTATAGCTTTTGTAAGGTTTTAAGTTTTAACTGTACACGGTGTCTTCGGGCCTTCTTTTATAACTGTGAGTGTGATTATTGAGGTTCGTAGTTCTTTGGTCCTTTATTAATTGTCACCCGGTTGTGTGAATATTTTGTTGGTTAGACAGTACTGCAGGATTCTTTTGATAATGTGATGTATTGGGGGCACACTTGGTAGCGGCTATAGATACTTGCGATTTGCGGCTTGGTTGTGATGAGTTGAGTGTTTTTTTGGCATGGCAAGGATGGTGGATGGCGGCTTTTTCCCCTCAACCCTCCTTGCAGCCACCTTCTCGATACACTCTGAACCACACAAAGCACACTTTCCTTTGGATTGGTGGATTTTTGTTATGTTTATATGAGGTTACGTGTTTATTTTCGGTCGTTTGATTTGTTTGTCCGTTCATTTTTGCGTTTTCATGTTATTGTTGCTTTCATATTACTACACCGTTGCCATTCTCAACTATTGATTTGCTCGAGTTGACGAATTTGGGTGGGTGCTTATATAAAAAAAAGTAAGGAGAAAGAAAATAAAAGATTGGTGTGTGCACGCTATTTGGTGGGTCTTATTGTTTTAGTTGCTTACATTGTTTGCTCAACAAATTTGTAAATCTTAAGCTTTGTAGCCTGCTGATTCTATTGTTGATTCATGTGTATGCGACAATGACTGCGCATTTGCTGTACCGTCAACCGTGATGGCGTCAACGCATCGCAACCGGTTGACGTGTTACACGCTATCTGAGCTCCAATGCGTTCGTTGTATCTGCTGAATTTTCATAAGTCTCTGACCATTTATGTTGATGTTTCCCTAGCCGGGGCTTGGCTCTATCGTTTCATGGATTCTGTTCAGCGATTAATAAAATGCTTTGGATGGTTCATTTTATACGATGAGTGTGCATTTAACTGTTTGACATGACGGCGTCATTGCATTGACACTAGCTAATGTGTTGCGCATTGTCCTACGCTTATGTTGTCCGTTACAGCCGATTATATTTCATGCTTCGTAATGCCTAACGATTATAAAGTTTCATGACTTCTGTTAAGGGCTTAATGAGATGCTTTGGATGGGGCGTTTTATTTGACTGAAAAGTGTCGGGCGATGATGAATTTCCATTTAACCGTTAGTCGTGATGGCGTCATTGCATCGCAACCGGCTAATGTGTTCGACTTTGTCTGAGCCTTTGTTGTCTTTCTTAATGTTCTACTTTAATCATGCAGGTGCAGAGTTGGCACTTCGACCTTTTGGCGCATTGTCATGACTTGAATATGAACTTCCTATTTATGATCGTCATGACTTGAATATGACCTTTCTACTTTAATCATGCAGGTGCAGAGTTGGCACTTCGACCTTTGTTGTCTTTCTTAATGACCGAAGAATATGAACTCTCTACTTATTATCGTCACGCCTTGAATATGTCGCGGATGTTAATTATGGAATACACCGTGCGAAGGGTAAGTTATTTTATGCTTTTCGTGTTACTAAGGTTTTGCTGTTTTAATTTGATTAGTTTTATTCACTGTGTATACGAAACACCTGTCCGGTTTGTCGACATGAGTTGCCGACTGATGATCCTGGTTATGAAAGTAGGAAAGCCGAAAGGGCTGCTAATCATATTTGAAAAGTGACAAGGTTAGTGTATGTAGTTTTGAAGCTTTAGTAGGGGAAAATACTAATCATATTTATATTGCTGTTGATAGAAGTTGAATTTTCTTCTTATGGAGTTCTGTAAAATGTGATTATCATGATATAATTGTTCTTTTATGTGGGGTTGTTTAATCTCTATGGTTTTTTAATACAGTACCGTGAGTTCTTATATGAAATAGACATCTACTTAACAGTTCTTGATTCATATTACATATACATAAGATTCAACTATATATACTGTTAGGATAAGAAAACAACGAAAACTAAGAAATTGATTTATGGGTTTAAGAAATTACCTTAACTATTTACCAGTAATCGCCGCATGAGCAAATCTTTTTGCCTTGGTCATTGGCTATGATGCTTGCGCTTAGGATTTGGAAGTAGGTCGTAATGGCACTACTCATGTGCAACTGATTGACTTTCCGTTATGCGCCTAAGCCTTTTGATACTTTAATTTACGGCTATAAATAGGGGTTATTTCCTATAAATTGGCTATTGACTATCATGTTAGCGTACACGCTGTGGAGGTCGAGATTAACTTCGCGTGTTGATATTGCGACAACAACTTACTCTTTTGCTTCGTACACCAACTTTTTTCCTGAAAAGATTCACATCACACAGCAGCTGTTGTCGTCACTTTGTAAGTAGAAACATGTATCGTGTGGCCGCAACAACATTCAGGTAATCCGCTTTCTTCGATTCGTGTTTTTGTATATCACTTTGTTGAATGTGCAGCTACTGCATTATAGCGCCTACCATTAGGGAGGTGCTTATGATTGTGATTTACCTCTCAACCGACTCCAGAGACGGAGAGTGAGAACCAAATTGGGGTTCTCGGCCGCGGCGATGAGACGACGGTTACAGTACGTTTTAACCCGTTATATTTCACCGCCACAACGCGCGACGGCTATATACAACACAGTAATCCGTTCGCCCCCGCCGCAGCAACGCGCGGCGGGTATAAAACTAGTTGTTACACATTTAGTATGGAGTTAAATTTAATAAACCGAAAGTTAGCTATAAGTTGGGTTAGGGGTGGATTTTCTATTTATTATTTTGAGTTGGGTTTAATTTGTCATAGTTTGGGTTTCGAAGTAATACTGGGCCCCATTTCGTTTTGGTTTTATTTAGCGATGAATACGTAGTGAAACTCACAAGACTTTTGTCCCGATTGTACAACGAGTGTCTTTGCAACCCAAAGGCCCAACTTTTTTTTTTTTTTTTTTTTTTTTTTTTGTAAAATTGCAATTCAAATCATCTCTTTATAGGCCTACGCCTACCTCTATGAAAATTAGTAAGGAAAATTTCACCTATAAATATATAACACTTTTCTTCTATTTAAAGTATTTGTTTTTTAATAACAAATGTTACTGCCAAAAAAGAGGCCCCTGTAAATTTTCTCACAGACCCTGCGGAAGGGAGATCCACCCTGCGACCAGCAGATCTGCTTGTCTTTGGTTGGGAGATGGGGAAACATGCTTGTGTGGACCTCACATGGGTATCTCCTTTGGTTGGGTTAAGGGAATCATCGTTTGTAGCTGGGCAAGCATCGAGAAAGGCGGAATCAAAGAAAGTAAATAAGCACGATAAAGCTTGTGCAGAGAACCAACATGTCTTTATCCCTTTGGCCTTTGATACCTTTGGCTCCCTAGCGCCAGAAGCTATTCGTTTCTTAACCAGGGTCCAACAGGTCGTCCACAACAATAGTTCATCTCCAGGGGCGCAAGGATTTGTCTTTGGTAGACTAGGGTTCGCTATTCAAAAAGGGGTAGCAACGCAGCTTGTTGCCTGTCTACCTTCTATTGTGATGTAACTTTCATATTTTGTTTTAATAATAGATGTTTGGAAATGTTGCTCTCCTTTACACTAAAAATCGTAAATTACTCCCTTCCTTAGGTTTATTCTTTAGTGAGTCCGCTTGAACACCCAAGTTAGTAATAGCATCATGTGTATGAGATGGAGGTGAGTGTTTGTCTTTAAGAAGGATACCTAATGTAATATGTGGTTGTGATTAGTTGTTAGTGAATGGGGAATGAGAAAGCTACTGTGAATGCTCTAATATGTCATTTTATATTTTCAAGCAACAATCACAACTATTTTGTCGGATACCTCAATACATTTATAGGCATGAAACGTATATAACATATTTCAAATCTTGAAGGTATAACATATTTCAAATCTTGAAGGTGAAATTTCAATCGAAGAACAAATACACGAATGTGAAGTATTTAAAGTACAGGCACAACCACTATCCGATGATGAAATCACATACAATGAATCGGTACGCTAAAGTAGCCCCCAATTGGTTAATACAACATTAACTGCTTTTCTTTTTGGTCCAAATGAACTGTCGGTTATTAAAATTAACCGAAATGTGTCATCTACTGAAGGGCTGGCAAATCGTGTCTTAACAGATTTAACAGGTCTCTGTAGACGCGAACACCACAAGTTCTAAACTTGAACACAACTTTTTTAACTACTTTATATCGCATGTTTATAACACAGTTATATGTTGTATGTACCAAGAAAGAGATATGATAGATCGTAACCTCCTAATTCTAATTATTTTTTAAAAAGTAAAATTTTACATAATGTATTTTTTAGTAAACATGTCTAATCGTATCTTATACAGGTTACCTATTTCCAGCCCATTCTACTCATCGGAATTGGAGTTTTTGAATATAGATTATAGACTTTCCTGATTGGGCCGTTGGGCTTTTTCTTTTGAGCCACAAGCTTCTGACTTAAGCCCAAAACAATAAGCAAACCCTACTTGGCTACTTCTATCAGATTAGGGTTTTTATTGCCGACTCTCTCATAACATCTGCTTGTTTTCATCTTCTCACCATCTCCCAAATCACAGGTTTGTTCTATATCTCTCTGCACAAAAAATATTACAGTTTTGGACACTTTTTCCATCGAAATGGACTGTTTTTATTGTTTATTTGTGTGTGTGCAGGTAATCGAGTAAAAATGGTGGAGAAAACTAAAGGAAGAAAGGAAGAGGTTGTTACCAGAGAGTACACCATTAACCTCCACAAACGCCTCCATGGATGGTACCACACCTATTATTATTATTATTATTATTATTATTATTATTATTATTATTATTATTATTATTGGTTTTTAATCTTACAATAATGAATTAGACGATATATTGAATGCTTTGTTTACAATATCATTTTGTTTATAAGTTATGTTTTCTAGTTTGATTTCTTCAAATCAATTGCTATTATATGTTGATTAAATAATCATTATTTTATATAAATTATGATAATATTATTTAAATTGTTTGTATTATGTTTTAATGTTTTATATAGAAGTTATAATTAAAATGTATGTAAAAACAGTTTTAATTTTATATGAATTATTTGAGAACTAACTACTTATGAGCTGAGCTCGAGCTTCAGAATTAGAGCTCAATCTGAGCCGTACTCGAGCTCGGGTCTGCTCGGCTTTTGTACGCCTCTGGAAGAAATAAGTAGACCGCTGTTGCACGTTACGCATCTATTTACAATAGTTTGATATTTGTTTTTTGCGTGGCAGCACGTTTAAGAAGAAGGCGCCAAAGGCGATTAAGGAGATCAGGAAGTTTGCACAGAAGGCAATGGGAACAACCGATGTGCGAGTGGATGTGAAGCTAAACAAGTATGTATGGAGCAGAGGGATCAGAAGTGTTCCTAGAAGGGTTAGGGTTAGGATTGCTAGGAAGAGGAACGATGATGAGGATGCTACGGAAGAACTCTACTCGCTTGTAACTGTTGCGGAGATCCCTACAGAAGGGCTCAAGGGACTTGGTACTAAGATCATTGATGATGAAGATTGATTTGTTGAAGCCGACAGCCTTTTTGATGTATCGAACAGAGTTTAGTTTTCAATCCTTGTTATCTTTGTTTGGTTTATGTTACTTACATTTTTCGTTGAGTTCATCGTCTAACTTTTGTCAAAAAATCAACTTTTCTGTTTTCTGTTTGTTGGATTATTATGCTCATATATGTTTTAGATTCTGTTTTTTAGGAACAACATACGGTTATATGAATAGATGTTAAATTTGACGTAGGATTAGGAGTGTAGATTGTGTAAGATCGACGGGTTGAAACTTGAAAGTTGAAACACTTGACTGTTTAAATGGGTTGATGGGTCTTTCATTCTTTGTTGTGATCGTGATCTCCTCCAAATAATGACTGAATTTCAAAGATCTAAACTCAACAGCTAAGAATAAAGATGATGTATTTTAATGAAGCCACTAAGGAGCAATAAAAATGTTGCTCGACTACGCTATGTTCCCGAGTTCACTAAAGGGTGGAAAAAAAAAGAAAGGAAGGAAAATCCGTTCTTTTTTTTTTCTTTTCTTTTCCTCTAGTTTTTCTTCCTTTCTTTTCTTCCTTTCATTTCCTCCTAATTTTGAAGGATTAGATTTAGGTGCTGTGTCTGCGGACTACATCTGTAGACATCTGCAGGAGAAGAGGTGGACCAAAGGTCTGCAGCCTGCAAGAAGAAGACTGTTTGTTTGTTAATGTCTGCAGGCTGCTGAAATAAACTGAAATTTAAATAAACTGATTTTTTACAGCAGTTTGGTGGTAGAAGGTGTTGGTGGTGGGTGGTTGGTGGTGGACGGTGGTAGGTGGTGGTGGACCGTGGTTGGTGGTGGACCGTGGTGGTGGTGGACCGTGGTTGGTGGTGGACTGTGGTGGTGGTGGGTGGTGGTGGTGGTGGGTGAGGAGAAGAGAAGTGGGGAAGACCTTTAAAGACCTTAGAAGACTTTGAAACAAGTCTGCACCAAGAAGAGGTCAGGAAGACCTTTTTGAGTGAAAGGTCGTTCAAAAAAACAAACAATCTGCAGACCCCAAACGTCTGCACGCGTCTACGTGGCGCAGACAAAAGAATTCAGAAGTGTTTCTGAGCAAAAAACAAACAGCACCTTTAGTCTAGTTTTCCTCTCTTTTCCTTTTCTTTCCTCCCAAAAATAAACTCTGAAACACAATTTTCACACTTTCCTTCCATTTCCCTCTTTTAAAAAAAAACTCGGGAACACACCTCTCTTTTTTCTTTCCTTTCCTTTTCTTTCTTTTCTCCTCTTAAGTTAACTCTGGAACACAGCGTAAGGATTAGTTTTGTTAGGGAAGCTCCAATTTTATTAGGTGCAGCAAATATAGAGCTTATTAAGAATGTAACGAAGCTCACTCGTATCAAAGGTTTAATATGTTAAGACCATTCAAACAGTAGAAAAAAATAATAATCAAATAAGATACTAAGAAGGCGTTTAGGATTGCTTTTTGAAAATTGATTATGCATTTTGCTATAGTAGGGGTGGAGCTGCTCTTAAATTGTTATGTTTTGGACCTTTGGTAGCCTAAAAATCCATTTCAAAACTCAACCTGAAATACTAAAAACTGATTATTTACGTTTTCAAAACACTATAATCTAAAAATCAATTTCAAAACTCAACCCCAAACACTCTCTAAGCCAAAAGGGAGGATTGTCTATGATATGGTTTAAGCCTGCAAAAAAGCTTTGCTTGGCTTGGGTCTGTTAACGAGCTAAAAAATGGCTGGTCACAACCAGTCCTAAACATAATGAATTCGGTTCAAAACAGTTCATTTTAAAAAAGTATCAATTTGGTTTGGCTTAAAATTGACCCAAGTTGAAACGAGCCATAACCAGTCTAATCTAGTTATCTCGGTCCCTACATGTATGCTGGAAAATGATGTTATAGAACATTAAACCTAATAGTTGAGTAAATGTTCAGCTAGTGTCTTTTTTATTATGTGGAATTCGAATGAATAGAAAGGTATATATCCCAATGTTCATGGCGTAAACAATAATAGTTCAACCGTAATTATAGTATATTAATAATACAAGTGCTTTGAACAGTGATTTATTATTATTTTATTATTTTTGTTATGTTAAATACTTATGATTTTAGATATGGAAATAAAAAATGGTGTGGCATAGATGGTGGGATTGATGTTGTATTTGGTGTAGTACTTAGGTTCAAGTCATGTAGGCCTTGGTTTAGTTTTTTTTTTTTTTTTCAAAACATGGTTCTCCTTTATTTTTATTAAAAAAAAAGAAAGAAAGAACTACCATGCCATAACATGGTGCTCCTTTATTTTTATTAAAAAAAAGAGAGAAAGAAAGAACTACCAAGCCATACGTATACTACCGTCACCGCCCCAAATAACGTGAGCCTCTTATTAACCATACCACTAGAAAAACGATTAGAAAAAAATGTCTCCGGTGGTCGTTGAAATCACCACCGGTAACTATCTACTTAAGAATGCCGCCTTCCAGAGTGAGTAACACCACTGTTATCATTAACCATACATTAAAAAACAAAGGTAGTGAATAATAGTTATACCACTCAGTTTTTTGTTCTTTTTTATTTATGCGATTTTCTCCCGGTATCTCGCGTTTTTTAACTTTTAGAATAAACAACTAAATAGGCGACTTTGCTTAATTTATGAGTGTCAATTCTGTGCCAGTACCCCCCTAATGAACCGATTTCTACCAAACAGTTATTTTCCATCGATGTAAATCATATGTTGATATTTTTTGGTCGTATCAGGATTTTATTTATTTGTTTTTCCTCTTTCGATTGCTATAATGACTATTTTTACCATAACAAAATGAACCGATATCGATCAAGTTCCTGTCAATAGAGCGTAGAATCCTAGGCGCAACGCACCGGTTTTAATAGAGCTTGTTGTCATAAATGATTGAACATCTATTTGGCACGGTTTTCCCACTATTTTTTTTGTCCAATAATAGGTAAAATCTGTTATTTATTTATTTATTTATTTTGAAAGGATTGAGCAGTTATCTTATGAAATTGCGCATTGATTGATACCATCAACTATTAAACTAACATAGTACATGTCATTTAAAAGATTAAAACTAACGGAGGACGGGGCACTTACCGTAGAGCATCGGTGGAGCAGCTCCATCACACCAATCGCAGCCTGCCATTTGGACCACCACCCGTGAACCCCTTCTACCGGCGGCACTACCCGTGAAGCATCTGGGTACCTCTCTCCTCAGCATCTCTCTCTCTCTCTCTCTCTCTCTCTCTCTCCTCTGCACACGTGAGGTGGACATGGAAATGGAGCACGTGACTTCACAGAACCCACTACCCAGATCACTGGCGACAGTGAACCCGTGGGAGTAATAGGTATCAACACCGTTTGCTGGTAGTGTCTCACCCTCCCTAACAAAACTAATCCTTAGATGATTCAAATCATTGGGCATTATTTTTTAATATTAATGAAAAGTAAAATTTTCTTAAAACAAGAATTAAACTTCACATTTCACAAAAAGAACAAGAAATTATTCCTGTTTCAGGTGAATTGATGTGTACAAGCTTCTAGAGACAAGATGACCTTAAAATTTCTATATCAAGTTTTAATGTGATTTTAACTTTTCACTATTATTGTTGTCAATCTTGGAAACTTTTTTGATGTAAATTAATTATTAAACCCAACTATACCAATATATAACAAACAATGCAATAAACTTTGTTGATCTACCATCCCTATTCCCCTCATATAATAAATAAGTTACAACTTACAACCATAAATGACCCATAACTTTCTTATCTCACTTTGTAAGAAAGTCATAAGTAAACACTAAATACATTAATCATTTTGCAACAAAATTTCGCTATTCCAACCTGCGTCGAATTCAGGAATTATTTTCAGGGGTTCATTTCATAGATTCTCACCGATTTTCACCAAATTTTCAAATTTTTCACCAAAATTTTCATTTTTTTTTTCAATTCCAGGATCCGCCACTGATGCTAACCACAAAACATAAACTTTTTTCATGGGCTTGATGAATTCAAAGTCCTTACCAATGCCCCACAAGACAAAGACTTTAGAGATGGTATTCTCAAACAACTCAAACTACCACCAGGAACCATATCACACTCAGGCTCAGGCCTTTGCATTTCCCTTCCAGGAATACAATTCAATGCAAAGTCAAAAAACACATTCCTACCATACAACTTTGCACACTCTTGACTGAACCCAGAAAAGAAATTATAAGCCACACTAAAGTTCATCAACTTCTTCAACTCACACACCAAATCAGGCAACTCACCAGACAACTTATTATGTGCCACATTCAACACCTCAATATCTTCCAAACAAGAAACTGTATCAGGCAAATGACCCATCAAAGAGTTAAAACTTGCATCAAACACTTCCAAATCAGACCACAATCCAATCCCTTGAGGTATACAACCTGTTAACCTGTTATTTAAAAACAAAATTTCCTTTAATCCTGAACTGGAGTACCCAAAGCTTATTGGGATATCACCTGTTAGCTTATTGTTGGCTAAGTTGATCACTGAAGCAGGAGAGTTTGCTAAACTTTGTGGTATTTGACCATCAAAGTTATTGTTGTTGAGTAATATTGCATCAAGATTTTTGTTGAAGACTAGTTCTGGAATGGGTCCTGAAAAAAGATTATATCTAAGGTCTAAATACAAAAGATTTGGTATTTGTAAGGTGGTGATAGGGAAAGATCCTGAAAATAGGTTGTTACTAAGGTCAAGTTCTGTAAGGGAATAAAGATCTCTTAAAGTGTCTGGGATTGTGCCTGAAAATCTATTGGTGTTGAGGTGAAGTAAGGACATGTCTTTAAGGAGGGAAAGTTCTTTGACAAGTGTACCTTCAAGATTACAATGGTTGAGATCTATTCCAACAACTATTGTCACACTTTGAGTTGAGTTTGTGCAAAATATTCCTTTGTAGTCACATACATTTGTTCCAACCCATGAGGTCAAGATCCCTTGTGGGTCATCTTTTATGGCTGATTTCCATGCTTGGAGAGCAATGTATGCATTGTTGAGGTTTGAAGATAATGGGGTTAGTGGGTTTGGTCCATTTGCTATGGTTCTTCTACCTGCATAGGTATTGTGAAGAGCAAGCAAAAGGATTAAAGAAAGTAGGAAAGGAGTGGAGTGTTTGTTCATTTCTTGGGTTGTTAAGAAATGGAGGGGATGAGGGAAGATCTTATTATTAATCTTGGAGTTGGGTGTGTTGATTTGGAGAAATTAATGGAGAAAGATAATGGGGTTGGTGTTGAAATAAATGAGTGTGTTGCAGCTTTCATATTACTTTTTGGTTTAAGAGTTCTACTGTTGTCAACTTTGACATTTGTACATGGATCATGATTGCAAAGGTCTTGTTTGTTTGTGAAAATAATATTAAAAAAAATCAAAGTTTGCAAACAAACTCACAATCCGATTGTTCTGGCAACCATGTTTGTAACCGGTTTAACCTTCCACTAACTTAATTACTTAAATAACTTATAATATTTAAGTTTAAGAAAAAAAACTAAATACACTGTATTTTTTTTTTTTTTTTTGAACATTCCGATATAAATTTTATTAAAAACCGAATTCGTTTAAAAATCTTTTTAGGTTGAGTTAGGTTGTAAATGTGTGTAAAGTTGGGTTGTGTAGATTGAAGAGAGAAAAATTATTTTTTATTAATCTTGATTGTTCGCCATTGTGGATGGTCTTAGCAAGTTGGCAAGATTATAACTAGATAATTAGTTCTAGAAACTATTAAAAAACAGTTGAAGCAAGACCCAACATTCAAACAATCAATTATTTTATTTTATTTTTTTGAACGGTACATTCAAACAATCAAATATACATCATATATGTTAAAAATTTATGGAATTTACGAAAATACCACTCCTGAGTTGTCATTTTATGTTTTTATTAAAATAAAATTATTAATAAATTGTTTAGCTGTATAGATATGAAATATGAAATACGAAACAAAATATTTAGTGTGTATATTTTATATTCTATGAACATTGAGGAATTTTCTTAAAGTTTACAAAGTAGTTAACTAACATACTTTTACTTTAGAAACTTTTAGATTCTAGAATAATGTGTGCGTCGACTAGCGATGAGCTCGGGACGGTATCGGTATCAACTGATACCGATCCCGAAAATATTGATCCCGAAAACTCCCAAAACCCAATACCAAAAATACCGATACTGAAAACCCTCGATTCAGTACGGGATCGGTATCGGTTCGGTATTCGGTGCAATATGCTCATCCCTAGCGTCGAGTACTTGAAAGAGAAGTCGAAAGAGAGTCGGGTATTATACTTTCGAGTTTTGAATGGAAACATAGAACTCATGTTTATAAGACATGTATTTAGGAACAGTGGTGAAGCTTGAGCGAAAATCTCAGGGGTCGGGAGTCACCGGTTACGGGGTCGAAACCTTATATACCAAAAAAATTCTATACGAATACTATATAACCGTAACTTCTGAGCAAAAATTTCGGGGGGTGGGTCAGGCGCCCCTCCCACCCCTATGAAGTTGCGCCCCTGTTGATGAGCGTAAAAATTTATAAGATTTGTATACAAGTATATAAAAAATCCAGATACATTTATGACTCTCCTTTTCTTTTTTTCTTTCTTTTTTTTTTTTGAACGGTGACTTTCTTTAACTGTGTGGCAGAGATCATCCCACCCGCTTCTCCTTTTCTTTTAACTCCAAAATCTTTTAATAGATCAAACTTTGTTACAACAAGTTGAAAAGGAAAATCCGAAAACAAACATTACAAGGAGCTAAACATTATGTATAAAAGCATACTTTAATTAAGCAGTTTAACGTCTTGAAAAATCTCCTAAATTTGAAGTTATTTGTGTTAGATTTCTCTAAATCGTATAATGCCTCTCATCTATATTAAAAACTGTATAGCACTTAACCAAAAAGTGTGCAAGTCGACATTGTAGTACTGTTTAAATTGCAGCTGATTTCCATGGACATACCCATATAGTGCCCTCGAGTATGGCTGCTTCCCACACTATGTGTAATGTGTGGGTGGGCACTCATTAAAGGTTCACAAAAGAAATCCAACTTCAAAGATACCATCAATTACTTGATTAAGGTTTTTATTATTATAACCCATTAAAACATTTATAACTAAAACGATTCCGGCTATGAGTACGTGTTAACATCCAATATTAAACCTAAATGTTTACAACGTAGGTAAATGATAGAAGATACAAAGATATGTACACGTATGTATTTTACAAGAGTATTTATCACGGGAGATTAAAAGGTCAGGCGCGCTCCACTTGAGCTAAAACTTCTTTGGTGGACGGTGGTTGTGGCACATGAGTTGGGTTCAATTGACAGGCCCACTCGTGTATATGAGGTTTATATGTTTGTAAAAGAAATCAAAATCGAAATCATCACATGACATGACTTGATTGTCAAATTGTAATCATATTGTCAACACAACTTATCATGTAATTTCTCTCAAATGTTAACTTTGTAAGTGAGTTAACATATTCATGTTTTATAACAACCGTCACTATCTTACACATATATAACGTCATGTACCGACCTACATGCCAATGTCTAAATTAAGTTTCGGATGTGGCTTGAAAATTTCTTAACTCTAACCTAAACCCTTTACCAAAAGTAAACCTTATTCTAGTTGATTGTACAACCATACGATGTCAGTTTTTGGATTTTATCACAAACATTTTCAATTATGCAAGGAAAGCATTTACATAATGTAGGGTGTGGCTACTGGCTAGATGGATGATCACAATTTAAGTCAACATTTTGGTGGGGCTCTAGGCACATGGCCTAAGAACTTAGGGTCCACTCCAACAATATGTTAAAAATCAATAACACAAGAAAATGGACGAACCTGTTTCCAACAATTGTGTAACTTTTATTTATTTATTATAGAGCTCGATAACACTCAAAATAGATGGTTGTATTGTAGAATGAAAGATTGGACCAACTTGGTTGACCACTAAATAACTACCAGGATTTTAATTTTTAAATCTATGAATAGTAATGTATTTATATATATTATGATAACTCGTACGTTGTCTCATGTTGGGGAGTAACCGTAACAAACGAACAATAACGGATAACAGAAATCTCTGAAGGCACGTGATCGCTTTCAGATTGAATCAATTCGACGGTTCTATCGAATATTCAATCGGATACAATCAGAGATTGAGAATTTTCTGTATGTTTTTATTGAGATTTTGAGAACCAGAGAGATAATGACCAAGAAGAAGAATTCGTGAATCAAAACAATTGGGCCATTAACTGCCTTTTAGGCAGTTTTTTCAAGGTTTTCGAACTTGCCAAACAATTGGACCCCGCCAGGGGCTGCCGCCCCTTGGACCCTGCTCCCAGGGGCGCTGCCCCCGGACCTCCGTTCCTTAGGGGCTTCGCCCCTAAGTTCATAATAAATTCAAATAGGCGTGCACTCCGCACCACCATACCTATATGATGTATTATTATGAACATATTGGTCAAACAGTCAATCCAATTACACTAAAATATCCAACAATCCTCCCCTATTTTAGTGTAATCCTTGATTAACTAAAACAAGTAATCTCAAACATTCAAACTTTTGCTTAAATGAAATGTCGTGACGATTGAATTTCACATTAGTACATTACACATTCTGAATATTCGAATACCAGGGTGTCGCTTAGGATTGAACCCTGGGAACTCATCTTGAATACACAAAGATAATGTACACAAAAGTTTACATACATAGTAGTTCTATCTTGACATAATGTTTTACTAGCCTATGTCCTTATCCTTCATAAGTATGTCAAAGCCAAGTCCCAGCTTCTTGAAGCGGCTAAACTTCATACTTACATAGGTAGCTCTTTTAGTCTTGCACCTGCAATGCAATTTGTCAAAAAAGCTATTAAGAATATATACATTCAACCTCCTTAACTTGCAGGTCTGAACACATACCTTGGGATGAATCTTCTAATGTGTTCCAATCTCTACATATTAAGCTTTCCGCATTGAATTCTGCATCTAGCGTTGTACTAGATGGGAATTGGGTATCTTAACATCAAAGATTTCTAGTGGACCTTAATCCCATCCCTATAGCCGACCTTTTCACGAGATCTCTACTTAACCCTTTGGTTAAATGATCGGCTAAATTGTTTTGGGTTCTCACAAACACCACAGATATCACACCATTCGTGATAAGATCACGTATCATGCTGTGTCTAACACCTAAGTGTCTAGACTTTCCATTATACACTTGACTATATGCCTTAGACAAGGTAGATTCACTGTCACATCTGATAGATAATGGTGCTATCGGTTTTGGCCACAATGGAATTTCATAAATCAAATTTCTTAGCCATTCAGCTTCTTTACTCGCTGCTGCTAATGCCACAAACTCAGCTTCCATTGTTGAATTAGTGATGCAAGTTTGTTTCTTTGATGCCCAGCATATAGCACCACCTCCAAGAAGGAACACCCAACCACTTGTGGAAGAATGATCTTCCAAATTAGTAATCCAACTTGCATCTGAATAGCCTTCAAGAACAGACGAAAATCCAGTATAAGTCAAACCAAAATCTATGGTTCCTTTCAAGTACCTAAATACTCGATTTATTGCTTGCCAATGAATCAAACTTGGATTGTGAGTATATCTACTCAGTTTTCCAACAGCAAAAGCTATATCAGGTCTAGTACTAATCATGGCATACATGAGAGATCCAATAGCCTTTGAATATTCAAGTTGATTCACAGCAACTCCTTTATTAGGTACGAGTTTTACAGAAGGATCCATAGGAGTACCCATTGGAGAACTATCTTTGTGATTAAACTTTTCCAGCATCTTCTCAATATAATGTGATTGAGAGATAGTAATACCATGTTCTCCACGTATGATCTTAATACCAAGAATCACGTCTGCCTCCCCCATGTCTTTCATATCAAACTTAGATGACAGAAATTTCTTAGTTTTATCAACTTCATTTTGGTCAGTACCAAAAATCAACATGTCATCAACATATAAGCAAATAATTACTCCTTTTCCAGAAGTATCAAATTTGCTATAAACACACTTGTCCGCTTGGTTTAATGCAAAACCATTAGACAACACCACATCATCAAACTTTTGATGCCATTGCTTAGGGGCTTGTTTCAGGCCATAAAGAGATTTTACCAATTTACAAACCTTATGTTCATTTCCAGGCATGACAAAACCTTCAGGTTGTTTCATGTAAATCTCTTCATCCAATTCACCATTCAAAAAGGCAGTTTTAACATCCATTTGGTGAATTACAAGATTATGTATAGCTGCAAGTGCCAACAATAATCTTATGGTGGTTATCCTAGCAACAGGAGCATAGGTATCAAAGTAGTCAATGCCTTCCTTTTGCCTAAAGCCTTGGATGACCAATCTGGCTTTATATTTGTCTATGCTACCATCCACCTTCATCTTCCTTTTGAAGATCCATTTACTACCCAAAGGTTTACACCCAGGTGGTAAATCAGCCAATTTCCAAGTATTATTGTGCATTATAGAGTCAATCTCATCTTGGATTGCTTCTTTCCAAAATGCAGCATCCCTAGAAGACATAGCATCATTGAATGTCTTTGGATCCTCATCAATATTAAAACAATATTGATACTGATGTTCAACACCATTTCTGGTTCCTTCTACTAAATAAAGATGAAAGTCAGCACTAAATGACTTAGGTTTTCTGACTCTAGTACTTTTTCTGGGCTCAGTACTAGTAGAAGGTACATCATCACAGTTACCAGAATTGTCACCACAAGAAATTGTCTGTTCATAATTTTTAAGACACTGAGGCGTATCCTTCAATCGAGGAACAGAAGAATATCTATCCTCATTCCCAAAATTAGCATCTCTTGACTCAATGACAGAGTGAACAGATACATAATCATTTGGTTCTATGACATAGAACCTATAAACAGGGGAATGATCAGCATATCCAATAAATATGCAATCTATGCCTCTTTCACCAATGGTACTCATTTTGGGCTCAGTAAGCCTCACAACAGCTCTACATCCCCAGACTTTGAGAAAACTCAAATCTGGTACCTTTTTGTACCAAAGTTCATATGGGGTTACCTTAGACCTTTTATTAGGTGCTCGGTTCAATAAGTAACAGGCTGTCAACATAGCCTCACCCCAAAATCCATCACTTAAACCAGAATAGGACAACATAGAATTCACTGTTTCTTTCAATGACCTATTCTTCCTTTCAGCCACACCATTTTGTTGTGGTGTATAAGGAGCAGTTGTTTGATGTATTATACCAGTAGATTGGAAATACACTGGATCATAATACTCTCCACATCTATCTGTACGAAGGTTTTTAATCAAACCATTTCTATGAAGCTTAACCTCTTGTTTATAAACTTTAAATTTATCAAGAGCTTCATCCTTTGAATGCAATAGATATACATAACAAAATCTAGTTGCATCATCAATAAAGGTTACAACATACTTCTTATTTCCTAGAGAAGGAGTACTATGAATGTCACATAAATCAGAATGAATCAATTCTAATACATTAGAATTCCTTTTGACATCTTTAAATGGTTTTCTTGTAATTTTTGTCAATTTGCAAGTATGACAATCATTACATTTTTGTATGTCAAAAGCTGGTATAAGACTCATTTTAGACATATCTTTCATTCTGCGATAATTAACGTGACCTAATCTAGCATGCCATAATTCTAATTTACTAAAATCATTGCTAGAACTAGTAGAAGCCATACAAACAGAATTATAAACAAAAGGGACATCTAAATTCAACTTAAACATGCCATTCAAATAACCAAATCCAATAAAGGTTCCATGTCTTGACAAGATATACTTGTCACTTTCCAAGACCTGCTTATAACCACAATTATTCAATACAATACCAGATACTAAGTTCTTACGAATCCCAGGTACATATAGAACATTATTTAATAGTAAAGAGTTTCCAGAAGTAAAGACTAAAAGAACAGATCCTATTCCTTTAATTGGTTCAGTAGTAACATTGCCCATCTTCAATAAAGATCCATCTTCAATTGGCTTAAAATCCTTGAACCATTGAAGATTTTTGCAAACATGACATGTTGCTCCCGAATCCATCCACCATGAAATATCATCATCCTGCACATAAAATGCTTCAGAGATTATTGATACATAATAATTCTCAATATAATGATCACATGGTACCAAAAACGAACCTGATTGCTTTTCGGGATCCTTGGATCCACTTGTACCAGCCACGTGTTTGCCTTTTCCTCCACTCTTACCAGACCTGCAGTCTTTCTTGAAGTGTCCGGGTTTATTACACTTCCAACAAACCCTTTTAGGCTTCTTATCAGAACCCTTATTGTTGTTCCCTTCAAACTTCCGTTTCCCTTTCCAAGCCTTGGAGGATTCACCCTCCTCCACCATGTTCACAGAAGAACAACCAGCCATGGTTTTAGTACCAACAACAGAACCCTTTTCCATATCACGTATGTTTTGTTCAATTTGGAAACTACTTCCCAATTCAACCAGATTCATTTCCACTTTCTTATGTTTCAGATTATTCTTAAAATCTTTCCAAGAGGGTGGCAGTTTATCAATAATACTAGAGACAGAAATCGCTTCATCCATCTTCATTCCATATTGATGAAACTGCCCTAGTATTCGTTGCAATTCATGATACTGTTCCATAACAGGCCTAGTGTCTACCATTTTATAGTTAATAAAATTACCAACCAGAAATTTCTTACTAGACGCATCTTCTGCCATGTATTTGGATTCAAGGGCATCCCATAATTCTTTTGCAGACTCTACGTTTTGATACACATCAAATAAAGAATCAGACATACCGTTAAGAATATGACCACGACAGATGTAGTCTGCGTTTTCCCACTTTGAACGAGTTCTGGTTTGTTCCAGAGTTTCATTCTCAACAATCTCGGGACAAGGAGTGCTCAGAACATACACCACTTTCAGACTCGTGAGATAGAAGTGCATCTTCTTCTGCCAGCGTCTGAAATCATGTCCAGAAAACTTGTCCAATTTCGTGAAGTTCTTCGTCATATCTTTCACAGATTCATTGTTCGTCATCTTCGGAAATTGATTCAATCTTTGTTGGGGAGTAACCGTAACAAACGAACAATAACGGATAACAAAAATCTCTGAAGGCACGTGATCGCTTTCAGATTGAATCAATTCGACGGTTCTATCGAATATTCAATCGGATACAATCAGAGATTGAGAATTTTCTGTATGTTTTTTATTGAGATTTTGAGAACCAGAGAGATAATGACCAAGAAGAAGAATTCGTGAATCAAAACAATTGGGCCATTAACTGCCTTTTAGGCAGTTTTTTCAAGGTTTTCGAACTTGCCAAAATAGTCCCTCTATTTCTGAAATTTAATTTTCGGAGACATTTTTACCACAGCAATTTTAATGGAAATAAATTTTTTCCAAGCTGACCTGGCAGCTCGACCCCAGCCAGGGGCTCTGCCCCTTGGACCCTGCTCCCAGGGGCGCTGCCCCCGGATCTCCGTTCCTTAGGGGCTTCGCCCCTAAGTTCATAATAAATTCAAATAGGCGTGCACTCCGCACCACCATACCTATATGATGTATTATTATGAACATATTGGTCAAACAGTCAATCCAATTACACTAAAATATCCAACATCTCATCGCTAGGTCCGGGTCATAATGTGTCCAAACTCAAATACCATTAACACGTTCTTGGAAAATGCCTATCTTATAGGAGAACTTCACAGTTATAGGTGTTTTGGTGAAAACAATCCGTGATATGTGACCTTGTAGAAAATTTCCATTTTTTTTTTTTTTTGATAAAACGATTTTTCATTTCATGACTGTTAAATTACACTAAAACAGGTAGACGGGCAATAAGTTGCGCCGCAACACCTTTCTAAATAGCAAACTCCAATCTATTAAACACAAACCCCTGCCCCCTGGAGTCAAAACATTGCTATGAATAACCCGTTGGACCATTGTCAGGAAACGGATAGCTTCTGGTGCCGAGGAGCCAAAGGTATCAAAAGCCAAGGGGAAAGAAACATGTTGGTTATCTTCACAAAATTTGGCGTGTTTTACCACTTTCTTTGATTCCACCCTTCTCATTGTCTGTCCAGCCACAAAACCATTATCTCGTAAACTAACTAGCGGGGACACACCTGTGAGGTTAACACAAGCGTGTTTCCCCCCTGCCCAACCAAAGACCAGCAAATCCGCTGGGCCCAGCGTAGACCTACCTTCCGCGGGGTCCGTAAAGAAATTCACTGGAGCATCCTTCTTGGCTAAAATCCCGGCTCGATTTAGAATATCCCATAGAATGTCCCGCACCCAGTCATGCCGGTATTTGAAACCGGGAAGCTCATTGCAGTGGACCGCATGCTCCCCATGTGAATCCAGGCAGGCTTTGCGGTAGATCGGACATGCTTCATCCTCAGGAAAAATGGGAACCATCAGACGATATTTAAAAAATTGTCCTGTATTGAACCGCGGACATGCTTTGACCCAAACCCTTAATTGAGATAACAGTCAGGAAATTTTGGGCATGAGGACCCTGCACGCATTCAATTAAAGCACACAATATTGGCTCGAGTGAATATTGGCTGGTAATCATTTGAACTTGCAAACATTAATTCAATCATGGCTCGAGTGAATCATTAGAGATGTGTTGATAAAAATGCCACAAAATCTGTATAATCAAATGTTATTTTCATCCTTTTTAACACAATAATTTGCGATGACATGCTTAAAAAGTTGGAAATAGGCTTGAGCCGAAAGAAAGAGTGTTATTAAGTAGGAGTTATAATGAGGGCGACCCGGTAATCTACTTTTAAATTTGTATATTATTTGGGTGTCATGAGATCATAAACATGTAATTATACTTAAGGTAAGTGGATAACCTTTTCAACATGTTTGACGATTATGATCTAAGTTTTCATGTTTTAGCTCTTTAGTGAGTTATCAATGACGTACATCTTTGTTAACACGTTTAGATATAAATTGGAATTTAAGCTCAAGTCGAATTATAGATTGGTTTATGTAGCGTGACTTACAAGTAAATAAACGCTTTTTCTTCTTTTTATTTTTTTAATTAAACCAAGATATTGTAGGCTTTATGTATACCCTTTGCTTCCGGATGCATGCAGGCTCAAGTTTTTGCTTGGTGGCGCCCTAGGGCCGGAAATGCTTAACCTGATTAAGGGGGTGTTTGGGATTGATTATTCAAAACAGATTATGCGTTTTGGAAAAACAGGGGTGGAGCTGCTTATAGATTATTGCGTTTTGGTAGCCTAAAAAACTGATTATCTGCGTTTTCAAAACGCAATCCCAAACACTAAAAACTGATTATCTCCGTTTTCAAAACACAATAATCTAGAAATCAGATTCAAAATACAATCCCAAACACCCTCTAAGACAGGGCAAAACTTGTTTAAGAAAAAGTACACTGTAATTTTATACTTTTTTAAGAAAACAATTAAAATTAAGAGGCTGGACTCCATCATTTCTCCTTCTTGATACATAAAGCATACAACTGTGTTGATAGATATAAAGTATAAAATAGTTAAACGAGTCATATTCATGTTTGGTACTTGTGTTTTATGTGTCTCCACTGCACCCTATTAAGTTTCAAAAGGGTGGTTGGATACATATAAGTTATAACCTATTGATCACGCTGGAGGTTATTGAACACATACAATATTGAGACATGTAACATGCTTAAGGCTCTCATGAATATAAATATAACTGGGACGAATTGTTACGAAAATTGATGTTCTTAAACTTATATGCCAAGCAGGCAGTATTGGCGGTTAGCGTCAACGACCACATCATCCTCAGGGACGCTATGCTCATTAACAAAAGCAGATTCGGAAGGGTATAATAGCCCTCTACAGGGAAAGAACCCTCTTTGTTTTCTAGGGTGTCGCGAACAAGTGTTTCCGTTAACAATTGCATTGTTTCAAGTCCATGGCAAAAACAGCACCGAAAAGTTTATAAATACATAATGGAATGTAAGGTCAAAAATGATGGGCGACGAGTTTTCTTCATTCGGTGCCTAAAACCAAACAATAACAAGCAGCATCTGCCAGACTTTGTTGCTTTGTAGCAATATCAACCTCACTAGTGAAAATCCTCGCTAACTGCGTCATAGGTTGGTACATTTGTAACTGCCATAAATGATAAAATCGCTAAATATAAGTACAAGTCCAAGATGGCAAGATGTGAAATAATATATATTGATAGAAAAGATAGAACAAAATGTTTACCATCTCCATGAGATGCCATTGTGAGCGGCGAGGAAAGAAGCTTCTTCACAATGGAAGCGATATCTTTGCCTGATACTTCATCTATAGCTTTCAAGAAATACTCTACGGGTAATCTGTAGACGTCGTTTTGAATGCCAACACATTTGTATCAACATACAAAGCAAGTGAAAATAAATACATGATCCATTTGTACGGTTCAAACAGTCGGGTCAGTAGTTATGAACACGTTTATTTCATGTTCGTTTTTCAGATTGACCAAGGATAAAATAGTAAATAAGTGGACGATTTAAAGATCATTAAAAACTTTACCTTTCTCCGTATGTCAATAACTGTCTGCCTATATCTTCAGAAATAACCACCTGCAACGTTCACAAATACATACATTAAACCTAATAATATATGCTGCTACTTTAGTTGGCTAGTAATCAACAATAAGACAAGTTACATACTCTTGATTCTAAGTTCATTAGAATGGTAGCTTTGGTTGCTTGTTTGGCACGAGCCAGCTGCTCCTGTCTGACTGAAAACATATGCGCTATTTAGATAAGAGGTGGCAAGATGGACAGGGGCAAGAGTTGGATAACAGTTCAAGTCAACATGGGTCGTTTGAATTGACGTGCACAAAAGTTAGTATAATACATGGAAAGATTAGTAAAAGGTGTGTCAAAAAGGCACACCTGCTCTATCAATGGAAATCATAGTAAGCTCTTTAGCAGCTATCTCAATGGCTTCCCGTGCAAACTCGGGACTCTATAACAAAGTGGTTATATTGTTAAAACTACAGACAAAACAAATAACTGAACTCTTGAAGATGGCCTTACAGTGGTCCCTTGGATTCCAAAAATGGCAGTTTTGTTGTAGACAGAGTTGAATGCTGAAAATGATTGAATCTCCGGGTACTCATTCAAGACACGGAGATCTGCTCACCATAATAATCACAATCAAGAATGAGATTTTAACGAACAGCCGTTTAAACCATCGATAAATGTAGAGTCAGGTTGTGCGTATAAGCAAGTATATCGATACGACATAAGGTACAACTTACAAAGACGGGAATGCATCCCTTTTCCAGGACCGCCAGCTGAAAAAGATCCACCTCCTCCCATTAGCATCTGCGAATAAATAACACATGATTACCTCGTTATCATTTGACATCCCATGGACTTGAAAAGAAAAAACCTACCTGAAGAACTGTCAAAGTCATGGCATCTTTTACGTTGAGCCAGCCACCGGGAAGTTCAAATGCAAGAGCAAAACTGGTTCTCTGATCATCAGGGAGGATTTCATTACAAGGGAACAACAAACAAAAGATGGACGGGAAGTTGACCTGAAGGACGATTAACTGAACATACCCCTGTGTCAGCCATAACTCGATGTTCACCACCGACATAAACCGACTTTGGTTCCTCAACCTGAGCACCACCTGGCAAATCAGAGAGGAGAGGTTCCGCATATTTCAAAAGTTCCTCATGTTCAACGCCCGATGCAGCAAGTACAATCCGAGGAGCAGTATAGTTTGCCTACAAATTTCAAGCATGATGATCAACTTTATGAAATAATAATTTACCATACACAATATTATCAATGGACAAACTTTAAAATTAATTGCCTACGGTGATTCAGTGAAACGGGTTGAAAAGGTCAAAGGGTCAAACGTAACGCTCAAGTGTCTTCAAAATGCATAAACCCTCCTAAATGGTTTTATTAGAAACATAGTTGTCAAAAGCGCGCCTAGGCGCAAGGCGCAACCAGGCGCACCAAGTGTGCTGCGCCCTGTAAGGCGCGCGCCTAGGCACTGAGGGGCACTATCGGGGCTGTTTTCAGGCTGATTTCCGGCCAAATTCGGGCTAAAAGTTGCCTAAACCTCTAAAACATCCTAAATGAATTATGAACCTTGGTTTAAAAAGGCGCGAGGCGCTCCGAGGTGTTTTGGTTCCAAAATCCGAAGCGCAGGGCTTAAAGCGCAAGGCGAGAGCTTCACGTATTGTATTAAAAAAATTATAAAAAAAATATTTATATATGTCAATATGACATTTTCTACGTGTTAATCAATCATAAGCACAAAAACATGATTATAAAACACCCTTGAACACTTGAAAAGCATATTCAAAACATAAAAACGACGAGGCACTACTGTAGTGGTCAAATAAAGCAGTTTAAAAGGGTTTTTGGGGCTGAGGCTCGAGGCGGCGCTTCATGTAGCCTAGCGCTTTTTGGCAAAAAAAAAAAAAAAGCGTTTTTCTAAACGCCTCGCGCCTCAAACGCTTAAAGCGCGCCCCAGGCGCGCTTTTTTAAACCAAGTTATGAACAAGTCTTAAACAACCCTAAAACATCCTAATGTCGCCCTAAACAAGCCTAAAACATCTCTAAAATCCCTAAAAAATGTATTTTATACTATCTTCCTAATTATAAAAAGCCCTCGTTGTTTATGCGCCTTGCGCCTAGGCTCCAGGCTCGGCCTATGCGCCTAGGCGCTTTGACAACTATGATTAGAAAATAAACTTATCAATGTAGAAGTCTAGTTGTCTTAATTACTTCTATCATAACTTCTCTTTAACGAACTTCAGAAACAAAGACAGGCACAAAAAACTATATTTGGGTCGCATGACTTGACCCGTTATTACCTAAACACATTGTTTTGACCTGAACACGCTTAACCCCTTAGCCAAACCACCCATATTTCCACATATATACAACATACAATAAATATTTTATAACACAACAAATTAATTTGTGGTCCAAAACTAACAGCTACAAATTGCTCCAATATGTTGCTGTCTAATCTGTTAAGCGAGCCTTCTGAAGCAAAAAGAGGATTGGCTAATGCCCCAGAATATCCAGCCGAATGAACTGCTTCTAACAGCAATGCCTCTGGATTGTTGGCGTATTCACTGATCTCACCTTTCACTTTCTCGATCTGCAAATCAAAGTTACAACATTATTTTCATCAAACATCAAAAAAAAAAAAAAAAAAAAAAAAAAAAAAAAAAAAAACAGATTAAGAAGATTACCTGCTCTTTGACCTCCCAGTCCAAGAAAACTTGATTCCTTACAGAATCAACAAGCAACTCCACCATTTGAGGAACATATGTCTTGAGGGCATCATATGTGTAACTCATTTGATCCCTGGAAGCAGAAGCCATCACAGTGCCGCCAATAGCCTCCACTTCTCTCACAAGACGCAAGTGGCTTCTGTTAGCGGTGCCTTTAAATGCCATACGTTCTAAAAGGTGTGTAGCCCCAAACGATAATGGCGTCTCATATATCGAGCCAGAATTGACATACAAGCCAATGGACGCCGCAGGGTTCTGTCCAAACAATCCCAACAACTACGATTACATCATATGATCATAACAAAAGTAACTAATTATGGCTACGTTGAGGTAAACTATTCCTTACAGATGAATTTTCAGAGGCAATTCTAACGCCATTTGGCAGAGTTGTTATCTTGGTACTCTCGGTTTCAACACGATCAGGTAAAGCAGCCGGGAGTTCAATACCCTTAAGCGGAAAGTCCAAAGGAGGAAGGCTAGACGAACTCCCACCCGTAAACCAGCTAAAGATACCCTCTGATGACGATTTGGCTGCAACCGCACTTGAACTTGCGAACCTGGTCAGGTTCCTGTTTCCTCCCTGGCACTATTACACAAAATTTTCAAATTTTAAAACCTCGTCGATTCGTTCTATTTCTAACTAGGTTTTAAAAAGTGTGCCTAAGCGCGAGACGACCTAAGGCACGGATCCATGCGCCTTATGTCACTCAAGGCGCGCAGTGTATAAAAAGCGCAAGAAAAGCGCGCATTTTTGGCCAAAAAAAAGCCCTTGACTCCTTGAGGCGCGCGCTTTTCGTACACGGGGTGTTTTTGTGCTTCAAAGTGTTATACATGTAGCTAAAAAGGTTGTACATTATTACATTTAAGTTAAATCATATATACGATATATAAACAAATTATATAATTGTCCTGCACCTTGCGTACAAAAAGCCCACCGCTTTTGCGCTGTGCGCCTCGGTTTTAGACCTCGTCACTTTTGTGCGCTTCGCGCTTTTTAAACCCAAAATTTATAAAGTATCTTCTACCACATTATATTTCTACAAATGATGGTTTGTATCTACTATCTA
The DNA here is from genome assembly GCA_030844895.1 of Ambrosia x helenae. Lineage (NCBI taxonomy): Eukaryota > Viridiplantae > Streptophyta > Magnoliopsida > Asterales > Asteraceae > Ambrosia > Ambrosia x helenae. The sequence continues at coordinate 100,225,333 of CM061230.1, read as the reverse complement.
CCACATTGACCATTCACAAAAATAAACACTATAATCATACAACAAATTCTATAATATTTTATACAAAAGCAGTAGCAATGATACAACACATTAAGCGAATAAAGATTCCAAATTTATGTTTTCCCTAACTATATTTACAAAAAAGATAAAAGATTTCGTTTAAATGGACGAACCCCAGGATACTTTTTAACAAAATTATTGAAAAACAACAATAATCTAACCTTTAGGGTTCTGATTCTGGAAGCAGCGGCTCGATACATGACGAAGAATGGTCAATAAGTAATGAATGGTCAGAGAATATGAATATTAATATGAATATGGTGTTGGTCTCCTCTCTATATTCAATGGGACTGTAAACGAAGACTGGTTTTGTGGAGGCGAATTTGGGGTTTAGGAGGCAACGAGCGTGTGAATTGTTCTATTTGCACGTGTGAAATATGGGCCTGGGTTAGACCTAGGCTCGGGTTTTTGGTTGATAACGGTTTCATTCTTTATATAGATTTATAGTATCCGTATGATTTTGACACGGTATAGGAAATGAAAGAGATATGCTTAAGAGGACATTGATGCGTTTTTTCCGTCGATCGAAATTCGAAAACTATAAAAGTTAATACATGTAACGGTACTGATGTTGTTAGGCTTACGGTACCAAAATATACTCTGCTGCAAATAAAATTAGGTTTTCAATAAATTGTTGTTGTCACATCAAAAACCCATAAAACCGAATGGTACTGGTACTGGTGTTTGGACGGTAGCGGTTCGGTTCGTCATGGTAATGAACAAAACAACCAGTTATGTTTGACCCGTTCAAATTAAAGTTTTATTGAATCTTGGATAAAAATAAACATGTCGTGATTATATGATTGAAATTTTGTAAAACATTATACTAAAATAACAAAAAGGGTATACCGCATCACTTTATATAAAAAAACAAAAGCAAGACGGTTTTGATGATATGTACGCTTGTTCTTTGATCAATTATATATTAGTATTTACAACTCCATTTGAGTAAAACTTATATTTAGAGATAGATAAAAATAAAATATCATAACGGCATATTCAGAATTTTTTAAAACATCGTATCTAGAACGTAATAATCGAAAAACAAATATGCCCAAAAGTTCAAAAAAATAAAAAATTCAGGGGTAACTATTGTGCAAAACAAAATATGTTGAAAAGATAGGAAAATAAAATATTCAGGGATAAATGTTCGTATCTAGAGTAGATAAAACTAAGAATGTCAAAACGACATACTCAAAATTTTATAAAATATTGGGAATTGGATTTTAATAACCTAAAGTATTCGAAATTAGTCGTTGGCACCCCAAACTAAAAAATTTGCCATATATAACATGTATTATTAACATATTGGATTTTGGCACCCAATTTGGATTAATTAAACGCAGTTAGTGTTTTAGCTGACGTGGCACCCTCAATCTAACTAAGTTAGTGACTTAACTCAAATTTGATGTCATAATCCAATAGGTTAATAGTACATATTATATATGGCCATTTTTTTTTAGTTTGGGGTGTCAACGATTAATTTCGAATAGTTTATGTTATTAAAATGCAATTCCCCATAAAATATTGTATTTATAAAGTTAGCAAGAAAAAAAAATATGCTAAAAAGTTAAAGATTCAGGGACAACTGCTCATATGAGTTACATCTTGTTATTAACTTAAGTTAAAACCTTTTGTGATACTAAAATTCGTATGATTTCACTGGATGATGTAACCTAAAGATTTATTACAATTTTGTATTGTCTTTTTAACTTAGCTAATGTAAATGATTCCTCTAGTTGGGCTGGACCAACGGGTTTAAGCCCAATACATAACGGTTCGAAAGAATTTAGCCCGTTTATGTCATGGATAAAGAAAACTTAATGCCCACTTTTAGATCTTGATGACCCTTACCAAGAGATCTCCTTGATACCCATAAAGTTCCTTCTTCTTTGACTCTTTGTATACTCCCACATCAATATACACATTGATTATGATAGAATTATGTTGTGACTTGAGCGTCGAGTGACGGTCTAAGGTTTCCGTTTTGAACCCCTCCTTTCAAGTTTTTCATTATGTTTTGGAGTAATGGAAATAAATAATCTTAGCTATTGCTCTTTAGCCGATAATGGTCCCAACTACGAAAATAACCACTAGCGGTCTCAACTTTCGACATATTGGCCACCAATGGACCCAAACTAACTGAGGCTAACTCTGTTAGTATGATGCTGATGTGGCATGCCACGTAGGATGCTACATAGGATCATTTTGCTACCTAGGATACCACGTAGGATCATTTTGCCACCTAGGATGCCATGGAGGATCATTTCGCCACCTAAGCGTGCCACGTCAGCATCACACTAACGGAGTTAACCTCAGTTAATTTGGGTCCGTTGATGGCTAATATGTCAAAAGTTGGGACCGCTAGTGGTTATTTTCGTAGTTTGAACCATTATCGACTAAAGAGCAATAGTTGGGATTATTTATTTCCATTACTTATTATGTTTTACAATCCTAATGCAATATAGAGAAGACAAAATGTGGTTGGTCCACTCGATCTCTACCACCGTTCGAGTGATCTAAATAAGCTCTCGATGGATCCGTGTAGCAACAACTAATGTCCTATGTAAATATTGTATAAATTGGGTACTTTTGTACAATCTAGAAGGTAAGAGGATACTTCTACATTATACTCAAACCTTGAGGGTACATAATGTAAATGATAAAACAATAATTGTAGAGCTTTTAGGTGATCCCCGTGTGTTGTGACCTCACACAAGTTGTCCGTGGGCTTTGCAACGTCCGATTAAGACTTTTAAATAGATGGAGATCATGCATCATCTTATTAGTTTATCATTTTTATAACCATAATGCCAAATAATATAAGATTTTTGTGTTTTTTTTTTTAACACAAGGTAACTGTACAAATTTTATTGTTAAAGTATTTATTAGGCGAAGTGTGTAAACCAAATCGCAGATGACAACTGTCTTATGTCTTTAGCTTGATGATATTTTTTATATCAAACTCAAAAGTTTAAAAACATGAGAACACGTAAATTTCACAAATATTTTGATTAAAAAACGTAATTATTGTTATAATTAGGTCTAACGTTAATTATTGTTTATCTAATGGGTGTGCATAGATCGTTTTGGGGTCAAACCAAAATTTTGGTTTTCCGCTCTTAGGAAGCTCATCAGGCTCGGCATTTTAGTTTGACGTATGAGTTTAGTTTGGTTATGAGTCAGATTTCGGTTTTATATATGGGCTTAAAAATGTTTTGGGGAAGAAAAAATTGGCCAAAAATAGTGAACTTTGGCAAAAAAAATAAATAAATAAATAAATAAATAATAAAAAATAAAAAATTTATTGACCTAAAATTGGCTTAACTGAAGCTTAATACTTTTGATAAAAGATACTGAATTTGGACAAAAAAAATCCAATAAAAAACATTCAAACAAGTTCGGTGTGATTTTTACGTTTGATTTTGGAACGAGATATAATATGCATGCAAAAGTCGTTAGGCATTTCCCAGTCGGTCCATTGAGGAGTTGCGAGCAGTGGTGTTCAAAGTCGGATAATCCAAAATTTTAGATAATCAATATTGGGATCCGAATCCGAAATTTCGGATATACGAATTTTTGGATTCGGATAATCCAACAGATAATCCAAAACTTAAGAAAAAAAATCTTCTCCTCTTATGCTAAAAGTCTAAATCCAAACCTGCTTAAAACAAACATTTAATATATATTTTTTAATATCTCGGATTCAAGAGGCATATTATGTTAGTTTAGGGTTAGAATTAAGTTAGAATGAATTTAAATATTTCGGAATGAATTAAATTATTATGCCACACATCAAGACAAATATTTTGGTTAATTGATTATGGCTTAACCGAACAAATCTGAATGTTGTTTCCTGCCGTAACGCGCGGGCATCCCTCTAGCTTAATATTATGTATATGGTACACACTTTAAAAAAAGATACGCTCGTCAGTAATGCATAAAAGAAGTATTCTTTTGACATTGTCCATACATTCGACTAAAATTATGGTCCTACTCGTATCGATATAATGGTATATTGGTATATGCTTCTTGAAATATATACCATGATAGATCCTCGAACACTTAACGTCTAAATATCTTCAGTCGAACAAACGAAAAAGTGCCACATAAGAAGAAAATATATACTCAAGAAAGCATGGAGCGTACTACCTTTGAAAGCAATGTTCAAACGGAGGCATGAACAAAACATCACACCAACCATGAGGTGTGTTCTATGTATCATTACTAAGATGGCCATTAAACGATAAATTATCTAGTACGCAACATATGAATCAATTTTTGATACTTATATCATGCTTATTACTTGATCGTTGAAGTTCAGAAACGGGTCCCATGGCCTCGGGTCTAAGAACTAAGGATATATACACTGTCACAAACCCACAAGGCCGTTTTCGAGAACCCCAAAAAAAAAAAAAATAGGCCTCGGGCAAAATAAAAAATGGGTCCAAAATTTTGGTAAAAACTAAAAAGGAATGAATTAAAAATAAATAGAAATAGGTGTTAGAGTCTGGCTTGAGACATCTATATTAAATTAAATTAAGATGAATTTTCCAACTCTACTAATAAAATTTAAATTTAGAAGAAATAAATACATATTCTAAATACATAATCTATCTATCTATCTATGAGAGAAGCTAACGTACAAAGCGTTCTTAAAATACAAAGTGTAAGAAGCAATTACAGCCATTGATTAAGTTTAGAAACAAGATGGCACGATCGTAATTATCCAACGTGTTTTAAGAAGGCGGTTAACGATTAAGGGCAATTATGACAAATTACACATAAACGAATTTGATTTTTTTATAATTAAACCGCCCAAATTATGTCGCTAATTGATTGTTTTTATGATTTGCTATAATCGTGGAAAATCATAAACCTCTTCTCTATAAAGAAGATACTCTGTAAAAAAAAAAAAAAACAGAGCATCTATTCAAAAGAACGAAGAAGCAGAAAGAATAATGACAAGTCTTCGATTATACAGAATACAGTTATGAATGTGATAAAAACAAAATTTAGATGCGTGTTTATGAAAGAAGAAGTGTGTATGTCTTTGATTGTAATGATTTCAGATTGTGATGTTGTTAAACGCATGTATAATATACCAAAACGCACCTTTATATCTGTGAGTATTATAATCAAATGCAATGTTGATAAAACGCACTTATAATACACTAAAACGCATGTTATAAAATTGATAGTATTCAACTGCCATTGTTAAAACATAAACGCATGCATTAAAAACATAAAACGCATGCATTAAAACATAAAACGCATGCATTAAAATACATAAACTCATGTTATTGAAAATAATCACCAGTGAATCAGGCGTTGACAGAGAAAAAAAACGTTTTACCTTGATACATAAATGCATGCATTAAAAACATAAAACGCATGCATTAAACATAAAACGCATGCATTAAAATACATAAAAAAGCATGTTATTGAAAATGATCACCAGTGCATTAAAACATAAAACGCATGCATTAAAACATAAAACGCATGCATTAAACATAAAACGCATGCATTAAAATACATAAAAAGCATGTTATTGAAAATGATCACCAGTGCATTAAAACATAAAACGCATGCATTAAAACATAAAACGCATGCATTAAAATACATAAAAAGCATGTTATTGAAATTGATCACCAGTGCATTAAAACATAAAACGCATGCATTAAAATATAAAACGCATGCATTAAAATACATAAACATATTCATATATAAACTAAATGCACGTTTATTTTAACTGTTAAAAAACAAAGCATTAAAGTTATCAATATCTTGAACTACACTATTATCATCCTGTGCAACTGGATCAAGATCAATTGAAATATCTGGCTATATGTTTAAGCCTGCGTTAATAAAAACATATAATGATTACAATAAACGGGATTCAGTTAGAAAAATTGGTGAAAAGAAAAAAAACAGAGTAAGTTGCAAATCATATCGATTAACTCTTCAATGGAATTTTAAATTTTCAATAAAAAGGATCGCACAACGATTGTATCAATATAATCGTGGAGAAAAAATTGTAATCAGTTACGAATATTTTGAAATTTGATTTACGAAAAACAGGGATTTACATATCTGTGAAAAACTATAACGTGATTGAAGGAGATGTAAATGCCTATAATACCCTTGGATGTTTACTAACGAGATTTTTGGTTTGTAACCGTCAACTACACGTGGCGTAGTGTGGTTACTTCTTACACTTTGTATTTTAAGGTACTTTGTACCGTATACTTTCTCATCTATCTATATATATAAAAGAAAATCACTATGATGACATGGCATTCAATAAGGCAACCCATTCACCTTTTGAATGTGCCATGTGGCATCATGTGGTGTTTTCTTCTAAACTTTTTTATTTTCTTTTTTTAAATAAAATTAAATCCCAAAAAACCCTACCTATCATCATATATAATCATCATCTTCTCATCTAAACCCTAAAAATTTTATTATTCACATGTTCTTTTCCCTATTTCAAACTTTATCGTAATCCCTCTCTGTTTGTTTAAGGGTTTTCACCAACTTCGCTTCTCCTGCAACCCACGTGCCGGTTCTACTTCCCGTTCAACTAACCGTCTGTTTGGTATGTCTTCTCTTATCCTCATGTTCCCTTCTACTTTGTCCGACAGCTCAGCAACAAGCCTCGTAGGAACTGCAACAATATCGGTGCCGCTTAGATTGTCTCCGCTTCATGATCTGACAACCGGCCTCTCTCTTCGGTGGCGGCAGAGGCTTGCAAGTGAAGATGTTGCTGTTGATAATAATAATACTATTAATAAGTTAGGGTTTTGTAATGGTAGCAGTCCTGTACAGTTAGAGGATGTTGGTGTTGAAGATGGTCGTAAGATTTTTTTTTTTTTTGAATGGTGATGGTAGCGTTGCTATTCATTGTGGTATATATTTTCATTATGGTCGTAAGAATCATAGTTGATGATTCTTTTAGTAGGTGAAAAATTAGGTAGTGGGATTGTTATCGATGCAATAACTACTCCAATGGTTAATACATTTGCCTACTTTTTCAAGAAAACTATTGACCACATTGATTTTTTCAAGGTATATAAACAATCGTGTTAGACACAAGTAAAGTTTGAAACTTTATTTTTTTACTTTGTGGGTTTTCACCGCTCGCTTTTTAAAAACTCATTTGACTTTGTTTTTTTTTTTTTTTTTTTTTTTTTTGTCTTTTTGGTGTTTTGGGAACGTGCAGGTGAAGAAGAAAGAGAAGCTAGGAGAAAGAATCGCAACACTATAACAGATGGTGTCACCTTATAGAAAGATTATTTTTTATTTATTTAATTACAAGAATAATAATTATTATTTATTAGTATTGGTATGATTAGAATGGTAGTTTAATATGGATTTGTAACTTAAAGCTGGAGATTGGAGTTGTTTTGGGGCACTCCATTGGTGGTAAGGTGGCTTTGCAATATACGTTGAGTTGTCCCCGTGGCGATTATGGTATCGCGGCTTAGTTGCCCAAACAGGTATTTTCGTACGAAAGTTTGTATTAAGTAGCCGACAGCGTAGAAACATCCATCAATTTTGCCAATTGAAATGATACAGTTTGATGTGTTTGTATAATATTTGGTGTCTTTTATTTGTTTACTAGGTTGTTGAAGTGCTTTATAGTGTAGACTATTTTCTTGATGTAGGAGTTGTACTTGAACTTTGTATTATATGTAAGGGTGGATAAAATTACTAAGTCATCAACTGTTTGTTTGTTGGTAATTACTTTTAGGTTTGAGAGTGACTTTATTTCATCTGAATTTGAAACATTTTGTGCTCTTTTAGTCTCTTTCTTGGCACATGTGAAGTGGGTTAGGCTAATAAGCTATTAGTCGTTTTTCAGGTTATGTCTTCTATGTCGTATATACAGTTACCTTACCAGTGGTTGTGAGACTTGGTACAAATATGTGATAAGTTTTTGAATGGTTACAACTTCCAACTTAAGTGATTGCTTAGTTGATTAGGTTAGGAATTATAGGAGTCATTACAATGTGAGAGATTAGATAGGTGTGATGAGTTTTGAATAGTTTACTTAAGTGATTGTTTAGCTGATTACTGATTAGGTTTTAGGTTACAGAATATGAGTTATTACTGATTAGAATACTATGTACATGCAGTGATTGAGAGATTCTGTGGTTAGTTAACTTGAGCCATTTACAATAGGTTTATCATGTCATATTAGATTTTTAACCCCGGGACGCTCCCGGGTAATAAGCTAGTTTAATATATATATATATACACACACACACACATACTAGATTATCCCCGGGAAGGTTTCCAGGATAGACAAATATAATATAAAGTGACAAAATATGTGTACCGTAAAAGGAATATGTTATTTTTTCAGGAAAAAAAAAAATCTGTACAGAATCAACACTCGATAACTCATAAAATCCAATTTCAATTATGCATGTGTATTTTTTTTATTTTCATAGTTAAGATTGTATATGAAAGATATATGTTAGATATATTATATTGTTTATGAAACTTGTATTTGTATCAATATTTACTTGCTTTCAAAACTTTTTTTAAACAATCAAATACAATCAAATAGTCATGCACATTACGTATTTAAAAGGTAGAGACGAAAATCTCAAGTTTAGCAAATTAACTTATCACGTGCATCTGGTTATGCGCAATACCTAAAACGTATTGTACAAGGTATGAGACACTAATATCATGTCAAAATAGAGAATAAATCATTAAGAAAATAGCTTAAGGTTTAAATTACCATGTCAATAAAAAATAAAAAACACACTATTAAAAAACTTGGTAGAATTTTAAAGATTAAAAGTTATAAACATTAGTTTCTTATAACAAAATGGATCATTAACGGAGTCGTGTCACGTTTTTCTAGATGAAAAAAAGTATGCAAGCCATCATATAGTTTGAAGTCAATATGTTACAACCGTAAAGCCATCAAAATTCCAATCTTATAACACATATTGCACGTCGTTACGCAAGACATCAATAATGATCACAAAATATACAAAATTCATGCAAACTATAATTTTTTAGGAGATTCAGACATTTGATTCAGTTATTTAAGTATTTAGCTTTAGACTGCTAAATTTATAAAATACCATGGTACACAATAACCATCTCGACAATGGTTTTTTTTTTTTTTTTTTTTTTTTTTTTTTTTTGAAGTCGGCTAGCCTAGTTGCAATCTCCATTATGTCTATGGGGTTCTCACTGACCACCCTGAATTTAGGGTTGATGACACACAAGTCCCTTAATTATCAAGTATATCATTTACTCATCCCTTTCTGTTTTTATCATCAAAAAATTCTTTTATATAACAAAGATTCATCCCTATAGTATTGCTTCTATCTTTAAATCATGTTTATTTTTTCTAAATTTCTTTTCTACTCATTTATAATTTGTATCTCTATTCTATTATATATATTTTTTTTACGAATGGAATTGATCCCCCGAGTCCCTATTGTTTTTTACTTGGTCAATTGAGTCCCTCCCTCTAACTCCCGTGCATAACCTCAAAGTACATATTTTTTTTCATATTGTGTTTACTCCATAAGTTTTCTCGTAATGCTAATGTGCATGACTCCATAAGTTTTCTCCTTAACCATTTTTTGTTTATTCATCACCCTAGTGTACGATTTATATCCTACTGAATTATGTAGTTAAGTAGAATTCAAAGTAATTAATTGAAAATGTAGAGTGCTAATCAAAGTAGCAAGCCTTTAAAATGTTGTTTTGTATCTGTTATTCACAAAAGTTGTGTGAGTTCAAATCTTTTTAAGTACAAGGTTATGTAGTCTTTAGGTAAAGTTGTTAAAAAAAGTAAAGACTATTCATTTAGTGAGATTTATTTATTGACATAATATTTAAGATCGAACTGAAAAGTTAACGTATTGATATCACAAAGAACTACATCAATTGCTCAAAGAGTTTTCAACAAATAATAGCAGAACAATAATTTGTATCCTCATGTATATTTTCTTAGTGAACAAAGAATTCAACAAACAATTTTTTTTTTAATTTTTTATGAATACTTTTCTTTAAAAACCATGTTTCTCTTAAGCATAATTTACTCTCTACATATCAACACATTCACAACCCAAATATAACATATAACCGATTTTGAATTAAATTTCATTCAATTTTAATTTCCCGGTAACTAATCCAAACCCATTAATAAATTTCAATTCCTTCCAAAAATACATACGCTTGTGACACAAGAAAAGCTAATACAAGGTTAATCCATATAACAACTCAATACTCAAAGGGACTAAAACAAACAATCTCTAAACATCAAGGGCCTTTTACAATCCACCCATAAATCATAATTGCAAAAATCAATGTTCTCAAATAAATACATCAACTGCAGTTTCCAATTTCAACCTCAGTTATTGACCTTGTTTTCCAAGAAATTCAATATACACGCACAATATTATTATTAATAATATAATAATAATAATTTATATTACCAGTTATGCCCCCACAAGTTTTCTAGCATCCAGAAACACATGCAAGCAATGAGTTGATTAAAAGTCAACCTCAAAACTCAAAAGTATGGTCTTGTTTGGTGTGCCTTATGTCAGTTTCTTTGTTTGTATCATATATATATATATAGAGATGGTTTATTATGAAGCATTATTTGAAGGTTTGTTGTTTGGTTTTTAATGCATGTTGTAAGTAACAATTGTAATAATAATAATCTTGGTCGGTAAGGGACATATAGGAGTACAATTATGGGTCAACCGACGGTTAATGTGTTGGCTCAAGCCAAGGTTGTTAGTGGTGATCGTGGATATGTTCTTGAAGATGTTCCTCATTTGACTGATTACTTGTCTGATCTTTCGGTATGTTCTATGTCTCTCTCTTACACACACATAAAGACATGATTAGTGTTGTGTTAATTTTATATTGTTAATCATGGCTATGTGATTAAGATTTAAGGGTCTCTGTGCTTTATGTATTTATATTATATTATAATATAATATAATTCATATAACCAGGACAAAAATATAATTTAATTTCAATAGTTTAATTTGTTTTAACTTTTTAAACATATTGTAAAATCCTTTAAAACAACATACAGTTGACTATTAAACCAACTTACCTATGATTCTTAAACCTTCGTAATTTTTTCGTATGTCAACATTTTTCTTTTAAGATAACACCGTAAAAACAAACATTTTATTCTCTTTAATTTGAGTTTTGTCAATAGTGTAATCACGCTACAACAATTGAACTACAGTTTTACAAGTAGGGATTTATGTCTCTGTATATTGGTAATGTGAAGTGTATGCTACTAATATTTTAAATGTATGATTTGTTGCAGACTTATCCTAATCCACTGCAAGATCATCCTGCATACGCGGTCGTTAAGTAAGTTAACAATCATATTACTTTAACTAATTTCACTCGTATTTTTCATGGTCAAATTTCGCTTGATTCTTATATACTTGTGCTTATGTTTTGACTGTTTTATCAGGCAATACTTTGTTGATACAGATGACACTATTGCTCAAAAGGTCAGCATTTTATGATCCCGAACACGTTTACTGTTATGTTTCTGTGTGATTACTTGTCCTAATAATATGTTTCCGTTTTATAGATTGTTGTTCATGCTAATAGTCCTAGAGGCACCCATTTTCGACGAGCAGGGCCGCGTCAAAAGGTATAAACCTTTCACATTTATCAACTAATTATAAATTGTATATATGTCACATGTTAGTATGTTACATGATATGCTATTTCAATGTTTCTTCAGGTGTATTTCAAGTCAGACGACGTTCATGCTTGTATTGTGACATGTGGAGGCCTATGCCCTGGTCTCAACACTGTGATTAGAGAAATTGTTGGTAGTTTACACGATATGTATGGCGTTACAAGAATCGAAGGGATTGATGTAAGTTAGATTTTTACTCTGATCATTATAGGTATGAACTTATATCTTATGGCAATGGATAATTGGATATGCAGGGAGGATACAGAGGTTTTTACTCGCGAAATACAATACCGTTAACACCTAAAGTGGTTAACGGTATTCATAAACGGGGTGGCACTATCATTGGGACTTCGCGAGGCGGATATGATAATAAAAAGATTGTTAATAGTATTGAAGACAGGGGAATTAATCAGGTGTACATAATAGGAGGGGACGGGACACAAAAGGGGGCGTCCGCTATATATGAGGTATGCTTTTGTAAAATTGTAAACATTTATAGCTGAAGCAAATTAATGTTTTAAATGAAGGCTAATGTAAACAATTTGTCTTAGTGCAGGAAGTTAGAAGGCGAGGTCTTAATGTTGCAGTTGTCGGGATTCCAAAAACTATTGATAATGACATTCCGGTAGTTATATAAGATTGTTGATGGTTTTAGTTTTCTGCGCTATTATGTTTACGTTTAGTCATCTAAACTTGCCGCTTTGATCTTGATTTACAGGTTATCGACCAATCATTTGGCTTTGATACTGCGGTTGAGGAGGCTCAACGTGCTATTAATGCTGCACATGTTGAGGCAGAGAGTAATGAGAACTGTATCGGACTTGTGAAGTTAATGGGACGCAATAGTGGTACGCTTTTACAATATGTTGATGGGCCGGGCCAGGCCAGGCTGGGCCGATCAGATGAAAGGCTGGGTTGGGTTGACCCACACACTTTATGTTTTTCTTTTTCATTTTTTTGGAGCAACTATCATGTAAGAGGTTGTAGGCATTTGTAATTGGTTTGAATGACTTTCAAACCCGCTTGACCCGTTCCTTGTTACAAAAGCATTACTGCCTGTTGCGCGTCTGCCTGTTTTAATGTAATTTGACAGTCATGAAATGAATACATTACTAATTGAAAATAATATAAATTATTAACATGTTAATTGTGATTTTGCAGGGTTCATCGCAATGCATGCAACTCTAGCAAGCCGCGATGTTGATTGTTGTTTGATTCCCGAGTCATCTTTCTATCTTGAAGGGCCAGGAGGTCTTTTCGAGTACATAGAAAAAAGACTTAAAGAAAACGGGCATATAGTAATTGTTGTCGCAGAAGGTGCGGGCCAGGATCTTGTCGCCGAGAGCTTAAGTAATAACGACAAGGACGCCTCTGGGAACAAGCTTTTGAATGATATTGGCTTGTGGTTATCTCAAAAGATCAAGGTAAGAAACACAAGCACAAATATATGTGGGCTGGATTAGGCCCAATGGGCCAGACCTCATCTGGGCCCAAGCCCAAATGTTGAGCCCATCAGCCCAATCCTCAATCTTTTTCTAAGAGAATTTTGTGATTTTTGTAAGCAGGGTCATTTTAAGAAACAAACAGAAATGGAGATCAACCTTAAATACATAGGTAAGGAAGGGTATTATGTCCGTCCATCGTCATTTTTTCCCTTGCGATATGATATGATATGATGATTAATAGTGTCTGGATTCGCGTTGCAGATCCTACATACATGATTAGAGCTGTTCCAAGTAATGCATCGGATAACGTTTACTGCACTCTTCTGGCTCAAAGTGCTGTTCATGGAGCCATGGCTGGCTACACTGGCTTCACTGTTGGCCCGGTCCATGGTAGAGAATGTTACCTACCGTTTTATGTAAGTTAAAGTTACCATTATACCCTTCGAATCGCGTTCCATTCTTAAAAAATAAACACAAATAAAGTAAGTTAATTGTTATTTTTGCAGAGAATAACTGAGAAACAAAACAAGGTTGTGATTACTGATAGAATGTGGGCAAGAATGTTATCTTCAACGAACCAGCCGAGTTTTTGGAATACGAAAGACATCATTGAGTCAAACATGGATGAAGCGCCGCCAACTCAGTTGCTAGATGACCGGGTGATGGATAACGGTTTTGTGACCAAGGAAGCTAGTGTTTGCTGATTGTGGTTGCGCGAATACGCTCTTTTTTTCAAGCTGCAAGAACTGAATAAAAGTCTGGATCACTCATGTGTGTATATATATACGATTATAGATTTTGAAGATCTATGAAGTGGAGATACGTTTTTTAAAATTTGTTTGTGCAAAGACTTGTCGTTGAATAATAAAGTTGTTTAGTAGTTTGAGGTCTAAAGTTTAAGCCTTTTCAGGTTTTCATATATCGTTACACAATATTGTAAATCTCTTTACTATATATTCTTGCTCCATGTTATAGTTTTTGGAAAATGATATTTGACAATGTTATACATGTGTAGAGAAGAGATGGTGATGTAGATTAAAATGTTACTAATGGCCATCGCAGTAGGTAGGGGGTCGACCAAGTATCGAGTTAGGATTTTTTTTATTCATTCTTAACTGTTTGCTTTCGTTTTCTTACATTATAATTATTCATTTGATACAATGAATAATAATCGGGAGGATTTTAAAGTGACACATTAATATAGTAAGCTAGTAACCGTGATTGTAGAAATTCCGCCTAGCCTCTGATTAATTACTGATTAATTGCTAGTCCGAGGTTCACTGAGTAAACACCGATTAATCGCTAGTTGATGAATGTCTGGTGATTCCAGCCATATTCCGGTCAAAATCTAAATTTCACTAAGATATTCCAACCAAAGCCTGTAAATTCTGGCAATGAATCCCATTTACTTAAAGATATGAGTCGAGAAAGGGGTTAAAACATGCATACTTAAATAACGACATATAACATGTTTGTGTGTATATATAACTGAAAATTACATATAAAATTTCAATCCGATTAATCACGATTAATTCCTACTAATCCTGATTAATCGCTAGTCGGTACTTCACCGACGGACAAGCGCTTAACGATTTTAACAACATTGCTAGTAACTAACAATGTTCAAACTTTCCTTATAAGCTAAAATCGAACTATCTATCATAAGGAACCGAGCGAGTAACCTTTAAATCAACTCATCTAGAAACTACAAGCTCTAGACCAGTCAAGCCATATGTCTAGAGCAAGGAACGCGGATTAGACGTTCTAGAAGTATAGAGACATATGCCAAGGGTATATGTACCCTCATAAGACTATGGGGTGTGGCCCCCTTCCCCCTTCCCTCTCTTTGTCTACATCAGCGCCACGTCATTTTCCTCCTTCTCCTCCCCTTCTAGGGGAAATGGTCCCCCCTTCCCTTTTTTATTATTTTTCTTTTTTATTTATTTATACATTTTATATTTCATTATTTTTTTTCATTAAAATATAAAAAAAAATTCGAATAATACATTAAATAAAAAAAACTTGTTTTAAAAAAAAAAATACAAACCTAAATAAAATAAAAAAATACCAACCTAAAAAATTTAAAAAAATACCAACCTAAAAATTTTAAAAAAATACAAACTATTCGTTGGCAACATTATCGACACGAAAATTGTTCCAAATATGGTAGATTAAATCTGTGCAAAGGTTGGCGTTCACAGTACCATCCTCTAATGCCCACCTGTTCGATTGTTGTTGTGTCTCGTCAACCGGCTCGATATTCTCTTCAACGTCATTCGGGTCATATTCACATATCGCGCGACCTTCATCTTCGATTATCATATTATGTAGTATCGTACAAGCGTACATAATATATCTCAAGCTTTCTGGATGCCATGCACGTGTGGGTCTCCCAATTACATGCCATTTCGACTTTAAAACACCGAATAACCGTTCGACCTCATTTTTCGCCGATTCTTGGGCCTTCGCAAACTTTTTCCTTTTCTCATCCGTGGGAATTTGAATCGTTTTCACAAGACATGCATAACTTGGGTATATACCGTCCGCTAAGTAATACTCGTGCTTATATTCTACCCCGTTAAGCACGAAAGAATCATCCGGACCGATACCTCTAATGATGCGGTCGAAAACCATGGATCTTGCTAGAGCATTTAAATCGTTGCATGAACCAGCAACTCCAAAGAATGCATGCCAAATCCAAAGGTCTAGTGAGCAAACAAATTCTATAATAATTGACGGCTCTCCAATGTCACCTCGCGTAAACTGCCCTTTCCATGTAGTGGGGGCAATTACGCCATGGCTGATGCGTGCAATCGATGCTTCCAAGCATTCCAGGAAAGCCGTGTCTCTCTGCATGGTGTGCATAGGGCTTTTCGATGTCCTTCTTCGTCGGCCTACGCAAGTAAACTTTGCTATATAACTTGACGACACCTTCGATAAAACGATACAAGCACTCTCGACTCATTCTAGCAGACATCTTTAAGTATTCATCCCATGAGTCACTAGCAGTCCCGTACGCCAACTGACGAAGTGTAGAAGTGCATTTTTGTAGCGTCGTAAAACCATGTTTTCCTCTAGCATCAAACCGTAGTGTGAAAAACTCATCATATTGGCAATTCGTTGGAACAATCGGCGACTCATTCGAAAGCGACGCTTAAATAGTTCGTGTGTGTATACGCAGTCCTCAGCAAAGTAGTCAGCCACCAAACGATCATGTGCACCTTAAATTAAAATAAAAGGTATAAGAAATAAAATATAATAACATAAGTCAATTTTAAAAATATAAGATATGAAATATAATAAGATATGTAACAAAAAAATATATAACAAAAAAATGTAAGAAAAATTAACATATACCTTCACGATCTCTGTTTAATGGGGCGCTCCTTGTTCTTGGTTCCGAAGTTGTTTCGTCGTCATCGTCTACGGACTCTAGCAGAATTTTTGCCGTTTCCACCATTGCGCCCACGAAAAAATTGACAACATTTGTCTCTTCTGACGACGAACTCGTGATTGTATAAATAAGTGAAAAGGTTTGAAATGGTTGTGTGATTTTATAAAGTTAAAAATATGAAGTTTATAAAATAGGGTGGAGTTGTGTGGAAAAGGTTTGAAATTGATTGTAGTTAGTATAAAATTTGAAGTTAATATATATATATATATATATATATATATATATATATATATAGTATAAGGTTATATTGGAAACCCTTGTTATATGGTAAACACTGGAAACTCTAACTTCCCGACTTTTTTTTATATGAAAATTTTAGGGTATGTAATATACATGATTTTAAGCATTTTGGGCCAAAAAAATGGAAAAAGCGCCGAGCCATTTTTTAAAAAAAAAATAAAAAACCGTCTTCGGGTAACAAATGGTTAACACGTGTTAGTTTCGCTTAACATGTGTTAGTCAAAACTTTATTAAAAAAAAAAAAAACTACTCGGCGCTTTTTTGATTTTTTTGGCTCAAAATGCTTAAAATCATGTATATTACATGCCCTATTTTTTTCAAAAAAAAAAAAAAAAAAAAAATTGGGAAGTCAGAGTTTCCAGAGTTTACCATATAACAAGGGTTTCCACATTATCCTTTCCCTATATATATATATATATATATATATATATATATATATATATATATTAAAAGCCTGTTTTTTCAAACGGTCAAAAGGGTCCAACGGTACAAAGTAACGTTCCAATTTTCCTTGAAAATCGCGTCGGTGAGGTTGGGTAATAATCCCCGTTCTTGTCGCTGTTCCATCGGAGGGGGGGGGGGGTGTAGCCCTTCGGTGAACCCATCCACGTCACCTCCCCATTCCACAAACCTTTCCCACACCCCATATTCTAGGGTAGTGTTTGGTATGAAGGAATCAAAGGTGGAAAGGAATAGATCATTCCCATGAAATGAAATTAAACATGTTTGGTTATCATGTAGTAATAGAATGGATCATTCCATAAGGAATGAGATTCCTTCCATTTTAAGAATTTTCATTTCTTGGTAAGGTGGTGTTTTTTTTTTTCATTCCTTCAAGGAAAGGAAACAAATATATTATTATTATTATTATTATTATTATTATTATTATTATTATTATTATTACAACTCACCATCGTTGTCATCATCCAACCACCACCGCCTATTGCCGCCACCCACAACCATTGTTACCATCGACGTAACCCACCATTGTCACCACCGTCCAACCACCACCACCTGCATCACTGCCACCCACTGCCTCCACCACTGTCATCGCCACCACCACCCACTGTCACCGCTGCAACCCACCACTGCCGTCGTCATCGACCCACAAATCGTCACCGCCATCGCCCACTTCCACCACCACTGTTGCCGCCGCCGCCACCCACCACCACCATCACTGCCGCCACCCACCACTCACCATCGATTTTATATTTTTGTTTTTTCTTACATACCAAATAACACAAAGTAAGAATTCATTCCATTCCCACATGATAACTAAACAAGACATGGAATGGTAATGATCCATTCCATTACCTCTCCCATTTCATTCTCTCTCTCATTCCATTACCCCATACCAAAAAATTTCTAATATTTTTTTACTGACAACTTTAAAGTAAGAGGTTAGTAGCACTAACACTAATAAAGAGTGATCCTTTTCAATTGGTATTTTTTTAAAGTATGTCTTATATTTTTATTTTATTTAAGTTTAAGAAATATTAATTATTAATTTTGTAATATTAATTTTTTTTTTTTTTAAAGTATGTCTTCGTGGTCGTCCTTGTTGTCACCTTACCTATGTGGGATGTTGTCTCATTGATTTTTCCCTTCAGCTACCTAACATTAGTAATCCTAAACCCCCTTTTCCTTTTATAGTGTGATAAAATGGAGTTGGCGATAGAGGTAGACAGGTAGTAAGTGGGCCACTCACACCACCGTTAAAACCATTCATTCATTCAATAACGAGATGTCAAGCACGAAGAGGCAATAGGCATGGGGTGCATCTAGGTCGGGTCATGAGTGATATGGGATAGGTAGTGAGATGACACACCACTAAAATGTTGGTCATGCATATGTAAAAGTACACTTCCTTGTAAGGGTGAAGTGAACACCCTCGAGATGGGGTTCGGGCTGATGGTTTGGTGTCAAATGGATCACCCCGCAAATAAAGTGGGATGAGATTTTTGTTTCTGAACCTGAATTTGGTTCAAAGAGTGGTAAATAAGGTGGAACTCCCTCATTGGTTCAAAAAAAGGGATGTTCAAAATTTTGGTTCATGAACATGATTTTGAAGTGTTTCATATGATTCATCATTGGATAAAATGAGGTGGCATTCCCTTATTAGATATTTAGATCACTAGGTAACGGGTTATCATTCATTTTGGCTTACGTGCGGTGTCCTCTTCACCCTAATAAAATACATAGGATCTCATACTTGAAACATGTATTAATAATAACAACAATAATAATAAAACGGGTCACTTTCATAACTAACCCTACTAAACATGTGTCTTTTTGTCGAGTCTTCCCACTTGCACGGAAGATATCGAGTAAATTGTTTTAATCGCAACCTATCACACATGTTAATGACAAATTTTTTATTAGAATATATTATTTAGGGTTTTAGTATAGAGTCACGGGCTCGGTTTATATCTATATATTGTAACCCTATTGAATGGAATACAATCAACCAATTCAGTATTTTACCATCTTACATTTTTTAACAACAATTCTTTTACACCTACTAGCAGGAACCTGTGCGCTACGGCGGGACTGCACGGTGTTTGGCTGAATAAGTTTCAAATTTGATCAACAGTCCACATGTCACTATTATATTCTTTCTTCAATTTGCCGCGAAGGCTACAAGTGATCAGTGACAAAGTAATTCAATATAAACTAATATTATTATTGTAAGTAGGGGTGTCAATCGTGTCGGGTTGATGGGTTGGCGGGTTTATGGGTTGCGGGTTGGCGGGTTGATGGGTTGAAATGTGCAACCCGAACTCGACCCATATTATTATTCGTGTCAAATATTTCAACCCTAACCCAACCCACATAAAATCCGGGTCAACCCGAAGACGATCCGTTTAACCCATATTTTTAAATGAGTAATACATGTTCATGAGTTATAAGCGGGTTGTTGGGTTGTAAGCGGGTTATCAATAAAATGTTTAATGGTGAGTATATAAGTGTGACAAATAAATAATATAGTGTGCCAAAAATAACACAATTATAACTAATCATGTACATA
Source organism: Ambrosia x helenae (assembly GCA_030844895.1). NCBI lineage: Eukaryota > Viridiplantae > Streptophyta > Magnoliopsida > Asterales > Asteraceae > Ambrosia > Ambrosia x helenae. The sequence continues at coordinate 100,205,387 of CM061230.1, read as the reverse complement.
GAAATGGAAAAAGAAAAACAAAAATATAATATATTTTTTTCTAAATACTTAAACGGGTGAACGGGTCAACCCATTTTATTTATGTGTCAACCCGAACCCGGCCCATTTTTTTAAACGGGTCGTGTTAGTTGACCCGAACCCAACCCGTTTTTTTAAACTGGTCGTGTTAGTTGACCCAAATCTATTTTTTTTTCGTGTCGGGTTCGGGTCGGTTTTCGGGTCGTGTCAATAATTGCCGCCCCTAATTGTAAGTGCGCTCATCGTTCACTAAAATATGATCGAAAATCCCTGAAGAATTTCCTTGGTAACTATAAACAGGATACAATTGTCCACACTAACTGTAAGCTGTAGAACGTGATAACTTGTGCCAGTGCCAAACTACCAATGTTATGGCCTTATGGGGCATACAAATTAATATTTTATTGACACAGCAGGCTGCAAGCCAGAATGTAACTTTCATCTTGTCTAGATTTATATTTATCAAAAATCTCAGATATGGGAATAGGAGATAATATACATCCTCTTATTACTGCATTGTCCCTCTACAGAAAGGTTGAAAAAACAAGGAGTTTGGCACCAGTTTACTCTGATATTGTTTTCCATTTTGAAGTCGCAAAATTTTTCTCATAAATCAACCCCTCAATAGAGCAACAGCTAAAAAATTCAAAGATAGCAGCAGCATTGGAGCTTCTTATCTTGTTAAGGAGTAAGGAAGTAATAAGAGCTTTATAGATGGTTGTCTGGTTCATAATTTACCACCAGAGACTTATTCATAATATGTGAATGATACTTATCAAATTATTCAAGTTACTTTCATTAGATGAATTAGATGAAATCTGTTTAGTTATTAGATGATTAAACCTCTCTTGCAAAAACTTCTAAACTTTTCAAAATGCACTTACAAAATGTATTACAAGAACTAAATTATAAAAATTGAATAAGTGGAAGCACTTACTCCATTAGAAATACATGGCCATCTCTTGCTGAGAGATCTAATTTCTTTTTAAAGGCGCCAGGTGGACGCAAGGATTTGTTCTCGCCAGGAAGCTTTTGGGCATATGGTAACAAATGTATTATTGTACGTACAAGATGCAGTAAAGAATTCGGTCGAACATTATAAAGGTTCATAATATGCATAATTCGCATTTATAATTTGTCATTATTTACCTAAAAGTACAAATGAAGGGAACTTAATTATAAAACAAACATGAAAAATATGTAATCTACATGTTTGTACCTGAAACAAGAAGAGCACAAGAACAAGATTGCTGGAAAGGAGAAGTGTTAGTGATTTCAGAACAATGTGTGTAAAGTGTATCTTCAACCAAGACTCTCCTTGGTTTATATACTAGTCCTCAACCATGTCAGTTTCGGAAATCATTAAAAACGAAAAATAAATGTCATTGAACGTCTTCAATGGCATTTATTAATGTAACACCGCGTGATTTTTACTTTTCATGTATTTTAAATTCTATACTTAACGAATTCCAAGTTCGCCTTTATTGGTTTCTTTTACGTTACTCCTACCAATTAATGACGAGTTGTCATTATAATTTATCCTAATCAATTTAGGCGTCATAACAAGAAACTCATTTAGTTAAGATCTTAATATATATTTATTTTTAAAACATATATAATAATAATAATAATAATAATAATAATAATAATAATAATAATAATAATAATACTTTAAGATAAAAAAAAACGTGAAAGTTGCTATTGACTTTTGTCACAAACTAGAAAGTTATGACTAATGTAAGATATTCAAACAAATTATAATGAATTAAAGTAATCAAACATAGGTCAAAGCTCATATGGCAAGATTGAATTCGCCTTCAACCAAATGTACAATAGATGAACAACCATGACGCCAAAAGTTTGTTTCGTCCAACTTAAATGAAAAGGTATAACAGAAAGCCGAAGCATACATGCTTACAAATTTTAGAGTGTGATGGTAGATCAAGCGTATGTGTTTGATCTACTTAGTGTTGCACAAGATCACACTATGCGCGTTTCTCCACTTGAAACGTGTCAGGAAAGCCAAGGCTCTTCCAAACTAAGTCACCATACACTACTTTAACCCTATAGTTATATTATGTAAATACTAAAATATATACTTTCAAAACTCTACTAATCTAATAACTTGGAAGGTTTGTGGATACATCCCTACCTTACCAATACTTGACTCTCTTGACCATCCGAATCACCTTCATGGTGGTTCGTGTTTTGGTTCGCCTAAAAGGCTTGCTTGACTCTTATGACCATCCGGATTGCCCTAAAGGCAATTTGTGCTTGGTTTGCCTAAAAGGCTTGCTTGACTCTCTTGAATTTATAATCTAAACTCGAACCTAAGACTCTTATTTTTTTTTTAATTCTAGTTAACCAAGGCTAAGGAACTAATCCCCCAAGACTCATTCTTTTGGAACCTTGCTAAAACGCACCCAAAGGTGAGTTCATACTTGTCCCCCTTTTATTCTTTATTCTTTGGGGCTCAACATGTATCACTATCAAAACTTAAACGATTTTAAACTCTACAATCTATTATGCTTAGTCTAAAGTCTATCATATTCTAAATTCTATCATGCGCAATCTAAAGTCTATTATATTCTTGTACGCTATGCTATGTAGAATTATTTACTCTAACATACAAATGTTCATATAGTTGACAACCCACCTTGCATGTATAGCGCTATAGGATTGGCTATCCGCCCCCTACATGGGTCATGTTAAGCAAAATTCTTCGTGGCTAGTCGCCGTTTGTATGGTTCTCTTGCATATGCCTATAAGCAAAACTTTATTATACTATGTATGTATGTCAAAACTAGTATGCTCACCAATGCTTTATGTGTTGACGGATATTTTATACATGTTGCAGGAAATATTTATTGCAAGACATTCAAGAAAACTACTTAGGATTGGACATAGAAACTCACTCTAGTTCAAGTTATCATATTCTTGTTGTTGTATTTTTCGTTATATGAACTACTTGTATTTCTATTTTTAGACAATAAATGAAATTCTATCTTTAAACTATATTGTCACAAAATCTAGTGTCATGAAGTCTTTGAACAATCTACCACTAAGTCTCACCTCGATGATTCCGCCATCGGTTGGGGTGTGACAATTAAGTTCTTAAAGTTTCAGACGAAACCACAGTTACACTACTGAGCTGTTACTGCTGAGAGAGTCCGCGCGTGCATGCGCGGAGTAATCTGCGGAACACGGGATTCTCGTGCTACATCAGCGGAACAGATCCGCGTCTGCGCAGAACGTCTTTTGACTTTCTACGTCAGCGAAACCACTCGTCACTTCGAGCACCTGCGCGGAAGTCTCCGCGCAGACCAAGACGCCACTCGTCACTCTGGACCTCGAACCTGCTTTCAAAAATACAAAGGCGGCTCTCAAGCGGCTCACGGTGATGCGAGTGTGCGAAGTGCGCCACATTTGCGCCCATCGCCCACGCCACGCGCGCGTGTGCGAGTGCAAGTTGGTTGGAGGTTTGAGAAAAAAAATTAAATTATTTTCTATATAAATCAACCTATGCTCAATCATTTTTCAACCATTCTCTACCCACACACAGTCTAATTTTATAAATGTACTCTCAGAAAATGCAATCTTCAAGTTCGTCCGATTCGTATGAGCTATTTGTTTTGGAGTCTCATCCAACGACAACGCGGAAATGATAATATCAAGTGTTCAAAAGGTGGTTGAAGCTATTGTCGAGAATGAAGATGAAGGGACTTCCGAACCCAAACGGAGAATTATATAATTCGCAAATGGCAAGCCGCACATAGTTAAAATATGTGACGATGGTGATAATTCAAAGTATGTGATGTAGTGGTTTTACTTTTATTTGATGTATTTTTTTATGTGATGTAGAATTGTCATTGTCTTTTATAAATTTAATAAAATGTGTCTTTTCTTTTTTTATAAAATCAATTCTTTTTTATATAAAAAACAAAAACAAAAAGCCACATGACAACTCAAAGCCCCAAACCTAAGCCCCCACTCCTCATTTTTTATTTTTTGAGAGCTTGAATTGTGAAGCCCACATGTGCCACATAGCAACACATGCCACCAACCCAAGCCATCCCACTCCGCACTACCCATAGTCTTATGTTGATCAAGTGTTAATCACAAACGTTTAGTTAACGACGTAGACTATATACCCAACCCATTGCTCATCTTTAACGCTTTGAACTAATAAGATGAGTATTGTGCTTGTCTCTGACTCACATAACAATATTTTATTCCACCCTTTTTCCATAGTTTAGGATTTCTTTTCCAACTCAAATATCTTTTCCAACTAAATCTACATATGTTACTACTTCTAAATCTACATATTAAGACTTGAACCTTTAACGGCATATCTCCTTATACATTGAAACTGCTAGACTATGATTCATATTTTGCACCAAAAGTAATAATTTGATTGTGGGACACAAATGATCTTTGATTCTTTATATTATCCTTAGTACCAGCTTCAATCTTGTGCCACATACATTATCTTCATGTTATCTAAATTGATACCAATTAAAGAAAAACGACATTGATAAATAATATTTTTTTTTTGTGTTAAATAACTCAAATCAGGAATTTTTATGCAAAAGATTACAATAAAACTAATAATGAAAACATCAATAACAAACAAAAACTATCCTAATATTTAAAGTAGAGATGGAATAGTCAAATATAACAAACAAAAACTTAAATAATATAATAAATCAAATAATAATAACAATAGAAAATAATCTCACATCCATGTTACAAACTCAACTCCATTGGAGACTTAACACATTGATAAATCGATCAATTCTCCATATAAACAAAGCAAACGATACGGTAGGAAATAGAGATGCAAAGTTCACAAATTTCACTAATCTAAATGAAGACTGTTTGATGCTTCTTTGATAACCTCCAATAAAATAGGAGATTTTAACATAAGAATCTTTCACCATCTCAGCTTTTCTGGAAAATACTGAAAAAAAAATAGATTAAATCAAATTTAAATTCAGCACAATTTGTACAAAATTGTTACATGATGATGCATGAACTAAAGGCTCACCTTTTTTATGAGGGATAGATAGTATGGCTTGACCTTTTCGACATCAACACGGACTTTGCTTTTGCTGTAAAGGTCATACTTGCTGTACAAGGAAATGATAAACATTAGATAATATGTTCGATTAATGCCATTAGTCTTATATTGATTGATTTTGATTATTCATTTGTTAATCATGAAACATTACTTAAAGATTTGAAGCCACTTCAAGTTCTCAACATCCTCCTCATTCATCAAATGCTTATATGCTCCGGACCGATGCAATGCTGCCATAACCACAAGTAATAGTAAGATTCAAATACGTAAAAGTAACAACTACATTTTTGTGTCACTTTAAAAACAAATGAAGTTTTAGCGGCTTACGATAGAAAGAATGGTAGCGAATGATGAACAATCCTGCTTGGGGCAAAGTGGTTCCATTTTCCTTGGCCACCTGAAAATTTAGGATGCAGAAATCAAATTTACATCAATCATCGTCGTCATTAATATAAAGTCACACAATAAGAACATGGAGGGCATCCATTTTAGAACCAAAAATATGTTGAGAAATGCATAATACATTTGTACATAGCCTTTTTAAACGTGATACGTATGACAGTTATGTAACTTGTGCACTATGTACATACTAATGAATTATCACAGCTCAAGATATTATTGGTTATAAAATAAAGATATTGTTGGTTATAAAATAAACGTGACTTTAAATAGTAGTAGGTGAGGTTGATATAATAAATTTAAATCACATACCAAATACATGTAATCATCATGACCCCATGAAATCATCACATTTTCTAGTCCACATCCTTCCTCATAAACTCCATTCTTAGTTTGATAAGCAGGATTGTTCATATCCGGATTCTCTTTAAAATACTGCATCATAAAAACATTTATTTTGAACTTAATTATCTAAAATAAAACAAAATATACACATAGGTGTTCATTTATAAATTGGGTTAAAATGATACCTTATGATGAACAATTGATTCATCAAAAGCACATCCAAGAGGGTGTGTGTCACCTACAACAGCCCATTGTGGAAGCTCCCCAAATCTTGGAAGCAAGAGAACTTTCCCAAGGTCTACAACCCAATAAAAAGATTATTATAAATAAATTATTTTTATGTATGAATTATTGATGACATTGGCATGCATATAAAATATTATATATACCATGAATAAGTGCAGTCAAATGGAGCCAATCCTCATCTGGATAATCTTTTCTTATGGCTTCAGCTGTCTGCAACAAATGCTCAATTTGTGGTTCATCCAAATCAGGATCACTATCATCCACAACTTCATTTAACAGTTCACAACATTCCCATATACTCATCTCTAGTTTGTCCAGTTTCTTATACTCTTCTCTCATCTTCTCAACCTACATAATTATTAATTACAATCAATATTCCTTTTAAAGACCATACACTTACACAAGTTAATAAGAATATAAAATATCATCATGCTTACAAATTCATATGTCTGGTTAATATGGTTCATCCTGTAAAACTCCTCAACTTGCTTTTTTCTCAAGCTTTCGGCATCATAGTCTCTGAAAGTGTGACCAAATGCATTGATTTCCGGTGCATCGAAGCCGCCACTAGCAACCGGATCAGGCACCATAAACCCTCCATCCAGTACAAGTTCATCGGTATTATTACAATTGTTCTTGTTTTCCACCACTTGGGATTCTATGTACAAACAAGAATTTAGGTTAATGTCTTAATTCACTACTAGAAAAACAAGTATTTGTTCCTAAGCAATGGCGTATCTTGAACAAAAAAACTTGATAGGGCTAGACTTGATACATATAAAATTATTCGAAAATTTTCGGTTAAGCATGTCTTGCAACTCAATGCAGTTTGTGATTTATTATTCTGAAAATTCTAGAAATTGTTGCTAAAAAAAGAAAAATGAATATTTGACAAAGCATTTTCGCAAGCCAGTCATAAATAGCCTTTGCAACTGAGCGAAAATGCGGTGGCAAATAACCTAGGACTTCGTGACCACTTTGACACATGAGGTTACTTTGCTACCGCATTTAGCAACATATCAAAAATATTGCTGACTGATTTGTGGCCGCTTTTTTTTTTTTTTTTTTCGCGCGATAATTTTTTTCCAACAGTTTGTTAGCGAAAAATCATATGTTTGTATGGAAAATGCATGGAAAACATGACTCAAGAAGACAAGAAATTACCGGGTACGGAGTGCTCGACAGACACAGTCATTTTGATGACACAGGAAATTAACAAAGTAACAAAAGATGTTAAAATATTGAAGTAAAATGGTGTTGTTCTGATGGATGATAGAATAATAATGAAGGGTTTTTATAGTGGATTAAGAGAGGTCCTTGCTTGATATTTAAAAAAAGTTGGAGTCCTTAACTTAAATAATCTATTAATAATATATATAAAAGAATTAAACATTGCTGACGTGGCGTGCAATGGTGCCTTCAACCTCTCCATGAAACTGCCACGTGGCATCATAATTGAAAGATTTTAGTGTTTTTGAATTATTTCCTTTTTTAATTAAAAAAAAAGATAAACATAAAACCCTAAATTTATCTCGTCGTCTATCTTTCAATTCTCAATTACTAAATTTAAATTGAGTTATTTTAGGAAAAAAAGAATTTAAAAATAAATTTAAAATTTTCTCTCTCATGTTTCCTCCCATAATTTTTAAACGTTTATATCTTTTATATACAGGATTTTTTAAAGAAAAAAATTACACCAAATTAACGAGCGTTTTATTATCTTTCCAACGAGTACCATAGTGCTATATAAAAAACGGAGAAAAAATCGACTATTTTTTGTGGGGTTTCGTTCATACAGGAAAAAAACACACAAAGTGTTCATGTTATTCATTAATCATGTTTTTTTCTTTTAAACCAGGTTCTTATCTACGATGTTGAAAATCAGCCCAATCGCCATGTTATCATTGGAATTTTACTAGGTATACTTCATCAAGCGAAGCTAGGAGAAAGAATCGTGCAACACTGCAACACATGGTGTCACCTTATAGCAAGGTTATTTTTTTATTTATTTAATTACAAGAGTAATAATTATTACTATTAGTATTTGTATTATCAGAATGGTTATATTTTTCAACCACGGGACGCTCTCGGGAAGAATTGATAGTTGCTGACGTGGCGTTCAATGGTGGCCTCAACCATTTCTTGACTATGCCACGTGGCATAATGAGATGCAATGGTTACAACTTCCAACTTTAGTGTTTGTTTAGTTGATTAGGTTAGGAATTATAAGAGCCATTAGAATGTGAGAAATTAGAGAGATGCGATGAGTTTTTGAATAGTTGCAGCTTACATAAGTGATTCTTTAGATGATTACTGATTGGGTTTTAGATTAGGAAATATGAGTTATTAATGATTAGAATTCTATGAACATACAATGATTGAGAGATTTTGTGGTTAGTTAACTTGAGCCATTTACAATAGGTTATCACGTAAAATTAGATTTTTTAACCCCGGGACCCGCCCGGGGTAATCAGCTAGTATATATATATTGCAAAAGGATTAATCCTACATGTCATACTCTTATGCAATCTATCATTTAAGAGATGCCACATAGGATGTGATGTGGCAAGTGTAAACCAATTAAAAAAAAGAAATAAATATGATTTAACTTAATCTATTATAATCTTTAACCTAATCTATTAAATACCTAATCTACTAAATTTAAATATTAAAACTTTATTATTTTTACTCTCATGTTTCCTCTCATAACTTTTAAACGTTAATATCTTTTATATACGAGATTTTTTAAAGAAAAAAATTACACCAAATTAACGAGCGTTTAATTATCTTTCCAACGAGTACCATAGTGCTATATAAAAAAACGGAGAAAAAAATGACTATTTTTTTGTAACCCGATAGGTATTGTGTCGGGTTTGGGATTAGTTTTAAAAAAATTGTGGGTTTGGTTCGGGTCTGAGATTAGGTGATACCCGACCCGATTACCCAAAACAACATACCCAAATACCCGAACTATATACCCGATCATATACCCATGAATTTTTTAACGCATCACATAACCCTTAGACTAATGCATTCGATATTTCAATAATTAACTTTTTTTTTTCTTATTTCATGTTAGTTCTTTTTAGAATGATCGATTACAAACTTCCGAATTCATTTGTAATGACACTAGATTTATACCCCGGCGTAGAGATTCGTTTTTTTATATTTGAATATGATAACTTATGGCAGAGATTTGTTTATAATAATAATAATAATAATAATAATAATAATAATAATAATAATAATAATAATATATTTTATTATGTCATATTAAATATTTTAACCCGGGACGCTCCCGGGATAAAAACTAGTAATAATAATATTGGTACCAACCTAATATCTATTCATCACCAATTGATCTGCCGATTGATAGATCATAGATTGAATACGCGTGATTTGTTTCCTTTGCGTACTTTTGTTCGTGGCGCGTGCATTACACTCTATTTCAGTATATTCTTTTGGATTCTTCTTATCATCTTTAAAAAATCTTCTTAGAAGGATTTTTATACCTCACATATCATCCTCAATCCCTATCTCTATATTTCTTTTTTATTATTTTCTTGTCAATGTTTTGTTTGTGTAATGAGGTGCAATTTTTTAGTTTTGAATACTTAAATAGTGAATCTCTATATATGAGATTCAGGAGATTTATCGCAGCTAAATTCGATTCGGATTGGAAGAAAACAAGAGAAATCTCTAAAATTTAGAGGAGACTACAATGTAGAATTTAAATTCTATTTTTGATTAGACTTTGTTTAATGTTATAAGAAACTAACTTTACTTTAAATTTAAACTTACGGGCATGTGATTTCTTTGATCTTTGTACAACTTAAGCTCAATTATCAATCTAAACACGTGCCATTTAATTAAAACAAATTGGACATGGATATTTCAAAACCTGATTATTTTCGTGCCACAATCATACTCGTGGTCTTATATCAAACACGTGTTAAAAGGGTCATTTTTTTTGAATTTAAGTGGCTACATATTCTCTAGATTTTTTTAATTTAAAATTTATAAATAAAAAAGAAGATGGTATAGACGCGCCAATGATGAAGGTGTAGAATGTAGATTACTCAATTGCAAACTTGTAGCTGAGACGGAATCGACTGTGTGCTGAGTCATCGCTGATGATATTTTGACTTTCCTTGCTGTATCCTTGTAAATTCTCATCTTATTATCCAATCTTTGACTTCACAAGGTATCTTCATCCAACGTGTATTATTTTGACACGTCACATATCCAAATACCACAATCCTCGGAAGTAAAAAAAATATTATGATAATATTGTTTAAAGTTTAAACGATGTTACTTTGCTTCAAGAAAGCTTATCACTTTGTTTTCATCTCTTATAATATTTGTTGTTGTGGAATAAGTTTATTTAAATCCTTGCAACTTGTATACAACCATAAAACTCAATCTTTATCGCTTAGTTTCGTAGACAATTGTAATTTAAATTTTTAATTAATGGAAAAAGTAGATCATATATAGTTACCGACAGGTAGGGGTGTACAAAACGAGTTTTTACACAACTCGAAACCGGGTAGGAAGTAGGTTCGGGTTTAGTCAAGAAAGTAAATAACTAGGGAGGGTAGGAACCGTTTTTCGGTAAATTCAGGTTTTTGACTAGTTTGGCATGGTTTTTTTGGGTTTTGGTTGGTTCAGGTCCGGGTAATGGTTGAACGATTCTGTTCCTTTTCTAAACCCGGGCCTGAAACGGGTCTGTACACGCGGGTCGAGTCCAAAACTGGGTTTTTTTGTGGAACTTACCGATGAGGGTGTATCATAACTGGGCCAAGGGAAGTGAGCCCAATGATAGATGAACGACCAAAATTTTGAATAATTATGTATCTATAATAACTTATAATAAAAGAATTGAAATTTTATGAGTTGACATTCAATGGAGACCTCAATCCCCTCTTGAATGTGCCAAGTGGCATGTCGAGGTGAGAGTTTTTAACTTGTTTTTTTATTATTTTGTTTTCATCATTCAATGGAGACCTCAATCCCCTCTTGAATGTGCCATAGTGCTATATAAAAAACGAAAAAAAAAACGACTATTTTTTATGGGGTTTCGTTCATACAGGAAAAAAAACACAAAGTGTTCAGGTTATTCATTAATCATGTTTTTTCTTTTAAACCAGGTTCTTATCTACAAGATGGATAGTTATATTTCATCAAGAGAAGCTAGGAGAAAAAATCGTGCAACACTACAACACATGGTGTCACCTTATAGCAAAGTTATTTTTTTTATTTATTTAATTACAAGAGTAATAATTATTACTATTAGTATTAGTATTATTAGAATGGCTATATTTTTCAACTCCGGGACACTCCCGGAATAAAAGCTAGTATAGTATATATCAATTTTGACTTTTGTGTTTTTTAAAAGTTTAAGCCAATATTATATAGATAACAAATGAACTAGACCGATGAGAAAAACATGTTGGCATCATTTTAGCCTTGCCATGACTTTGTTTTTTTAAGTTCTCTTTTGTGTTTACACCCCAGTCGCATCTTGTTTGATCTTCAATCACAACTCATTGTATCCCAAAAACTCAAGTCTTTCAGCCGTGGCTCAAGACTCTCCTTATTGCCACCATTTGATGTTTACTTTTAATCCGCCTTCTCAACATCGACATTGGGTTAATCTCCCTACGTTCATATCCATGAGTTTATCTTTCTTTACATTCTGACTTATTCCTATGACGTCTTTCACACCATGTAACTGATGGGTGATAGTTTGCTATAATTTTGATGGGTTTACTAATGTGATTGAAATGTCTATTCATGAGAAATTAGATTACATTGAGGTTTTTTGGACTTTCAGGTACCCGAAGCTGCAAAGACAATTTTTAGGAGCTAAAACGAGAATTTTGAAGCATATGGATGAAGTGGGAATCAAAACATGAGAAAAGAAGAAGACCATTAGTAGAGGTGCACATTGCGGTCCCTAGGGCGCAATGTGTGACCTCATTAGCACCATAGGGGCGCCGAGTGACGCATATCAAAAAGGATTTGGTAGTTGGGGGTGCAACATAACCCAACTAAGTCGGCATGTTATGCAATTTTAGGGTTTTCCACCAGTATAAAAATAAACACCCCAAGTGAATTTCATTCATTTTCTAGCTGTTTTTGGGTGTTCCTAGGGCAATTTTTGTTCTTACAACCATCTTTCAACCCTTCCGGTGCATGAATTCAAGATCATCAACAACTGGTGAAGATTAACTGGCAAGCATGATGTTGGGAGTTGGTCGATCCATCCGGGTCAAAACCCAACCCGGATGTATCTATTCGGTTCATTATAAAATCCCTATTGTGTGTATATATATATACACACACATAATAAAAGAGTAACTATGGCTGAGGTAACTCCTTTTTAGGTTGACCACATCCTCCGATTCAAATCTCGCGAAACTCCGATTGAATCCATAAAATTGACCTGCCATATAAATAACCCGTAATATACAAACCCTACTTTATGTGACCGCATTCTCATCTACGTTCTTCCTCAACCTTGAATACACTCTTGCAGCATCCTCTCCTAGGTTTTTTCTATAAAGCTCCTTCATTCTTCCTCAACCTTGATTATACTCTCCTCAATAATCATATTCGATTTCATCCACAAAACCCTAACAATTGATTAGGACAGGGTTTTTTCTTATGTTGTCGTTCTAGAGAGTATCGGATTGCGATTGGGTCGTTTCTAGATCGAAAGAGTTAGGCGTTATATTACTATCTTTCCTGATATTTTTTTCCTTGACAACTAAATTAAATTAAAGCGAAGATGAACTTAGCAAAATTGACCCAAACTAAGATGAACTTAACGAAATTGACCCAAACGAAGATGAACTCAATGAAATTGACCCTTAACGAAGATGTTTATCTTCGTTTCTCAATCCCCATCTTCGTGGAAATCGACTGTTCGAAACAGAAACCAATTTTTTTTAGATCAAAAACTGTTTTTAAATCACTTATAACTTTCTGAAAATCACTAATAATGACCGAGAACAATTTTAAGATACGAAAACAGAAGATTTGAACGAAAAGACACGTTCCAATCGATTCAATATTTGCAACAATCAAGTTTGAACCGTAAAATCGAGCGTAATAAGCTCTGATACCAATTGTAGGTCCGTGGAATGGATCGATACAAGCTAGATCAGATCTATTAAGGTGTAGAAACCCTTGATAGATGTTTAAACAAACTATGAATCAAACAAACGATTAAGAACATGATTAAACCGGCTTGTCTATTGATAACTTTCAAGAACACGATTAAACCGGCTTGTCTATTGATAACTTTCAGTGGGAACAATATCAATTACAAGCTTGCAAAAGGACAACCCTAGCCTACACCCCATGCCAGGTATTTATACTTGCATGGGCTTGATCTGCAAACAAAGAAGATGCACACACCAGAACAAAGAAGATGACTATCTTCTTTGTTTGCTAGGGTAAAACATAAAAGACTATCATTCTTGACTTATAACGACGTCAAGCATGTTACAATTAACCTATCAGCCAAACACAAAATGATACTAATCTAGAGAAGTGTTTGTCACATAAACATGCACTAACAAACATTACACAATGATATAACACAAATTCTAAAAACTACAAGCTAAAAATCCAAAAAAATTAAAACCTAAAAACGAAGATCGTAAGGTTCGATAAGACGGTTCCAATGTTGTTTGAATGAGTTCAATTGAACTCCGTTTGATACCCTTCTTACAACTTATTATTTTTCATTCACTATGTATTTAATCATATTCCTGTAATATAGTATAGATATATAAATACGTATATTTATATAATCTACTATAATTCATTACAATCGGTCTAAAACAAATCACATCATTCAAAACTATATCAACTTTACAAATCACATTATTCAAAAGTAGCATACTTTTAAAAGAATGTACCCGTGTTGTACACATAAAAAGACACTATCTATACTATATTATAAAGCATGACGGAGGGATGGCCGCAAAAGTTAAGAAAATACAAGTATTTATGCTTATGGTACAATAGTAAATTAGACTATTTTAGGGGCAAAGTTGTCTTTTCTACACTCTTTATTTTAGGGGCAAAGTTGTCTTTTCTACACCATTTAATCTATATTACTTGGTATTTATTAAAATTAAGTTGGGTTTGAAACTTGAGGAGGAGTACAAAAGTTGAAGTTGTTTCTCTTGGAAACCAAAGGTTCAATGTGTCATTTTTTATAAGTACAAATATTACCATCCGAACAACCAAATGTATAGCCAAATTCATGTAAATGTGCAACTGAAATAATATTATGAAATAATATTATTAGTCAAACTTGGTACAAACTAATAATTGTTTCAATTAAAATACATTACCTTTGGTGGTAACATAACGTTATAATTAACGTATAAAAATTTAATACAACTTGTAAGACACCTTAGGATCAGGATAATAACTAGAAACAATGTTTACATTCAACTTATAATAAAAGCACACACTATAGGCCTACCGTGTCAACTATAGTGTTGGATCATCAAAATCTACGTATATAAATTTAATTATATAATGTACCTTAGGAGTTAGGATCAAAAAATAATAAGAGGATAAACACGGAGTATACACCTCAAACGTATTAGTACATCCTACCAAACATTTCAAACAACACGGAGTATACACCTCAAACGTTGTCTATCGGGAGGTGTTACGCGATGAATGATCGGCTTGTGAGTGACAGCGTAAGGAATTCTTATGCATTTTGTCTTTTACCCGTTACATTATAAATAAAGCTAATAGATTTTATTACTTTACACACTTTGGTTACTTTTATTACGTTATATAAACACACTCGATTTAACTTGTAAATGGTCTATTGAATCGGGTTTCCAAATATATGATTTAAAGTAGTTACTTATTCCTACGTCTCACCGGATTATAAGCTATACAGCTAAACTTATACTTGTAAATTGTTCACCCCGCCGCAACGCGCGGGTTCCGTACTAGTAAATAAAAATATAGATAACCGAATCGAACATCTTATTAAATGCTTATTGTGTAACTTAACCTCATCAAACTTTATGAAACTAGGGCCCATAAACTGTAGCCCAACCCATTTACTGTAATTATATGTAGATAAATAGTGATATTGTACTTTATGAAACTAGGCCCATAAACTGTAGCCCAACCCATTTACTGTAATTATATGTAGATAAATAGTGATATTGTTGGCCCAAAAAGAAGCTTTTCTAGTTTGCCCATGCTTTGGTCCCACTGTGAGTGTGAGAAGACATATATAGATAGATATACTAAAAAGTAAAAGGGTGCTTTCTCAAAACCCGAAAACCAACAGTTTTGTTCTCTTTGTTAATACTTGATAATAATCATCACTATGAACTTGGTACCTTTAATCATGATTCATAAGTAGATCTTTATTTTATCTATATTGCAAGATGCAGACTTTTGAATTGATTTATATAATTATTGTTACATGAGATCTATGGTTTATGGGTGAAAATTGACTTCTTTTTCTTTATATATATATTCTATTAATAAAGTAATCGAAACTTCTATCTACATGTAGTGTCAATATAAAGTGGCTTACACACGCAAACATATAAAGCGTCTAAGGGGGACGGGTGCTACCATCAAAGCCTACGTGTATCCCAGTTCCCACACGATAACACCGTCGACATGGTTACGGGTAGGGGTCCTGTGATGTTATTCGATTGTTCTAGTTAATGGATGGGGTAGGCCCGTGAAGGTATTTGTGGGATTTGAGGCTTTTTTTTTTTCAGTGTAGTGTTGCTTTTAAAAGTGTTTCAGTGAAATAATATGACAGTGTAGTAGGATTGGTAAAAACCAGTGAAGTTAAGTGGAGCACCCCATCCCCTAAGAAGCGATAGACGTAGGGAGAGGCTTTATGCACTCTCGGTTAATTAAAAGTAGTGTTAGACATATACCCGAACAACTTGGGAATGCTATTGTAATGTTAGACGCATTATTTTTTACTTGGTTCAGACGTACCATTGTAATTTCTTTGAGCACACCATTAGATTAACATGTATCAATATAATTTCGCATTTTTCTAAAAGATATAATAATATTATTCCCAAAGATAATAAAGTTCTCGAGTTTATGGCATTTAAAAATTGAGATATATAAAAGTTCTTTTAAGTTAAAAAAAAGGTAACGGAACTAGATTTTAACCAAAAAAAAAAAAAACTACAATAGAGATAATTTCACTTTCGTACTTTTAGACATTTTTAACTTCGTATTATTTATAATTTTATTATTATCTCGTCCTTAACAAATAAAATAGTGAGATCAACAGCTCAATTAAAGTACTTGCTATGTTTTGTTCTAAAAAAATCACTCGTATATACATTTGTAGGTTATATAGTTTGTAGTGTCGTAAATGATCACTATGAATCGCATTAAGCACTTTTAGTTAAAAGCATTTCGATGACCAACGCGTTTTAGGCATAGTAGGATATGGAGCACATAAAAACTCCTCAATTAAGATCGCAGATGTGCAATCAATTGGTGGCAACGTGGACAATATTGGTGGCAAGAGGGCAAGATATTACAAATGGTATCAGAGCCACTCATGTGTCATTCGAGATGGTGGGGGCAAACCTCATCGAAGACAATGAGTCCCTAAGGGCGGGGTGATTGTGACGATACCGACTACCGAAAAGATTAACATGGATCATTCTAACACCCTAGGCAAATTCCGCATCGCCCGTGGACAGGAAAGATTATTTGTTCATAGGGAATTCCCCATCTCTCAAGTCTCCAATGCGTTTTGGGCTTAGTTGGCTATGAAACACATGAAAACTTCACAGTTATGCGTGTTTAGGTGGGAGTAGTACCAGGATGAGTGACCTCCTGCGAAGCCTCCACCTGAGCAACTTATCTGGAACAAAGTGGACAATATTAATGATGAGTTGGACGGGATATTACAAGAGAACCGTGACAACTTTTACTTTTCATTTTTTTTTATCTTTTGCCAAAGCTTATGTTTTTTTTATTAAATAAGAAATATAAAAAATATTGTATGTTTTTTTACACTTGTGTTTCTTGAGTTTACATAAGTCTAAAAATGGTTACGTAATTAAATTAGTGTCAAATTACACTTATGAAAAACCAAAAAACACAAGGGTAAAAAAACACATAAAATCCTTTTTTTTATATATTTTTTATTCTTTACATCTTTTCTTTAACGAAACTAGGGCATTTCGTTGTTTGGACCTACAGGAACCTTGGACCCGAACCTTTTTAAATATATGGGTCGGTTTCCGGTTCTAGATTTATATGAATTATCGGTTCCGGGTCGGGTCGGTTCCAAACCCACGGTTCTAATATAAGAACAACAAGAACCGTTTATATTTTAATTAAAAAATAAAAAAAAAACTTTTTTAGTCTTTTCGCTATCCGTTTTTACGTGTTATTGTAATCGATTTCATGTAATGTTAATACAATATTAAAAATATTATTTATAAGAACAACAATGTATTTTTTTGAAATATTTTTCGGCTTAATGTATATGCATAGATGTGATATATTATATAATATATATTATATCTAAATTTGTAATAAATATGTATGTATGTCGCTCTGATGTGTGTGTATGTGTGTGTATTTATAATGTATACATAACAGATTCACATAATGTTTCGAGTGATGAGAATGACAAAATTGTTATGAAAACAAAAGTCGAGAAACGAAAAGTGACTTAAAAAAGAAACCCATGGGCTATTGTTAGAACCATATGGATGAATTCTTTTACGAGCATGGTAAAAGAATAGGAATATGTAATCCTCTAAAAATGAATATTACATTAAAAGGTTCTAGAGGGTCAGACCCTTTACCCAACCTATCAGAACCTTTAGGACCCGGAACCACATAGCCTTTTAAGGTTCGGTTCGTGGTTCCTAATTTCAATAATAAAAGGGTATACGCTTCTGGTGGGTCCGGGTGGGGTCGGTTCCGAACCCTCTGCACAGCCCTAAACGGAATTATAAATAAAGAAAAGAGTCAATTACCAAAACCGTCCATGTGGTTTGGCCAAATTTGCCACTCCAGTCCAATCTTTTAAAAATTGCATGAACAGTCCTTGATCTTTAAAAAAAAAAATGCCAAAACAGTCCAACGACTTAACCCAGTTAACTTTTCTTCGTTAAGTCAAGGTCATTTTCGTCCAGTCACTTATAATTTTAAAACCCAGTTAACCCAGGTAACTCTTGTCCCCTTTTATAAACCTTTTAACCTTAATTGTTCGTTTTTAACGTCATAACCCTCCATCTTCTTTTCATCTCCCTCCAAAATCCATGTTCCTTTGCAATTCTTGCTCTCCCCTGTTGTCACGTTGATCATGGACGACGACGAAGGATGGTGTTTGAGGAAAGACGGTGAAGAATTTTATAATGACTCCAAATATGGTCAGTACAACAGTTTTCGTCTTTGTTGTCTTAGTAACTCAAACTACTGATAATGTGCACTCTGATTAAGCTTCAGTAACCTCTGTTTCTATGATTATACAGGTTCAAGCAAAGAGAAGTTTTCGATTAAGCTTTTATCATGCTGGTGAGTTTAGTGACCCTGAAGTAGCTATGATGTATCTAAACGCCAAGGCTAACTACATTGATCATGTGCACTCTGATTGGTTTGCTGTGGTAACTTTGTATGACTTTTTGTCTGAACTAGGGTACTTAGAGAGTGATGAAGTTAGGTTTTTTTATAGGCAGCCAGGAGAAAGCCTAGATACTGGATTAAGACCAATCTTATTTGATAAACAAGTCTTAGAACTACTTAAACTAGCTGAGACTGATAAGCTAATAGAGGTATTTGTTGAACATATAGTCCCAGACTATGAAACTTTAAAAGACAGAAAGGTTTGTGAAGATGTTAATAAGTCCGATGAAGAAGAATTCTCATATCAGACAGATTTGGATTTATGGGAATGTACTGATAGTGACGATAGTGCATGTAAGCCTGATAGGGATGAGGACAATCAATCATTTGATAGTGAGGATAGCGCTGATGCAAACACTAGGAAGAAAAAGAAAAACAGGGAGACTGCAGAGAATGATGATGATGAGGACTCTGACTTTATTGTAGATGAGGGCAATTTAGTAAAGGATTATGAGGTTGATATGAAAAACTATAAGGCTGCAGTAGACCCAGATGGTAGTGAAGGTGAGGAATTAGAGGATGAAATGGAAGATGAGGTTGAATAAGATTTAGATAACTTTGACAGTTTGAGTGATGAGGATGAGCCTAAGTTGCATAAGTCACTTAGGAGGAATATGAAACAAAAGAGGAGAAGCAGATCAAAGAATGATGACTGTCTATTTTATCTTACTCAAACATTTACTTCTAGAGCTGCCATGAAGAAGATGTTGAAGGAATATGCTGTGGAAACTAGGTGGCAGCTAAGAATAGTGAAGAATAATAAGGGTAGGTTTAGGGTTATTTGCCAGGGTATTAATCCACAACTTGGTGGTAGTTGTGCCATTAATGCAGATAAGTCAAAGTTTGGGGCATTTATGTAAACCCACCCAAAATAGTTAAAAAAAGGAGAGGCAGAACCCTCCACCTCAAAACCCAAGATACCTAGAAAAAAAAAATACCCCCACCCACTTGTCCTTTTGCTCTTCTCATTTCCTATAGTTATGTACTTGGGGCTTAGGTTGTGAAGACCTTAATCATAGATCATTCTTGTCTTCAATGTCGGGGTGTTAGATTATGCACATTTTCTTGGTTGGCTCAGGAGATAGAGCATATTGTTCAGGCAAGTCCAAACATAACAGTAGCTGCTTTAGTGGATATTGTTCAAAAGAATAGGCATGCTCAGGTGACCAGAAACCAGATATTTAGGGCCAAAGTGTAACATCCCAACCGATGGGGAAATCATCAAGGTGTTACATAGTGACGATTGTTCAATAGCTCATGGACTAAAAGTGTAAATATTGATACATTGATTTAGTAAGTTTATTACATTGATAGAAAAATACAAGATACAATAATTCTAAAGTGACAACTAAAACTGAAATACAATGAATCCAAAATCTAAGTAAAATTCCAAAAGCTTAAAAAGCCATCTCATAAATAACCTGAAACATGTACGAAAATAGTATATGTCAATACAAAAATGTATTGGTGAGCATACCCTGTTTTGAATACATATAGTATAAAAACCTTTCGCAATTCATGTGTTGTATACTGTTTGCAATTATGTAATAAGCAGTATCGGTCTAAACCAACCCTAATAGAATGAGACTAACACATGAAAACCACTTTTAGTATAATGAATCACAAGAAAATGACCAAGGTCTCTCAACAGAGTCACAAGGGGTGTATACCATAGTACTATTCATTGAAATGCAAGGCCGTAGAACGGTTAATGATTTTGACTAAGCATAAATACACACAAATTCACATAAGGCAAACACACATGAGAATTGCATTAAGTATAAGAATAACATTTGATAATAGTGTACATGAATAGCCCCAAAAGAGTAAAACATAAAAAGGGGGAAAGATATACTCACAGTTTTGCTAAGCGTGTTAAATCCAAACAAAACTTGTCACAAGGTAAACTTGGGAATTTCGAAGAATTCAACCTATACCTATAAGAATACTAACGAGGGAAATGACTTAAAAGTCTAAGACATCTAGAATCTAAGGCATTAGGGTTTGCTAGGCATATGTAGGGAAGAAGAAGTTTTATGATAACTCAACGTTAATAATAATTTTTGAATAAAATATTTCATGATTTAAGATTAAATATATAACTAAGACAATATAAACACTTTTGTTTTCTACACTTATTAGTATTTCTGTTTTAAAAATAAAATATTTATAAAACAGATTTTTTTATAATTTATAGAAATAAATGATTTATTATGACTAATTAAGTACAAATAAAATAAAAAATATAATATATGGTCCAAAAATACTATTTTTATGAAAAACAATTACTTTCTGATGTAAATCAATAAAAAAAAATTCCCATAATTTTTCTAAAGTTATTTATATTTCAAACTGATTTTATGCATTTAAATCATATTTAAATGATAAAAAAATTGGAAAATCAATAAAAATATTTTTTTTCTGGACCAATAATTTTTATTTCAGTTCATGATGATTAGAAATAATTTTCCAAAAAGTTTGAGATTAAAATCATTAAAAATGAATTTGTAATCAATTAATTATGATTTAAACAATTTAAATCAAGAAAAATACGAAAATAATGTATTTTTCCAGAAAATATAAATGTGATAACTTTCTTTAGGGTGTCAAGATGCTACACCTAAATTTCATAATTTTTGAAGCAAAAATGAATTTTCTATGAGTATTATAAGATTAATGTGTGTGTGTGTGTGTGTGTGTGTGTATATATATATAGGGGATGTTCAATAGAGAACTCATTTTATTGAGAGAACTCGAGAACTCCTAATTAAATACAAAAAAATATAATAAAAATATCATAACTCAAAATTTAAGTAAAAAAATAGAAAACTAGTTCGGAGCTTCTCTTTCCCACGTCATACCCGTTCGGAAAAAAAATTAAAAAAAAAAACACACCTAAAAAACGCTACTGCACATGTGTAGTATAACCCAAAAGCCTAAACCACCTACCCCCAACTTACCCCCACCCAAAAACCTAATTCCACCCCACCCACCCCCACCCTCACTAAAAAACCTAAATCGCTTACCCAAAAACCTAACCCACCCATCCACCCCCACCCAAAAACCTAAACCCACCCCACCCACAGCCTACCAAAAACCTAAGCCCCACCCGTCACAACCAAAAACCTAACCCCCACCAAAAAACCTAACCCCCTACCCAAAAACCTAAACCCACCCTACCCACCCCCACCCCACCCCCAAAAACCTAAACCTTACAAACTAAACTAAAAAAAAAAACTAACCCTAAAAGCTAAACTAAACCCAAAAACTAAACCCTAAAGCTAACCGGACATTTACTACAAAGGTGCATTAGAAGTCGCCTATTTTTTATTTTTTTTTATTTTTTTTCTGAACCGGGATGACGTGGGAAAGAGAAGCTCCGAACCAGATTTTTGGTTTTTGACTTAAATTTTGAGTTATGATTTTTTTTTTAATTTAAGTAGGAGTTCTCGAGTTCTCTCCCTAACTATGAGTTCTCAATTGAACCTTCCCATATATATATATATATATATATATATATATATATATATATATATATATATATATATATAGGGTCAAGATCGTGTACAAAGTGTTTTTTTGTGAGAAGTGTGAGAAGGACTAAAAATTGATACTTATGCATCATTTTTTGAATTTAGTCGTGATGTTTTGGATTGTTTTGCCTATAAAAACACCAAACATAACAATTAAAAACCGAAAACAAATGTATTTTAGGCTTAAAACTTAAAACACCATGCTAAGAACATTAGTAGTGTGTTTTAAGCGTTAAGTAGTGTGTTTTAGCTGTTTTTTAAATTTAATGACTATAATGCATTATATTGTGTTTCAGATTGTTGTGTTTGGTGTTTTTCAAGTTAAAACAACCTAAAACATCATTCCTAAATCCAAAACATGATGTCTACATGTCAATTCTTAGTCCTTCTTACACTACTCACGAAATATGTCCTTTGTACAGGATCCTAAACCTATATATATATATATATATATATATATATATATATATATAAAACAAAAATAATAAATCAAAAAAGGGGATCAGACCGCTGATAAGCAGGGTCGAACCCGAGTCTTTTCTGAACAAGAACACTTACCCAACCACTACATCATAACAACTTTTGTTGATAAAGTTTAGATCAAATTATATTTATAAACATACCCACTTCATCTTCTTCCCCATTACAAACCCTAAACCCTAAAATCTTACCACCTTCAATTCGTCATTTATAGAACCCGAAACGATAGTGCTTTTATAGAGGGCGAACAAAATAATAATATGGCACAAAGAATAGGGACTTACAAAGCCTAACATAGTCGAAAATGGGGCTGCAATAATCGGAACCTATGAACCGTGAATTACCAACTTGCATGTATGGTTTTCGGGTGTTTTTAGACGTCTTAGAATGAGATAATGTGCAGAAAGTAAATGGAGTGATGATTATATCTAGACGTGGTGTAGAAACGACCAATAATCAAGAATTTAAACCCGGTCGTTTCTTATACAAATGCAACAATTAAACCCACCTAAACATCCTAATACCGTGATTAAATGATTGGGGTTTGGAGTTCTATGGTCTAGAAACGTATCGGAACCATTGAATCGAAATAAAGGGCATTAAAACCCGTCTAAATGGTCTCGTCGGAATGATCTCCGGATCCGGCAATAATGTCGGTCGGAAAAGCAGGAAGAGGGGCGGGTTATTGGTGTTTCAAATTTTAACTTTCAAGTTTAGCCACTTTTACTCCCTCCTTGATTAACTAAGTTAAAGTTATACTATGTTTGGTTAAGTTTTCTTTACAAAAAAAAACTAACCAAGTTAACATAAGTTAACTTAAATAATTTTAGACTTTATAAAACTTAACCTTTTCATTAATTAATAAGTTTTGTTAGTTTCAACATAAACCAAATTAGATAAACTTTAAATTGAAAACTCTTATAAACGTCAAACTATAATATGTTCAACTAACATTTCAGTATATGAATTCGGTTAAAGACGCAAGCTCCTAAAAAAAATGAAATGATTCATAGAAGCTCAAACCTTTATTAAATTTGAAAACGATAATAATATAAGGACTATAAATGACAACTTGATGGAAGACGAGGGCAACGGTTGTCACAGGCAGAGTCTAGTCAAGCTAGCCAGGTTGATAATGTGTGACAACCGTCACCCTCATCCTTTAGAAGGTTGTCAGTTATAGTCTTTCGTGTAATCAAATGTTTCTATTTTAGTCCCTGTAAGTTTTTTCGTTTTCAAATTTAATAAAGAACGAACTCAAAATATATCATTTGTATTTATTATGGACCGTGTCCACATTTTAATCAAATGTGTATGTTGAAACGACATTCAGAATAGATTTTATAAAAATTTCAAGTTTTATAAAGTTTTAAAAACATTTTATGTTAATATAGTTCATCATCATCATCATCATCATCATCATCATCATCATCATGATGCTCGGTTAATCCCACCAATAGCAAAAGCTAAGGTTGGGTTTGAGGAGGGTAAGATGTAAACAACCTTACCTCTACCCTGTGGGAATAGAGAGACCGCTTCCAGTGAGACCCCCGGCTCGATAGTGGTTTTGTATCAAGCCTTGGACATAAGGCACATAATGCTTAGCAATCGGGACAAACCTGATTTGTGCATGTACCCCCTTGTCTTTTGGCTATCAACGCCACCACATGATGCATGATTAACCGTCCGTCATTTTTAATGCTATTTTTCACGAAGTTAGTAAAATAACGTTAAAATTAGTGCAACTTTATTTTTGCCCCTGAGGGCCACACATATATTCATTATATGCGCACAGCCGTAAGTGGGGCTTTTATGTTAATAGAGTTAACTTGGTTAATTTTTATTAAGGAAAAACTAACTAAAAACCTTAAAATCTAACCTAGTTAACTATAGAGAGACCATTTTTGCCAATAACCCAAAGTTTCAAAATCTGATTCCTCTGCTTCCTCCTCCACGTTTTTCCGGCCAGTTTTCCGGCAAAAATTCCGGCCGGCAGCCATCAATTCTGGTGAGACTCAAAATCAGTTTTTTTTGATGCGCATTATTGCTTTTTAATGTTCCCAAATTGTTTCTCCAACAATATAAGCTGTTACAAGGACCATTAATCGCTATAACGAGCATTTAATCATGTTTAATCCTGTTGTAAAGCTTGTAACCGTCGGTTCAAAATTATGGGTTCTAACGTTCGATTTCATCAAACAACATTGTAAATAGCTCATTGCACATCGTTCACCAACCTTTACACGGCTTAAGCCTACAACGAAAACAGCTTAATCGAGTCCAGAAAGCTGTGAAATCGGGCTTCCTATTTTCTGTTTTTGCACCTTCATTTCGATCATCATACCATCTTGTAAGTTTGTTAATATCATGTCGTTTTAATCTTTATACATTCCTTGTTATTAGCCCCATGATTTCTGGATGAAAACATACCGAATCGGGCTAATTAATTTTAGGTTAGGGTTAGGGTTTATAAGTTTGATGTTGGGGAAGAAGATGAACATGAAAAACATTGTTAAATATAATTCAGTTTTCTTAATGTTAACAAAAGTAGTTGATGGCTTAGTGGTTTGTGGTTAGTGTGATAAGTCATTGGAGCAGATCAGACATAGGTTCAATCCAAACATGGACCCGTTTTTGTTTTTTTTATTTTCTTTTTTTTTTCTTGTCATTTTATTATATATAAACCATATAAAACATAAATAATTCGGTATAAATTTATTTTTGCTTTAAAAATCATGAAAATTTAGGTACAGTTTCTTGACACCTTATAGAAAATTATGATATTTTTGTTTTCTGAAAAATATATTATTTTCGTATTTGTATCAATTTAAATTTTTTAATCATAATTAATTGATTAAAAATTCATTTTTAATGATTTTAATCTCAAAATTTATGGGAAATTATTTCTAAGTATGATAAACTGAAATAAAATTTATTTTCATAGAAAATAGTTAATTTTACTGTTTTTACCATTTTTAATCATTAAAACACTATTTAATTTCATTAAATATGTTTTAGAAGCAAATAAAAAGAGAACAATCATGGAAACATTAATTTCACTATTTTACATTAGAAAATAATCATTTTTCGTAAAAATATTAGTTTTTGGACCATATTTTGTATTTCTAGCTTATTTATATTTAATTAGTCATAATAAATTATTTAATTAAATATAAATTATAAAATATGTTTTATGAATATTTTTAGGTAAAACAAAAATATATCTAAGTGTAGAAAACATAAGTGTTTATATTTTCTTAGTCACATATTGGATCTTAAATCATGCTACATATTTTATTCAAAATTATTATTAAATTCGGTTTATCATAAAACATCATCTTCCTTACATAAGTTTAGCAAACCCTAATGCCTTAGACCCTAGATACCTTAGACTTTTAAGTCACTTTCCTCATTAGTATTCTTATACATATAGGTTGAATTCAAAAGCCTTTTGTGACGAACTTTGTCGGATTTACCACTTAGCAAAACAGTGAGTATATCTTTCTCCTTTTTCATTTTACTGTTTGGGGCTACTCATGTACCTTACGACAAATTACTATTTCTTTTCACTAAGTGCAATTCTCATGTGTGTTTGCTTTGTGTTATATTGTGTATCTATGATTTGTCAAAATCATTAACTGTTGTGGCCTAGCATTTCAATTAATAGTACTATGGTATATACCCCTGTGACTCTGTTGAGAGACCTTGGTCATTGCTATGTGTTTCATTACTACTGTTAACAGAGCATACTATATATAAATTTCATTTCACTTCACTTTCATAGGGTTGATTTTGACCTGGGTACTACTTAAATACATAATTGCAAATGGTATACAACACATGAATTGCGAAACGTTTTTCCTACTATATGTATGCAAAACAAGGTATGCTCACCGATACATTTTTGTATTGACCTATATTATTTTGGTACATGTTTCAGGTTATTATTGAGACGCCTTTTTAGCTTTTGGAATTTATACTTAGATTTTGGATTCATTGTATTTCAGTTTAGATTGTTAGTTTGAATCATTGTATCTTGTATCTCTTTTCAATGTAATAAACTACTTAAACAATGTATCAATATTTACACTTTTAGTCCATGAGATATTTAACAATCGTCACTACGTGACACCTCGATGATTCCGCCATCGGTTGGGGTGTTA
Source organism: Ambrosia x helenae (assembly GCA_030844895.1). Classification (NCBI taxonomy): domain Eukaryota; kingdom Viridiplantae; phylum Streptophyta; class Magnoliopsida; order Asterales; family Asteraceae; genus Ambrosia; species Ambrosia x helenae. The sequence continues at coordinate 100,178,439 of CM061230.1, read as the reverse complement.
CATAATGTTGCCCAGTCTATAGGGCCAACCATTCCAGACAAGGATAAACTGCAAAGAAAAGGCCAGACAGTGACTTGTCTTTTCTGCAAGCAGAAGGGGCATAACAGGAGGTCATGCAAGCTGAAGAAGACTTCCCAAGTTGGTAGTGGCAGTTGTGATGGTGGTGGCAATGACACTCAGGATGGTGGATCACAAGTGGTTGATTAGTAGGCTATGTTGGTTGTGTCATGACATTTGAACAATATTATGTTTATGTTTATGTTTACGTATTTTGGTTGTGACTTGACTTTGGATGTGTGCTGACTTTAGGAAGTTATGGGTCTTGGTTGACTTATTTATGACCATTATGGTCAAATTTTGAATGGTATGAATGTGTTATGTTTTTTTCTGTTGTTGCCACTAAATGTATCTTGTTTAGTAGATTTAGAATAAGATGTTGACGTTTGCAGTTGACCCATTTGGAAAACTTGACAACTGTTGCACATTTGCAGGTGTAGGCATTGGTTGACTTATTTATGACCATTATGGTCAAAATTTGACCATTGGTTGACTGCATCACATTTCAGTAGATACATTTGATTGACTGCTGCACCATTGGTTGACTTATTTATGACCATTGGTTAACTGCTGCACCATGACCCATTTGAACTGCACATTTCATGACCCATTTGAACAATACTACACATTTCAAAACTGCACGCCCCATTTGAACAATGCTACAAACCTGCATGACCCATTTCAAACTTACATGACCCATTTGAACTGCACATTCATGACCCATTTGAACAATACTACACATTTACAACAGGTACCAAATGTTTGCAAAACTGCACATTTCATGACCCATTTGAAGAATACTACACACCTGCATGACCCATTTGTTCAGCTTCATAGGCTGCATTATAATGTGTAACTGATACATGAAACTGATACATAACAAATATATAAAAACAATTGCATTAAAACAACAAGCATTCATTCAATAATTCATGAGTGAAACTGATGCATGAGAATTTCATAAGAAATACATCAATAACTACATACTATTTGATCCACTTGACTTTTCTGACCCAAATAACACAGAATACAAAATGATTAACACCCAAGTTCCACCAAAATACATCTTCAATCTTTTGTTGGACTGTGTCAATCTTGCATTTTCGACAGACAAGCTTGAAAAGGCCACCCCATGCACACATTGATGGTCCACCAAAGCAACGAAGCCACAACCACCTCCCTATCAGCACACATTCATTAGAAATTGAAAAATTAACAACTTAAACTATTAAATTGGAAAACTTACCTTTCGATTACAACAATAGAATTGCCGGCCAGGGTTTATTGATGTCCAAAAAGTCTTGATAACAGTTCCAGCACCACATGAGCAAACAACCATCTTGATTACAGATCGAATTAGGAGGGAAGAAGGATTTGGATCGTTGGTTTTGAACAATTAGGGTTTATAATGATTTGGGGAAAAACCTAAGGTTTATAAAGGGGGGCAAGAGTTACCTGGGTTTTAAAATTATAAGTGTCTGGACGAAAATGCCTCAGACTTAACGAATAAAAGTTAACTGGGTTAAGTCGTTGGACTGTTTTAGCATATTTTTTTAAAGATCAAAGACTATTCATACAATTTTTAAAAGATTAAGCTGGAATGATAAATTTGACCAAACCACAAGATGGTTTTAATAATTTACTCAAAACAAAAAAAAAAGTTCTAACAAAGTACTAGTTTTTAGAGCTCTCACAATTCAAGTAAGTTTTTATTTAAAGTCAACCATATTTTTTTTATACGTGTACGGGGTTAACTAACGGTGTTAATTAGTGCCTTAGTCACATCTATGAACATCGTATTCAACTTTCTTTTTCTTCCATTACACGTGACACCAGTTTGTTGATTTTACTTTCTTTGATTATTCTATTCCATATCTCAATTCTCAACCATCAAAACTTTTTAGATTTAGCTGCAAAGTTCATACAAGAACAATACTAATATGGTAATTATTTTACGGACTTATGTTTTTAATATCTAATGTTATTTCATAAACAATCCGAAAAAGACTCATTGTTAAGACCAAAATGCTAAAATGTAAATAAAACTGTTATTTATATCAAAATTTCCAACATAGCATAAATATTTAATTTAATGTAACATCACATATGTTAACACACAAATAGGAACACGTAATAATTTCATAAGCAGGTAAAGAAAGAGACTTGTAGGACGTATGCTTTGCATCCACTTATTGAATTAAGTACGAAGAAAAAATATGCAAGAATAATTGAAGGACATAAATGGAAACACATGATATTAACCGATGGTTAGGATCAAATACAAAAGACACTTTTTCTAAATAGGGTGAGAAGGATTGTGGTCCATTAATCTTATATTTGAAGAGTTAAGATTAGTATGTTGAAGAACAAATAAATAAATTAGAGGAATGATATAAAAGAAAAATCACATTTGTTAATTTTTTTGTAAGATATTCTTTTTTTTTAAATCACCATATTAACAAGCGTTTTTTCTTTAATATGAAAGCACATTGCTATATTAAAATTGAAAAAACAAATCCCTGTTAAATGAGTTTTCTTTTTCATTGTGTCTTTTGCTTAGGGATGGCAGAAAAAAAAACCCAAGCCTGACGGGTATACCCGAAACCAGAAGCATTCAGGACGGGTATACCCGATACCCGAAGCATTTGGGACAAGTATACCCGATACCCGACTAGTATGGTATTAGGTGATACCCGATCCGATTACCCGAAACTAAATACTTGTTTACCCGAAACATATACCCACAAATTTTTAAGTTTTATATATATTTTTTCTTAACTATTTTTTAATAATGTTTCATTTTAATAAATTCATTATTTGAAAATTAGACATTTCTTTTAAAATTTGTATTTTAATGACATTATTATTTATATGCTACAAATTATAAAAAAAATTAAGATACATATTATAATATATATATACACATTCTAAATATTTCAAAGATTAGTATGTTGATGATCATACGTATGTTATTTATTCCAATTTAATATTTTCTAGATTTCTAAAACATAAAACTATAAAAAAAAGTCAAATATATATATACACACACACACACATGCAAATCCCAACGGGTATACCCAAACCCGCAGGTATGCTCTACACCCGACGGGTAATATCCGACAAATAACCGGGTAATGCGACGGGTATGAGATGAGATTTTATAACCGGGTATGGGTATGGTATTAGCTAAACCCGACCCGTTTCCATCCCTACTTTTGCTTGTTCATTGTGTTATAGTGTGCACATGTGCTTTATAAATATGTTATTTATGTTTTTTTAGTCTACACATGATTTAACTTTGTCCACTGTATTTTTAGTAAGCTTTCCATTGTGTTTTACGCAAATGGGTTTTGTATTTATGGTGTACATTCTGTTTTATTATATTGTTCATTATGTTTATGTCTACTATTTTGTTTTAGTATTCTGTTCATTATATCTTTAGTATGTCGTCCATTGTGTTTTATTAGACTGTTCATTGTGTTTTATACCCTATTGTTCATTGCATATTTAATTGGTACTCATTATGTTTTACGTTATTTCCATTGTGTCTTACGCAACTGGGTTTTCGACTATTTTTTTCTAAAGTATAACAATATGGTACTCATATTAAAGATAAAAATGCACTCAATTTTATGGTATATATATATATATATATATATATATTTCAAAATAGATGACAAATAAAAAAGTTACCGACATTTACAAATGAAGGTGGAAATGACATGTGATTTGCATATGTATATTCTTTTGACAAAATTACTCTTCTCACTTGTTTAATTTTTTAGACACATGTTTTTTTTTCTAGTGGCTTCTCACTCTTTTAATTTTTTTTTAGCATTTATAGAATAACTCAACCCTATTAACTAAAGAAACAGTAAAACACACACATATTAATACGAATATATATATATATATATATATATAGTAACACTTAGGGCTGCAAATGAACTGAACTTTTAGCAAACAGTTTACGAACCGTTCGACGGGAAATTCGTTTGTGTTTGTTTGTTTAATAAATGAACGAACACGAACAAAAAATTTTGTTCGTTTAGTTAAACGAACGAACATGAACAAATGTTGTGTTTGTTTATGTTCGTGAACGTTCGGTAACGTGTTTGTTTATGTTCGTGAACGTTCAGTAACATGCTTGTTTATGTTCGTCAACATTCGGTAACATGTTCGTTCATGTTCGATAGTTTAATAGGTTTTTTAATTTTTATAATGTTATTTACATTCTTTAACTTTTATTTATTTTACCCAAATAAATAAATAATTTATGTAAGGTAAATATTTGGCTATATGAGATTAACAAAACACTGCTTTTAGTATAATCATTAAATAAATAATGAATAAAGAGTTCAAGTTTAAATAAATAATTAATGATGACTTCAATTATAAGATTCATGTTTTGTTTTTATACACACTACTTTATTATGTTTACCAAGATTATATTAAGTAATAATAATGTTTGTATAACGAGGTTATATATTAGATGGAACTTGTTAATTTCTTAATATATGTGAATTCGATCTTATTCGGAAGTTGGTATATGTCCCTTTGTGATTATTTCTGTTTATGAACACTTCTTTGTGTTCATTAATGTCCGTTAGTGTTCATGTGCGTTCATGAACAAAATTAACAAACGAAAACGAACACGTGTGTTTTCTTAACAAACGAACACGAACAGAAAATCTCGTTCGATAAGTGTTTATGAACACATAATTTTCTTAACAAACAAACACAAACAAGTCCTTGTTCGTGTTCGTTCAGTTCATTTGCAGCCCTAGTAACACCCTGCATTATTATTCAATTTCCATGTCGACATAACAAAAGAAAACAAAAGTATCAAATCGTTTGGTATGATATTATTTAACTTATACATGAATTATAATTTGCTTTTAACAAATAAATTATAAAACAATGCCTGAATTATGATTAAAACCTACTCTCATTCATTATTCTTTATTGTAGCGAAAAAAGACAAACCTATCTTTACACATTTTTAGCGTACACATTTTGACCGTTTACCAACTTTTGTGGGGCTGAAGAAGAGGAAAATCATACATGCGTCGACGGAGTGCAAAGTATGTGGGGAAGGTGATGAGAATGCTGATCATTTGTTCACTTCTTGCATCGTGGCGTCGGTCGTTTGGAACAAAATAAGATACCCTCACCCTAAAATACACTTGTCGTATCTTGGATACTACCGTCTTTTGCAAAGGGCGCGGGGGGGGGGGGGGGGGTTTCAAATTATATGTTCAATTATTAATGAGAGAGTATAATGTAAGCCAAATTAGTCAACCAATGAAAGAGGCCTGAATTTGGTACTAAAACCATTTTTCAATGGAATTATCATGGGTTGTCTTCTTAAACATTAATGATTGGGTACGTATTTGTCATTTTCATTATTTATTATTATTATTATTTTTTTTTGTGTGTTGAAAAACCTACTTAGAGTGCAGGGAGTGGGGAAAGGGGGCATGGAGAGGGTTTCAAGCCCATCTACACCACCCCCTGGTGGCGTCGGAGGGGGTCTTGAGATTGAGCTGGACTTTATTGATTGGCCACCTTTTAAAAAAAAAAAGTTAACACACAAACTAAATAATACTAGTGGGAATGTCCACGCGTTGCTACGGGTGCTTTTGTTTTGTTGCATCGTAGTTGTTTTTGGGGTTTGTGGTGTGGGTATGGCGTTTGTGGATGATTTGTTATGGTGACATGAAGTATGTAGGAAGCAACAAGCTCAAGAACAAAAGTATAAAAACGCATTCGTGTTTTGTCCCATAAGCGTTTCAAGTCAAACTTGAATAAGGAAGCTACTCCAATATTCTTATAAATTTTTTGAGCCCTATGTACGATGTAAGCAATGATGTATTCAAAATCTAGACCGCATACAATATCGAAGTTGCTGATATTGAGCTCAAAATGAACTTGCATTAGTTGAAAATGGCTTACAGCCGAGTGCACCGAATAAGCTTAAGCCTGCATAATGAACGCCCCCTGGAGCTATCGAACTGAGTTCAAACTTTGCCTAATGTGATTAGGTCAAGCTCGTCTTGGCCCTCTTACTGCTCAAGTTTAAAACCCGCGAAACACACACACAATGTACAAGTCTTAAACAATGAACAGTGACTCACTTAGTATCTAATTATCTATTAATAATGCAAGTAATACAAGTTATAAACACTAAAAGACTCCATCTAATATTCTGATGTCAATAAAAAATGTTATTTGATAAATGTTGTATGATGACGTGGGTCCTAAAACGACCACGTCTAAACCCTTGTCAAGAAAATAAAGCAAAGTAAAAAGTATTAAGGTTTGCTTGACCTCTTGGAGCTGAACAACTAACATAAGGCAGCATGGCTGCCATACGGTAGCTATGCAGCAGAAAGTAAATGGTAAAAGCATTGGAAATATAAAAAGGTGCTTTGACTTATTACTATTGGCATAAAACAAAACATCACACAGCTCCAAGCCATGCCTAGGAAATAGTAAAAGCTGAAAGTGCACCAAAAGGGCAAAGTCTCACTGCTAGCAGCATAAAGAGAGTCAACCATGACCAGGTATAGTAAGGATGCTACCATAAGGGAGCTCATGGGCAGATTTCCATTGCCTATATAAGGAGACCCTTGGGTATTCATTCCACACACACTTCTCACTACTCCTTTTACTCTCATACTCTCTACTTTATTACTCCAAACGAATATACACTTATTCTCATGCCGGAGTCCAAACGCAGGAGACCCCCTCCTGCGTTAAGGCTAACGGTGTCTGTTACCTTGTGCAGGTCCATTCCAGGAGCTAGAGGATCCCTAAATCATAACCTTAACCTAATATACCTTTAACATATAAACCCAAACGTCTCTTAACCTAATCCCGGTCATTTTCCTTGTTGTAACAACAAGTGGTGCCCACCGTGGGGCTGTCGCTACTTTGAACAAAGCTGTTGGAAGTTCTTCAGTCCCATTTGTTCATAAGTAACCTTCTTTTGTGATGACCGGTGGAGATAACCACCAAGTCGGGGGTCTTCAAGAAACTCCGGCCAGCAGTCACAACTCCGGTGACGCTACAGGTCATGAAACACCTGGAACGGGCGGACCACACGTCGAACGGTCTCTAGGAGACATGCTCAATTATCCAACTCCACCAGCCTCAAGGGCTGTTTATTCGTCTCCTAGAGATGACATGTTGCTACCTATTGAACGAATGGACATCACCCTGGAGGGAGTACGAAGAAACTTCTTGCAACTCCGAGACCTCTTGAATGGTTATGTGCGGGAGGAAAGGTCCAGGGGTGTGAAAGTCAAGTTGTCTTATGACGAAGAACCTACCGTTACCCTCTCACCTACTCCTCCGTTATGGGGTACTAACACCTCCCCAACAACCCAACGTATTGACACGAATCCTCACCCCTACTTGAATAATCAGGGAGGTATTTTTTTCAGGGGAAAGTCCTAGCAGAACCATACTCTCTCCCGGGGTCCAAGAACACACGACAAGACAATTGTTGGAAGCCACACAAGTGTCCTTGTCGTCCTCGACACCTCTCTCCTTTGCGGAAGCTCTGAGGTCCCTGCCCCTGGCCAGCGGTGCAGTTGCCACCTCCCTGGCAGGAGCTGGATGTCTCGTGGGGGGACCGGTCACTCCTTCAGCAACGACGTATCTCAACTACTCCCAGCCTCAGCACTCACCTTATACACCGCCATATTTCCCTACATGGCATCGAGGGTACCCATGGCAGTACCCACTTCCGCTAAACTAAGTACCAGCAACGTCTCTTTCCGGAGGTCAGGGGTCAGATATTCCCCAACCCCTGGTTTAAACCTCTACGGCGGGAACCCGAACTGAGGCTACCCCCTCTGAGCCATACCGTCCCAAGTCGTTAGAATGTTTCGCCGAGCACATAGCACATTTTGACTTCCCCAACAAGATCAAAATGCCAGCTAACGTGAATACGTACGACGGGACCGAGGATCCCGACGACTACCTGAACGTTTTTTCTGGAGCAGCCACTGTGGAAAAATGGAACAACGCCGAGTGTTGCCACATGTTCATGCAGACATTAGTAGGACCAGCCCGCTTATGGTTTTGTGGTCTCCCTGCCCGTAGCATCTCCTCCTTTGATGATCTGAGGAGAAGCTTCACCTCGAACTTCAATCCTCTGAGGAAATGCATTAAAGATGCTGCTATACTGTACCAGATTCAACAGGGGGAACATGAGGATCTCCGCAGTTTCATCGAAAGATACAAGAGGGAAGGCCTACAATATAGTGGTGCCACAGAAAAGATTCGAGTATCGGGATTCATGGGGGCCATCCGTCCTATAAGGTTGTTGAGAAGATTTCATGAGGACGTTCCCTAAACCATGGAAGAAGCCTTTGAGAGAGCAGAAGCCTTCCTTCAGGGAGAAGAAGCTCTCACTCGGCAGGATACCAGAAAACGGGATTGGGGAAGTTGGAGAGACGGCTTAACAAGCTCCCGAAGACCCAATTTCCAACCCTACAACGAGAGGCGATCTGGAAGACCATTCGAGTCAAGAAGGAATGAGGAAAGACGACGGTCTCCCAGACCTGGAAGATACCAAGAAAAAGAAAGGCACGTATTCACAGTCCTAACTAAGACCCCTCAGGAGATACTTTCCACTGAGGAGGTCAAGTACACATTCCGACCTCCCAGACCCTTGTCCAAGCCCGCTAACAAGAGGGATGCCAGCAAGCACTGTGCCATCCACAACGACACCGGACACCACACAAACGACTGTTACCAGCTAAAAAAGAGAGTAGAAGAAGCCGTTAAGTCCGGAGAACTGGCTCACCTGATCAAAGACATCAAACGAAGGAAAGATGAGGGGAGGAAGGACAAAGAGGTCAACATGATCAGATACGAGGGAGCCCAGCAGATCAAGAGAGCTCGAACTGAGCCCTGGAACAAGCAATACATCTGCCTCCCTCTTACTCCAGACGAATTGATCATTACCCCTGTAATAGTGGAAGCTGAACTGGATGGCTTCCCGATAGACAGAGTATATATGGACGGTGATGCCTCATAAGAAGTAATGTACGAGCGATGTTTCGAATCACTGAGCCCAGAAATCAAGTCCAAGCTCAAACCGTCAGATGCCTCCCTCGTGGGTTTCTCGGGGGAACGTGTACATCCCTTGGGGAAGCTCACCCTAAACGTCTATTTCAGAGATGGGGACCTATCCAGGACGGAGGAGCCGACCTTCTCTGTGATCAGATACCCGTCAAGCTACAATGTCCTAATTGGGAGGATGGGCATTGCCACCTTTGATGTTGTAGTGTCAACAACGCATGGTCTCATGAAGCTCCCAACGCCCAATGGGATTGCAACCCTGAAGCCGTCGGCTAAAGCCCTTCTAATAGCTTCTGTAGAGGAAACTGAAGGTCCCCGAGAGATGAAGGCACCAGCCAGTAACCCCATCAGGGAAGTCAACATAAACCGTGCCTATCCGGAGCAGACCATCAAAGTAAACAATCTGCTCCCTGATAAGGTTATGTTTGAACTAATCAATCTTTTGCAGGACAGCCGAGACGTATTTGCTTGGTGTCCCGGAGACATGACTGGGGTCCCAAGAAGTCTGGCAGAACACTCCTTTAACATAGCTCCCTCTTACAAACCTGTCGTTCAAAAGAAAAGGAGTCTGGCACCTGCCCGGAGCCGGGCTGCTTGCCAGGAGGTAGAAAAGTTGGTGGAAGCTGGGATTTTAAGGGAGATACAATATCACTCGTGGGTGGCGAATCCGGTCATGGTGGCCAAACAAGATGGTTCCTGGAGGATGTGCGTAGATTTCAAGGATCTCAACAAAGCTTGCCCAAAAGACTGCTACCCACTACCCGAGATCGATTGGAAGGTCGACTCCCTCACTGGCTTCCAATATAAGTGCTTCCTGGACGCCTATAAGGGGTATCACCAGATTCAAATGAAGCAGGAAGACGAAGAGAAGACAGCCTTCCACACAGATAAGGGAATCTTTTGCTATCGAAAGATGCCCTTTGGCTTGAAGAACGCAGGAGCTACCTATCAACGGCTGGTGGATCAGGCCTTCTCGAAACAAATCGGGAGAAATATGGAAGCCTATGTGGATGACCTGGTTATCAAAAGCGAGTTTGGGAGGGCAATGATAAAAGATATCCGTGAAACCTTTGACAACCTCCGGGGTATAAACATGAAGCTCAATCCAGTAAAGTGCTCCTTTGGATTCGAGGAAGGGAAGTTCCTTGGTCACATAGCCGGGAAACAAAGCATCAAAGCAAATCCAAGCAAGATCCATGCTGTCCTAGACATGAAGTCACCTTCCACGAAGAAGGAAGTGCAGAGCCTCAACGGTAAAATCGTTGCCTTGAACGTTTCTTACCTAAGTCCGCGGAAAAGTCCTTACCTTTCTTTAAAACACTCAAGAATTGTATCGACAAGAAGGACTTCCGTTGGACTAAAGAGGCAGAGGCTGCCTTCCTTGAGCTTAAAAAACACATAGCTTCCCTGCCAGAAATGGCAGCCCCTGAAAAGGGGGAAGTAATAACAGTTTACTTGTCTGCAGGATCTGAAGCAGTTAGCTCGGTCCTCCTGGTTGATAGAGGAAAGGAGCAAATACCCGTCTACTTCATCAGCAGAGCCCTTAAAGACGCTGAAATCAATTATGCTCCCATGGAGAAGCTTGTACTAGCACTCGTGCACACTGCTAAGAGGCTAAGACGATATTTCCAAGCTCACCCAATGAGGGTAATCACTGACCAACCCCTACGCTCCATCCTTGAAAAGCCGGAAGATTCGGGGAGGTTGGCAAAATGGGCTGTTGGCCTTGGGGAGCACAAGATAGAATACGTACCTAGGAGGGCTTACAAAGGGCAGGTGTTTGCTGATTTTTTAACCGAGCTGCCCATCCTGCAGACAAGAGAAGAGATGAATGAGGTTGAGGAAGAACAACCTGACCTCCAAGGGAAGTGGTGTCTTTTTACTGACGGAGCCTCAAGTGTAGAAGGTTCCGGGGCTGGTCTCATCATTAGAGTCCCCCACGGAACCGAATACACTTATGCCCTCCGTTTAGACTTCCCCTGCACCAACAATGTTGCTGAATATGAGGCCCTGCTAGCTAGTTTAAGATTGGCGAGAAGCATGAAAATACAAGAATTGAAAGTGTTTGTCGACTCAAACCTGGTAGTCAAGCAAGTGAATGGAGGGTACACCGCTAAGGAACCTTCAATGATCAAGTACAAAGACAAGGTCAAGGAGTTCATCAAGGAATTCAAAAACCTCACACTAGAACATGTGTCAAGAACCAAGAACAAGCAGGCAGATGCCCTGAGCAAGCTGGCCTCCCTAACGTTCGCTCACTTAACAAAAAAGGTTCTGGTTGAGGTGCTTCGGGAACCATCCATTGACGACAAAGAGGTCCAAGATATTGTCACGGAAACAAAATCCACATGGATGACCCCCATTATGTCCTACCTAAAAGAAGGGAAGCTACCAGATAACGAGCAAGAAGCAAAACGGTTGGTCATCAAGGCAAGGCAATATGTGATTGAAGATGGCAAACTCTACAAGAAAGGATACTTGGCGCCCCTACTCAGGTGTGTTGGACCCAATCAAAGTGACTATCTCATTAGGGAGATACACGAGGGAATATGTGGCATGCATGCTGGGCCCCGCGCCGTGGTATCAAAGCTTATGAACCTCGGTTATTATTGGCCAACCATGCACAAAGATGCCTTCGAGACAATCCGAAAATGTGAAGCATGTCAGCTGCAAACACCGGTGACGACCAACCCGAAGCACAATCTTGTACCCATCATCTCTGCCTGGCCTTTCTATAAGTGGGGTATGGACATAGTAGGTCCTTTTCCCCCAGCCCCAGGAAAACTGAAGTTCCTTTTGGTAGCTGTTGACTACTTCACCAAGTGGCCGGAGGTCAGGCCATTGGCCACCATATCGGGAAAGCATGTGGTGAATTTCGTATGGGAGCAGATAATCTGGAGATATGGACTACCAGGGGAAATCATAACCGATAATGGAAAACAGTTTGCCAACAAGCCGTTCAGCAGCTGGTGTACCGAGCTGGGCATCAAGCAAGTCTTCAGCTCAGTAGCTTACCCTCAGTCCAATGGACAAGTTGAACGTATGAACAGAAGCATTGTCGAAGGTATCAAAGCAAGGCTGGGAAGGTATGGCAAAAAATGGGTTGACGAGCTCCCAAGTGTTCTCTGGGCTATCCAAACCATGGAGAAAACAAGTCACCAAAAGACACCCACAGCCTCGTCTTCGGAAGCGAAGCTGTCATACCAGCCGAGATTGGGGTAAGCTTAGGAAGAAACACACTACGAAATGCGCAGCACAATGGTAGGGAGGTCCTGCTTAACCTGGACCTCCTCGATGAATCAAGAGATCAAGCTGCCATTAGGGAAGCTAGGTACAAAAAGAAACTCGAAGCCTACTACAACACGAGGGTTAGAAAGGAAGTCTTCAGGTCGGGGGATCTCGTGTTGAGATGCAATGAAGCTAGCAGGCAGCAGAGCATAGGAAAGCTAGGTCCCCGATGGGAGGGTCCTTATGTCATCAAGGAAGCCCACAAAGGAGGGTCCTACAAGCTAGCTGATCCAAACGGCAACATGGTCCCAAGGCACTGGAATGACAAGCATTTGAAACGATTCTATGTTTAATGGTTGTAACGCTACTATGTATCCCATATGAAACAGCTAATGAATGAATTAACTTTCTTTTAAAATAGTTCACTTGTCACTTATCTTATCAAAGGGTGAGCCCCTCCTAACAAGGCTCCATGGGATCCGGCGCTATACCTACTCATGAAACGGGGATGGGCTCCTAGGCCACAACTGCTCAATAGGTAACAAGGATAATGACCTTCCTGTATACAGGGTGAGTTCCTAATACAATCCACAACTCCATGGGACAAGTCCTTTAGAAGGAATACCTAGACCCATGAAAGAGGGTGAGCTCCTCACACCAAGACAGCTCATACATGTTCATAACAGGCATCAAAACGAACATTTCATATAGATAACCATTGAGAAAGGTTACAAACAAGCTGATAGGATAAGCATTGCATCGGTTCTCTAGCTTAGTAGCTTGGGATGGGTGACTGCAGCATCCACCTCATGGCAAAAGGTTAAAGACATTGCAAACACAATAAACGGCAAGCAAAAATATTCAACACAACCAAACATTAAACATAAAATAAGGCATCACCCCTACAGAGGGAGCATTCCCATAGATTAAAAAGCCCTAAGGCTAACTACAAAAGAGTTTCACTACAAAGATTGCCAAAACATAACAAAAGACTAAAACATGACTTGATCACGGGGTAACAGAATCTTCGGCTTCATCGATAGTATCACCCTCACCGGTGAAAGCCAGAACTTGGTTCCCAACGTCTCCATAGAGCTCCTCGGTGTCAAGGCCAGCAAACGGATCATCCTCACCAATCTTCAAAGCTTGGAGGGGGAGGGATTCTCAAATACCTGCTCCAAATCAAGAACCTTAAACGAATCAGCAGGCTTTAAACGCTTCGAGCTACCTTCCCCACCATCAGCCCCCTCCAACATGATCCTAATGGGCCTCTTTGACACATAGGAATTGAAGACTTCGTTGGCCACCCCCTTCTTCAAACCTTCCGGCTCCAAACCTTGCAGGAAAGAGATAGGTTGCTGGGAGGCCTTGGCAATGTTTGAAATATAAGGATAGGTGGAAACCTCCATCGCCTTCACATCACTCACAAAATCCTCCCCAGAGGAAGGCTTAAAAGACGGGAGCGATCTTCTGACCCTCCTCGGCTGCCTTAAAACCAACTTGAATTCCCCCATGACGACCGAAGGCTATAGCCTTGGCGTAAATATCAGCCAACGGAGCATTGAACTCCTGGGAATGCAGCAAGTTAGTAACGAAACGAGCAACCCCTTTTGAAATCAGCCATTCTTTCTCTTCGGTCAGATGATCCACCTGAGCCCTAAGCTCCACGCCAACCTTCTCCACAGCAACCTGCTCTTGTTTAACCGCCTCCCTAGCCCGAGCCAGACCTTCCCTTTCCTCAGCAACCTTCGCTTTCTCATCATTCAAACCTTTAAACATCTTGTCAAACTTCTCCTTCTCCAAACTTAGCTGGGTCCTAGACACGGTCAACTCATGCACCAGATCCTTCTCCCGTGCGACATACTTAGCTAGCTCCTCATTCGCCTTCACCAACTCAACCTCGTGTTTCTCATAAGCACCTTCAACTTGCTCACTCCGAAGTAATAAACCACCCCACCTAGCCATACCATCTGAAAATAAAGACAAAAATTGACCAAAATGATAGTACATCTTCTTCATCAAATCTTTGTCCACCCACTCCCTGTGCATAGCCCTTTCTGCATCAGGGATTTAATGATCAATCAAATATCGACAAACGGAAGCCCTCTTCAACACATCAGAACTCTTAATGTCCCAATTCGGCACATACACTCCTTCACTTTGACCCTGCTGAACAGGGGTGTCAACACCAACACTGGTAGCCGGCTTCGAACTCTCACCTCCTTCAGCTCTCGACAACAATAGCTTCTGATCCCCACCCTTGATTACCACATCCTTAGGCTTTTTGAACAAGGCATCATCCTTCTTAAGGGAAGGCAAGGTCAGTTTGCCCTTCCCAGAGGCAGGCACACATCCCATGGCGGAGGCTATCAGGGAAGAGTCTTCATCCTCCTCTTCAATGACCAAGGGAATAGCAGGTATATTCCCTGGGCCAGAGGAAACGCCTTGAAGTCGCTTGCTGGAGCGACGAACAGTAACAGACTTCTTCACTGAAGGCTCCGCATCAGTAGGGGAGACGAAGTAATACTAGTATACTCCCCCTGGAAACGAACATGCTCAGTCCTTACAACCACATTCTTCCCCTCAGCAGAGGCCCAGATCTTGAACTTGACATCAGCAATGTCATCCAAAGCAAGGAAATCAAGGGTACTCATTTCTGCAAAAAAGAAAAGACATCAGACAAAACAGATAAGCAAAAGAGGGAAAAAGGAAATAAGCCTCAACGACACATACCCTCCCCACCATGATAAATCACAGGTTTAGTCTCCGGATCATCCCAATTAACACTCAGACCCATCATGACCAAAAAGTCTTCAGGAAAGGTGCGGAGACGGGTGGGACAAATTCGAAGCTTCTCCAACAACTCCTGATCAAGGGTGTCAGGATCAGGCTCCCTCTCATTCAGAGGAGCATCAGGAGACCTCCTTGGAGCTTTGAAGGGTAGGAAATCAGAGTTCAAGAAGAAAAATTTATCTTTCCAGGTAGACACAAGACCAATGACACTAGAAATTAGGGCTGGTTCACACTGAGTTTTCTTAATAGTAAACCAATTCCCATTTTTAGCCAACCTAAAAAAGCGACGGTACATAGCCAAAGAAGGCTCATAACCAAGACAACGACACACTATTTCGAAGAGAACAATCCGGGCTACACCGAAAGGACACAACTGATCAAGACCAAGTTGGTGGTACTTTAAGACATTAAGAATAAACCTAGAGAAAGGGTATCGGAGATTACCCTGATCAAACTGACGGGTGTAAACAGCCACTTTGCCAGGGGAAACGGAGGTTACCGGAGTCTTTCCCTTCGGAACAGAGGGTTCAAAAGACAACGGGATACCAACGTCCGAACAAAACTGTTCAGCATCAGACTTGGACAATCGAGAAAATTGAGAAGCAAGATCGCTTTTAGCTATAACAGAAAACAAGAGTGAAAGAAAAAGGAAGGTACTTACCAGTTTTTATAGAAGAAAATAGAGACGCCGGCGAAAGAGGGGATCATGGGTGGAAGAAGGAAGTTATACTAAAAAGGGAATGAAATGAAGAATTAAGAGAAATTATCTCCTTTTTATAAATTCAAAATTTGATTTTAATGACCAAAAACGGTTACCAAGGAAGAAAATCATCCATCTGCCCAATAGGATGACGTCAGCCTAGGGCACCCATCAAAGCAGCAGCCATAGCAGCAGCTAATGGGACCTAAATCTGCCCCCAAAAGTAATGATGACCAGCGATATTAATTATAAATAAAGTCATGATGAGAAACGAAGGGACAGGAATTAAGATAAAAAATTGGCAAGGGCATTGCACAAATATATAGCTCCCATGAGGGAGCTTGGGATCTAATAACTCCTCGGCACAAGGTAAGCTTCGCTAACGCTGCTACCGAGGCAAGAAACAACTTACAAGTCACAAGCACTTATAACTTCTTTACAAATGCTTATGACAGGGGGGCTGATGACGTGGGTCCTAAAACGACCACGTCTAAACCATTGTCAAGAAAATAAAGCAAAGTAAAAAGTATTAAGGTTTGCTTGACCTCTTGGAGCTGAACAGCTAACATAAGGCAGCATGGCTGCCATACGGTAGCTATGCAGCAGAAAGTAAACAGTAAAAACATTGGAAATATAAAAAGGTGCTTTGACTTATTACTATTGGCATAAAACAAAACATCACACAACTCCAAGCCATGCCTAGGAAATAGTAAAAGCTGAAAGTGCACCAAAAGGGCAAAGTCTCACTGCTGGCAGCATAAAGAGAGTCAACCATGACCAGGTATAGTAAGGATGCTACCATAAGGGAGCTCTTGGGCAGATTTCCATTGCCTATATAAGGAGACCCTTAGGTATTCATTCCACACACACTTCTCACTACTCCTTTTACTCTCATACTCTTTACTTTATTACTCCAAACGAATATACACTTATTCTCACGCTGGAGTCCAAATGCAGGAGACCCCCTCCTGCGTTAACCTTAACCTAGAGGATCCCCTAAATCATACTCTCTACTTTATTACTCCAAACGAATAAGGCTAACGGTGTTTGTTACTTTGTGCAGGTCCATTCCAGGAGCTAGAGAATCCCCTAAATCATAACCTTAACCTAATATACCTTTAACATATAAACCCAAACGTCTCTTAACCTAATCCCGGTCATTTTCCTTGTTGTAGCAACATTGTACAAGTAACAATGCATCAAGGGGTAATATGGGAAAGATTTATATGACATTATAAGTTTAAAGCATGTGTCTTTTCAAATGTCATCTTAACTTTGACAATTTGGACATATTTACCTATGTCTCCCTCTTTATAGTATAGTATAGATAGATAATATTATTCCCCCCCCCCTTTCCACTCCCACAATTTTCACCCTCCAAGCATGGGTCCCACCCAAATGCCACTAATTACAACATTGAGTATGAAATACAAAAGTGTCTCCATGCTGCCCAGATCTAATGTATTACCAAACTGTACGATTATCAAGTGTGTTCAAATAGCTACTTGAGTGCGTTTAAAATGACCTTTATTCGAACAAAACTAAGATACCCTCACCCTAAAATACACTTGTCGTATCTTGGATACTTCCGTCTTTGGGGGGAGGGGATCAAATTATATGTTCAATTATCAATGAGAGAGTATAATGTAAGCCAGATGAGTCAACCAATGAAAGGGGCCTGAATTTGGAACTAAAACCATTTTTCAATGGCATTATCATAGGTTGTCTTCTTAAACATTAATGCTTCTGTACGTATTTGTCACTTTCATTCTTCTTTTATTCTTCTATTATTATATTTTATTTTATTTTTGTGTTGAAAGACCCACTTATAGTGCAGGACTTTATTTATGGTGTGGGAGGGGAGGGGGGTTGAGATTGAGCTGGACTTTATTGATTTCATATATGGTGGAGAGTTTAAATGAGAAGAAAATGTTTTGTGAGAAGAAAAAGAACAAATTCTAATCAATAGGAAGATTTCATTTAATAACTTTATTGAATGTTAAATTGATTATTATTTTTTGTAACCCCCTCTAAACTAGTTAAATAAATGAGAATCATAATTCATTACACTATATAAATGTTCAAACTCTTTGAACAGTGATTTATGGCATATTTGTAATTACACTATATTATTAGGGTCTTTTGTTTAAGTCTTTTGTTTAACATCATTATACTAGATGGTTTCCACTGCCATACTCATTCCTCATCTCCTTTCTTTCTTTGGTTTCCTTACCACTGCCATACCCATTCCTCCCTTTACCACCGCATGGCGGTGGTTGTTGGTGGTGTGATTGCCGCTAAAAAACCCTAAAATCTGTAAACCCTAATTGTAATCAAACTTCGATCGGCTGGACGCCGCCGGTGGCCGTCTCTGGCCGCCTTTGGTGGCTTCTGTGTTGTGGGGTTTAGAGATGTTCTGGCCGTGTCTATGACTGCCTTTGTCTGGTAGATCTGACTGATTTGAACAGTGTTATATGGCATATTTGTAAACTTGATTTCTATTGCATGAATCTTTTGCTGGGTTTTTTTTGTTGAGGATATGAACCTTTTGCTGGGTTTTTTGTTGAGGATATTTGTTAACAGTCCCTTTGCCTGGTAGATCTGACCTGTGACTCTGTTTGCATGAGTCTTTTGCTGGGTTTTTCCGGTCAGCTACCATTTCCGGCGAATATAGAGACCGTTGTTTTTGTTTGGTGGTTGAGATTTGTCGTTGGCCTATGATGAGTTCATACGCCTGACCACAAAGTGAAACTGATGTTCCTTGGCGTGGCAGGGTTGATGGATGCTTGGTATTCACCAGCAACCCCCCTGCAACCATGGTGTGTTCTTTGTTTTAAATCTCTGAGGCCCATTTATCTAATTTGTTTGGTCTGTGTTGTATGGAGTATGGTCAACTATATTTTGAGATATTGATATGGAACCTACTTTGTTGTTTCCTGTTGTCTTACAGCATGCTACTTTCTCGTCTTACTGCTCAGCTTATCCAGGTATAGCTTGGTTTCTGCTGATTCAATTTATGTAATAATTGTGTTTATCATTGTTTATGTGTATGTTTTGTTGTTAATCGATCAATTGATTGTTTAGATTTATACAAATTTAGGTTAGAGTTTCATGATCTTTATATGGATGATTGTTTCTTAAGAAGAACTTTGTTTACGCAAACAGAATAACTGTTAGTGTTATGTAATCTTTTATTGAATATTGGATGTAATTTAATAGATTATTGGTATATGGATATGATTGTCGTTTTATATTAAGATTGTATGGGATTTGACTTTGCATTATGGAGAATTTGCAAAGCTAATGGCAGTTAGGGGATGAGCTTCTAGGGCAGTCATAATGAATCTGGTAAATCGTTGTGGTCATAATTAATACTCAACTAAATTTCTTTGTCTCTATTTTAGGCTAAAGCTGTCATATTTGAATGCAAAATTCTGTCGTTTATTAATATTATTACTTTTTGTGTTTTACAGGTTCTTCACCATCTACATGGTGTTCGGATTCCATTGCCATCCTCAGTTTATCTTTTATGTTTTCATTGAGACAACAGTATCAACTCAGGTTTGGCGATGCCCATCTCTTTTTGGGTTTTATTGATTTACATATTTTATTGAATTGCCTTTGTATTGCATATTCACCGCTTATCTTGATGGGGAGGCTGACACATTCAAACAACTTGAGAACATTCTCAAGGCTTCTGGAACTTCTGTTTCCGCTTGGGTTGAAGAGCTGGTGGCGCTTATAACAGTGGTCATAATGTTGTCACCAATGCATTTGTGTTTAGTTCATGTTAAGCAAGTGGTAGAGAGACCAAAATACCCTTTACGAAAAGGATAACCGTCGTGAGATGTTGGTTTGGTGTAGGTAATTGGATCAGCTATGAATGCCATCTGTAATGAGGCCAACCCGTTTTCCACTTTTTGTTTTTATAAATTGGTTACTATACACCAAACCAAGAAACTCAAACCACGAGTAACTATGCAGCTCAGTTACATAAGCAGACGGATATAGCCAGGTACCTCATAAAAAATATGTTTATTGTGAATCAATATTTTTGTGCTAAAAATTAATATTTTTTATGGGTAGCTCTGGACTATGTTAGAACCTGTTGGGCTGCGTATGCTAAATTCTTCCAGGATTGAAGCATCGCCAAGGTTGAAACTGGTTTAGGTTCTTGCAGAGAGCGATTTTATATTTGACATTTTTTGTGACATCCGTCACCCTCGTCTTTCATCTAATTAACATAAATAGCCCTTCAAATATTTCCATTATAGCCCCTGTTTCGTCGTTTTCAAATTTAATTTTAGAGGGAACTAAAATTTTATCATTTATGGATCGGGTATAAGTTTTAATCAAAAGCGTAGGTTGAAACGTCATTTGGAATGGATTCTATAAAAACTTCGAATTTTATAAAGTTTTAAAATTTTTTAAGTTAAGTTAGTTAACCAAGTTAACTCTTTATAAAGGAAAAATTAACCTATTTATACTAAAAACTAACCTAGTTAAATTAGAGGGACTAGTTTTGCCAAATCTTTAAAGTTTTAAAACAAACATCTCCTTCCCTCCCACCCACTCGGTTTTCCAGCCACAAATTCCGGCCACCGAAATCCATTTTCCGACCAACCCTTAAACACCATTTAAGACCTTTAAAACGTTCGAAATACGTTAATTGATGTGCCTCGTCATTTGCTGCAGCTATGGACCTAATTATTGTGCCTTAAAAACGTTTTTAATAGGCTATTATAGGACTCGGTTGTAACCGACCGGAAAAATTAAAAACCATCAAAACGGGTGTTTTGCTCGACCATTATATAAACAAATTGCCCCATTCGTTTTCTGCACACCTATACTTCTAAAACCCACTAAAAAATCATATCCAATCGTCGTTTGAAGCTACCCAATTCGTGACTTTTAGCTCGGCATTTTTTCTTTTTCTTTTCGATCTATAAATCGCATTGTAAGCTCTCTTTCTTGATGCCATTTCGTTTAATTAAGTTGTTTGAACAATAGCCCCATAATTTCGAGTTCTAACTCGCTTGATTTAGGCTCAATTGAAATCGGGTATAGGGTTAGGGTTTATGCTTTGATTTGGGGAAGAAATGAAGTGGGGGTATAAGTTAAATAAAATTGCTATTCATAAAAATCAATAAAAACAAGATCTAGCCTAGTGGTGTGTGTGTGTGTGTTATAGATGGAAGAGGGCCGGGTTCGAACCCCATACCCAGCGCTTTTCCTGTTTTTTTTTTCTTTTCCTTTATTTCCAGTTTTTTTTAATATATTATAATAATATATAAACACATAAATCTTATAATAATTATAGAAAATTCATTTTTACTCCAAAAATTATAAAAATTTAGGAGTAGCATCTTGACACCATAAATAAAATTATCACATTGAAATTTTCTGGAAAATAAACTATTTTCATATTTTTATTAATTTAAGTGTTATTAATCATAATTAATTGATTAAAAATCCATTTTTAATGATTTTCATCTCAAACTTTTTGAGAAATTATTTCTCATCATCATGAACTGAGATAAAAATTATTGGTTTAGAAAACACTTATTTTTATTAATTTTCCTATTTTTAATCATTTAAACATGATTTAATTCTATTAAATCAGTTTTAAATATAAATAAGCTTATAAAAATTATGAGAAAATTATTTTTATTGATTTACATCATAAAGAATCCATTTTCTATAAAACTAACATTTTTGGATCATGTCTTGTACTTTTAATCTTATTTATGTTAATTAGACATAATTGAACATTTATTTATTTACACTATTTAAACCTCTATTTTATAAATACTTTTCTTATAAAATAGAAATGTTTTGTGTTTGAAAATCTTAATTACCATTTGTTAAATCATTGTGAAACACATAATTATTTATTTATTTATACATTTATGATTATTGTATTTATTTAATTTAGTTAGAGTAATTAACTAAATTATTTCGTCTTAATTATTCAAACATATTTTATCTAAATATTCAATTGGTAATAATTATATTACCTAAAACACATTTACAAACTTTGGTATATTATTTTTATACAACTTTATATTAATTCTGCGTATCATAAAAAAAACTCTAATTCCCCGAATCGACCTAGCAAACTCTAATGCCTTAGACCCTAGTTACTTTAGACTCTTAGACATTTCCTTATTAGTATGCTTACACATTATAGGTTGAATTCCTCGGAATTCCCATTACTTAGCTCACGATCGCTTAAGTGGATTTTGATCGCTTTCGCAAACTGTGAGTATATCTTTCCCCTTTTTACTGTTTTACTATTTTTGGGGTGACTCATGTATCTATTATCAAGTTTCTATTACTTCTTACTAAAATAGCAATTCTCATGTGTGTTTGCTTTATGTTAATTTGTGTGTCTATGACTTGTCAAAATCATTAACCTTTGAGGGCCTGACATTTCAATGAATAGTACTATGGTATATACCCCTTGTGACTCTGTTGAGAGACCTTGGTCATTGTCTTGTGATTCATATTACTCAAAAATGTTTTGATTGTTGATACTTGATACTTATTTCTTAGGGTTGATTTTGAACGGACATTACTTAAATTACATAATTGCAAATGGTATACAACACAAGAATTGCGAAACGTTTTGTATTATATATAACAAACAGATGTACTCACCAATACATTATATGTGTTGATAAATTATTTTGTACATGTTTCAGGTGACGTTTGATCTTACTTGCTTTCACGCTTAGGCTGGACCTAGTGCTTAAATAAAAGTTGAATATTTATTTTCTATGTTTGAGATATCTATTAAGACCCTTTGTATTTCATTTTGAATAATGGAAGTTAATTGCTATTAATATTTACATTTTAGTCCATGTGCTTTTGAACAATCGTCACTACGTGACACCTCGATGTTTCCGCCATCGGTTGGGGTGTTACAGATTGGTATCAGAGCCATGGTTATAGGGAATTAGGTTATTAGTAAATGCTTTTGACCTAGACTATAACTAAGCTACCCATTATATGCTTTCTTTTATTCTCATATTTCTTTAGATAGATTTTCTCCTTTTACTTTTCATTATACTCGGAAAAGATTTTATTCTACAAATGGAACGAAAACACCAAGTTAGGTGTGATATCCATACCTTGGTGAATAGTTTCACTCTTTATATGTTTTATTTATTTATTTATTTATTTATTTATCTTGGAATATTTTCCTTCGAGATAGGAGACGTCCAAATCTCAAGGAATCTATCCCTCCAAAAGAAACTTAAATCACTAACCTAGGAGTGATATCCTTAACTTAGTGACCAGTTTCACTCCATCGTATTTTTACTTTTTGAAAGTATATCTTTGAGTTAGGAGTGAAATCCACATCTCAATGATATATTTCCACATCTCAAAAATCCACTTGAGTTTTGCAATTTATTTGTGACGGGGCACGTGCAATCTGGAAGGGTGAGCGCCTGTATTCTGAGTTTTCTGTCTAGGCCTGGCATTTCGCATAAATCCCAATCAGACGAGGGACCCGTATGCCGACCTGGGATCTCTCGGGATGAGCATTCACTTATAGGCT
The DNA here is from genome assembly GCA_030844895.1 of Ambrosia x helenae. Lineage (NCBI taxonomy): Eukaryota > Viridiplantae > Streptophyta > Magnoliopsida > Asterales > Asteraceae > Ambrosia > Ambrosia x helenae. The sequence goes on along the minus strand of CM061230.1, from coordinate 100,155,001 downwards.
AAAGTACGCCCCCAGAAGTCACTAATAATATTTCAATACTTTAGTTAGTCAACAGTTTCTTTGGAAACACTCTTATACCTCGTTTTATACTTGGTATTGTTTTTCATTTGAAGTTTTATCATGATTTTCTTTATGATATTCATAATTTTTCTTATATCAATTTATAATTACTATATCTCATGTTATGTGTTACCTGTCCTAATATAAACTATGACATTTCCAAAAATTTTTGGAATCAAATCTCATAGTTATTGTTACACTTTTGTAGATGTCTGATCGCGAATCTCGTAAAAGAGCCTCGAAGCGTCAGCCTAAACTGAAATCTGATCGTCGTATCGCGTCCATGCTTAATGATAAGTTGGAAACGCTTGTTCCTAATATCATTAATGCTATTATCCCAAACCTTAACCCAAACGGTAGCTCGAATGGGAACTCAAACGGGAATGCGGGTGGAAATGGTGGAACCACAGAGAATACGTGCACTTTCAAGCACTTCAACTCTTGCCATCCCAACAAGTTTAATGGCACTGAGGGAGCCACTGGGTTACTCGAATTGTTCGAAAGTATGGAGAATACTTTCATTAATAGTGACTGTCCTGACAACCTGCGTGTTCTTCATGCCTCGAGTGTTCTTCAAAAGAGGGCACTCACTTGGTGGAACAGCGATAAACACACTCGAGGGACGGAAGCTGCTTTGGCTATGTCTTGGGACGATTTCAAAATTTCCATGACTACTGAGTTTTGTCCTCGTAACGAGATGAAGAAACTAGAGGATGAGTTCTATCACCTCAAGCAGGATAGTGGAAACAACGTTCCCTACAACAACCGTTACCATGAGTTGAGCTTACTGATTCCTCGTATGGTAACCCCGGTGTCCTTGGCTATTGAGAAGTATATTGAGGGACTGCCACCTCAGATCCATGATTCGGTTATGGGAAGTAGGCCTGCTATTGTAGAGGATGCCATTCGTCTTGCAGCATCTCTTACTGACAAGCATGTCAAGGATGGTACTCTAACTCGTAAGGGTATTAAAAGACCTACTGAAACCCCTGCTACCACTGAACCTTCCCAAGAAAACTTTGCCGCTGCCTCTAGTTCCAATAAGAAACGAAAAGGTGGAAACCAAAACTATGCTGTAGTTGCACCTCTTAACCAGGTTCCTGTTGCAAACCCACCTACTGCACCTCAATCAACCCCAAGGGCTTATACTGGGAAACAACCTCAATGCGCTACTTGCCACTATCATCATCCCACAAATTTACCCTGTCGTAAGTGTGATGCTTGTGGAAGACTGGGTCATACCACCCCTTTCTGTCGTATTGCTAATCGACCCGTGAATAACCCACAGACTGCTACCCAAAACCAGGGAGCTAATCAACCCAGAGTTTGTTACGCTTGTGGTGATCCTAACCATATGCAAAATAGATGCCCTCATCTTACGGCTTTTATTCAGGCTCGTCAGCAAACCCCAGCAGTCCCAGCAGCCCCAGCAGTTCTAGCAATTCAAGCAGCTCCAGCTCGTGGTCGTGCTTTCAACATCAATGCTAACCAAGATCAAGCTACCAACGACGTTGTCAACGGTACATTTCTTATTACTAACTTATATACATCGACTCTGTTCATACCGGCGCGGATAGGAGTTTTGTCTCGTTAGAAAATTGAACCTTTGCTTACTCGTATTCGCCCTCACTTTACCTATCCTTTTACCGTGGAGGTTGCTAATGGCAATCTTATTCTTATAAAATCTATGCTTCGTAATTGCACGTTAAACTTAAACGATTATAATTTTTATGTAGATCTTATATCTGTAATTAGGAATATTATGAATCGAGTTTGTAAACCTTTCTTGAACCAATACGTAAGTGTTTTTCGTCGATAACATACTCATATATTCCACAACCAGAAATCTTCACTCGAAGGAAATTTCGAGACGAAATTTTCTAAAGTAGGGGAGACTGTGACATCCGTCACCCTCGTCTTTCATCTAATTAACATAAATAGCCCTTCAAATATTTCCATTATAGCCCCTGTTTCGTCGTTCAAATTTAATTTTAGAGCGAACTAAAATTTTATCATTTATGGATCGGGTATAAGTTTTAATCAAAAGCGTACGTTGAAACGTCATTTGGAATGGATTCTATAAAAACTTCAAATTTTATAAAGTTTTAAATTTTTTTAAGTTAAGTTAGTTAACCAAGTTAACTCTTTACAAAGGAAAAATTAACCTATTTATACTAAAAACTAACCTAGTTAAATTAGAGGGACTAGTTTTGCCAAATCTTTAAAGTTTTAAAACAAACATCTCCTTCCCTCCCACCCACTCGGTTTTCCAGCCACAAATTCCGGCCACCGTAATCCATTTTCCGGCCAACCCTTAAACACCATTTAAGACCTTTAAAACATTCGAAATACGTTAATTGATGTGCCTCGTCATTTGCTGCAGCTATGGACCTAATTATTGTGCCTTAAAAACGTTTTTAATAGGCTATTATAGGACTCGGTTGTAACCGACCGGAAAAATAACCATCAAAACGGGTGTTTTGCTCGACCATTATATAAACAAATTGCCCCATTCGTTTTCTGCACACCTATACTTCTAAAACCCACTAAAAAATCATATCCAATCGTTGTTTGAAGCTACCCAATTCGTGACTTTTAGCTCGGCATTTTTTTCTTTTTCTTTTCGATCTATAAATCGCATTGTAAGCTCTCTTTCTTGATGCCATTTCGTTTAATTAAGTTGTTTGAACAATAGCCCCAGCGCTTTTCTAGTTTTTTTTCTTTTCCTTTATTTCCAGTTTTTTTTTAACATATTATAATAATATATAAACACACTAGCTTATACCCCGGGAGCGTCCCGGGTTGAGAAATCTAAGTAAATTGAATAAATTAGAAGTATCTAAACTATAAAAATGGCATCTACATAGCAATTACCTGTTGAAGAGCGTCCCGGGTTGAAATATCTAATATGACATATTAAAATATCTAATATGATAACATAATTAATGACTTGCCAATATATGATTAATGAATATTATTATTATTATTATTATTATTATTATTATTATTATTATTATTATTTTAAACAAATCTCTGCCATAAGTTATCATATTCTCATATAAAAACGGTAATTGGGTCGGGTATCACCTAATCCCAGGCCCGACCCAAACTCACAATTTTTTTAAACTAATTCTAAACCTGACACAATACCTGTCGGGTTACAAAAAATAGTCGTTTTTTTCTCCGTTTTTTATATAGCATTATGGTACTCGTTGGAAAGATAATAAAACGCTCGTTAATTTGGTGTAATTTTTTTCTTTAAAAAATCTCGTATATAAAAGATATTAAAGTTTAAAAGTTATGAGAGGAAACATGAGAGAGAAAATAATAAAGTTTAATATTTAAATTTAGTAGATTAGGTATTTAATAGATTATGTTAAATAATATTTAAACCATATTTATTCCTTTTTTTTTAATTGGTCTAGAGTTGCCACATCACATCCTATGTGGCATCTCTCAAAAGAGAGATTGCATAATATTATGACATGTCATCAAAATGGCTTTGGTTTATTATATGTATAGATTATACCCCGGGAGCGTCCCGGGTTGAGAAATCTAAGTAAATTGAATAAATTAGAAGTATCTAAACTATAAAAATGGCATCTATATAGCAATTACCTGTTGAAGAGCGTCCCGGGTTGAAATATCTAATATGACATAATAAAATATCTAATATGACAACATAATTAATGACTTGCCAATATATGATTAATGAATATTATTATTATTATTATTATTTTAAACAAATCTCTGCCATAAGTTATCATATTCTCATATAAAAACGGTAATTGGGTCGGGTATCACCTAATCCCAGGCCCGACCCAAACTCACAATTTTTTTAAACTAATTCCAAACCTGACACAATACTTGTCGGGTTACAAAAAATAGTCGTTTTTTTTTCTCCGTTTTTTATATAGCATTATGGTACTCGTTGGAAAGATAATAAAACGCTCGTTAATTTGGTGTAATTTTTTTTCTTTAAAAAATCTCGTATATAAAAGATATTAAAGTTTAAAAGTTATGAGAGGAAACATGAGAGAGAAAATAATAAAGTTTTAATATTTAAATTTAGTAGATTAGGTATTTAATAGATTATGTTAAATAATATTCAAACCATATTTATTCCTTTTTTTTAATTGGTCTAGAGTTGCCACATCACATCCTATGTGGCATCTCTCAAAAGAGAGATTGCATAATATTATGACATGTCATCAAAATGGCTTTGGTTTATTATATGTATAGATAAATCTTATAATAATTATAGAAAATTCATTTTTACTCCAAAAATTATAAAAATTTAGGAGTAGCATCTTGACACCATAAATAAAATTATCACATTGAAATTTTCTGGAAAATAAACTATTTTCGTATTTTTATTAATTTAAGTGTTATTAATCATAATTAATTGATTAAAAATCCATTTTTAATGATTTTCATCTCAAACTTTTTGAGAAATTATTTCTCATCATCATGAACTGAGATAAAAATTATTGGTTCTGAAAACACTTATTTTTATTAATTTTCCTATTTTTAATCATTTAAACATGATTTAATTCTATTAAATCAGTTTTAAATATAAATAAGCTTATAAAAATTATGAGAAAATTATTTTCATTGATTTACATCATAAAGAATCCATTTTCTATAAAACTAACATTTTTGGATCATGTCTTGTACTTTTAATCTTATTTATGTTAATTAGACATAATTGAACATTTATTTATACTCTATTTAAACCTCTATTTTATAAATACTTTTCTTATAAAATAATGTTTTGTGTTTGAAAATCTTAATTACCATTTGTTAAATCATTGTGAAACACATAATTATTTATTTATTTATTTATACATTTATGATTATTGTATTTATTTAATTTAGTTAAAGTAATTAACTAAATTATTTCGTCTTAATTATTCAAACATATTTTATCTAAATATTCAATTGGTAATAATTATATTACCTAAACCACATCTACAAACTTTGGTATATTATTTTTATACAACTTTATATTAATTCGGCGTATCATAAAAAAAACTCTAATTCCCCGAATCGACCTAGCAAACTCTAATGCCTTAGACCCTAGTTACTTTAGACTCTTAGACATTTCCTTATTAGTATGCTTACACATTATAGGTTGAATTCCTCGGAATTCCCATTACTTAGCTCACGACCGCTTAAGTGGATTTTGATCGCTTTCGCAAACTGTGAGTATATCTTTCCCCTTTTTACTGTTTTACTATTTTTGAGGTGACTCATGTATCTATTATCAAGTTTCTATTACTTCTTACTAAAATAGCAATTCTCATGTGTGTTTGCTTTATGTTAATTTGTGTGTCTATGACTTGTCAAAATCATTAACCTTTGAGGGCCTGGCATTTCAATGAATAGTACTATGGTATATACCCCTTGTGACTCTGTTGAGAGACCTTGGTCATTGTCTTGTGATTCATATTACTCAAAAATGTTTTGATTCTTGATACTTGATACTTATTTCTTAGGGTTGATTTTGAACGGACATTACTTAAATTACATAATTGCAAATGGTATACAACACAAGAATTGCGAAACGTTTTGTATTATATATAACAAACAGATGTACTCACCAATACATTATATGTGTTGACAAATTATTTTGTACATGTTTCAGGTGATGTTTGATCTTACTTGCTTTCACGCTTAGGCTGGACCTAGTGCTTAAATAAAAGTTAAACATTTATTTTCTATGTTTGAGATATCTATTGAGACCCTTTGTATTTCATTTTGAATAATGGAAGTTAATTGCTATTAATATTTACATTTTAGTCTATGTGCTTTTGAACAATCGTCACTACGTAACACCTCGATGTTTCCGCTATCGGTTGGGGTGTTACATTTTTACATTAAACATAACCCAAATCTATTTATAAGTACACAAGTCGAAACTATCACATATAGGTAAAATCTATACTTCAGTTTAAACCGCAAAATACTTGAATCGTGGATGTCATGAAACACATGGTTTCCTTAGCTTTCTAATTTTATATTATTTTTGGCAATTTTCTAAATTTATTTAATTTGACATTGTTTTAATGTTTTGTATCAGATAAGTCGTTTTTCAATTTTACCAAGCCATGGGAGGCTTAAGACGCATCTTTTTCGGGCGAAACCAACATATGACTCGAATAAAAACCGAGGTTTGGCTGTCATTAGTTTTCTTAAACTGCACGTTGTTGTAATTTGTCACATAAAATGTACTTCATATATAATCATTATAAAAGTCATATGTTGATGTATATCGGTCAAGTTAATACACGAGCAAATGTGCAAAACTTGTGTTTATAGATGTAGATTTCGACTTTTGATTTGATGCTTTGATCTGAGAATTCTGTATTTGATTAGTAGTTTTAGGGCTTCCATAGCTCAATCCGATGATTCTGTTATTAGTTTTGATGCTTTAGATGCAAAATTGTGTATGATTTATAACTGTGTAAGTGTAAGTCATGGATTTGATTTTGATAGATATAAACGGTGATGCTTTGCATGCGAGTCTTGGATTGCCGCCTGTGTTGAATGTGACAACTGCGAAAGTTGGGAAGTTGGAGATTATGGTACGTAGTCTCTCTTGTACTTTAGATTAGGTTTGATAAATTAATATTAGAGTTGTATATATAGGTTGCTAGATTTCTTATTAAATGTGTATATATGTGTCTGATTGAAATATGGGTGGTGTGTTTCAGCTCATGAGTGCACACTGTGAAGGAAAACAAGGATGGATTACATCTCCAACTAAAGACAGATTTTTATCACATTTCCTTTTGAAAACATTTGTAAATTAATTACAAAAGTGGTCCATGCCATGTGTATTGACTATATTCAATAATGTGTATTCATAATCGACTTTAGTTTAGTTGCCTTCAAATTGAATGTAACTTAATATTTGGCCTTCAAGATAATTGCCATTTATTTGCTTGTCATATACTATACAATAGAGTAAATGAAATCGTACTTTGTAATCAGCTTTGTTAATAACTTATGTAATGATATAGGATCCTATGTAGTCTTTATGTGGTGTGCTATGCTCTTATCAACCTTAATCCAGTTAAGATACCATGTCTCCTTTATCACCATCTATCCGTTTAACAAATTCTTATTCATCGACTAAATTACCGCCGCAACGCGGCGAATAATGCCACTAGTTTTATTAATAGAAGGAGTATTTGATCAGTAAATTATGACATTTTCGAAATATGGATGTTTTTAAGTGGCTTTCTGTCTTTTGTCTCCTTTAAGCTTCCATTTCTCTCATTTTTTATGCACCCTCCTCTTTGCTTTCTTTGTTTCTCTCTCTACTTTCTTCATCTTTGTCTCTCTTCTATTTCTCTTTCTAGAAAACACTGCCCTCTCTCTCTCTATTAAAACTGGTGTTGCGAGGGAGATAAAGGGAATCGCCGAGATAGACAAGAGAGGTGGAGAGAGGGAGATCTAGGGGGACGGTCGGACCACCACCGCCGTCGCCGTCAGCAAGGCTTCCTTACTTTCGTTGCTTTTGGTTTCCGTTTTTATGGGTCATTACGGTGTCTAGCCGATGGCGGTTTGTGTTGTGGTTGATGGTACTAAGGTACCCATGCCGTTGACGGTGCCGGTGTCGGTGTCGGTGTCGATGAGTATGGCTATTATTGGTGGTGAAATCCACAGGATGGATTTACCTTGAATATTTAATGTGACATCCTCATGATGGCAAAGGACTAAGCAGACTTCAGGATGTAACATCATTCTGACAAGTGTGCATCCTAAGGATAGACTAACGAATTAGCTTGTCTTAATATTTTTGCAAGTACAATCAATTAATGAGTAAGACTTGTAACTCCTTTCCAACGGCTACAAAGTCTTACCAAGTCAGTGAAGTCAAGGATGCAAGAAGAATACGCATATAGACTTAAAAGCAAGTCAAATTGTAACCGCCAAAGCAATGAATGAAAGGCGAGAAAGAAGGAAACTGATGTCCAACGTCTATATCTGTTGAAATATCCTCAGCAACTACTTGAAACTGCCCAGAGGATCATTGAAGACAACGGATATTATAGGATCTTCTTATTATTGTCATGTAAACTATAAATAGGGGTATGATGAACAAACATAAGACACTTCTAACTTGCCTAATACTTTGGAACACACCTGATCCATTCTCTCGACACACACATCCCTAGACAATCATTGTAATCATAGATTGTTCATTATACTTTCAAAGTTGTAACACCATTTTACCATTTTAATATTAACAAACAAAGCCAGGAGCCTAGACTCCTCCCGAGGTTTTATGTCGGAGATCATCAATTGATCAAGGGCTTTCCTCGTACATCGTGTGTCGTCCCCTCATTGCTTTACATACATATTCATCTATTTTCACTTATTTTACGATTCTGATATACAGTTACATCCTCAGGATTTAACTGCCCTTCCTAAACGATATCCTTGCCATCCTCAACATAGTTGTCACATTATCATTGGGTGGTCATTATAAATCACTTTCTTGAAAATATAACTAAGCTTTTGATATATTTCACGCATCTAGCACCCTACCTCACATTAACTAATTTGGAAAACAAAATTATTTCTAGTAGGTAATTTTTGACCAAAACAATTTGGCGCCCATCGTGGGGCAAGTGATGCTATTTTTAACAAAAACTTGTTAAAACTCCTTACCAATCAATTCATTTCAAAAATCTTGACAACTATGGCCTCAAACCCAAAATTTGTATCTTCTTCCACACCATCTACAACCTCTGCTAGAAATATGACTCTACCACCTCCTCCTACCTTTCCCAAGAGTTCTGTTTAAATCACTAGGAGTGTTGCTCCTAATACTGCTAGATCTGGGATGGCAACATCTGGATCCACTCCTCCTATTTTCGTGTCAAATGATGAGCTCCTTTCCATGTTTGAAATGGTGAAGGATCAAATAAAGCAACAGCAGGATACCAACCAGATACTGATGAGAGAAATTCAATCTCTCAAAACATCCTCAAAGAGACCGGCTGAAGACATGGGGACACCATTGCAGCCTAGAGTGTTGGATTTCAATTCTAGCATCTCTGGGGGCATTCATCAAGGAGATTTCATACCTATGAGGGTAGCCAACCCCCTAGTCTTCTAAGCATTCCATCTTCAGGATGGTACTGCAAAATTCTCAGGATGGACTATTACTAGACCATGATTAGTAAAAATATAATCGATTGAAATAGATAAAGGATAAGTACTTACATATGGAGATGATTCATCTCTGTCAGCATTCACCTTTGTCTTACCGGTAATTCGAACCATGGTTTCTCTTCCAAAGAGATCAGTCACTTGAGTCTTCATATATGATAGCATTTTAAGTGAATTGCATTCCAGGATCTTGGTAGAATTTCGTCTTCCATAGTCATAATCGATCAAGTAGGGTCCTTCCTACTTATTAGGAGCTATCTTCCCATCACTTGGCTTGGTGGTATTTTGGAAGGCTTTTCTTAAGACCAAATCTCCCACCTGGAATCTTCTTATCCTTATATTCTTGTTTTGGTTATCCTTTGTTGATAAGGTGCCATCCTTAATCTGGCTGTATCCCTAACTTCATCCACTGTTTCAAGATCTTGAAGCAATACTTCTGAATTGGTAGTTGCATCGTGAAGATATCTTCTTGCTGTAGGCATTACCATCTTGGTTGGGAGCATGGCTTCTATTCCAAAGACCAAGGAGAAAGGTGTTCGGCCAGTTGCATTCTTGAAAGTGGTTTTCCTCTACCCATTTTCCTTTCTTTTCTCCAAGCCTCTTCTTCAAGTTGTTGATGATGATCTTATTAGAGGATTCTATTTGTCCATTAGCTTGAGGATGGACAGGTGTTGATGTTATCATTTTGATTCCGAGTAGTTAGAACAGTGTTATCCTTAGGATGTATAGTGCTATCTTCAGGATGCACAGTGTTATCCTCAGGATGCAGTTCTACAGTATGTGACTTCAGGATGCAGTTCTAAATTTGCCAAGGCATCAGCTGCAGCATTTTCTTCCCTAAGTACCCGTGTTAATGTAAATTCTGCAAAACAAGATGCTAATTTCTTGACTATTTCAAGATATTCAACTAATTTTTTACCTTTGACTGCATAAGATCCGTTAAAATGGTTAGCAATTAATAAGGAATCAACAAACACTTCTAAATTTGAAACATGCATATCCTTAGCAAGTTGTAAACCAGCAATGAGAGCTTCATATTCAGCCTCATTATTGGTTGTCTGAAATGCACATCTAATAGCATGGGGTATTTTGTCCCCTTGTGGCGATTTTAGTAGTAATCCTAACCATGTGCCTCTCATATTTGAAGCACCATCAGTATGTAAAATCCATTTTCCTAAGTTTTCGTTCAATTGTTGTACTTCAGATTCTACTTCACTTAGGATGTCACTACTGAAATCAGCCACAAAATCAGCTAGAGCCTGTGATTTGATTGCATTTCCAGGCTCATATACCAAGTCAAAAGCACTTAATTTCACAGACCATTCTGCCCTTCTTCCTGACATTTCTGGTTTTCTAAGCATATTTTTAATAGGGTAATTAGTTTGGACATGTTTCCTATGTGTTTCAAAATAATGCCTTAACTTGGTAGATGCCATAATCAAAGCTAAAATAAGTTTTTCAAGATGTGAGTACCTTACTTTAGCATCCAGTAGAGTTTTACTTACATAATAGATAGGATGTTGTTCCCCCTCGAAGTCTCTTACCAATACTGCACTTATAGCATTCTCAGAAACTGCAAGGTATAGTTTCAGAGGTTCTCCATCCTCAGGCTTCATTAGGAGTGGAGCTGCTGCTAGATACTCTTTCAGCTTCTTCAATGCTTCCTCATGTCTCTGTCCCCAGTCGAATTTGTTATTCTTCTTCAGGATGTCGTAGAATTCCTTGCATTTCTCTGAGGATTTCGAGATGAATCTATTCAGGGCTGCTATCCTGCCAGTCAGCCTTTGCACATCCTTAATATTTCTTGGGGATTTGAGATCAAGGATGGCCTTTATTTGTTCAGGGCTGGCTTCTATCCCTCTTTTAGTTACTGAGTATCCTAGAAATTCGCCAGTACCGACTCCAAAGTTGCACTTCGCAGGATTCAACTTTATATTATAAGCATCCAGGATGTCAGAGGCTTCTTTGAGATCATGAAGATGGTCTTCAGCTTTCTTGGACTTTACTACCATGTCATCGATGTAAACTTACATTGTGTCCCCAATCTTTTCTTTGGACATCATGTTGACCAACCTTTGGCATGTTGCACCTGCATTAAAAGTAAAATTAGAGATTGTTCAATATCATTAGGAATGTTCTTACCGATCTGCACAGTGATATCGTTGTTGTTTTCATCGAGGCAGACTGATTTGACATCTTGGTCAGTATGTGCTTAAACATCTTGAGGATGGCACCGTCCATCTTGCTGTAATTGTTGTGCTTCTTGCTGAAGCTTTCATCGACGTCATGTAGCAATCCTTGGCTTCCATCATGGTGAGGCTCTAGAACGTTTTCTCGATCTTCTTCTTCAAAGCTAATCACTTTTGCAAATGCCAGCATCTTTGGATGGAGATGTTGCCCTTTCTGGGATGCTAGTGCTATCCTGGATCTTTGACTTCTTTCTTCCTAGCAAGTCCTTAAGATGGCCTTTGCTTAGAAGATATGCTATTTCTTTCCTCAAGGCAATACAATCTTCAGTGATGTGACCAAAATCTTCATGGAAAGCACACCATTTGGATTTGTCTTTCCATCCTGACTTGTTATCTTTCCTTGGCCATCTTGCTTTGTCTCCAAGATTCTTCATAGCGTACATTAAACCTGTTACATCCACAGAAAAAACAATAGTCCGAAAGTTTAGGGTAATCCTCTTCATCGTCATCCTCAACCATATTGACCTTTTTACTATCAGGTCTAGCATATGGTTTAGGGTAATCCTCTTCATCGTCAACCCCTGGCTTCGTCCTAAACCAGGACCCATCCACCAGGGGTCAACATCTAAGGTCAAGGTCAGGTCAAAGATTTGGGGCTTCGTCTTGAAAACCAAGATCCCTCCACCCCAAACCTTTCATTGTTCATACATACAAAAAATAAATTGTCTGAAATTGTTCACAAACCATCACCACATAAACTACCACAAAAATTCTAAAAAAGTGGGCTCAGGCCTAGTCTTTACATCCTTCATTGCCCACTTGAAACTCCTTGGTTACAGCAGCTTCCTCCACCACAGGCTCCTTGGATGCATCCTCAGGATCAGCATCAGGGATTGACTCGTACACCACCTCTTTTCCTCCCAAGCTTCTTATCTTCTCCTACCATGCTTCGATGTCCCAATCCTCTTGTTTGACGTTTGGATCTCTAGCGTGAAAAGCCATCTTCACCCTAGCTTGGAGAACGGAAACTGTGGCAGATGTCACAAGCCCTTGCCTATACTCCTCCATCTCCTTCTCATGCACCTGCAATGCCTTGGCCTGCTCGCCCTTCACCAGTTTAAGCTCAATTTTCACCATACCAAGCTCCTTCTCAAGATGCTTCTCTTGTCTTGAGCAGCCTTCTTGGCATCCTCCAGCTTGTTCTTGGTGCTGTTCATTTCAATAGCTACCTGAAACTAATAAGTTACATTATTATTAATTTTTACATTATTATTATATAATAACAATGACAAACTCTTTACCTGAAGTTCCATTGTAAAGTTGAGAACATGAAAATGAATAACAGTGGAATTGGAATTGTTGGAATTGGAATTGGAATGAAGTTAGTAATAAGGGAGGGAAGGACGGAAATATGGTTTTACTTTTGGTTTTATGGAGGGAAATGTTTTAAGCTTTCCACGCTACTAAAGGGAATAGGCCGAATCCGTTTGGGAACGCTCGGCTGACGAGTTCACATTCAAATAGTAGGACGGGGAGTGCGCAGTCTGGTAGTTCAGTTGAGGTGTCGGGTGCGTTATAGGGAGTGGACAAACGAGGCCTAAGGTGAATCCGTTCGGTGATGCTAAACCTAGAGAGGTTTTGCTTCATGAGAAAGGTGTGGATTATCGGAAGATTGATTTTAGGAATTGTTTGAGAATATATTTTCTGATTAAAGGATCCATAACTAAACAATTATTTGGAATGTTCCTGATCATTACAGAAGTGGAACGATTATCCATTGGTATAGAATAATAATAATATTGTGTGTGGGGTGGGTGTTGGTGGTGTGGGTTTTTATAATGTGTCTGAATAGTGATGGATGTATGATGGGGATAAACCGTTGGGAACAGTAACAATCGCTTTACAATGCCGAAACGACTATTATCAATCTGGTTTACGAGGAACAGGTTGAAGGTGTGTGTTGTATGTATAGAATGGTGAATTATTGTAGTGTGTTAGGTATATGATGGAAGGGTTTGAACAAAAATAGAAGTCCTTCTTTAATGTTCTTTATAATTTAAAGTAACTAGGTTGCAAAGGAACTTCAGGTCATCCAGACGTTTGTCAAAAGAATTTTGTACTATGCATTCTCACACAATGTCCAACAACTGATTTTTACTTACTTGCATGAACAGTTGTTTGGAATTGTTTGGTGATGTAAAACCAAGTCACACATGTACTAAGTTTAATTTCGGAGAAGAAAAAAGAACATACTTGAAATCAATGAGAAGGTAAACAAAAACGTCTAATTTTCATCCGTTTATTAGCGTCGATCCGACTGTTGATTTCTTTCCGCAACTAGTACAACGAACTCTGTATGGGTTGCTTGTTAGCGCCGATCCGACTGTTGATTTCTTTCCATTTTTACAATAATTATATTAAAAAATAAAAAAAAACACTTCAAAACACAAAAAAAAAAAAAAAAAAAAAAAAAAAAAAACCAAAATCACCCTCTGATCCAAAGCGCCTCGCTTTGGCCATAGCAAGGCGCTTTGGTCTTACTTTTTCAGTTTTTGCTGACCTCGTACTGATGTCGATGAAAAGGGAGCCAAGCGTCTCACTTTGATCAAAACGAGATGCTTTAAAGGGGTAAAAGTAGAACCAATAAGGTTTTATTATAACCACCTTAATAATAATTAATTGCCTTTGTTTCCTTTAGACTATTTATAAGACGTTTAAGTTTCATGATGTGGTTGTATGTTACGCTGTAGGACTTGCACACTGGTCCTCTGTATAGAGCCACCGAGATCACGGAATATCTCACGACAAAGATAAGAGGTAAGGCATCTGAATGCCACGTTGACAGATGGGACCCACGTGTCGGCTCCAGATTTGATTGAGACTGATAGAAGCCAATTAGAGGAGGCTAATCTCCCAAGATAGATAACCCTTAGAGGGGGTCAAGCTCCAAGAATTAGATGAAGAAGACTAGAACTTTATAATATTTTTTCTCTGCATAACCTTTAATTGAAATTACAATGCATTTAAATAGAAAGGAACCTACACTACATGCATAACCTACACTAGATGCACTTTATTAGGAAAACATGTAAACATGGGTAAGGGCTATTCCCCACTACTCCTAAATGCACTTGTAAATCTTCTCTATGAATCTTGACACGTATCATTCCCGCGCGCCTCAAAACGTTCTTGTCCTCAAGAACGAAACGATGTCGCCACGGTGGTCTCCATTCACGTCTTTTGATTGCCTTCGGAGCCTTGTTGTTCAAGGGCAAGAACCGGATGTTGTGGTTGCCATGTTTGGTGGGTGTGCGTGTGGGTTTAGGGGTTGGTTTGGTGTGTTGAAAGGTGACATGTGAGGTTGATTTTGGTACTGATTTGGTGGCGGGTTTGGGTGAGATTTGTGGTGCGGACGATGTGGTCAAAGAGGGTTGTTTGGGTTTGGTTTTGTAGGTCGTTTGTTGGTGCCGAATGGTGCGTTTTTTGGATGCGGATGAGGATATTTGATGTAAGAATGGTTTCGGGGCAAATGGTTTGGGCGGCGGTCTAGGAAGTTGTAGTCGAGCGGGTAGTGGAGGTGGTGGAGGTAGACCACGGCTAGCGGTATACTCTTCAAGGCTTTTTTGGTTTTTCTCGATAGTATTCCATAATTCGTCAAGCAACAACTGGATTTTAGAGGTCATGATGGAGGTGAATTCGTGAATGAAAGCACCAAATGATAGAAGCCAATTAGAGGAGGCTAATCTCCCAAGATAGATAACCCTTAGAGGGGGTCAAGCTCCAAGAATTAGATGAAGAAGACTAGAACTTTATAATATTTTTTCTCTGCATAACCTTTAATTGAAATTACAATGCATTTAAATAGAAAGGAACCTACACTACATGCATAACCTACACTAGATGCACTTTATTAGGAAAACATGTAAACATGGGTAAGGGCTATTCCCCACTACTCCTAAATGCACTTGTAAATCTTCTCTATGAATCTTGACACGTATCAGAGACACGTGAATAGGGGCTTGGGTTGTTACGTGGACGGTGTTTCTCGTACCATTTCTAAAAAGATAGTGAAAACACTTTGTACGGAACGGTTTAGATTAGATCTCCATCTTAGATTTACGTTTGAGCACATAATAAATCAATTGTAAAAAAAAACACACATAACAAATAAGAGGTGTTAAAAAAATTCAAATCCGAAATCCGAAATCCGTATCTGTATTATCCGAAATTTTGGATTTTTCAATTTTTAGAAATAATTCGGAATTTCGGATTCGGATTCGGAATTTCGGATTCGGATTCGGATACGGATCCTATTTTTAAAAAAAATTTGGATACTCAGATTATCCGAATTCGAAATATTAAAAAAATATTTTTATTTATATGTAAGATTGTATATATACTATATATTTAATCTATTCCAAGTTAACCCTAACCCTAAACTAACTTAATACGCCTTTCTCGAATCAAAATATTAAAATATACCTATTAATGTTTGTTTAAATAAGGTTCGGTTTTAAACTTTTAGCATAACAGGAATGGTTTTGTTTTTTTAAGTTTCGGATTATCCGAATCCGGATCCGAAATTTCGAATTATCCAATTTTCAGATAATTTTACTTTGAACACCTCTACAAATAACATCATTTGCTGATAAAAAATATTCATAATAATTGTAACTGTATACAATATTAATTAAGGGTGCAAACAAGCCAAGCCGAGCCCGAGCTTGATCAGGCTCGAGCTTTGTTTTCAAAGCTCGAGCTCGGCGCGTTGACAATTTGTCAAGCTCGAGCTTGGCTTGGGCTCGGCTCGTTTAATATCAATTAGTTAATACAATGAATGAAAATAACAAAAATAATAGTTCATTTAGGCTTGTAAGCTCGAGCTTGGGGCTCGTTTACTAAAAAACTTTAAATGAGTGATAAATATTATTAAATATTAAAAAAAAACTAATATTACACTAGGCTCGAGCTCTGGCTCGATAAATAAACGAGCTTTGTTTTAGGCTCAAGCTCGGCTCGTTTCAAACTTTTTATTGAGCAGAGGCGCAGAGCTCAAGTTACTCGCGAGCGACTCGGCTCGTTTGCACCCCTATTATTAATTCTTTGCAATTTTTTTCCAATCGACTTTAACAATTCTGAATTACGATAATTGTATTCTGTTTTAATGTCAATGTTAAATAATCCGTTTGTAATTTAGTTTATTTGTATTCTTTTGAACGACCAACTAAATATATACCACCCCGAACACTCAGTGGGTTAGCACTGACAAGCCCACGTCCACCAACCACTAATTTGGGGGAAAAATCATTGCCCGAATGCCCACTGCGGTAAAAGCTCTCTAGATCGGATTCAAACTTAAGACTAAATAAGATCAAGCTCTTATCTTTATTTCCCTATGTCACTATGATTGCAACCCATTTTTAAAAACTAGAAAAATATCAAAGACGCTTCGATAGCGTTGTAAACCTAAACATCATATCATATTTAAGAATAGTATTGACCACGATTTCCCTTTTTTTTTTAAGAGAGCTAACTCATACACCTTCTAAACTCACATCTATATCTAGGGATGTGCAAAGAGTCAGAACTGGTCCTTTTGGAGTTGGACCCGCTACAACCGGTACCTTTTTACTTGTTAAAGTGAGAACCACGAAGTACGAACCAACCATTTTATGTGGGCCCGATTCCGAATCGAAAAGGGTCTAATGGATCTATTACGTGGGTCTGATGAGCAATAACAAAATTTTATTAAGTCTTGTGAATCGTATCGTAATAAACTAAAGACTAGGGTTGTAAACAAACCAAACGTTCGGCGAACAGTTTGTGAACTGTTCGGTGGGAAGTTCGTTTGCGTTCGTTCGTTTAATAAACGAACGAACAAGAACAGATGTCATGTTCGTTCATTTACGTTCGTGAACGTTCAGTAACATGTTCGTTTATTTTTTTGCATTCGATAGTTCATTAGTGATTTTAATTTTTTTATATTTAATTTAAGTACTTCAAATTTCCTAGTGATAGATTATTTAATATATATTAGTTTATCACATGTTAATATTACTTTAACTATTCAAATTAATTGTTATTTTTGGTGGATTAAACGAGGATTTCAAGTTTAATACGATACCTTTGTGTTTTTATAAGACATTATGTGATCAATATTATTTTAAGTATATTTGGGTAATTGGATTAGTATATTTTGGGCGGACAATGTTAGCGATGAAAAATGATAATTTTTGGAATTTAATGTGTTAGTTTGTTCTCGATTTTATTCAGTAATGCCTACTTGTGTTCGTTTAGATTCATTTGTGTTTGTTTGTGTTCGCTTTTGTCCGCCACCTAAATTTAGCAAATAAATACAAATGAACACGACCAGATATCTCGTTCAGTAGGTGTTCATGAACAGTTCGTGAACACATTATTTCCTTAACAAACAAACACGAGCAAAAAATCTCGTCCAGTAAGTGTTCATGAACAGTTTATAAACACGTTATTTCCTTAACAAACGAACACGAACAAGACCTTGTTCGTGTTCGTTTGGTTCGTTTACAGCCCTACTAAAGAATGTTTTAATAAAATCTTAGGGTGCACAAAACAACATGAAAAATTTCCATAAGAGTGGTAGCTTCAATCTAACGATTGATGCTAAGGTTGCAGAAATTGCGTATACAATGTAAGGAACCTTAATGGTGTCCTTAGATAATCTTTAGGATACTAAAACTTCAAAGCCAATTTTAATCATATGGAAGGAAACTCAAAGGATCTTGATTATAACGGTTCTTATGGTTCTATTTTATAAAACTCAAAACGTATCATGCATTTTGAAAGATCAATCGCGTTACTACTAAGTTATAAGGACGCTAGCTAGGCGTGTGAACTTAACTAATACGATACCACGTATGAACCGCCCAACGAACTGCCACATTCATGGCTAATTGAATTGCCGATCCACGACTAGCTGAACTGCCGACCCACGGCTAACTGGACTGTCGAACCACGGCTAACTGAACTGCTGATCCACGACTAAATGAATTGGGACTTACACGAATCGTATAGTAAACACAAGATAACACTAGTATAATATGATCTTTATAAATACAAGTACGTAGCATGTTTCTCCCTCGAAAACAAAAACACTGAAAGAAGGGCCGTGAAACTCACCTTAGACTGTGTCTTCTAATTAATAGAATATCCGACATGAACTGATAGTCCCAACTACTGGCGACCTATCATAATCTACGTATAAGTGTTTTGACTAATAACCCGTAGGCTAACTAGTCCCCGATTGTCCAGATCATGACCACGTGTGTTTTGAAAATGTGTTTGAACGTTGACCCGACACACCAGACAGACCCGACATCCCGTTGGTGACCCGTTACACTAGTTGATCAGGTACATATAGTTTACACACAAGAATTACACATAAAGCACTTAGTTTGCATCAAAATTCCATTTCTGCAGTCGAAAGATCGAATGAAAATCTGTAAACTGAACTGAAGGGTCGAATGGGTGGAAAAATGTGACAACCGGCAAAATTAAGGTAATTCCGTACTATCTAATTATTCGTAATTAACGTAATTAAGTGCGATTTTGAGCTAATTATTTTAACTAAGCCTTAGAGAATAGCGAATTCCCCATAAGATGCATAGGAATGCACATGTTTAATGTTAAAGCATGACGAAATCGCGTGCAAATAAACTTGTCCGGAACGGACGTTAGTGATTACCCGATAACGATTAATTAACCGAAAACAATTCTGAACACCCTGGATATGAAATAAAGGGAATTTTCATGAAATATTATGTGTTTTGGAACTCCAAAACCAAAAATGCGGAAACTCCAAACACAAATCTCCCGGTAATGAATAAAGTTTGCGTATCGCACCCGATACGCGCGAAACTTATAAATTCACCCAATGAAAGCCTAAATAACTTACCAATGCCTAAAATAACTCATGTTTAAGGGTAATTGGGATTCAATTATATGTCCAGAATAGATTGTAATAAACGAGCGATTAAAACCCGAAAAACCCTAACCGAAGTAGTTGATAATTAACTTGAAATTATATATATATATATATATATATATATACACACACAATTAGTAAGATTCTTTGTGAGTAGACTTGTACTGTTTCTCTCAATACAACCGATCGAAGCGTCTTCTAGGTCATCGTACAGGTGCTTTATGCAGGCCAGTTACCTGCTGAACCGGTATCTGCCTTTACCCTCTACATCTGTTCTTCTCCATCTCTGTACCTCCATAAATCAAAGTCCTCTAATGCTCTCCTTTATGAAGCGTTTGTTTCCCTCCACCTGGTCGTCTGCCTTGCTTTAGGTCGACACAACGCCGCCTTCCTGCTTCTCTTAGCAGTTGCTTCTTGCTGGCTGTCTAATGAGCCCTGATATTGCTCAGGGTTACAGGTTGTCTCTGTTGCCGGTTTCATTTATGAAACCCTAGGTGGTGGCGGTCAGAGCGACGGTATTCGACAACTCAACGCCGAGCTTTGTATTGTGGGGGGGGGGGTGAACTCGAAAAACGACGCACGTGATGCTTCGACAGAGGGAGAGATGAAATCGTTGCTTTCTAGGTACCTATATTTTGGGGGTTTTTAGACCCCATTTTTGGGGTTCTTCTATTCCGGTTATTACGATGTATACGCCAGGAACGAGCCATTGCCGGCATCCGGTTCGTCCGACAACCGTCTTAGGCAGCGGTGGTACAACCGCCCACGCTCAGCTCCCTGATGGTGGCAATCTTTTGCTTAACAGGTATGTTGGGTCGATGATGAGTTGTTGTCTTTGTTGTAAAACCTTACTTTCCGGTATCATCTCTGATGTTGTTCTACTCTATGATGGGGGTGTAAGCCATAATTTATTGGGATACTTTGACCCTTGGAGACTGTCGTAGTATGTAAGAGGCATGCCTTAAGGCCATCTTATATGGCTGGATGTCTACTGATAATTGTGGTATTTATTGCGCGTTCGGGCAACGATGACAACATCAGTTTTCCATAGCTATGGCGCTTGCTATTGGCTTTGCATACTGGCTGTGAAGGCGATGCCAATAGTAATGCATTGACAACGCAACCAGCTGATATCTTGCCATATTGCGTATACGCTTTGCTTTTCGTCGATGTCCCCGCCAGCAGTGTTTTTTCAGGTGTTGTTTGCGCTGAGTGTAAACCTTTTATTTTTGGGGTGATATGTGATGTTTTTGTTGATTACAATGATGGTGGCTATGATGAGTTACAAATGTTTTCCGACTATAGATGAAAGTGATGCTGCAAGGAGGTTGGATGGTGGGTTTAGACCTGCAACCCACCTTGCGAGCATCTTATTTTGCCAACTCCGAGCCACGTAGTTTTACTTTACTTTATAAACCAAGACTTGAGGCTCTTTATGATGGCTGAATGAGCTTCTTTGGCTGCTTGGTAGAAAAAAGAGAACAACACTACTCTTAGGTTAGCTGACTTTTTTTGGGCAACTTAATTGTGTTATTTGGGGGTTTCATTGCTGGTATTTGGCGTAGGGATTGCGTTTGCAGCTACTTGGCTATGATGATTGTGTGTCCAATGCTGATGTCGACTGTGATGGTGCTACGCTAACGCAACCGGTTGACCTATCATTGCGCGCCTGAGCCTTTATACATTATATAAAGATACTTTGTCCCGTGCGGTTAGTGTTCTGCTTTGTTGGTGCCTTTTTGGTTTAATATCATTTGCATCCAGTGTCTATCTGTCGTGAATCTCCAAATTTTGTCGATAAAGGTACATGATTTTTTAGTTTTTAGGTGTTGGGTTGCTTTTTGCAATGTTAAATTTTATATTATGAGCAAGTATTATGATGGTATGCTATGTGGGTACTCTTTCTTGATTTCTTTAGTTGCTTCTTTAATGTGCCTTTTTTTGGTGAGCACCAACTGTTTGATGCAATTCCCCAATGAGAGTGAAGCTTTTAAAAACAATACTTTCATGTATGGTTTTGATTATATTTCTTTTGTTAATTGATTTGATGTCTTGCTGTTTTACTTTAGTTGTCATGTTAGTGTTTGTATCGGCTACTTATTGTTCACTTATACGACTGAATGACCGTTAAACATGTGTAGCAACCCGTGCTCCAATATTTGTTAGTTGATTTTCTATCGATGCGTAGAAATTGCGTTTGCACGTATTTGGCTATGATGATTGCGTGTCCAATGCTGATGTCGACTGTGATGGCGCTACGCTAACGTAACCGGTTGACCTATCATTGCGCGCCTGAGCCTTTATGCGTTATATAAAGATATTTTGTACCAGACCGTTAGTGCTCTGCTTTGTACCAGCCTTTTTGGTTAAATACCATATTTGCGTTACGCGCTACGTCCATGTAGGACGCAGTAACCCGTTTGCCCCCGCCGCGGCAACGCGCGACAGGTATAAACCTAGTTAGAAGATATTTAGCAAAAGTGATGGGCCCCACTAGCTACAAAGTGGCCAGCCTACTAAGGCTTGCACAAGCCACCCTAATGACTTCCAAAAATTGGCAAAAAGATTATGGGACAAGCATGCTACCTTATGTCTAATCCTAGCACAAAAGCATGCTTAAAAATATCTTTCACACACGTTATATTATCACCATTTCAACAACAAAAACTCATCCATATCCAACCCCAAACTCATGGCCAACCTCAAGAACAACATAATTCCTTTTGTTTTCTATCAAACACTACCTAAATTGACTCCATTTCCATATCCTAATCAAATGTGTACAAGAAGCTAGGATCTTAACCATAGGAAGACACACTTAAGCCCTATTTACACTTGATTTTGAGTCTTCCCTAGCTTTGTGCTAGTTGTAAGTTTCTTAATCTTGCTTCTTGTTTATCTTTGTTTTTAATTAACATGTGTTAGAAGCAAGTTGCACATGGGTTAGGATAATAAACTTTCACATAATGAAACATATGATTAACAAGACTAAAATGGGAATGTTAAAACCTTCATATGGGCCATGAGTTGTCACAAGATTATCAATGTTTTTGTTAGTTTAAAAGTTAACATAATCTTACACATGTTAAAGGTTTTAGCATAATGTTTAACTAAGCTTTTGATCATGAGATAATATATGTTTTTACAAGTTTAACAAAGATTTATAACAATGTCCATATGGCCGAAAGTTTTACAAGAAAATGTTAGTGTTTTTATAGTTTTTACAAGTTCACATACACATGTGTTAGAAGATGTTTTGGGTGATGTTCATAAAAATAACTTGAACATGTTTAAAAGTGGTTTTGACCATCATAATATAACCATCTAAAACATAATAACATGATGGAACTTAAAAATATTACAAGATCTAAAAACTACATCTTTAAAGACACTAAGTTTAAAACTCCAAAAATGGACATATTGGACATCATGGACTTAACACACCAAATCCACATATTATTAACCTTAATAAGACTATATTGAACTATTATTAGTGTTAGAACATAATAATAATTCATAACAAAGTTGATAAAAACAAGTTTACTAGTTTAGTGTAAAATTGTCACTTTTAAAAGATCTAGGTAGAAAAAGTCACTTTTTGAAAGTTTAAGGTATTATTTTGTAACTTTAAAAGTTAAGGGGTATAATATGACATTCTAGAAACTTAGATCTAAAAATGTGACTTTAAAAAGTTAGGTGTTAAAAATGGTAGATGTTAACTTTCCAAGGTTGTTTTGTAAAAAGTTAGTAAACTTACGAAAATGTATTTTTGCAATAAAATGTATTTTTTTTTTATAAAATGAGGTTTTATAAAAATATAGATTACCAAACATGTTATAATAATATAAAAACAAAGGTTTTTATAAAAATTTAGTAACTTAAAGACTTGGTAAAGTTTTGTGAAAAAAATGAACACGTTTGCATATATGAGAATACAAAAGTGTTGGAGTATTTTGTTATAAATAATCAAGTCTTGTTTTGAAAATAGAAATGTTATTTATAAAGTTTCCAAGTAAAATATGTAGAAATTGAAGGTTGATTAATTTCAAGAAAACATATTGTTGGGAACTTAGGAAAAATAACAAAAGTATATATTTTGGAAGTAGGAAAAATAATATTTCGACGACAAGTATTTAGTGCTATAAAAATATATATAAACAACTTGTATTATTCGGGACATGAAAATATATAAATACAAGTAATAATTGTGACGTATTTATATCACGGCGTGTTAACAGACGAAATGTAAAACGGACGAATAAGTATATATTGTATAACTTCCTACAAGATACCTATATATGTTATTGCGTCTAAATATGGAAATGAAAACATATATTTTATGAACTAAAATATATAACTTGGGTGAAAATACATGACACTTTCCTAAGTGTTTAAAATATATTCATGGGGGAAATAACGTAAAAATTCTACGAGATTTCACGTTTAAAACAAGTCTTCGAGCTTGACAATATAAATATGTTATCGAGTTGACAAGATCCTAGTATATTTGTTTAATGGGAAAGTAAATATATGGTAAAGTGAGTCGAGTCGAGTGTTGGAAATGTAACATCGATCAACAAGATCCTAGTATAACTATTTAATGGGAAAATAATTATACGGTAAGGTGAGTCGAGTTGATAATGAAGTAAAACAAGTTAATTAATACAAGAGTATAAGTGTAACTTATATCAAGGGTAATCCATCACCAACGAACCTAGGATACACGTTTAATTAAACGGGGAATTGAACTAAATAGTGGTGTTAGGAGTTGGGCGTACAACTTGCCGAAACACACGTGCTATAGACTTAGTGATTTATATGTCTAGGACATTGTAGGTGTTAGAACCCGGACGAGCTATTCTCTTTATTGGATTTTCTTACATGGCTTGAGGTGAGTTTCACGGCCCCATTTTACTATTTTTACTTTTCGGGGGAAAGATATGTTAGGGAAATATGTGATATGTCGAATACTTGAGTTTGTTGTTCACCACTTGGGGTGAGTTATCGTTACTGTAACCATTTATTCG
Source organism: Ambrosia x helenae (assembly GCA_030844895.1). Classification (NCBI taxonomy): domain Eukaryota; kingdom Viridiplantae; phylum Streptophyta; class Magnoliopsida; order Asterales; family Asteraceae; genus Ambrosia; species Ambrosia x helenae. The sequence goes on along the minus strand of CM061230.1, from coordinate 100,130,576 downwards.
TATGTATGTATGAAATCGAAAACCAAAGGAATATTTGGATAGTACTATTGGTGCCTGACAAGGCCCACCCCTAATCGATAGCGTCGATTTATGCAACTGTGTATGCCAGGGGTGCACGTATTCTGAACTAAGTTGTTATTTTCTGAGAAACAACTATGAGCGAGGCATTATTAGTCTTGGTTTGGTTATGGGCTTAAGTAGATTGCAGGAACTTGCAACTCCTATAATAGTCACTACTTGTGTTTATTTCCCAAAAATCTTGTTGTTAAAATGTTTTGTAAATTAAAACCTGTGAACTCACCAATATTTATATATTGGCGATTTTTAACATATCTTTCAGGTAACTAATTTGTTGGAAGTCTACATGGCTAGGAACGGGCGGGGATCTCATAAGACGTCGGATTTTTGATGGGGTTTTACCTTTATTTTCCATGGGTTGGAATATAATAGTGAAACCTATACTTTTGGGTTTTAAACTATGTTGTTTTATGAATGTACGAACATGAAACTACTTTCGACGTTAAAATAAATGATCATTTTCTTAATTACTTATGGTTAGTGTTAATCTTGGTTTTATACTCTTCGAACGTCGCACCACGTGTTTCCGCCATTGGCATGGTGTGACAAAAAAAAGTTTGGTTCGACCTCTATGCACTTGGTTCGACCCCATGCTAGGTCGAATCAAGTTTTGGTTCGACCCTATGTCTGCAGAATTCGTTTAAACGCACCAAATCTCATCAAAACAGTCCGAAAACATCATGAAACATCATAAATCACAGCAGTTGATATTATCTAGTCTATCCCCATAAAACTCTACCATTCATTCCCCGAAATATGTCCATTTCAAGAAGAAATCACAACTTACCCAAAATAGTAAATTATGGAAATGTCACATCAATGCATGTAATCCTTACCCAAAATGAAAACTTATCAATTTTAACTTTATGAACAAATTACTATGCACAGATTAATCATGTATAGCAAACCCCTAATCATATCATCATCAATACTAACAAGTTCAAACCCTAGATCTAGCATAAAACCCCTAAAATGGGTGAAACCTCAGCAATCATCAATTACACCCTATAATAACCATAAATCATCATCTAATACAGTCCTAAATCATTAACATATCATCTATTCATCATTCAAACATCATATAACACATAATAACTCATTTAACATCATTAACATAAGGATTTTTGTATGAAAACTCATAATTAATGAATAGGTTTGGTTTAGAAAGATGTTAGAAAGGTTTTTATTCATAGAAAGTTGCTTGAATCAGATCTGGACACTTAGGGTTTGATAAAGACGAATGAAAAATGATTAAAAAGGTTTTAGATGAAGAACACACCTTGAATATTCTTTTGTTTATGTTGTAGAATGTGTTTTTAGGTTAGGATCTGAAAAATGAGGTCAAAAACTCCTCCTTACAGGTTTGGGGTTGAGAGAGAGCACTTGGAGGTGAATTAGGATTGTGAAATGATGAAAAAGTTGCCAAGTATGGTATTTATAGTCAGTGTTGGTTCGCACCCTCGTATGGTCGAATCAAGGTTCATTCGACCTCCTTAATATTGATTCGACCTCCCTCATGGTCAAACCAAATTCTAGGTATCCAAACCTCTATGAATTCATCATTTTAACCCGTTTTAATACATGTTAACACATCCTAACACATGAATATGCAATTCTAACATATGTTAATTATATCTTAATCATATAAACACGTATTCCCACATTGTATACCATATATATATAACACTTCAAACTCGATACTTAATCCAACTATCTAATTTCACCAACAACGAGACTCACGACTCGTGTGTGCATATGATACCCCCAATGATCCTCTGAATTATTGAACCCTGGACACCACGTAAGTGTAAACCGACTCAACTGACCTACTCAAGTATGTTAAGTAAATGTTTTTCACTAAGGTAGACTTACATGTTTGGAAAATATTACCCTGAGTTTGTCGGGTGTCACAGGAAGGTTCTTGTACAAATTGTTATTATCCTATAAATAGCCCTTAATGTGAGAAATGAATTGGGGGGGGGGGGGGTTAGACTTTTTTTTCTATATTTTTAAACATGAATTTTAGTACTGGAATCTAAAAAAAATAGTGTAGAGTAATTACGTAATTACTGCTGGAGAGTAATTACGTAATTACGCTAAAAAGTTTTTTTTTAATTTTTTTATATTATTCATGTAGAAAACATGTTTATGCATATGGCAAAAAAATAAAATAAAATAAAATAAAATAAATTTCCCCTTCGCATCTCATGTTTAGTAGGTTTTTTGTATTTGATCTTTACTCTATTCTATGTAATATCATATCAATTTTCTTCACGAGTATCTTTCTTTATTTTTTATTTTGTTTTGCTTTCACTATGCATCAGTGTGAGCTGACAAGACTTCTAACTGTTGGGCAAACTTAATTAGTCTTGGACTTGATTGTGCTCCATCTTAATCAGATAGGGTTGCTAATAGAGCCAAGAGAAATAAATTCTAAGAAGGGGGCCATGTCGAAGCCTAAAAAGGTTGTTCGAATGTCCAAGTCAGTCTATGTCTAAAACAAGGAGTTAGGTTATGACCCAAAAGGAGGACATTGCACGGCTTCTTGTAATGTCCATAATCATGTATGAGCAAAATGCACAAAGGATATATGAATATTTAGGTCTTATTTGAACGGATCAAAAACATTTTTTAATCATATAAGTTTGTTAAAATTATATTATTTTTCTAGTATTCAAAAGGAAGTGAAGAGTAGAGAAAAAATATGTCACGTAAATTATATGTTATCTAAACTTATGAAACATATGAAGGTTTTATTGTCCTTTTAATAAATCAGCAAATGAATGATGATCGCTGTAAATGTAAAGGACAATGAAAGCTTCTTGTTGGTCCAATAAGAAAATGATGAGGTAAATGAGTATTTAAGTGACCAGAACTCTCGTGGAGGCACCTAACCGTATAAAAAAAACTATAAATTGTGGTACATTGACATTCTTGGAATATAATGTCTTTAGTGATTTGTTGACTAGTGATGATGGAGACAATGGAGTAAAAAAAAGTAATCAAAGTTAAAAGAGAATGGCTTTTTTACCTCTTTACAATTTAGAACATGTATCGTGACTCACCTCTATTCAACACTTTATCCTATAAAAAAGACAATTAGACGCTGATGTGGCATTGGCTAAGGTGTGACTCCTGCTCACTTGATCCTGTTGTAGCCCACCTTGAGCGATAGCTTTATCATGTTTTTTTTTTATTTTGTATTTTTTATGTTTTTTTTATTTTTTTTATAACACTACATTGCATAAATATTAAAATAAACATTACATAAATATTAAAAACCATAAAATAACATCACATAAATAAATATTAGAAACACGATTATTGTTGAAATCATGGTCTCATAGCTTTTCAAACGCAACCTCTGGGCAGTTATCATTATGTATGACACGGTATTGGTTACGGGCCTCTTCAATTGCCTCGTCTTCGTTTAAACCCGAATTGATGTTCAACGCACTCACGAAGAACCGCTCAAATATTGTGCACTTCGTCAGTATAGATACATATTTTTCATATATCGCGTCTCTTGAACGAAAGTTGTCACCCATTTGTTCATGGAATCTAGTCACAACCGCGCTCCAAAAAGTTTTTGTTCCCTCAATTCCTATTTCTTGTATGGAAATATAATTGTTGACCAACGCGAGTTCTTCCTGCATGTTCTAACTTCGTGGTGGCTCACGGTTGTGTGGGGCGGGATTGGATTTGGTTTGCCATTTGAGATCGGTTTGTTGATCGAAGATGGAAATTTTTTTTGTATAAATGTTTGGTAGAAAAAGAGGGTGTTTGACACGCACACACACATATATACACACACAATTTTTTAAACTAATAACCGTTGGCTGCCAGCCAACGGCTATATTTTTGAAATTGTCTTCGTTAGCTCACGCGAGCTAGCTCGCTTGATCTCGCTTTCAGCAACGATCACTTAAGTGTATTATGGACCACGCAATCCATGTGGCAATGTTTGTGGCTCGCGGCAGCACGCTCGCGGACCACAGCACAGAGTCTTATAAAATAGGCTTAAATAATTGATATTCATGGGCTTTTTTTTACCTAATGGAGTCACTCGCAAAACCCATGTATAAAACTATATACGGTCGAAAGATCAATATATTTTGCGGACTCTGTACGTGAAAGGGTAAGTTTGCCCCTGACAACTTCTACATGCACATACGCTATGTACGCTATGTGCATTAGGTTTGTTAGTTCCGGAACTTAAATGAAAGATATGTACGCAAATGAAGTCGATTTATGTTGGAATAGGTGGATTCGAGTTCAAAATCGAATATATGCACCGCACATGCAATGTGAAATAAGAACTTCACATGCATATACGGTGCTCATGTAGTACATAATGGGTTCGGTCGGTATATGTGAACATTTGGAAACTTAATTTAATTTGTATTTTATTTTCTGCTTTAAGAAAGCTTGCATTATTGTAGTATACAATACAAAGGGACTAGAATACAGAAGTTCTACAAGATTCTGTTTAAACGTAATTTTCATTTTACAATCATTCGTGATATTTATGAGGTAAGGAAAAACTTTAACGAATTATATGATTGGAATTTAACTATGTTATATGTCACTGACTCATTGATATTGATTTCACATCCAACCATTAAACTCACGCCCTTCATTAACAAATTGAATTCATTTTATCATTATTTTTTTTACCGGAAAAATGATTTTCATATAAGAGAAATAATTATAATAATAAACACTTTATATTATTTTGAAACACGTTTAGAAAATAACATGCGTCTGCATGTGCATATGGAGCAACCAAGTGACAAAGTTCACACTTTAATTTTTTCTACTAATGACTTCTTAAATGTTATTGATTAATTGTTTTGTTTCTTTTTATACATTAATATAACAAAAGATAGGCAATAATTAACAAAAGTTAATATAAATAAACGACATCAAAGTACAACACGTGCATCTCTAGTCCTCTAGGTATAACTCTTTACACCACCTAGTGGAAATGTGAAATGGGCGGGTATTTTGTCAAAAACGCTCTAAAACGTTGGGTACACCGCCATTTGGGCATTGTGGGTGTTTTTTTGGCTTTGGCATGGAAATTTTAACACTATTTTTGGGTTTGAAAGTTTCTTCTTTTTGAAAGACCAATCAATACCATCCAAGTGAAGTGAAGGGCGTGAAATTAAGCTTCCACTATATCTGGTCTTACAATTAAATAAACATAACTGCCCATTATTTTTAAAAATTGTAACTAGTTTGGAATTAATTCACTAATTAAGGTTAAAAGAGAAGCCCCGACTCTAAAACCATATTAACACATGAAAAAACATATTTGAAACACAAAGCGTACGAAGGAACCTAAACAATTTAAAACAAAAATTACTACAAATATCATAAGACACAAAAACATGAAGAATGTAACATGTAAAGGCCGCCAAAAGTATACGAAAACCTAAGCCAAAAGCAAAGTTTTAAGACAAGTTTGTATCCTTCCTTGAAAAGTCATTAACTTTACTCATACATATCCATGAAATCTTATCCTCAACCACGTTTTCAAAGATGTTCAAGTCTAGTAAATTTTGTCTAATCCACTAATCTCAAATCAGTTTGAATCTACCCATACAATGAATACTACTACAGCCCTAACCGATGATATCGTCATCTTCCCTTACATGTTCAAACCAAATTTTCTCATCTCTTAGTGAAAGTATAATCATATTTTATTACAATAATAATAAAGAAAAAAACACGTATTAGCTTAAAGTGAAAAACACGGTACCCAACAAATCGGAGGAATCACAAAAATGCATAAAGAAACAATGGATGCTCCATACAAAAATGAAACTGTTTGCTTTTTTGTAGTTATATGCTCAAATATCTATAAAATAAGGTCTAGATACGCCCATCACATGCCCCCAATCTTTAATACCTAAAAAAGTATTAATCCACACGTGTCCCCTCCCCTCATCATAGGATCACCCCATTTATAGTATCTTAACTATAATCTTGTTGGATCTCGACACGTGTCGTGCCACCACATCACCGTTATCAACTATTGCACATGCTTGCCTTTTGATTTTGGTTGCTGAATAAATACACCACCAATATTAAATTAAATTCAACCACGGTTAATAATATTGTTTGTCGTATCCACAATAAAACTTGTTGGTTTTGAGGCGTCCATAATTCGGTTGGTCAACCCTTTGGTTCGTCAAGATCGGTTACTTTGACATATGACAGAATTATTGGCTTAGTTCGGGTAAAATCGACAATGAAGAAACTCAAGCGCAGTGCCCGACGTATGATTTGTATTCAAGGAGTCATCAGAGTGTTTAACCGAACTTTTAAAAGGAGCGGTCGGGATTTTTGCCTACAACACCAACTTTTTAAATTTTAAGAGGGGACACCCGCCCACCTTGACTGTAGTGTGGGAACGTCACTGCTCTAGGGCGTATTACAAGGATGCACCATACGAAAAGACTACTAACTAAGTTATGAGCATTCAATTCAATAAGTTTTAAAAATCAAATTCAAATATCTTGTGAAGTTTTAAATACCATGTGATGTCATAAAGAACTTGAAACTTATTGTTTCTATATGTAAAACTTATTTAAAAATAAAATCATAAGCTTTAGATTAGAAATGAACAAGTAAATGAGACTTTTGAAGGAAAAAACAATGAAAATCTGATCCAACCATTGATCTAGTTCTTCGGCTCAACTTGTCGACAGTAAAACTGGTTTAAAAGTTCTCAATCAGCCAGTTATGTAAACAGTACGTTCTTGGTTTGATATTGAAAAACTGCTTCGAACATGACATATCGAATTTGAAGAACATATATTAATTCATTGCAATGTCATTTGACTCGCCCTAAACGTATTGTACTAATTATATTTTACTGAAAACCCCTTTTGTTATATTTTTATGTAAGAAAAAATCAAGGCACTATAATTTAATATATATATATATATATATATGGGAAAGTTAATTTGAGAACACCTATATTTCGTGCGAACCGTGAGAACGGCATCTAAAACCATTCAAATTCAAAATTTCTTTTTACACTTGTATTTATTACTAAAATACAATCTCAAAAATATAATTTACGCGTAAAAATTCAAACGTATACGAAAATAAATTGTTTTTACACATGTGTAAATTTACTGTTTATACATGTGTAAACTGTTTCATTTACACATGTGTAAAAAGTTAATTTTAAAGTGTTTTTGCAAGAAAAGATGAATTATTTGGAAAGAAAATTCGTTTATTAATGTTGTATTTTGATTATAATGAGGTTTGTATTAAAAAAAATTGATTTTGATTGATTTTTTTACTTGTTCTCACGGTTCTCACAATATTTAGCGTTCTCAAGATAACCCTCCCCTATATATATATATAGGGTTAAGATCGTGTGAGAACCACATTGAGTTGTGAGAACTAGAGAACTCTTGTGGACCATTGATCTTATGATCCTATGGTTAAGATTTAATCTTGGTGTCTTTTTTGTCTTTACATGCTAATTAAATAATTATTAGAATATTTTAATACAAAAAGTACATTAAGGGGCATTTTAGTAAAAGAACCATGAAAGAGAAAATAAATAATATAATACTATTTTAATTTTTTATTCAATTATTCAAAAAAACCATTTTTTAAATAAAATCCTGATGAGGATGATCTACCATGATTTACACTGGTGTAATTATTTACACTAGTGTAAACTGGCATACACAAAACTTTTACAAAAATTACGCTGGTATAAAACCGAAACAAACATATGATGAGGATGATTTAAACACTGGTGTAATTATTTACACCAGTGTAACTGGCATACACAAACTTTTACAAAAATTATGCTGGTGTAAAATACCAAACAAAACATATGTTGAGGATGATTTACACTGATGTAATCCACCATGATTTACTCTGGTATAGTTTTTTACACCAATGTAAATCTACCATACACAAACTACTCCAACAAATGCAACCAAAACATTTATAAAAATGTACATTACATCAATGTAATAACCAAACATTTATAAAAAAAAACATACTACACATTATTTAAAAAAAAAAACCTACTGCATCTTCGAATAAGCATCATCATCCATCAAACATCATCTCCTTCACATCAACTCCCTGCCAAAAACCCTGCTACACAAAAACACTAGTGTAAACCCCCCAAAAACAAAACATATATATCACAAACCTTTACAGATTTCATATTTTACACCGGTGTTTTTACATAATAATAATAATAATAATAATAATAATAATAAATATAATAATAATAATAATAATAATAATAACAATAACAGAAATAATAATAATAATAATAACAGAAAAATAATAATAATAATAATAACAGAAAATAATAATAATAATAAAAATAATAACATAAATAAAAATACTAATAATAATAATAACAGAGGGTTAATAAACAGAAAAATAATAATAATAATAATAATAATAATAAATGGGGTACCTGATCGGAAAACACCACCGGAAAACCCCCCACGTTCATCATCGTCCCCCCCGTTCATCACCGTCCTCTGTTTTCAGAAAACACCACCGGAAAAACACCACCGGTCGCCATCATCAACAGATCGTCCCCCCCCCCCCCCGTTCATCACCGTCCTCTGTTTCAGATCTGTTCGTCACCCCTGAAAACCACCGTTTCGGATCTCCGTTTCCCCTTCACCCCCCATTGGAGATCTGTTCAAACCACCCCTGCAAAAAACCACCACAGCCCCCATCCCTCCACCATCATCGACCGCCGTTCAAGCCCCCCGCTGAAAACCCACCACACCACCGGTCACACACATCGAACCACCCTGTAAAACCATCGGTCACCCCAAAAACCACCGGTCACCCCCAAAAAAACCGCCGGTCACCCAACCCCCATGTCGAACCACCTGCTTTTCTTGTGTGTTTTAGAGAGAGAGAGAGAGAGAGAGAGACCTGCTTTTTCTTGTGTGTGTTTTAGAGAGAGAGAAGAGAGAGAAGAGAGAGTTGATTTTAAAAAAATCTGATGGAATAATAATTATAAAAGGTGGTTGGTGTGTTGTGGGGTGGGGTGGGGTAGGGAATGATAAATGACTATGATACCCTTTTATTATTTTAATGATAATATGGCTATGTGTGGTCCAGATGAGTTCTCTAGTTCTCACAACTCAATAGAGTTCTCATATGATCCGGATCCTATATATATATATATATATATATATATATATATATAATATATATAGGGGAAAGTTATTTTGAGAACACCTATATTTCGTGCGAACTGTGAGAACGGCATCTAAAACCATTCAAATTCAAAATTTCTTTTTACACTTGTCTTTATTACTAAAATACAATCCCCAAAACACAATTTACGCGTAAAAATTCAAACGTATACGAAAATAATTTGTTTTTACACATGTGTAAATTTGCTGTTTATACATGTGTGACATCCGTCACTTTTTATTCTTTTATATAATAATAATAATAATAATAATAATAATAATAATAATAATCTTATTTATATATAAAAAAAAAACAGATTTTATATATACAAATTCCTACCATCTCTAAACCAAACCATACCCAACCACTAACCCAACTACTTTTATTGTGTGTTACCCAACCCATCAAGAAGCCCAAGACACCAGGCCCATCAGACAAGGCCTGGCCCACTCCCATTTATCTCTTACCTGTTTAAAAAAAAAAAAAACGAAAGATCTGCTGCTGCTTACGGGTTTCGAACCGGAGCAGTCCCACCCAAACACCCACGCGCTTAACCAACTGAGCTACGTCTCCAATCTGATTTTATTCTAACCTAATATAAATTTATATCCTTTCTAATCGAACCTGAATCTTCTTCTTTTTCCCTCTGATCAATCGCTGCACAAACACAAACATTGGGATTGACTTTCTTAAACATGGAAACAAAGCAAAAGCTTTGACTTGCGAAAATTCAGCCTAATACAAGTCAAAAACGTTTAAAATTATCATTAATTCACATCCATTTTTCCTTATTCATACGAAACCCAATTAAATCATAGTCAAAACCTTCCATCTACAATCCAACCCTTGCTCTATAAATTGAACGCGTCTAGACCATCATTACTCGCCAATAATCTTCCCCTTACCTTCAATTTCTGTTTTAAACCCGTTAATCAAAGCTTATTGAATCTAGTGACTTTCGTTTGACTCAACTAATCGAGCCGTATACGTGTCTGTAAGTTTCGTTTCTTTGTGGGTTTTGTTAATCGGATATACACGAGCAATAGCCCCAACATTACAGGGGCTATTGCTTGTTAAATCGGCTAATTGATAAAGCTAGGGTTCATCATATTGAATTGGGGAAGAACACATTAATCTGATATGTATATAATTTTTATGAAACGAAAATAACACAAACTACTTGTCCAGATCAGATGGTTAACACAAGTCTTACAAAACGAAGGGTCACAGGTTCGAGCCCAAGGGTGGGCAACTATTTTAAGTTTTTTTTTTTTTAAAACAACTCCCTTTTATTTTTATAACTAATATAAACCTACTAATTATTAAAAATAGTTTTAAAATACTAAAAGCGTTTTATAAATTCTACAAAAATTATCATAGGATCTTCAAATGATAAAGTTCATCACCCAAATTTTAGTTTTTCAAAAATAATTTATTTAATATATATTATTAATAATACAAGTTTATTCATTTAAATTTATTAAATTCTATAAAAATATCTAAACGATTTTATTAAATCTCACAAAAATTATCTTAAACTTGTATATTCTTAAACATTCCAGAAAATATTTTTATTTCAGAAAAACAGTTTATTTTATATTTTTAATTAATTTTTGTTAGTTTTAATCATAAATAATTCATAATAAATTCATTTTTCAATATTTTTGTACCAAAATTTTACATAAATTATTTCTATTCATTTGGAACTGAAATACAATTTTTAATTCAGAAATTCTTTGATTTTAATATTTTTAGATATTAAAGTCATATTTTGACAATTTGAAATAATTAGATTAAATATTCTATTTTCAAGAAAATAATTTTATAAAAATTATTTTCATACTCAAAACCTTATGTTGTGACTATATTCAACTTAAAATGTTACAAAAAGACTTTTATTCATTTATTTATTAAGTTTCTTATATTTAATAAACAATTAGTTTATTAAACAAATAAAACGTTTATCCCCAATTCGAAGCCCTAGAAATACATGTATCCTAGAGTTATTTTCACTCACACATTATCAATTACTTTAGGTTAATCATTTGGGAGTAATCTCAAATTCATATTTCGTTGTCCAAGTCCAAATTCAAGTTATTACGTGAACAGTGAGTATTCCTACCCCTTTTTGCATTTATACATTTTTGGGGTGTTACATGTACACTATTACGATTTCAAATACAAGTTTACATTTTTACAATACAATTCTAGTACTATGTGCATTCCTTACAACGTGCTTTATGCTTAGACAATACATGTGGATTACATTTGTACTTAGTGAAATCATTAACATGGTACAAGCCGACCTTAACATTGGATAGCGCTATTTGGATTGACAACCCGCCTAGATTGATTCTCCCCCTTTTTCATCGGAGAATCCGTGGCCAGTGTTAAGTTATCATCCATTTATTGGTTGAGTACACTACAGTTCATACAGTACATTATACAGTCACAGGGTTGATTTCGCTCATTTGTATGATACATAGTTTACATATTTGCACTGTAGCTTGCACTTGAATTGTATAACTTTTAACCTACTATATATATCAAATCTAGGAATGCTCACCAACATTTCATATGTTGACCAAACCTATTTTTGTACATGTTTCAGGTGCAGTTTGATCTAGTGCTTTAGCAAGGAACATTTAGTGCTTTATTTTAATTCAGTTATTTCAATATTTACATTTCATTTAGACAGTGTATTTTCCATTTCCATGTAAGACAATTTTGATTATTCAATAATATTTACACTTTAGTACCATGTGCTTTTGAACAATCGTCACTACGTGGCACCTCGATGATTCCGCCATCGGTTGGGGTGTTACAGATTGGTATCAGAGCCATGGTTATAGGGAACTAGGTTATTAGATAAAATGGCCTAGACTATAACCAAACTTCGACTTTCATGCATAATATTTCCTAAATTACCTTACCCCTCTACTTTCTTTCCTCTATCTTTCCTTTCCTCTCTATTTCTCCTCATCTTTCATCATGGTGCATAGAGATGGTGTCCTACAAGGAGTGGAAAGTCTACATCATTATGGAACAGGGACAGTACCTTTCATGAAGACACTCTTAGGCATAATATCTACTCTTATTGTTACTCCTTCGAAGTTGTTGAACTTTAATGAGTGTGATAAGGACACGTGCAATCTGGAAGGGTGGACGCCTGTACACTGGTTTTTCTGGCATAGGCAAGCATAGCGCATAAATCCATTTACGGACCTGTTATGCTTACCTGGGGATTCCTGGAGTGAGTGTCCACTTATAGGCTAAAGCATGTCTTCTTTGATCACCATTGAGTTCAATTCCTTTGAAAAGTCAACGTCCTTGTTGAGCTTTACAGCTAGACAAGGGCACTCCAAGCATTTTGTACAAGTTTTTCCAATAATACTCTCTCCTTTCATATACAATATCCTATATATCATGATTTTCATACATTGCTTACAAGTTCATACTTTCATAATCATTTGTATAGTTATACATACACTCACATTTCCTAATCTCATGATTATTCATTGACTACCTCATAGATGTCTGCTCGCCGCATGCTCCGTGATGCCAGCCAACGCCCTGTTCGTGCTTCTGGACGACGTTCTGATCGTCGCCTCGCATCTTTAGTCGCCGAACAAATTGCTGCAGTGATCCCAAACCTTGTCAGTGAGATAACCCAGAATAGTAACAGTGCCAACACAGGAAGTACGACTCAATTTCGGTGCACTTTCAAACACTTTAACTCCTGCAACCCCACAAGATTCACTGGTGAGGAGGGTGCTACTGGCCTCCTCCAATGGTTTGAAAGCATGGAGAGTACTTTTGTGAACAGTGAATGTCCTGATGAACTCCGCGTTCGCTATGCTACTAGTGTCCTTCAAAAGGGAGCGCTAACCTGGTGGAATGGCGAAAAACGCAATCGAGGGGCTGATGTTGCTTTATCTTTATCTTGGACTGAGGTTAAGGAACTCATGATCGCCAAATTCTGCCCTAGGAACGAAATCAGGAAACTGGAGGAAGAGTTCCATGGACTGAAACAAGACAGTGGTGAGAATCTTGCGTATAATACCCGATATCACGAACTTAGCATACTGGTTCCACACATGGTCACCCCAGTCTCTCGAGCAATCGAAAAATATATCGAGGGATTACCTGACCTGATTCAAGACGTTGTCACTGGAGGCAAAGCCACTACGGTAGAAGAAGCCATCCAACTTGCAGCCACATTAACAGACAAACACGTAAGGAAAGAAACTTGGTTAGGAAGGGCACCAAGACACCTACTGAGAAAACCACCAATGCTGTTGAACAATCTAAGACTATTTTAGCAAAGGCCGCCACTACTGCTTCGAACTCTAAGAAACGAATGGGCAATAATCTGAACCATACTGTTGTGGATCCTGTGACTCAACCTCCTATCAAGAAAGCCTACACGGGAACTCATCCTCAATGCAACACCTGCAAATATCATCACCCTGCAAATCTTCCATGCCGTCAATGCACTAGATGTGGAAGGTTTGGACACTTTGTTACCACTTGTCGAGTAATGGTTGGGACACAGAGTAATCATCAAACAGCTGCCCAAGAACCACTACAGATTACTAATGGTCGGGCATGTTATCATTGTAGAGACCCTAACCACATGCTACCTCAATGTCCCAAATTGAACAATGTAAACCTGGTGGCACATGGACGAGCTTTCAATATCAATACCAACGAAATAACTGATCAGGATGACGTTAATCCCACTAGTTAAGCTATGGATGAAATCTTCCCAAGACTCGAGAAATCCAATACCCATGATTTCATTTTCTTGATCCTATTATCATTTTGTACCCAATTTTGTCGCACTCATTAGCATACAACATCTAGAAATTTCCTTGCGTATTATTGTGTATTAACACAGATTGGAAATTTATTATATTGATTACGTTTATTTTTAATCATACAAGACTCTACCTTACATCTATTTGAAAACGTTTGGACTTGATACTTGAACTTACAGATGCTTTTCTAAGAAAACATCATTAGTTATTACATGAAACTAGATTGTTTCCCTTAATTTGACTACGCATTGAACATCTAATTATTCATGATACTCGTAAACATTTAATTATTCATGATAACACTTACACTTAATGGTTGTAGTACTTACAAACTTGCTTGCATAAACATGCTATCAATTTGCAATCTATGTGAATAATAATTGCTGCACTTAATAGAAGTCATCATGCCTTTTCAACAGTCGGGAGAGGCCCTACAACCTGCTCCACGACTGGTAGAGGCTATCGAACATACTCAACGATTGGTAGAGGTCACTATGCCTTTTCAAACAGTCGGGAGAGGCCCTACAACCTACTCCACGGCTGGTGGAGGCTATCGAACCTGCTCAACAATCGGTGGGATCATAGAAAGACGCAAAACCCTAATGTAAGGTAAATTGATGATTCCGGTCCGGAACGTAATCATGAATTTACAGGTGCATTAGGGTAGTGTGAAATTCTATTAGAGTTTTTGGTAGGCATCCAGTACGTTTTCAAGGTATCAAAGGTGTGGTGGGTTAGCTGCGGTACACCCTGTATACAAACACTAATGATGCATTGAAAGTGAGACTGGAAGTCGGACCAGGAACAAAACTCTGTTTACTTAGTAGTTCATCTAGTCTTTTTATAGTCAATCAACTCGTACATTTATTTTAGGATTCCTGAACTTGCAATTTAAATGTCTTACTACATTCTTATTTTTCTTATTATTCGAGACAAACCTGATCCAAATCCTTAACCCACACCTATCAAACCTACCATCCAAAACAGTTTACTTTGTTACCTATGAATTCACGTCGTACCTTAACTCTGATTTTCTAAACCACAGTTATCTTAATTTTTTTTACTCAAGCATCCATAACCATACGTTTCCAATAACTTCGGGACGAAGTTTCTAAAAGTAGGGGATGCTGTGACATCCGTCACTTTTTATTCTTTTATATAATAATAATAATAATAATAATAATAATAATAATCTTATTTATATATAAAAAAAAAAACAGATTTTATATATACAAATTCCTACCATCTCTAAACCAAACCATACCCAACCACTAACCCAACTACTTTTATTGTGTGTTACCCAACCCATCAAGAAGCCCAAGACACCAGGCCCATCAGACAAGGCCTGGCCCACTCCCATTTATCTCTTACCTGTTTAAAAAAAAAATGAAAGATCTGCTGCTGCTTACGGGTTTCGAACCGGAGCAGTCCCACCCAAACACCCACGCGCTTAACCAACTGAGCTACGTCTCCAATCTGATTTTATTCTAACCTAATATAAATTTATATCCTTTCTAATCGAACCTGAATCTTCTTCTTTTTCCCTCTGATCAATCGCTGCACAAACACAAACATTGGGATTGACTTTCTTAAACATGGAAACAAAGCAAAAGCTTTGACTTGCGAAAATTCAGTCTAATACAAGTCAAAAACGTTTAAAATTATCATTAATTCACATCCATTTTTCCTTATTCATACGAAACCCAATTAAATCATAGTCAAAACCTTCCATCTACAATCCAACCCTTGCTCTATAAATTGAACGCGTCTAGACCATCATTACTCGCCAATAATCTTCCCCTTACCTTCAATTTCTGTTTTAAACCCGTTAATCAAAGCTTATTGAATCTAGTGACTTTCGTTTGACTCAACTAATCGAGCCGTATACGTGTCTGTAAGTTTCGTTTCTTTGTGGGTTTTGTTAATCGGATATACACGAGCAATAGCCCCAACATTACAGGGGCTATTGCTTGTTAAATCGGCTAATTGATAAAGCTAGGGTTCATCATATTGAATTGGGGAAGAACACATTAATCTGATATGTATATAATTTTTTATGAAACGAAAATAACACAAACTACTTGTCCAGATCAGATGGTTAACACAAGTCTTACAAAACGAAGGGTCACAGGTTCGAGCCCAAGGGTGGGCAACTATTTTAAGTTTTTTTTTTAAAACAACTCCCTTTTATTTTTATAACTAATATAAACCTACTAATTATTAAAAATAGTTTTAAAATACTAAAAGCGTTTTATAAATTCTACAAAAATTATCATAGGATCTTCAAATGATAAAGTTCATCACCCAAATTTTAGTTTTTCAAAAATAATTTATTTAATATATATTATTAATAATACAAGTTTATTCATTTAAATTTATTAAATTCTATAAAAATATCTAAACGATTTTATTAAATCTCACAAAAATTATCTTAAACTTGTATATTCTTAAACATTCCAGAAAATATTTTTATTTCAGAAAAACAGTTTATTTTATATTTTTAATTAATTTTTGTTAGTTTTAATCATAAATAATTCATAATAAATTCATTTTTCAATATTTTTGTACCAAAATTTTACATAAATTATTTCTATTCATTTGGAACTGAAATACAATTTTTAATTCAGAAATTCTTTGATTTTAATATTTTTAGATATTAAAGTCATATTTTGACAATTTGAAATAATTAGATTAAATATTCTATTTTCAAGAAAATAATTTTATAAAAATTATTTTCATACTCAAAACCTTATGTTGTGACTATATTCAACTTAAAATGTTACAAAAAGACTTTTATTCATTTATTTATTAAGTTTCTTATATTTAATAAACAATTAGTTTATTAAACAAATAAAACGTTTATCCCCAATTCGAAGCCCTAGAAATACATGTATCCTAGAGTTATTTTCACTCACACATTATCAATTACTTTAGGTTAATCATTTGGGAGTAATCTCAAATTCATATTTCGTTGTCCAAGTCCAAATTCAAGTTATTACGTGAACAGTGAGTATTCCTACCCCTTTTTGCATTTATACATTTTGGGGTGTTACATGTACACTATTACGATTTCAAATACAAGTTTACATTTTTACAATACAATTCTAGTACTATGTGCATTCCTTACAACGTGCTTTATGCTTAGACAATACATGTGGATTACATTTGTACTTAGTGAAATCATTAACATGGTACAAGCCGACCTTAACATTGGATAGCGCTATTTGGATTGACAACCCGCCTAGATTGATTCTCCCCCTTTTTCATCGGAGAATCCGTGGCCAGTGTTAAGTTATCATCCATTTATTGGTTGAGTACACTACAGTTCATACAGTACATTATACAGTCACAGGGTTGATTTCGCTCATTTGTATGATACATAGTTTACATATTTGCACTGTAGCTTGCACTTGAATTGTATAACTTTTAACCTACTATATATATCAAATCTAGGAATGCTCACCAACATTTCATATGTTGACCAAACCTATTTTTGTACATGTTTCAGGTGCAGTTTGATCTAGTGCTTTAGCAAGGAACATTTAGTGCTTTATTTTAATTCAGTTATTTCAATATTTACATTTCATTTAGACAGTGTATTTTCCATTTCCATGTAAGACAATTTTGATTATTCAATAATATTTACACTTTAGTACCATGTGCTTTTGAACAATCGTCACTACGTGGCACCTCGATGATTCCGCCATCGGTTGGGGTGTTACAGATTGGTATCAGAGCCATGGTTATAGGGAACTAGGTTATTAGATAAAATGGCCTAGACTATAACCAAACTTCGACTTTCATGCATAATATTTCCTAAATTACCTTACCCCTCTACTTTCTTTCCTCTATCTTTCCTTTCCTCTCTATTTCTCCTCATCTTTCATCATGGTGCATAGAGATGGTGTCCTACAAGGAGTGGAAAGTCTACATCATTATGGAACAGGGACAGTACCTTTCATGAAGACACTCTTAGGCATAATATCTACTCTTATTGTTACTCCTTCGAAGTTGTTGAACTTTAATGAGTGTGATAAGGACACGTGCAATCTGGAAGGGTGGACGCCTGTACACTGGGTTTTCTGGCATAGGCAAGCATAGCGCATAAATCCATTTACGGACCTGTTATGCTTACCTGGGGATTCCTGGAGTGAGTGTCCACTTATAGGCTAAAGCATGTCTTCTTTGATCACCATTGAGTTCAATTCCTTTGAAAAGTCAACGTCCTTGTTGAGCTTTACAGCTAGACAAGGGCACTCCAAGCATTTTGTACAAGTTTTTCCAATAATACTCTCTCCTTTCATATACAATATCCTATATATCATGATTTTCATACATTGCTTACAAGTTCATACTTTCATAATCATTTGTATAGTTATACATACACTCACATTTCCTAATCTCATGATTATTCATTGACTACCTCATAGATGTCTGCTCGCCGCATGCTCCGTGATGCCAGCCAACGCCCTGTTCGTGCTTCTGGACGACGTTCTGATCGTCGCCTCGCATCTTTAGTCGCCGAACAAATTGCTGCAGTGATCCCAAACCTTGTCAGTGAGATAACCCAGAATAGTAACAGTGCCAACACAGGAAGTACGACTCAATTTCGGTGCACTTTCAAACACTTTAACTCCTGCAACCCCACAAGATTCACTGGTGAGGAGGGTGCTACTGGCCTCCTCCAATGGTTTGAAAGCATGGAGAGTACTTTTGTGAACAGTGAATGTCCTGATGAACTCCGCGTTCGCTATGCTACTAGTGTCCTTCAAAAGGGAGCGCTAACCTGGTGGAATGGCGAAAAACGCAATCGAGGGGCTGATGTTGCTTTATCTTTATCTTGGACTGAGGTTAAGGAACTCATGATCGCCAAATTCTGCCCTAGGAACGAAATCAGGAAACTGGAGGAAGAGTTCCATGGACTGAAACAAGACAGTGGTGAGAATCTTGCGTATAATACCCGATATCACGAACTTAGCATACTGGTTCCACACATGGTCACCCCAGTCTCTCGAGCAATCGAAAAATATATCGAGGGATTACCTCGATGATTCCGCTATCGGTTGGGGTGTTACAACATGTGTAAACTGTTTCATTTACACATGTGTAAAAAGTTAATTTGAAAGTGTTTTTGCAAGAAAAGATGGATTATTTGAAAAGAAAATTCATTTATTAATGTTGTATTTTGATTATAATGAGATTTGTATTAAAAAAAAATTGATTTTGATTGATTTTTGTACTTGTTCTCACGGTTCTCACAATATTTAGCGTTCTCAAGATAACCCTCCCCTATATATATATATATATATATATATATATATATATATATATATATATATATATATATAGGATTTGGATCATTTGAGAACCAGTATTTAGGGAGAGAACCAAAGAACCAAGTGTGAACACAAAAACCCATCCACCAAAAAATAAAAAAAATAATAAAAAAATTATATAACCTAAAAAAATAAAAAAAATAAAAAAGTAAAAACACCAAAATGTTTTTTTAGTGTTAATCTTTCTGAAAAAAAATAAAAAAAACCAAAAAAATTAAAAAAAAAACAAAAAAATGGCCTTTTTTACATCATAATTATGTCATATACCGTATGCACATGTGCATTTCACTATTAGAGCACACTTTTGAATAAATTATCAATTGCCATAATGAAATTATCATTTAAATGGACGTGATATGATATATAAGGTGGAAAAAAAAATTATTCAATGATCTTTAAATAAACGCGAAGTGCATTTCACTATTATAGTTAGGTTTTTTTTTCATGGGTTTAGCTTTAGGGTTTAATTTTTAGGTATGATGGGAATGGGGTTAGGTTTTTGGGGTTGTTGGTGAATAAACTTAAAAAAACCCCTATATAAAACTATAAAATAAGATAATTGTACTACATGCACATGTGCATTTCACTATTATAGTTAAGTTTTTTAATGGGTTTAGCTTTAGGGTTTAGTTTTTTGGTATGGTGGAAGAGAGGGTATCTTTTTTGGGGGATGGGATGGAGCGTTTTGGTTTTTGGGGGGTGTGGGGTTAGCTGCACATGTGCATTTCACAATTGGGGGGGGGGATTGGTTGGGGCGGTGTGGGGGATGGGGGGTTTAGGTTTTTAGGGAGTGAGGTGGGTGGGTTTAGGTTTTTAGGGGGTGAAGGTGGGGTTTTTAGGTTTTTTTTGTTTGTGTTGACAATGGTTATCTGGTTCTCTCCCTAAAGTTGGTTCTCGTATGATCCCTACCCTATATATATATATATATATATATATATATATAGGGGAAAGTTAATTTGAGAACACCTATATTTCGTGCGAACCGTGAGAACGGCATCTAAAACTATTCAAATTCAAAATTTCTTTTTACACTTATCTTTATTACTAAAATACAATATCAAAAACACAATTTACACGTAAAAATTCTAACGTATACGAAAATAATTTGTTTTTACACATGTGTAAAAAGTTAATTTGAAAGTGTTTTTGCTAGAAAAGATGAATTATTTGGAAAGAAAATTCATTTATTAATGTTGTATTTTGATTATAATGAAGTTTGTATTAAAAAAATTTGATTTTGATTGATTTTTTACTTGTTCTCACGGTTCTTACAATATTTAGCGTTCTCAAGATAACCCTCCCATATATATGTATATATATATATATATGTAAAGGATATATTGGAAACCCCTATTATAGTGAAAACTCTAGAAACTCTAACTTCCCGAGCTTTTTTTTTATATGAAAATTTTAGGGTATGTAATATACATGATTTTAAGCATTTTGAGCCAAAAAAAATCAAAAAAGCGCCGATCACTTTTTTTTTTAAATAAATAAGTTTTCGGGATACACATTGTTAACACATGTTAATTTCGCTTAACATGTGTTACCCGAAAACTTATTTTTTTTAAAAAAAAAAAAAAAAGTGCTCAGCGTTTTTTTTTTTGTTTTTTTTTTAGCTCAAAATGCTTAAAATCATGTATATTACATGCCCTAAAATTTTCAAGCCCTAAAAAGCTCGGGAAGTCAGAGTTTCCAGAGTTTTCTAGATAAGGAGGGTTTTCTATGGATCTCTACCATATATATATATATATATATATATATATATATATATATATATATATATATATATATATATATATGTATGTGTGTGTGTGATTTGGTTTGGCCGAGAACTCATTCCAGTTGTGAGAACCGTGAGAACTCCGACGTAAAATGGAATTTAAAAAAAAATACCCAATGATATAAAAATGACTAATTAAGAAATATACATAAAATGAAAAAAAATATTAAGTCGTCCTTACACTGATGTAACAAAATGACTAAACCGGTGTAACAAAATTAATATTTTAATTAAATTTTTTTTTTTGTGTTTTAATTACAACCACAAATTCATTTGATAATTAACTAAACTTGTAGTTAATAAGTAAGTTCATATATATGATTCTTACAACTCAACCTAGTTCTCATTTTAACTCATCCCTATATATAACAATGCAAAACAAAGGATTGCATTAAATATTAACTAATAAGTCATAACAAACATATATATATATATATATATATATATATATATATATATGGGAGGGATAAAATGAAAACCTTCTTGAGTTAAAAAAAACCTTTGAAAACCCATGTAAAAAAAACATTATTGTTTTTAGAAAAAAATAACAAATGTAGAATACATGTTTTTAAGCAATTTGGGAAAAAAATTAAAAAAAACGCCGATGAGATTTTTTTTTTTTTAAAATAAAGAAAGTTGCACTGAAAACATATGTTTTTCAGCTATTTAGCTGTTGTAAACATATGTTTTCAGCAACTCTGTTTATTTAAAAAAAAAATCCATTCGGCACTTTTTTTTATTTTTTTTGGCCAAAACGTTTAAAAACATGTATTTTACATTGGTTATTTTTTTTAAAAAAAATAAATAATATTTTTTTACATGGGTTTTCAAAGGTTTTCTCAACTCAAAAGAGTTTTCATTTTATACTTGACCTACTAATATCACGTCCTGCCTCGAGCCTGAGACACTCCACTTAACACCTGTTGCACCAATTCCCTAAGAAAACCTCGCAAGGTATGTCACTCAAGAGAATTGAACTCATAACCTTGTGGATAAACCAGGTTGGCTTCACTAGCTGGGCGCTTGGGCTGGCTTCATCACCTATAATAAACATATAATTTAAAACAATGTCGTGATGTTGATAACTATGGAGTAGTTAATACAAAGTCGTAATCAAAACAAATAACTAAAATGACTTGCCATGTTACTTATACCGAAAATGTTGGTATCATTTTACACGTACTCAATTTAAGAAATAGAAAGATGAATAATTACGTTCGAATCATTATTAATATATTTTATTTTTCAATCAATATTTGGAGAAGGCCGATGAGTTTTATATCGAACTACATACAACTCCACATACTACAAATACATAAAATTACTTCAAAAATCACATTTATAAAATCACGTGAGGAGTTTCTACTAGTGTATTCCTGTAAATAATTAAAAGTAATTTGTTGCGACACGCTTCTTAGACCATGTGTAGTGAGGCGTGAAGATAAAGTCCCTCCCTTAAGTGTTATGCGACACGTGGCATATGTTGGGGGTGGGGGATTATGGCCGGGGCTTGAAGTTCAAAAGTGGTGTAGTTGTATAATGTTAGATGGGAAAATGCTAGAGTTTTGGATATTTTTTTTAATGTTAAGTCACTCTCGTTTTTTATGGTTTTCTTGTAGATCTAAACACAATTTCATTCTTGGGAAGGAATGTTGCATTAATCCGTTGTGTATTTGTAACTTTTTTTTTTTATTTACGGTGAATGAAAGTAAATATAAAAAAAAAAAAAAAAAAAGTTTTGCGCTTTCTAATGACACGTGTTATAAAGCTTTAATGAACATAAATGATCATTTATATATATGTTAATTATTCATTTAATAAGGTAATTTGTTCCAATTAAGTGTGGACGTGGTGAATAGAAGAAAACTAAAAACTATTAATACGAGCTAATAATTATAAGGCCGTCCGTGGTGGAGCCGTGAGTGACCAGAGTTTTTGCACCGGTGTTCACTTCTAGTCACAACAATTTCACGCGAACCCCGACACAAGCAAGCACTATTAACAACATAAATCAAGTCAAGTCAAATCTCTTAGTCAACCATTGACTCCATAACATAAATCAAGTCAAGTCAAGTCTCTAAGTCAACCATTGACTCCATGATTTTAGTCATTGTATTATATTGTACATTATACTTAGTCAACCATTGACTCCATAATCTTAGCTAGAGTTAGTCATATGTAAGCCTATATAAAGGCCTATATGTATTGTTGATAGACACATAATTTCAATAATAAAACATTACACAATACAAATCCTATTGTTTATATGGTATCAAGAGCCTAAAAGCTCCCTTGAGCCATCTTCGATCCCAACCTACTCGACAGACACCTTCTGTCCGCATTCTGCTTTTTTTTTTCTTTCGATTCACTATGGCCAAACAAATCACCCACATTACCGTTACCACAACCCGGGAACCAAGGGCCACCTCAAACTACCAATACCAACACTCGTCCGACTCGCAACAATAACACCTATTGCTACTATTGTAACATTCCCGGACATGACACTAAAGATTGTCGCAAACTTAGTCGCTTCCTATGAGAACACAATGTCTCGCCTCAAAATACCACGACCCCGGTGGTTAACTACACCACCCCTCACCCAACGACTACAACCCCATCTTGGATGTGGGACACCGGTGCGTCCAACAACACCGCGAACAACAACCAACAATTTTCCGTTCTTTCCGAATACGGAGGACCCAATAAGATCGTGCTAGGTGATGGTAAAACTCTCCCTATAACTCATATTGCTCAAACAACTATTCCAACAAAATCTCGCCCACTTCTTTTAAACAACATTTTAATTGCTCCTAATCTTCGAAATAATCTTATTTCCGTTGCCAAAGTTTGTCGTACTAATCGTGTTTCCATTGAATTTTTTCCCTATCATTTTTTTGTCAAGGATCTACGCACGGGGGCGCGCCTCATGCGGAGACTAAACGTCAATGATGTCTACTATGGACCAATTTCCTTGTCTCCTCAAGTCAACAACACCCAAACAAACTCTCTTCTCGTGTGGCACCACATACTTGGACATCCATCGCTTCAAGTGTTCAAGTCTTTAATTTCTAGATTGGGAGTTCGTTTTAATAAGGTGACCCATGAGTCTTTTCATTGTACTTCATGTACCCTAAATAAAAGCCACAAACTATTTTTTTGGCAAAAACTCTTTTGTTGCCAATCAACCTCTACAACTTCTCTAGTCTACTCCGACGTATGGGGTCCCGTAAAAACGTCAATCGATGGCTTTAAATACTATGTCATTTTTGTTGACTATTTTTCCAAATACATTTGGTTATACCCAATCAAACAAAAATCCGATGTCAAAATTCTTTTTCCACAAGTTCAATCTCTTGTTGAAATTTTTTTCAAAACCAACATTGTTGCGTTGTTCACTGATAATGGGGGTGAATATGTGGGTCTTTGTAACACCCCAACCGATGGCGGAATCATCGAGGTGCCACGTAGTGACGATTATTCAAAAGCTCATGGTACTAAAATGTAAATATATAATTATTGAATATTGTTTTACAACATGTGAAATTAAATACAAGACAACAAAAATAAAGAATATTGATTGATTTAATCTAAGTCCAAAGTCCTATGTGAAGCGTCAAGCAGCTTATCCTGAAACATGCACGAAAATAATTTTGTCAACATATGATGTTGGTGAGTACTACTTAGTTTTGTACATATAGTATAAGTTTGAAAAGTAGTACAATTCATGTGTCTAGCATCACCAAGGCATTATGTAAACACGCAAGTAACCAAACAAGACAAGATCAAATGTAAAGTTTGTACAATGAGATTGATAATGAGCACCTCAACACGTGTCAAGTCTAAAAGAGCACCATAACATAAGTTATGTCTAAATGAGCACCGTAACATAAGTTACGTCTATATGTAAAGAGCACCATAACATAATATATGTCTATATGTAAAGAGCACCATAACATAAGTTATGTCTAGATGTATGATTTTGTATGTAAGCTACGTTCATGTTCAACATAAGCACAAAGATAAACAAGACACGTATATGAATTGTAAATGAATAAAATATATGTGTAAATGAATATGAAAGTTTTGTATACTTGTGCATGAATCACCCCAAAAGTTGTAAAAGCGGAAAAAGGGGATAAGTAATACTCACCTTAGCAAGGTGGTAAGTCTTGTGTAATTGAATAAGTGTAATCCAACGTTGCCAAGTATCACCCTATGTAAGGTAACAAATAAGTCTAAGTCTATCTAGTCTATAAGTATTTTCTAGGGCTTCGAATTGGAGATAAGTATTCGTTTGATTAATAAATTAAACGTTTAATAAATAAGAGAAATTTGATAAATAAATAAACAAAAGTCTTTGAGCAAATTTTAAATCAAATATGGTCACAATATAAAGTTTTAAGTGTGAAAATAATTTTTATAAAATTATTTTCTTGAAAATAGAATATTTAATCTATTTATTTCAATTTGTCAAAATATAATTTTAATATCTAAAAATATTAAAATTTAAAGAAATTTTAGATTAAAATTTGTATTTCTGTTCTAAATGGATAGAAATAATTTATATAAAATTTTGGTGCAAAAATATTGTAAAATGAATTTATTATGATTTATTTATGATTAAAACTAACAAAAATTGATTAAAAATATTAAATAGACGATTTTTCTGAAATAAAAATTATTTCAGAAATGTTTATTGAATTATAAACTTAGAATAATTTTTGTGGAATTTTACAAAGTCGTTTTGATATTTTTATAGAATTTTATAATTATAAATGAATAAACTTGTAATATTTATAATATATATAAAATAAATGATTTTTGAAAATCTAAAAATTGTATAATAGAGTGTATCATTTGAAATCCATAAAATAATTTTTGTAGAAGTTATAAGTCATATTAAGTATTTTAAATATATTAAAGAGTTTATTAATCATTATATTTAAAAAGAAAAAGAAGTAAAAGCTGGAAAAAGAAAAGAAAAAAATAACATGCTTCAGCTGGGAATCGAACCCGCGTGATCTCGTTTAACAACAACAAACACAACCAATTGATCTGGATATCTGTTGGTTGTTACTTTCGTTTTGAAATGATTATATATGTTATTCGAAATGATGTTCTTCCCCAATTTAAATGAAGCGAGCCCTTGATCTTGAATCAAGCAATTTACACAACATTAACCCAATTAATCATGGGGTAAATGTTGTGTATAGGCCGATTAATGAATCCCACTACAAAGATTTAACTTACAAAGCTGAATTGATTACGTATAAGCAGTCAAACATTCGAAGTCAACTCGAACAAGAATTACAAGAACAGCAGATTTTTATGAGAAATTAGAGGTTGAGAAGGAGTGAATGGCGAGTTGTGAAGGTCCAGCAAGGTTCAATTTATAGTGTTGTAGTCTCGATCGATGGATTGGAAGGTTTGACTATGTATTAATTGGGTTTCGCGTGAAAAGGAAAAATTGATGTGAATTAATGATAATTATACGTGTTTTTGACTTGTAATAGACCGAAATTCGCGAGTCAAAGCTGTTCCTTTGTTTCCATGTTTAAAAAAAAGTCAACCCAAATTGGTTGTGCAGCGATCCAAGAAAAAGAAGGAAGGAAACAGGTTAGGCCGAGTTCTAAGGGTTATATTTATTTTGTGTAAAGGTTGAATCAGATGTCACTTACAGCTCAATGGTTGTGGCGTGTGGGTGTTGTGCTGCTGACCCGGGTTCGAGGCCAGGCAGCAGCATGTATTTGTTTCTTTTTTTTTTTTAAGGTAAAGATGAGTGGGCTTGGGCCAGTTTGTTTCTGGGCTGGCAGTGGGTACTGGGCCGAGCTGCAGCAGCCAAGGGAAAGCAGTGGGCTCGTTTTTGGGCTTCAGAAAAAAAAATGGTTGGGTTAGGGCTTAGGTGGGGATAGGAAAGGAGTTTGGGTTTGGTTTTGGGCTTTGAAACTACTAATTAAGCACCATTATCATCTATTATTATTATTATTATTATTATTATTATTATTATTATTATAAAAATGAAAATAAAAAGAAAAGTGACGGATGTCACAGTCTTTCACCTTATCTTGCCTTTCAAGGTACTCCCATTACATGACACCATCTCACACACCGGATCAAAACGGGATTGCCGAACGACGTCACCGACACGTTGTGGAAACCGGCATCGCATTACTCCACTATTCCCACTTACCACAACATTTTTTGTCCCATGCCTTTCAAACCGCAACCCACCTAATCAATTGTTTGCCTACACCCATCCTTAACAACAAATCTCCCTACGATATGTTGTTCAAAACCGCTCCTACGTATTCCAAACTCAAACCGTTTGGTTGTCTTTGCTACTCATGGTTACGACCCTATGCTACTTCCAAACTCCACTCCCGTTCAACGACGTGCATATTTCTTGGGTACTCATCCTCCAAATCGGCATTCAAATGCTATGACCCTACTAGTCACAAACTATACCACTCTCGCCACGTTGAATTTATCCCACATATTTTTTCATCTCAAACCACCAACCCCCAACCCAAACACATGTCGTTTGACTCCTTCCTATCCACATACCAATCGGCCCAATCAACCTCCTTTTCTAACCAACCCATTCCAGACCCAAACATCTTGCATCATCCAACCCCTACTCCACAACCCACATCACCCGAAGCCCAAACCCCTACTCCACAAACCCACGGCCCACCTCCTCTACCTCCTACACACAGCCCACCCTCCCACACAACAGGCCCAAACAACCCAACCTCCCACACAACAGGCCCTACACCCCAGCCCACCGAGACACCCTCACCAATCGGCCCACCAAATACACCTGATAGCACCACCCCTACCCCTACCCCAACCGCTTCCCACTCCACCGACCCCAGCTCACCAATGTCTTCATCCAACCCATCGGATAATCCCACGAACTCACCTCCACAAAACCCTCAACTACCTCGTCGACAACCAAAACCCAACTCAAAGTATTACAAACCCAACTTTGTCAACTCTACCACCATTCACCCTCTTCCTGTTTCTCTTGAACCATCCACTTATAATCAAGCCTTGAAAGATCCGGATTGGTGTCATGCTATGGATCTTGAGTATAATGCTCTCCTTCATAACAACACTTGGAAACTTGTCCCTCACACAACCCAAACTCCCATTGGTTGAAAATGGGTATTCCGAATCAAACGCAAACTCGATGGCACGATTGAAAAGTACAAAGCCCGTCTAGTTGCCAAAGGGTTTTACCAACAATATGAAAAATACTATCATGAAACATTTAGTCCCGTTACTAAACCCGTTACCATTCGCACCGTTCTCTCTATTGCTCTTTCAAAATGATGGTCTTTACGTCAACTAGACGTTAATAATGCGTTTCTTCATGGGACTCTTCACGTAGATGTCTTTATGGTGCAACCTCTCGGGTTCACCAATACAGAATTCCCACGTCACATTTGCAAACTCAAAAAATCCTTCTATGGGCTTAAGCAAGCACCGCGTGCTTGGTACATCGAACTAACCAACTTTCTCACTCGTTTTGGCTTTAAAAAATGCATTTCTGACCCCTCTTTCTTTGTATACAATCTCAATAACATCATTTGCTACCTCCTTGTGTACATTAACGACATTGTCTTCACCGGCAATCACAATCCATTTATGGATTCCTTTGTTCAAGCCCTAAGCAACCAATTATCTATCAAAGACTTAGGCCCTCTCCATCATTTTCTAGGAATC
Organism: Ambrosia x helenae; assembly: GCA_030844895.1. Taxonomy (NCBI): domain Eukaryota; kingdom Viridiplantae; phylum Streptophyta; class Magnoliopsida; order Asterales; family Asteraceae; genus Ambrosia; species Ambrosia x helenae. Next base: position 100,101,615 of record CM061230.1, on the reverse strand, counting down.
GAAGTCATTCCTACGCCTTATGATCTATTTCTTTCCAAACATCGCCACATTCAAGATATTCTTACCACCTTTAAAATGGATGGTGCAAAAGAGGTTCTCACTCCTTTAAGCACTTCCAACTCTCTTTCTTCCTTTGACTCCAGTCCCCTAATCGATCCCACTCCATACCGCCAACTTGTAGGCACTTTGCAGTATCTTTCCTTCACACATCCCGACATCTCCTTTGCCGTCAATAAATTATCTCAATTCATGCACTCACCTAAACAATCACACTAGCAAGCTCTCAAATGGGTACTCTGCTATTTGAAAGGAACGGTCCATCATGGGTTGTTCTTGAAACGCAATACTAACATAAACTTGCAGGCTTTTTCGGACTTGGACTGGGCGGTATTAATGATGGGGGATAGTCCACTACAACATATCTCATATAGCTTGGGTCTAATATCATCTCTTGGAAATCTGCTAGACAAAAAACTGTCCTTAGATCATCTACCAAAGCTGAGTACAAAGCACTCGCTAATGCTGCGGCTGAACTCTCATGGGTTAAAACTTTATTTGGTGAACTCGGGCTCCCAATTAAGAGCACCCCATCGCTTTACTGTGACAACACTGGAGCTACTTATGTATGTGCAAATCCTGTTTACCATTCCCACATGAAACACATCGCTCTGGACTATCACTTAGTGCGGGAACAAGTCAATTCCGGGCAACTCAAAGTTCTTCATGTCAGCTCCAAGGATCAACTCGCGGATGTGCTCACCAAACCGCTTGCACGTGCACCCTTCCTATATTTTCGGTCCAAGATTGGAGTCACCAACGGATCCTCCATCTTGCGGGGGCGTATTAACAACATAAATCAAGTCAAGTCAAGTCAAGTCAAGTCAAATCTCTTAGTCAATCATTGACTCCGTAACATAAATCAAGTCAAGTCAAGTCTCTAAGTCAATCATTAACTCCATGATTTTAGCCATTGTATTATATTTTACATTACACTTAGTCAACCATTGACTCCATAATCTTAGCTAGAGTTAGTCATATGTAAGCCTATATAAAGGCCTTGATGTATTGTTGATAGACACACAATTTCAATACAAAAACATTACACAATACAAATCCTATTGTTTATAAGCACAAGCGATGGTGGTTGCGTGGGTTAACGGGAGAAAGTGACATTTGGTTGCGTCGATGCTCACCTCCAGCCACAACGGGTTCAAGTGATCGGGTTACTTGAGAGTCAAGCTACTGACTCGCGCCCGGTTGCTCGCGGCTCCATAGCGGACAGTCTAAATGATATTTATGTGTTGTTTGTAGGGGTGAGCAAAGCATTAGAACCGACCCGACCAATACCCGACCCGCCCGACCCAAAACCTGAGCACAACACAACCTCAAAACCGATATACATACCTGGATCTCATATTTGGTTTCGGTTCTTTGAGACTACGGTCCTACGGTTCCAAATACAATACCCGACCCGACTTTTATCCTTCCTTTTCTTCCAAACTTGCGAGCCTTACGGTTTATTATCCTCTTCAACATTACAAAGTTTAACTGGAAGGATACCGTAGCAAAGTATCATGTTTTGTTTGGGAATTTTGCAACCATCATGGGTTTTATTTGAAATATAAAGTCGGTCGTAGTTACAGCTATTATCAACTTATCATGTTAATCACTCGTTCTCTAGAGCCTAGAGGTGATCAGTGAACACAGTTTAGAACTATTATTGTGAGGTTTGGTAATTTATAAAGTTATGGATTTCAAATCTTTTGCATTATGGTCTGAAAATATCTTTGGACTTTTTAATATTCATCAATATATATAATATCATATGTATATGGAAGATTGTGTGATCATAGCGCATATAACACCTGAAGTAATATTTAATAATGATTAGTTAAGAAAAATAGGAAAAGATTTATGTTTATCACCTATAATTTGCATGTTTTCAATGAACATATTCGGTCCTGACGGTTCTCGGTTTTTTCCTTTACCCGACCTGAGACCAAAGGCACACAAATCCTAGAACTGAGGTTTTACCTATATGTGGTTTTCTAGGTCGGGTACGGTCCATAGTCGGTACGGTTCTCGGTTTTTTTTCGGTCTAGGTCTTGTATGCTCACCCCTAGTTGTTTGACAATTATATTAATGATACAAACACGAAAATTTAAAAACAACAATTTAGGGTAATAATAAAATAAAAATGCTAAATTTGAAAGCTATAGGGTATATTTGGTAATGAGCTTTTAAAAGCTTTTAAGAAAAAAAAACTTATACTCAATAAAAAGCTTTGTTCGGTTGAAGGAGCTTGAACCTTTAGTTTTAGGTTTGAAAAAAAAAAAAAAAAAAAAAAAAAAACTCTATATCGAAAAGCTACTAGTACTAGTGTTTAAGAAAAAACTCATACTAGCTACAAACTTTTAATGAGTAAATGACACAAATACCCATTCTATAATAAAAAAAATATAAAAAAGCATGTATACAAGTTTTTAGTTAATGTCCATTTTGGTCATTTTATACACTTTATTAAAAGTTCCAGCTACTCTGCGAAACACCAAGATATATTTAAAAAGCTACTGCTAGTAGTTACCAGCTACAGCTACCAGCTACCAGCTACCAGTTAGTTTTGCCAAACATACCTATAATTTAAAGTGTATATAAAATTCAATAACCTGCATTAAAATCAATGTAATTAGTTAATATATGCCAATGACCTATATATTATGTGGTGGAGCTTTGAGCTCTTCTTAGGAGACTTAGGTTTGATCCCTATCTGCATTAAATGGTAATAATGCGCAATGATGGAGACAAACCTATCGAGGGGGGGTTCGATTCTGAGTGTCATCCTGGTTTTTATCCGACTATTATTTCAGTGAGTCAACTCGTGTGGAGACAGTACGGTTTCGGAGAACGCCGTCCAGGCTGACAAGCCGGCCCGGATCCGATAGAACACGCAGTTCAACCAACGTTTACGGGGTGACAACTTCGATCGTCGTGACAATAGGTCACTCATAAGAAAGTCACCATTAAAAAAAACTTATTAGTTATTATACACCAGTAAAAATAACTTCTGTTTTTATTATTAACACAATATATTCCTAGCAAAGAGCTAGAGAGTAAGAGCACTCACATCCCATCCATTAAATGTATGTGAGTGTATCCACCAAATTATATGGGGTGAGTGTAAGTGGTTGTGAGTGAAGGAGAGAGAAAATATTTGGTAGAAACACTATTTCATCCTAAATATGAAAAGTTACTGTTCACCCCTATATATATTTTAATATTTTTTGTAAGTAGTTGTGAGTGAAGGGAGAGAAAATATAATGATAAAAATATGAAAAAGTATTATTATTTTAATTAGGAGAGAGAAGATTTAAGAGTGAATTAATGATTTTTAGTGTAATTTGATAGATGAGATTTGATGAAGGAGATGTAAATGCTCTAAGGTAACATTGGAAGCCAACATCAAAACTACACAAAAATAGTTCCACTCCAATTCTCAAGTTTGCTTTGCTTTTTATCCACATGTAACCAATTTTTATGTAAGTTTTATCTTGAGGTATAACAATCGAAGATTTTGTTGTATCTCGCTCTACAAATGAACATTAGAAATTTAGAATTACTTACAAAAAACAAAAAAACCCTAAAAGAACCTCTTCAAATCAGTCTTAGTCCGGGACTGTTTGGTAAGGCTCTTAATGAGCCTCTGAAATCTGAATCATTCAGCGCTGAATGATTCAACGCTCAGCTCATTCAGCGCGTTTGTTTCAGTATCTGAATGGAATGATTAAGGCTGAACGATTAAGACTTGAGATGTTGCTGAACCATTTAGCACTGAATGAATCCATTTTTACATCCCCTACCAATGTGGGACAAGAAGACTAACCATTTAGAGGTCCAATAAAACAACACTTAATGATTCAACACTTAACCATTCAGATCATCTTAACTATTCAGACTTCCTAATAATTCAGCACGTAATCAACCAAACAGCCCTTTACTCATTAATCATCACATTACTAAACTTCGTTGTTCCATTAGATCATGTTAAAGATACCATAGACATATATAAACAGATTATGGGTTCTTTAATAGATAAAGCTTAAATTAGCTAGTGATATCTTTCTAATTTCAGTAATGTTTTAAATTTTTAATGCATAAAATTACATAAAAGAAGATTTGAAAACGTGCTTCAAAACCAACACTACGTGGTGAAAACGACTAGTCAACAATGAGAATATGATGATCGACTCAAATGTTACAATCGAGAACAACTCTATATGGTAGTGGTTAGTAACTTTCAATATTTTCGAAAATTCTGAAAAAGAAGGTTATCTTTTTTTTTTTTTTTTTTCTTTTTCTTTTTTTGTTGTTGGTTGTTAATTTGTTATGGCGTTTTCACACAATAAAGATAATTTATATAACTAAAAACATTGAGATATTTACTGATGGCAGCGTGGACCCGGTTAATACAACATAGTCTAGATGGATGTGGGATGATAGGCCTGTCAAGAGACGAGTGTGACCTACTTATCCCTATAAAAAGATGAATGAAAGTCACCGTTCAAAAAAAATTAAATATAACGTAAATAAAGATCTAGTCACTAAAATGAATATATTTTACATACTAAATTAGTTTTCATATTTTTAGCAGCAAATCTTTTCCTTGCTTTGAACCTCCAACTCCCCTTAAGGTAGTGGGGTGTCATCACACTTATCATGTTCATCACTAAACTTCAACTAATTACAAATTGTCACCTCATTTCATCGGTGTCTAAGTGATCAGCAAGGATGTGATGTTGATGAAAAGTGTTTCACAAACATCTTCCCTAATCACACGGATACAAAAAATCCCGCAGGCAAAGCGTTCATCATCAACCCACAAAGACTACAAACAGTATACACTTGAAAGTAAAAAGGGCCATGTATACAATAACAAAATAAAAGAAGGAAATCTATGAGTTGCTCAGAGTTTTTAAAAGTCATAGCTGCAAGGCGGGTTGCAGGTAGAAACCTACCATCTACAGTCCTTGCCACGCCATATTCATCAAAAATCAAAAAATATATTGTACTCATCACAGCCAAGGCAAAAAAGACCAAATTTATGACATTCAAACTGATGCATGTTCACATTCCGTTGGCCACGAAATGTTAAATTCATCACATTGTTTGTTCATAACATCCTTTAAGACTAAAACAACATTTTTTAGGCCACACAACATAACACAAAATTAGTCGCACACACCAAACAATACATAGAAGCACAATCGTGATCTTGCGAAAACAATCCAAAGAATCCAAAATCTTCACATTGATCAAAATAAAAACTCATAAACTACTGATTGATGGGTATTAGAATGTTATATATGTGGGTTTAATGTCTAATTTTATGCATATTTGAGTGCTTATATGTAAGGAATTAGATAACTATGAGGAAATGATGTTTTGCAGGTTAAATACGAAGATGGAATGTGTTTTGGAGAATTCATATGAATAGGAAGTAAAGATATTAAAGTATGAGGTGATAGCTAATTGAATTACGAAGACGTGGGCGCAAACAGCGAAGAAAACGGAGCTAAAACGAAGAAGTTATAAAGAAAACAGTTTTTGGAACAAGCTGTCAGCAGTAGGCTACGGTTCCAGAGTAGCCTACGGTTCGGGGATTGCGGGAAAAAGTATAAAGTGCCGAAAATTAGGTTTTTGAAGGGTTCTTCTCCTCCATTTGACTAGGGACGATTCAAAAGGACTATTGGGGTGATTTTGGGCCTTCTTTCAGCATTCCACACCTTCTAATCACCTTCAAATCATCAATCATGCAATTCTACATCAAGATTGAAGCTAAAATCATGAAGATGCAAGGCTAATCCTCTTGCGGTTTCTCTGGGTGAACGATTTGGGTATTTTATCAATTGTTTTATGTTTGATACTCATTACTTGGATTAGATTTTGTGAACACCTTAAGGTTCTTTGCGTCTAATTGTATGTTTGACTGATCTAGACAGTTTGGTTGATTAATATTATTGCATTTTGTTATCGTATCTTGGTTTTCCTGCACTAGAATTAATTTAACTTTGCAATTAATGTTATGATAGCTGAATTGAGTCGAACAACTTAAACAAAGTCATGTCTATGTGATTTCCTGGATAGGGTATTAACATAATTTATTTGATAATTACCGAATCAGAAAGTCGGAGTGACCGTTTTTCCATATTATTGTCTTTTATAAAACTCTATTCCAACTTCGTTTTACAGCACTGCAGCACTTTTACATTAAACTTCATAAAATTACTTTAGTTAACTACAAAATGTTAGATTCACCATAAACATACCAGTCACCATCATGGTAGACAACAGGTGAAAAACCAGCATAAGCAATAGAGTAAACCACCACATCATGATATGCCTTACTGTTTAAATTAGTGGCACCACTACTACCATACGGGTACAAACCAAGACAATCAAAACTAAGTTTTAACACAAAAAAATGACAAATAAAGCAAGCCCTACCAACCAAGGTGGCCTCAACTGGCCACCGGCGGTACCAAAAGCCAAGCAAACATCACACCACTAATCGGTGTCGAAGGACCGGTCAAAAATAAGAGTTTTAGAAAAGACCAACTACCTTATTAGATAGGGTAAGTCGGGTGTCGAACCATGAGGAGTATTGTGGAAAGTGTTATCTTCAACTATTAATTTAAACTAGATAGAAATGTAAAATCGATTGGTTTGATTGTTGATTAAGTTGCAATTAATAAAAACAATGTAAAAGAAAATGAGTTGTGAACAATTAGAGAAATGGTGACCTCTTTAAGATCCTGGTAATCACTTTAGCCAAGTGTTGTATAATAGTCAATTGAAGTCACATAGACATGATTTGTGATTAATATGATTGATAATGTAAGTTGATTAATGACTTCGCTGACAGCCGATAACTAGACCGCGACTGTTGACTCAGTTGATTATCACTTAATAATATCCTAATTACTAATAATATTGAAAGACATAAAGTCTTAAACGTGAATGTATTCAATGACCCTTGATAATAAACCGCGTTGGTTGATAAAATCCAAACAAGCACACATTCAATAAATGTTAAAACCAAGATTCATACAAAGCACAATTGAAATCAAAAGTTTAAACAATCACAATTCCAATACAATGTTTGACAAACACAAACCATTGCAAAGATAACTTAACTAACCATTCACCCGGAGAGGATCACGGGTGGTTTAGCCGCTTATGATGGTGCAAAACATGTTCATGGATCGATTAACACTTGAAGACATCTTGATTCGAGTGAGATATTGGTTGGTTGATGTTATTCTTTGATGATATTGCCCAAAACTTGTCCAAAGAACTCCCATTTTTTTTTTACTATCGACGGCCGAAACTCCTAAGGTTTAGTAAATGGGCTTTTTATATCCTTAAACACAACAAACTCCCAAAAATCCTCTTATGCGTCGTACCCTACGGTCGGGAGACAAGGCCCTACGGCCAGAAACTTCTGCCCTGAATTGTTGTTGCAGCTGCATGTTTGTGCATTCCAACCCCTCGCCGTACCTTACGGCCAGCACACACTGATCGGATGCACGTTGCTGCTGACTTCGTCCCTTTTCTCTAGTCCCCGCCGTAGCCTACACCTGATTTGGCATAGGTTACGACCAACACTCCATGGCTTCTTCGTTTGTTTTCAACTTCACATAGCCTTACGCCCAACCTTCTTAGTGTTACGGCTGTCAAGTGCTGATGCACATCTTCTCTTTTCCACCCACGCACGACCCATAAGCCACGAATCCAACTCACATCTTGCATCTTCGATCCGAACAACTTCCCGAACATAATTTCTCACCATCCATGACTTTTATTAACTTTGTTTTGCCACATAAAACATCCCGAACACTTTCATATCTTCGGTTCATCACATGAGCTCGATCTTGTCCACATTTAAGCTTCTAATTTCGCCCAATTATGTCGTTTAACCTACAACCACACATAATTGCGTAGTTACCACATTCAAAGCATATAATCGTCTAAACGACATTAAAAATACATAATTAAGCATATAAAACACCATGTTCGACCCCGTCCATCACATTCCCACACTTGACTTTTATTGTCCCCAATCAAACCGTCTCTAAACACGACTCAACTAGTTAACAAGCCACCTCCAATTCCTTTACCTATTGATTTTCCAAGATCCTCAATCATACCCGTCCCATAGACTTACACAATCAAGATTGACAACCCAGCGAGCAAGTGTTACACGTTTTCAAAACACGACTTCCCTATCCAAACCTAACTTTCCTATGTTCATACACATATACAACAAGCCCCTCACAATGTTCGCTCCTCTCTATTTAATATCTGGACTAGTGTGTAATGTACTAGTATATATCACTCAAAAAACCAAGAATGCAACTTTGTTATCATAAGTTTGTATAACAATCACACATAAGCTATAAACCGTGCACATATTAAAAGGACTTATGGGTTTTAGGCTTCGGTAAAGGTAGGATGATTTGGTTTACAACTGGTTCGAAAACAAAAGGTTTAGCACAAACGCTAATGCACATCTTCTCTTTTCCACCCATGCACGACCCATAAGCCACGAATCCAACTTACATCTTACATCTTCAATCCGAACAACTTCCCAAACATAATTCCTCACCATCCATTACTTCTATTAACCTTGTTTCGCCACATAAAACATCCCAAACACTTTCATATCTTCAGTTCATCACACGAGCTCGATCTTGTCCACATTTAAGCTTCTAAATTCACCCAAATACTTTGTTTAACCTACAACCACACATAATTACGTAGTTACCGCATTCAAAGCATATAATCGTCTAAACGATATTAAAAACACATAATTAAACATATAAAACACCATGTTCGACCCCATCCATCACACCACACAAAACTCAACAACAACCAATAAAGCAATCCATAAAAAAGCCGACAAACATCACATGACTAACCACCACCATCAGCAGGCTGCACGCCACCCAAGGTGGCTTGAGCCACTGCCATATGGGTACAAACCAAGACCATCACAACTACATTTCAACATAAAAAACGACCAACAAAACAAGCCCTGCCAGCCAGGGTAGTTTGAACAGGCTATCGACGGCGCGAGTTGGAAAACGGCACACCATTACCACCGCCAGGTTACGCGCCACCCAAGGTGGCTTGAATAAGCCATCAGCAACGCGAGAAGCAAAGCGAATGTCACAACCACTCACAAACATCAACAACGACCAACAAAGCAACCCACAAAAAAGAACCGGAAAATGACACACCACCACCACTGCCTAGCTACAGGCCACCCAAGGTGGCCTGAACAGGTCATCTACGACGTAAAAACCCAAGCGAAGGTCTCACCACCACACGCTACAACGGTCATGCATCGATGGTTTCAAGAAAGATAAAAAGGAGAGAGAATGAAAGTGTAAAGACGCCATCAAAGGCCATAAAAACCAACCCATAAAATAGAAACTGGCAAACGGCACACCAACGACCGGATGCTGAGAGTGATGGTTCGTCATGAAGGTGTAAAGATGCCACCGAAGGCGATCTGAATCGACCACCGGAGGCACCTGTTGGTGGCGGACCAAACACCACCACCACCATTTACCACCATTGAACAAATGTGGAACGACCATCCACCACCACGGTCGGCGATGGTGGTGGTCTCCACAAAGGGGAGTGTAAGGATCGTGACGATGTTGGTGGGGTAATGCTTTGTGTAGAGAGGGATAGAAGACTGTGACGAAGAGAGAGAGAGAGAGAAATAAAGAGAGAAAGAGAGAGAGGGGGAGGGGGAGATAGTGATGGAGTGGAGACGGTGATGAAGAGAGAGATTCTTGTAAGGGTTACACACCTCTGCAAATATGCACGTATGAAACTGCCATATGTTTTTATACATCTTAGTTTTCCTTTTATATATAGTACAGTATAATAGTATCCCCAACACCAATGCACAGGCACCATCGACACTTTCATTCATACACTAAATAAGTAGCACTGATGACTTGATTTGGGTGGCTCACTTCCTTTCACCAATCACCTTTTTTCTCTTTATTTGTCATTAATGATTAAAAGGACTTTATTCCAGATTAATGATTATGCTGGTGAGTGGATGGTCAGATAAAGGCTATTGCATATGTAGCACAGTCAAACCCCAACCAACACCAATCCCGAAGTCTGCTGACTTTTTTGTCAGCTTTTGTATTTTAAAACGCCACACTATGACCATAGCGCGATACTTTAATTCATGTGGGGGTTAATGGTTCCCTCTCCTCATTGTGTATCTCTATTACCTTATTAAGTATCAAATGTGTCTAATAAAGTAATTTCACACAATTTTTAAGATCGGAGTTGAAGAGTCCCTTCACAAATCTTCAATCTTTAGTCCTTTTGTTCCCTTTATGCCTCTTGTGTACAATCAATAATTCCCATTGTATAGGTGTACAATACACACTCCATATCCATCTCACCATGCAACCCCCTTCATAACACCTAATAAAACCCCCTCTTTAATTTCAATAAAACCTATGCTCTTTATGGACTCCTTTATTGTTATTTACATTAGAAGACCAAACCTAGATATAACCCACAATTGTCAATGAATGCTCAATATGATTTTTCATCTTCTCCCATATTTATATTTGTCTCTAGGTAACTCTTTTAACCTAATTGAAACTGGTATTCACTCAAATCATAATCATTATTCTGTGTCTATTTTTTGTCATGGCATAGTGATAACATCAGTGTTGCTGCTTCAGATCTTCTCTGTCAATATTCATTAATGTTTAATATTTTTTTAATTGTTCTTGTCATATAGTTCTTTTTGTTATTATATACTATTATTGAAAGTTGATAACTTGTTACCATTTATTTGTTCTTATTCAAAGGTTTATGTTTGTGTAATATTTTATCTTATTTTCTTTTTGTAATATTGTACCTCATTCTTGATTTTACAACAAATTATTGGTTCTCTATTTTGTTATTTGTTTAAGTTAATAAAATCATAATATTTTTTACAGGTGCTATTTTATAAAACATATTGATACAAGACATTATTACCTTTACCTTGGTTACTTATCTTCTTAACTTCCACTACAGTTTCAGGTTATTTCTAATTTTCCTTGACCCTTTGAATCCTATTAGTTTGATGTTTTCGTTGTAAAAATAACCTACAAATTGTTTATACTTTGAAGTGATTTATGTTATATTCAAGTGCTTGAATTTTGTCATTTAATAAGTCGACTTTGTAGTTATAGTTATATGTTATAGTTTTAAGCTAACAAAAATAATGTATGCAACTTTGAGATCGGTTTGAGTCTCACTTTTTTTACATCTACTTTATTGAACTAATATGTATTTTTTTTGTTCTAAAGTTTCATTATTAAAAAGGCCCTTGCTGTCAAAATAAACTCAAATAATAAGAGTTCAATAATGTTCGAGTTATTTTCAATTTTCATGTTATTTCTTTTAATCCATATATTATGAGCAAACAATGAGGAGGAGGATGATGAAATATTAAGGCACAATAATTGAGGCATTACCTTGGAGCACCACAAAATCACTTTCAATTCGAAAGGTAACCCCGAAGTTTTTTATAAACTATAGTCGTAATATGGAATTTAATATGTAAATAATTTTTTGATTATAATAAAAGTATTCATCGATTTATCGTCGCTTTTTTTGGTATCGCAGCAAGACGAAACTGCAGTTACGAAGGAATCGGCGCCACAACAAGACACGTGGTGGTTTTTCGGTTTTGAGAAGACATGCTAATGAATTCCTCCATCCATTGGTTAGTAGCTTATTTGAGAGGATTGTCTTATGGCTTTAGTTTTTCAAACCCATACATGGGTTGGGTTGGTTCGTCTATGGGCTAAAAGTCTAAAACTGAATTTATAACGGATGTTTCGGTTTTAGTTTTTCATAACGGATCGGTTTCAATTATAGATGGCTTGGTTAATTGTGTTATTATAAAACATGGTTTGGTTGACCATCAGTTAATCATTCGCTTTGTACATCGATGAATTTAAGATGATTTCAGCAAAGTTATTAGCAAAAGTTTTCATTTATGAAGGAGAATAAATGTTATCTAATATCATTTCTATAAAAAATTATCTTGGCATAACCTCATTTATAAATTAAATACAAATGTAAAGTTGTTTTTACTGTTGGTTTGGTTCTTTTATTTATTCACACCTAACCATAATCAAACCATAGATATTCGTTTTCAAGAAAGTCGATACCGAACCATTGGAATATGAGGCGGTTTATATTTCGGCTAAATGTTTTTGGTTATTTGGGTTATGGTTCAGTTATTCAGGTTTTCTTCTGATCACCCCTAATTTGTATTGGTGGTGATTGGTGTTTTCTTGTTCTTTTTGGACATGACATGTCTAAGCAACCTCAACCCAAGAACTGGTGGCTAAGGATTTACACGAAAGTGAATGGTGGTTTAGGCACATATTCAGAAGTAGGCTGAAAATGCTTATTGCTTGATCAAATGAAAACTTGTTTAGTTGTAAGAAAAGAGTGAACGACACATTTTTCTCTAACATTCATGTATTTATATTTGTTTGTTACAATATTAGTATAATAACAATCTTTTAGCTAAGTTAATTGAGTTTGACCTGTTTAAAATGAAAACAATTATCTTATGTACCTTTGAACTTGTTAAGGGTTCGTTGTACTATGCGTCTACATTCACTTTTTGTTGCATGACTACCACATGACATCCTCGATTGTCGTTGCTGCAATTTGAAATCTTTAAGCATCATTAGTTATTTTTTAAAATCTTAAGGAGGGCGTGAGGCAACAAGTGAAGGCACACACGAGGTACAAGGTATTTGTATGATAATTTATTTTATCTCTCACACTCGCATGCTTCTATAATCAGTTACTGAAAATTTAGATATAACTAACATATGTATGCGATTGAATATATAACTAAACCTCTATCTACAACCTCTTGATGCATAAGGACTGCATGTGTACTCACACCTCACGCAATTGACATGGCAATTTTTTTTGTTTCAGGTCCTTTGTGAAGTAATCATTTTGCAAAGGTTTGTTTGTCTCTGCTTTTTATTGTTATAGGCGGTTATTTTATTATGATGTATGTTGTGTTTTTGTCTGTCTATTGTTTGATTTGTATGAAATGGGGTTTCTAATTTGATGCTTTTCTTGAAGGGTGGATTTCAACAAATGTTTGACAAAATTTTGTAGTTAAATTTCATGTTTTTGTGCTTTGAAACCTACTACTGTTATATGTTAGTGAAATTCATGTTTTTATATTTGTGTGATCATGTTTCCTTTAGTGGATTTTCTTTCTTGTTGTAGCAAATCATTGGTCTTGTTGCTCAGGTCAACTTAGGAAATACGATCATTAGTTATGACGGCATCAGGCATGGGTGGTTCATAGCCATCACCAACAACTTGGGTTGTCATGTTTAAAAGTGCCCAAGAAACTGGGGGCTGAGATCTCAACCGCTATGGATGGGTAGGCTATGTATTGCAGGCATATATTGATTAGTCTAACTGATGTTTGCATTTGAGCCATACCAATAATATGTTATTATGTATATTGCAACTACCTGTCATTGTTTGTAAAATTTCCATGTTGCTACTTCTATTGTTTCCATCCATCTCTTACATTGTTGTTTTCTATTTTAGTTATTTTTATACTCAATTGCTCAAATAAAAATCATATACTAATTATAGCAGTAAATTGGTGGTATACAAAATACGTTAAACAGGCGATAAAAATACGGCACCAAAATATACGTACCCGCAACATCACGTGAGCATACCCACCAGCCCTTAAGGGTACAAGGGGCACTACTAGAATGTGTTTCTTCTTTCACTGATTTTAACCAGTTATACACTGCCACATCACTTCACTGATTTACTTCACTGAAACACTTTTTTGTAGGCAGCACTCCACTGATTCTTTCATTTATTTCATTTAAATTTGAGAAAACAACCGTTATTTTAGGCAGACGGTAATTAATTTTGTTACCGTTACATTTATACCGTTGCATCCATTTGGAATCTGTACCGTTCCGGTTTGGTCTATAAAAACATCTTAAACTTCAATACAAAAAATCACACCACAAACCGGTTATACTTTAATCGTTTCGTAAAAATGGACCCGTGGAATGCAAATGAGGATTTCGCGTTAATGAGGGCATACCTGATAGTGAGAAACACATGGGTTCATGAAGTCGATACCCCAATTTCGTTTTGGCACCGAGTGTCGGGGATATTCAATAATTTAACCGGCACAAATGACCGCTCCAAGGATTCGCTCGTTCGTAGGTGGTTTCTTATCTGGTCCAGGTGTCTCCGTTGGAACGTCCTTTATGAAGCCACGATGGAGAGGCACCCTAATGTTCAAGAAGACATTGCAATCCAACTCACTCGCGGCGACTACTACCGTGCACAAATGACTAACTTCACCCATTTTGCGTCATGGCAAATGTTGCGAGATTTATTTAATGATTGATGTTTACGGTTGTTTAATGTTTATTGTGTAATGGTGTTTAAATTTTTAATGAAAGTTAACTGTGTTTATGTTATGTGAAAGTATGATTTGTATATGGGTAAAACATAAAACAAGGTCAGAATATAAACGGTCAAAAATAAAACACGGTCAAAATATCACGGTCAAAGGTGAAGGTAAAACGTGACATATTATCATTGGTCAAGAAAAAAACCGTTTCTTTGTACCAGCACGGTAACAACAATCAGAAAACGGTCTACGAGAACTCTACCAACACATGTGACGGCGGTATTACCGTGCTGATAATGGGATAACCGTGCCCAATTCTGATAACGCCCGGCCCCCTAATAATACACTTATACATCCATGACTGAAGTCATTCAACCAAAAGGTCAATGGTTCCCTCTCCTCATTGCGTATCTAACGCTCCACCGCCTTTGGAACTAGCCTATGAGCCTTTAAATTCCATCAAAATGTCACTTAGTTTACTCAAAGTCTAATCATTGTCTTCCACCTGTCAAGACTAACACACGTGGCATTCATTCTTCATAATGTTTTTGTTGTCCCTCGTCACTTTACCGTTGCTTATTATTTTGTCCATTGTTGAATGGAAAAGGCAGTACTACCTTGGTCAGAAAGTAAAACGCGCCGATAGTGAATTTATAATATTTAATTAGCATTTTAATATTGAAAAATCGATGGAACAAAAAAATATATATATATAAAGGTTTTGGTAACTCTTTTATTTATCTACTAGATTATACTTCGGAAGTGTCTCAAAGTTGAGAAATTTAATATGACATATCAATTTTACATATGAAATAGACTGATATGTTTTACCGTTACATGCAGAAAAGTTTCAAATATCACCTAATCTAAAATATATTCATATGAAATAGATTACATATGAAATAGACTGATACGTTTTATCCCACCATAAAAGCCCATGCCACCAACACAATTCCTTTAAGATAGATTACATGTGTCTTCTAAGGCCACATAGAGTGGCTCGACAAATTATGAAGCATGTGATTTGGCAACTTGTGTCAAGTAAATGGTAACTAGTGGTGAAACGTAATGTATCACTATTCACGAACGTGGAGAATAGATGTGTTGTGGCAAGTGTGGCAACTAGTAGTAAAAAGTAATGTAGCGCTGACGTGGACGATAGACGTGTTGTGGCAAGTGTGGCAACTAGTGGTGAAAATTAATGTAGCGTAGGCGTGGATGATAGATGCGTTATGGCATGGAGGAAAACATTTGTTGTCGCAATGTGGCCTAAGGTGATCTTGTATGTCTCCTTGCCGGATACAACAATCTGTACAACACTTTCGTCAAAACATCACACTATGCTCATCAATTACGAACACAACGCGCATGAGTAATGTGTGTTACACCCTTTTGCTCCCCACAGACCCCACCTATTCCTTATCGATAAGAAGTTATATTCAAGGAGAACTTCCACTTATATACCATTCAAGGTTTGTTCACTGAATGATGTGAATATATTTATCAATCTTCTCATTTCAAGTTATATATTAAACTTATTAGCCACTTTATTAGTCGATATCTCAACCATTTTAGCTTGTTATATAACTCCAATCATTGAAAACACAATCCCTTAAGTTATCAATCATATAAGCCATTTATTAAAACAAATTTACATAATAAAAATTGTACCCATGAGTTAGGGAATCTAAACATCAATAACATACATCTAATAATCTAAAATATAAACAAACAGAAAAAAGTTATATTCAAGGAGAACTTCCACTTATATACCATTCAAGGTTTGTTCACTGGATGATGTGAATATATTTTATCAATCTTCTCATTTCAAGAGATATTGCACAAAGTCTCTTAACATAAGAAGCGTAAGAAGGTTTCTGAGCCATTAGATTTAGAAGGTGGCAAGATGGTAATTAACAATTCTAATCATATTTGAGTTAATCTAACCAGGGGCAAATTAGGAAAAAAGGCATTTTAATTTTACAGAGATCGTAACAGAAATCAAAAAACAAACGATTAAAACGTATAATCAAACAAAATTTTTCAACGATTGATCATGATTTTCAAATCAATTAAACCTTCATAATCAATACACAATCAAAAAACATTCAATTGAATCAAATCAAAACCGAGTTTGCAGAGAAACAACAAAAAACAGAGTATTACATATAATGTGATCAAAACGTAAAATCATATTCAAAAATCAAAATCAACACATGAAAATATTCACATAAACCTATGATTTTAATAATATAATAATAATTAAAGGAAAAAAATGGTTTTGAAACAAGTAAAAAACTGATGAAGATCAGATGCTGTAAAAAATGATATGTTTAAACGCACTATATATTTGTGATAAATTAAAGAGTGCATTTAAAAAGGTACTGGCTAATAAAAAAACAGACGCACTCTTAATATATCTAAACGCACTCTTATAAATTTAGATGCACTTATTGTAAAGTTTAAACGCACTTATTGAATGTTATTCGTACAACTAATGATTAAAAATGCAAGTGGCATATCTTATCAATTATAGAAGATCATCTGTCAAAAATTGCATGCTTATTTTAATGGTAAAAAAGCTAAAAAATCTAACTATCTGATAACTATGATTTGATTGATAATAAATTTAGATAAATATTGAAATTAAATATTCAACTACCACATAAGTAACTTTCTTTTTTGGTCTATAAAAACACTATCATAAAGCATATTGATTGAACTAGTAAACACATAGCAAAATGGAAGAAAACAACATGCAGCTCAAAACTGTGGTTTTGGTTGATTGCATATCAGAGGTAAAGGATGACCTCAACTCATCTTGTGTAGCTCTAGGTGCATAAAATGAGGTTCAGAGACAATATATGAAGAACCTAGATCTGATAGAGAAGCTGATGAAGGAGGAGAAGACACCATTCACAAAAGCTTCTATTAAGCAACTCCATACTCACGCATCTTTTGACAACCTCATTTGTCAGTCACTTAGCAACTCACAGACATGTATCATGAAGAACATGAAATCAAAACAAAAGGCAAGGGATGCAATCTTGGGTGCCAAGTGATGGTGGTGGTTTTATGGTTGTTGTTTTGTGGTTTTTTTTTTCTTTTTTGTGTTGGTTGTTTTGAATTTTTTTATTTTTTTTTTAGATGGTGGTTTTCTATGTTTTGAGTGGTGGTTTTTGTAACAGTACTGATTTCTGGGAGATTAACATGGACCTTTGTATGACACCTTAGGCAAATCCCACATCGACCGTGGCCAGGAGAGATCCTTGGTTCATAAGTAATCCAAAGCCTCTTAAATAACCAACGCGTTTTGGGCTTAATGCTAGTGGATGAGAGGAGAACTCCACAGTTAAGCGTGCTCAGGTGGGAGTAGTATCAGGATGGGTGACCTCCTGGGAAGTCTCCACCGGGGCGACCAAAAACAAATCCGTGCGCTCTGGATGGGCAACCCATCGGGGTAAAGCGGACAATATTGGTGGTGAGAGAGGCCGGATGTTACAAATGGTATCAGAGCCACTCCTGTGCCGTTCGAGATGGTGGGGCAAACCTCATCGAGGACGATGAGTCCCTAAGGGGGGTGATTGTAACAGTATTGATTTCTGGGAGATTAACATGGACCTTTGTATGACACCTTAGGCAAATCCCACATCGGCCGTGGCCAGGAGAGATCCTTGGTTCATAAGTAATCCAAAGCCTCTTAAATAACCAACGCGTTTTGGGCTTAATGCTAGTGGATGAGAGGAGAACTCCACAGTTAAGCGTGCTCAGGTGGGAGTAATATCAGGATGGGTGACCTCCTGGGAAGTCTCCACCGGGCAACCAAAAACAAATCCGTGAGCTCTGGATGGGCAACCCATCGGGGCAAAGCGGACAATATTGGTGGTGAGAGAGGCCGGATGTTACAGTTTTTTTAGGTTTAGCTGGTGGTGGTGATGGTGGTGGTGGTAATGGTGATCTTGTAATAGTTTTTAACTATTGATGGAATAGACACACTTATTATATAATATGAACGCACTTAACGTTTATTGTTGGACGTAGTTATATCACAAACAAACGCACTCATATAAAAAAATTGTAGTAACTGCAATAACAAACAAAAACTAAACGCACTTATAACATACTTCAGACGCATTTGTTAACTTGTTTAAAAATTACAAAAAATCAAACATCAGATATTTTAACACAGTTCCTCATCAACAGAATCTTCAATTTCAATCTCTTTATTATCATCAATGTCATCTTCCACATTCTGGTCAGATTGTTCACCTTGGGGCTGGGTTGAAGCACCCTCCTTCGCATGTTTTCGTCGATCATGGCCTCTCTCTCTCTCTCCGTATATGGAACAAGTTCTCTTCCTTTTACCGGTTTGACTAACCTGTTTTTCCTTGCTGGACTTTATACGCTTCTGCTTACCACGACTTTTGTTCTTGATATCATTCGAAAGTCTAATAGTGGGTTCGGCTTCTGATGGTTTCTCATAACCAAGAAGAGAAGCATACATGTCATACTTATTCTGATGACTAGGTCTCTTAAACCTGCCCTCTCTTAAAATATATGACTACAAAGCAACCCGTATTGCTCGAACCTCCTACAGGTACATAATGTAGTAACATCCTCATTGACTTCCTTCTTGAAAACAACCTGTAAAAAGGTAAAAAACTAAACTGATGAATTTGGACGCACTAAGTGGAAAATTTAAATGCACTAATAGTTGTAAAACATAAACTATAATGATGACTATTAAACACACTCATGGATGATTTAAACGCCTTCATAATTAAAAAAAATTACTTCAATAAATCCTTGACCATGTTCTTGAGGATCATCAACATAAATCTTTTTAAACCTTCTTCATCAGCCTTTTTCATATGAACACTTATTAAGCCTTCATAAGTGGCATATATTTCTTACTGAATATCAAAGAAGATAGTCCGTGTAAATATTTTAGATGCCTCTTCCTCAATATGGTTCGTAGTCCAAATATCAGGAACCGTATGTCTTGAGTCATGGTCATTCTTTCTATGGTTGGATCTCTAAGATTCAAGGGAAGTTTCAAAGTGGTTGAAAAACTCAACAATAGTCAACTGAGAATTTGCCACTTGGCAAAAAATGATTCTCACTCTCAGATCTTGACGTTGTCCTCATTAGCCTAGACATAGGTTCATCCCGGTAAAAAGCAAGGATCCACATTGACCTCATATTAAACATGTCCGTCAACCAATTGTTCTCGTATAGATTGTAATCAATAATAAGTACACCCCACTCGAAATCAAATGTCTCCGGACTGATGGAATCTGTCCACACAATTGCATCAATTCTCCTTTTGAACTCATCATCACTGCATAATGCACTACCCACCTAAAAAAACAAAAAAAACATAGAAGACAAACGCACTGTGTTATAAATTTGAGCGCATTAACATGAAAATAAATAAAAGCTATCAAAGGCACTTATATATAAGTTTGGACGCCTTCACTGTATTGTAACCAACCAAACACTATATAAACGCACTAATGTAATAACACAGACACACTATATAAATTATGATAAAACATTCATACTGACCTTATCAGAAACCTTCTTCATGATATGCCACATACTAGGGATGTACACGAGCCGAGTCGAGTTGAGCCAGGACCAGCTCGAGCTCGAGCTCTAACTTAAACCGAGCCAGCTCGGCTCAGCTCGTTTTTCTGGTCGAGCTAAAAAGTCGAGCTCGAGCTCGGCTCGTAAATGTTCGAGCCGAGCTCGAGCTGGCTCGAGCCCGGCTCGTAAATGTTCAAGCCGAGCTCGAGCTGGCTCGAGCCAGCTCGTTATATTTTTTATTATTTTATTTTTTTACAAATATTTATTAAATAAAAAACAATAAAATTACACATAATCATGTATATTTTTTTTCTAAGTTATGGTTTATTTATTATGAAAAGATGGGGTAGATAGGTAGTATGAGCGGGATTTTCAAATTTTGAATTTTAGAATTGGGTTTGGAGCCAAAATATATTAGTTTCATCTATATATTAATTACACATACACAAGCCTGAGTCGAGCCATATGTCGAGCCATCGAGTCGAGCCACGAGTCGAGTCATCGAGTCGAGCCACGAGCCGAGCCACGAGCTGAACACCCCTGGCTCGAGCTCGGCTCGATTACAAAACGAGCCAGCTTGGCTCGGCTCGAAAACAAAACGAGCCTCTTCGAGCCGAGCTTTTTTCGAGCTTTTTTCGAGCGAGTTTCGAGCGAGCCTCGAGCCGCGAGCTTTTTGTACACCCCTACCACATACACAATCTGTGTTTGCTATTTTGAAAAACCAACTGGATTGCATTTTTAATAGCAGGATCTTGATCAGTTACAACCACTTTTGGGTGCTTTCCAAAACATTTGGAAAACGATTGTAACAACCATGTGTATGATGCAGTTGTCTCAGATGACAACAAACCTGCACCAAGTGTGACATTTTGACAATGGTTATCAATTCCGGTAAATGGTACAAACACCATCTTGTACCTGCAAAAAAACACATTTAAACATTAGCAAAAAAAAAAAAAAACACTTTAAATATCAACCCAAAATAGTTGGATATCAAGCTTAAAAATTAAAAACATACTTGTTGGTGTTAAATGTTGCATCAAACGATATCGCATGTCCAAAATAACCTGGTGAGTGCATTCTTTTGATCCACAGAATACTCAAATGAAAAATCTAAAAGGAACTTCTTCTTATCCCTAAGCCTAGACACTATCATATCTGTATCATGCTCACCAATGAAGCTGTTTAAGCCACATTTAATATTCTTACAATCAGTAGCAGTTGCACCAACATGCTCAAAACCTCCATACTTAGTCTTCATAATGTTAAAAGCTTTGGCAGGACCCATATTCAGTGAAGACAGTTCACAAATCATCTCTTCTTGAGTATGTGTCAGCTTCATATTCGCTGCTAGAAAATGAATGTCACTTTCATGTACAAAAGGATGATTATGAGCTTCCACAAAGCCATAAACCTTGAATGTCTTTCCATCCTCAGAAGTTAGCTTTATATGTGCCAAACATCCGGTCCGGATGGACGGCCTCTTCCTTGACTTACCACTTTTATTAGAACTCTCCGGACCTACTTTGAATGGCTTAAAACCCTCCTTGTAGCATACAAAGTATTTGAGTCTTAAAACACATCTGACGTACCCTTTCGAATAGAAAAACCACCAGCCTTCGCATATTTGGCATAAAACTCATGTGCATGCTCAACACTTGGAAACTCCATATCTTTAACAGGCTTCAGTGAGTTAGGTACATCAGGAATATATATGTTACTAGCTTGATGGTCAACAGCAACATCAGTAGCAACACCTTATAAAACAAATGCATGTTACAAAACTTCAAACGCACGTTGACAATTGATAATTTGAAAATATTCAAACGCACTCATGATCATCTTAAAACGCACTCTTATATATCAGTATCAAAACATGTACATTTAAAAGCACTTATTATGTCTTTTAAACACACTTATTAAATCAGATATTCAAAATAAATCAAAATACCTTGAATACTTATGTATTCATAGATGAGGTTCAAGCTATGAATATCAACATCCTGGTTAGTATCTTCGATCAGATCTGTATATAGAAGAACAACATGTTTACGAATATCAAGCATTAAAAACACAGATTGAAAAAATAAATAAAAACAGAGCATGATGATCTGAACCATGAAAATCAATATTGTCAACATCTGGATTGGAATTGTTCGCAGCAACATTCTGCTCATCAACCGACAGGCTTAAATCTGATAGAAAAATAAAAAATTATACAAATTTCTACTGTGAAAACTGATTTAGTAAAACAGAGCATACGTACCGAACATGATGAATTACTAGAATTAAATGTGTTTTTGATGATCGAATTGTGATTGATTGGTGATTTGATTGAATCATAATGTATTGTGATCGTCTGATGTTATGTAATTCAAATTCGAATTTGAAAAATCCTTCACGTAAGTTATGAAATCGTTTACAAAAATAACGAACGTGATTATAGTAATCAGTTATTACGTATAATAAAAGTTTAAACTGTCCTTGGGTTTGACTGAGGTTAAGACTAATTAGAGTTTGGTTAAGTTAGTTGGGGTTTGGTTAAGTTTATACATGGCATCACCTTACGACTTCTTATTCTTCTCACATTAATAAACTTTGTATCCTATACTTTCTCTTAAACTTATTAGTCACTTTATAGTCGATATCTCAACCATTTTAATCGATATCTCAATATTTTAGCTTGTATAACTCCAATAATTGAAAACACAATCCCTTAAGTTATCAATCATATAAGCCATTTATTAAAACAAATTTACATAATAAAATTTGTACCCATGAGTTAGGGAATCTAAACATCAATAACATACATCTAATAATCTAAAATATAAACAAACAGAAAAAAAGTACTACTAATAACTTTATGAATTATTAACCATGGTTAAACCCCCTCCCCACCCCCACCCACCCCACCATAACCACTATGTCCCAGCGGTTTATATATCGAGAGAACTCTCGAAACCGGTAACACATACACTCCCACATAACCAAACACACACAAACACAAAACACTAACCTACAAACACATCAAAAACTCTTTTAACACCACAACCAATAACATGGTCGGAGACGAAAACAATCACAACATGATGGTGCATGTACCACCATGGACACTCATCGACGACCCACTAACCAACCTCTCTCCCTTCTCTCCACACAGCCCTAATGCCACTTCCTTCGACGACTACGCCTTCTTCCTCCGTAACGACGCCGCTTTACGCCGCTACCTCGAAGACGACCTCGACAACGACTCTACAGACTTCGACATAACATCTGAACCCTTTTCCTGTGATAGCTTCCGTATGTATGATTTCAAAGTACGTAAGTGCGCACGTGCACGCTCACATGACTGGACCGACTGCCCTTACGCCCACCCAGGCGAAAAAGCCCGTAGGCGTGATCCTAGAAAATATTATTATTCTGGGACTGCTTGTCCTGAGTTTCGTAAAGGGAGTTGTAAAAAAGGTGACGGCTGTGAGTTTTCTCATGGTGTTTTTGAGTGTTGGCTACATCCTCATAGGTATAGGACCCAACCGTGTAAAGACGGTGTTAACTGTCGCCGGCGAGTGTGTTTTTTCGCACACACGCCGGAGCAGTTGCGGGTTCTGAGTCCGCAACATACGGGTGCGGACTCAGGGTTTCCGTCTTTTTTTTCTTCGACATCGGAGACATCGACGCCTCCGTCGGAGTCGCCGCCGATGTCTCCGATGGATGGGACGTTAAGTCGATCCATTGGGGATATGTTAACGTCTCTTAGGCGGTTGCAGCTTAATAATAATATGGGTGGTACAAGTATGGGAAGTCCGTGGAGCATGCAGATGGGTCGGGTCGTGTCGTCGCCTAGATCCGGCTTTTATAGCTTGCCGTCGACTCCGACCCGACCCGTGACCCGACCGAGTTTGGGGTTTTCAGAGATCTGGGATGGAGGGGGTGTGGAGGAGGAGCCGGTGATGGAGCGGGTTGAGTCGGGTCGGGGTTTGAGGGTGAAGATGTTTGAGAAGTTGAAGAAGGAGAATTCGTTGGATCCGGATCGGGTTGACCCGAACCCGGGAGAAAGTTCGAACCCGGATGTGGGGTGGATCTCGGAGCTTGTGAAGTAAATGGTATCGTTAAAGGTTGTGCTAAACGTACCCGTTTTTTTAGTGGTTTTTACCAAACCAAATATAGCGTCTGTTCTACTAAATTAGTTACATCATCGCTCTACTTTTTACTACAGGGTAGGGTTAAGCATACAAGGGGTACGTCAAGCCTCAAATCTATCTATAAACACCCTAGTACCTTCCAAGTGTTTGATATTAATTAAGGATAAGGATTATATGGTTAGTGATAATAATATGTTTGGGTACAAGACATTTTGTGCACTCCCTTGTCATGTAAATAAGAAGTGTAAGAAGTGTAAGAAGTGTAAGAAGTGTAAGAAGTATAATTGTTGGGGGTTACTCTGAAAGAAGAGGGAGGAAATGGGGTGGAATTATTGTTATTGTTATTTTTATTATTAAAAATGATTTTTATGTTATGTTATTGTGATATTTATGGCAACGTGTTGTTCAACTCTTTTTGTTATCTAGCTCTTGATAGTTGATAGCATATGACTTGTTGCACATCTTGTATGCATAATCACAACTAGAAATCTATAAAATTAAATTTACAGATTGACGCAAGTGAGCTACGAAGTTGTGGATAGAATTTGGTGGTGATATCTCATGTGGCCAGAGCAAGGAGGTGATAGCGCGCAGGTTGCGCGCTAGTTGTGACCACTGCGAAAGGGTTGACACAAAGCATTGCATCACCTAATAACGTTGTAAATGTGAGATTAATATAACTGACGAGAAAATGTCTTATTTGATGAATCTGCCTAAAATGGTTGGTATTAATTTGGAGATGCTTCTTGAATGGTCAATAAAGGTTTTACCACTAAAATTTCACTTAAGGTATGTGTCTTGACTATCATGTTCAACTACCAACTGTCAACTGAATTTAACCACTTTTAGCTTCCATCCACAAATTTTTTTATGCCATTGTTTTATATATTGTTGAAACTTTCTCCTGTTCTCCAACACTCATGTGACATTATAGTAGCAAGTTATTATTATTCACAAACATTCAAACAGAATGGTTGTATTTGTTAACAATACGTTTATATACATTAAGTGAAAACTATGAGATTGATCCTAGTGTTTTTATATAAATATTTTTTTCATTAATATAGTAAATACAAAATGTCTTACCTCTTTGGGCGGTATGGGATTTGCATGTGTAGCAAAGTCTTCATCGATTAAAATGAACCTCGCTAGAGCTGATTCTTTGCGTTATGGATTTTGCTTGTAGAAGCTATGTAGGTAGCGAAGACCAAGTCTGTCTCGAAGTCCTTGTTTGTAGGGATGAGCATCCGGCACCGAATACCGATCACGTACTGAACCGAGACTGTTCGGTATCAGTACTCACTTTTAGAGGTTTTTGGTTTTGGTATTTTCGGTATCGGTACGGGATCGGTATGGTATCGGTATTGGGTTTTGAGAGTTTTCGAAATCGGTATTTTCGGGATCGGTATCGGTTGGTACCGATACCGTCCCGAGCTCATCCCTACTTGTTTGTATAGCGAACAACAATGTAACGAAGGGTATGATACGTAAGGAAAGAGGGTGTAGGAAGCTAACAAAAGTGTGCTATCTTGTAGATACAAACAACAACTTTACCCAGTGAATCCTACGATTAGCAAAGCTAAGAGTAGGGTCTGGGGAGGGTGAGATGTAGGCAAACCTTACCCCTGCCCTTACGGATAGAGAGACTGCTTTCAGAGACCCCTGCTCAACAACACACAGTCGATAAGCAAACAACACTAAAAAGTTAAAAAAAAACTACTAGCATTTAGACACATTGAAAGCGCCACGTAGAAAAACACAGTTATACATGTCAACAAAAAACAACATAACCCATACATACCCAAAGACAAACACCTTTACAAACCTCCTACCAGTGTAAGATAAAGTTTACGCTCCTAGCACCACTCTACGAAAAAACCAAACCATCCCCTAATAATCCTTAACCTTAATCTTATGCCTCCACTGTAACACTCCAACCGATGGCGGAATTATCGAGGTGTCACGTAGTGACGATTGTTCAAAAGCACATGGTACTAAAATGTAAATATATTATTGAATAATTTAAATTGTCCTACATGGATGAAATGGGAAAAATATAAAAGTCTGAACAAAACATGAAATTTGAAATAAATTATTAAAAGCAAGCACTAAAATCCAATGCTATGGAACTAAGATCAAACTGCACCTGAAACATGTACAAAATAAGTTTTGTCAATGTATGAAATGTTGGTGAGCATTCCTAGTTTTAATATATATATATATAGTAACTTGGAAAATGTTATACAATTCAAGTTTAAAGCTACAGTGCATTTATGTAAACTATGTATCATACAAATGAGCGAAATCAATCCTGTGACTGTATAAATGTACTACAATGAACGGCGGTGTGCTTATCCAATAAATGGATAATAACTTAACAATGACCATGAATTCTCCGATGAAAAAGGGGGAGAATCACCTAGGTGGGTTGTCAATCCAATAGCGTTATCCAATGTTAAGGTCGGCTTGTACATGGTTAATTATTTCACTAAGTACAAATGTATTCTACATGTAATGTCTAAGCATAAAGCACGTATGTAAGCAAATGCACAATGTACTAGAATTGTATTGTAAAAATGTGAACTTGTATGTGTATTTTGTATAAGTGTACATGTAACACCCCAAAAGTGCATAAAGACAAAAAGAGGATAGGAAATACTCACTTTCGCCAAATGACTAGATGACTAAGCGAGCGTGAAAATGCCAGCAATCCAAAGATTCAACAACGAAACTAGTCCAATTTAGAAGAAAAGAAACCGAATAGGAAAAATATCAAGCTTCCAATTCGCCAATTACAAGAGCTTATAATCAAAGCTTCAAATGTAGAAGTAATATACTCTAGAAGAAAGGTATGATGGAGAGTTTAATCGAATTGAAACAATCGATTTAGAGGTGCAAAGTGTAATGGGTCATAGGTGGGTTTTTATACTAGTTTTGGATTCAATTAGGCTTTAAAATTGGTCAACACAATAAAGTAAGGTTTTAAGATGAATTGACTATTTGACTAGGACTTTGACTAGGACTTTTGACTAAGACTTTGACTGGAACTTTGATTGTTTGACTGTCTTAGCGGACCGCGAGGGCTAAAAAAATATTTTTTCTAATTTAATCAATTTTAAGTTATAGACTTGTTTCATTTTGTTTCTAAGTTGTTTTAGGATCGAAAACTAAGGGCTTTGAGTATCAAGGTCTGAAACATACGTGCTCGGGTGTAGATGTGAGTATAAAACGTGCATACTTTTACTTATAAAAATTATAAGTTTTATTAAATTGTGAATTTTGGTCCTATAAAAATACGAGGGTTAAAAATGAAAATTTTGAAATAGTTGAGGAACCAATTATGCAAATTTATGAAAAGTGAAGGGTACAGGTTGTCACATCCACGAACACCTATCCTTGACCATGTCCTCTGAGTGGTGCATCTCTACTAAGTCATGCCTAATCTGCTCATCCCAAGTCAATTTAGATCTACCTCTACCCCTCTTTCCCTTTATAGTGAGGGTTTCCACTACTCTAACTGGGGCCGTAATCTGCCTCCTCTTCACATGCCCATACCATCTCAATTTTCGCTCCTTTATATTATCGGATATGCTAGCTACCCCTAACTTTTCCCTAATAACCTCATTTCTTATTCGGTCAACCCTTGTATGCCTGCACATCCACCTTAGCATCCTCATTTCTGTTACCTCCATTTTGCGAGCTTGTGTCTTTTTTATGGCTCAACACTCTGAACCATATAACATAGCAGGTCTCACTACAACCCTATAAAATTTTCCCTTCAGTTTAGTTGGAAACCTTTTATCGCATAAAACCCACTGACGGCCCTCCACCTACACCAACCAACTTGTATGCGATGTGTGACATCACTATCTAGCTCCCTGTCCCTCTGAACAAAAGATCCTAAGTACTTAAACGTAGTTGCCTGCGGGACAACTTGACCTTCGATCGTAAGTTGAGTAGTTTCGTTATGTCATGCACCACTGAAACCACAATACATGTACTCAGTCTTGGAACGACTAATCCTTAGACCCTTCCCCTTTAAAGCGACATGCCAACCCTTTAGCTTCTCATTTAAACTATGCTTTGACTCTGCAACTAACACTATATCATCTGCAAAAAGCATGCACCACGGCACTATATCCTGAATCGACTTGGACAACTCATTCAAGACAACTGCGAAAAGGAACGGACTCAACGCAGATCCTTGATGGAGTCCTGCCCCCACAGGGAAGGAATCTGTATCTCTAACAGGCGCGCGGACACTAGTTTTGGCCCTACCGTACATATCCTTGATTAAGTCTATATACCTCCCAAGGACCTCTCTACTCTCCAGACTGTCCCATATCAGTTTACGTGGCACACTGTCATAAGTCTTTTCAAGATCTATAAAGGCTATATGAAGATCTCTCTTTTTCTCCCTATACTTTTCCATCAACCTTCTTAGAATGTGAATTGCTTCCATCGTTGACCGCCCTGGCATGAACCCAAATTGGTTTACCGTAATTCGAGTTTCTTTTCTAATTTTGGCCTCAATTATCCTTTCCCATAATTTCATGGTATGACTTGACAACTTAATACCTCTATAATCCCCACAACACTACGCATCGCCTTTGTTCTTATACAGAGGCACTATGATACTACTCCTCCACTGCTCTGGCATTTTTTTAGATTTAAAAATACAATTGAACAAATAAGTTAACCATTGTACTCCTTCCTCTCCAAGACACTTCCACACCTCAATTGGTATGTTGTCTGGTCCAACTGCCTTAACTCTTCCCATCTTCGTGAGTGCATTCCTCACCTCTCCCGGTGTAATATTTCTATAGTAGTAGTTATTTGCTTGCCGCCTTTGGGTGATGAGGTTGACATGATCCTGTTGGTAAACTCTCCCGTCGTTGAGAAGATTGCAAAAATAGTTTTGCCATCTTAACTTAATGTCGTGTTCCTTTACTAGAATACGCCCATCTTCTCCCTTTATAAACTTCACCACCCCTAGATCCTGCTTCTTACGCTCCCTAGCTCTCGCAATCTTGAACATATCATGTTCCCCCTCCTTGGTTTCCAGTCGTTCATACATTTTCTTATAGGCAGTGCTCTTAGCCTCTGTGACTGCCATCTTAGCCTCCCACTTTGCCTTTTTTGTATCTTTCCTTTAGAGTGACACGCTCCCGATCATCTACGCACCGCAAAAAAACTCTAAAACTATCATGCTTACTCCTAATTTTGATATGCACCTCCTTAGTCCACCACCAAGATTCCTTATGCCCACTTGACTTTCCTGTTGTGACCCCTAGAGTCTCAGTCGCCACCTGATTAAGAATAGTCGCCATATCCTCCCACATTTGGTTCGCGCCTCCATCCATAGTAGTTGTTGCCTTAGAGATGTCCTTATCTTTGAACTCTATAATTTTTTCTTTTTTCAAGTTATAAGTTATAACTTATAACTTGTAGATATCGTAGGTAAATTGAGTTCGGTCCCCGCCGATTTGTCACTATCGATCGAAAAAAATTGAGTCCGCCCCCCCCCGATTAAAAAACAAGCTTCGCCCTTATGCAACACAAGTCAGTAAATGTTCCATTTATAATAATCTTATATACGCTAATTATATAGTTAACATTTAAGGTTGCTTAGCAATAGTTTTAAGCACCCATTGGTTCATAAGTCCGCGTTTGATTGGTTTAGACATTTTATTTTTGTAATCTACAATGTGTTTTTTCTTTTTATTTAACTAAACTTTCAGCATTGACACTTACACCCTCCCCAACTTTCTAAAAACTTTGTAAAATCATTTCGATTCTCTCGAGTTTTACGTGCTAATTTTGACTCTCTCAGTTATAAGTCTGGTCAAATATAATATATTTTCGTGCTTATATTTATGTATGTTTTCTATTGGTGTGTGTTGTGATGTGATTTTTGTTTGGAAACGAGTCAGGTTAAATGCTTGACAGTATAAATTCAATTTATTTTATGTTTCAATGCCACCGCAACACACGGCGGGTCAAAATACTAGTTGAAAACAAACCCACGTGTTAAGATCGCTTGAGTATTTATAATCATATTAGGATAAAAAATAGTTTTAGATTTTCGTTTTTACTTTTTGTAAAGATTTTGCATGTCTAATAAAGCAAAACTAATAGACATTTCTTCTATGATAATGGCCCATTTGCGTGTGCGATAGTAAAAAGTAACAATAATGAGTTGATTAATTTATTAATGGGATAGGGTTTGATGTAAACCTCAACACTATTTTTTTAACTTTCAACTTTGTGTACATTGATGGGTTATAGACTTATAGTGGGATTAAGTCACCGTCGATCCTTATTCACATAAAAAAGGTTAATTTTCAAGTGGATGACGCTAATAAAGAAACAACAGTGTTGTTCATCTATGACAGTAAAACCATATTTTTTTTCGTATAAAAAATAAAGGGTAAAATACCATCGCATTTATTTCATCTCACAAAGCAAGAGAATATCATTTGTTCGTTAGCGAACACTTAATCCGAATCATTTTGTTTCACAAACAATCAAAAAAAAAAAAAAAAACCAGTGTTGCTCATCTGTGACAGTAAAACCATTGTCGGGTTCTTGCTACAGCCTACTAGTATTGGCTAGAGCCTTGTTCATTATTATGTTTATGTAATATACAATTTACATCCGATTCTAATTTGTTTAATATAAACACTATAAGCTTCTGAACCAAATGTTCTTTTTATTTTATTATTAATGTAAACTAAAAATAATTATAAGAAAAGTTAACAGGAAAGTTGTGAAATGTTTTCATTCATTCAACGGATATAGACGTTCTTTTGGCCCTAGAATGATGGACATTGTCTAATTGTATGTGGACTTTATACAATGGAACGGTAATGAATCAACTTTCTTATTTGGCCCACAAATTATATTATTTAAGGCCGTAATCAGTAGGCTGGTGGGTGTGGAGGTGGTCCGTCATTTGGGTACGGGCCTTCATATCAACCGCCACGTCACCAGGGGCAGGCTAATCACCCAAGTGATGGGCATGGGGTGTGGGTTATATATATGTGTGTGTATATATACACACACATACATATACATATGCATACACAGGTGGCTTATTCCTTTCGTCGATGGAGTAACGTTGGCGACGTGCAAGACTTAGGAGGGTTTGTGGACGGGCCACGACGGGCCTGGGACACCCCCCAATACAGTCCAACCTTATTGAACTAATTGATGAGAGCGAAAATTAGGTTGAAAGGTAAATACTTAACTCCAAAAATATATATAAAGAAAATTATTACCATCAAAATTGATAGTGTTGTGCCGCTTTTTCTCCCTACTGTTGCCATTTATGATTCCGCCAGCTAACGTAGGGCTAACCCATTTAGCAGAGACATGTGTCTCTTAATTGAGAGGTTTCATGTTTAAATATGGGTAAAGAAAATGGGTTGAATAATTTGTGTAAAATAGGATTAAAAAAAACATTGGACGTTCAAAAGAAAACTTAAAAAAAAAATTCTTAGAGGTTGTGCCATGTCGAATCAGTGAAATCGTGTTAATAAATTACATACATAAAGAATTTACATTTTATAATTATTTTCTACATAGTTTTGTCGTGTAGTTTTAATATGTAGCTTTGATATTCTAAAAGGACGAGTGACATGACCTGTTGCCCAATATATCAGCGAAAGCCAAGAACATCCTTTGCCTCAAATTTGTCTCCCTTTTGCAAATTAATACCGTAAAAAGGAAAGCTCAGGAAATTAAGGTCTAAATTAGTGCTGCCTAAGTTTGATCCTGGTGATGGTGATTGGTGTGGTTTGGAGTGATTTAGGTAGGATATATAAGCAACAAAGTCCGTATGTGGTGTGCATATATAATGTATATATGTATATGTCCAAAGGGAGGAAAAGTAAAATTCCACTAATTGTAACATTTTACTAATTTCATAATAATAACGTTAAAAACGATGGCCAGTTAATCATGCATCATGTGGTGGCGTTGATTGCAAAAAAAGGGGTGGGGGGGTGCATGCACTAGTCGGGCTTATCCCGATTGCTAAGTGTTACGTGCCTTATGTCCAAGGTTTGCTACAAAAACACTATCGAGTCCAGTGTCTCACTGAAAGCAACATCTCTATTCTTACGAAAAAGATGTAAGGTTATCTACATATTATCCTCCTGAGACCCTACCTCTATTAGTAAAATTAAATGGGAAACAAAATACATGTATCGTTTTTGTGCTTTAAAACTTTAAACTTCTTACTTTTGAAAAGCTTTAATAAAAATAAGAATGTAGAATGATGGTGTTTCATAGATATCACTTTCTTCTCTCATCTATGTGAGATAACAAATTTTGTTTATTATCTAAGGTTTACATTTCCTTCTTAGACCATGCGTAGTGGGGAGCTTTATTTATAAAGCCCCCCTTTTTGATTGGTTTACGTGGCTGCTGAGTCAGCGTGGAGAGAGAAACTGAAAAAGGGGTGTAGTGGTGGGGCCTTTATTTATAAAGCCCTTGATTGTGATTGGTTGATTTTTTTATTTTTTTTTAATCTTTTAATTCAAAATAATTAAAATAAAATGCAAATAAATATAAAAAAATTACAAATAATAATAAAAACACACAAGTAAATATTAAAAACACACAACTGATATTAAAAAAAAATACAACTAATATTAAAAAAAAAAAAGTTACACACTTCCCCGGGGAGGGTGATGTACTCGGGTGAGACGGAACGTGAGCTATCCCGTCCATCGGATCTCGCATCCGAGGGGAAGTAGTAGTACTCACGAGGAGGGGTAGGTCGGCTCCAGTAGAGTTCCTCCTCCTCAATCTCCCTGAGGGCTTTCAAGTCCCCCTCAGTTGGGGAAGTCTCGTGGTAAGGGGTGGGGGTAGCCTGGTGTTGGGGGATGGGGATGGGGGTAGTCTGGTGTTAGGGGATGGTGGTGGGGGTGGGGATAGCAGCAGCAGTCCGGGGGGTGGGGGCCGACAACATTAGTCGGCCCATTTCGTTAACAGCCATGACATAATCCATGGCCCAGACCATTTCCTCATCCGTCCAGTCATCATCGGCTTCAGGAGGAGGAAAGGTTGGTTGTGCAGCAGCAGGAGGGGGATATAACCAATGTTGTGGAGGAGGAGGAGGAGGAGGAGGAGGAGAAATAGGAGGTTGTGCAGCAGTAGGAGGAGTAGAGGAGGTGAATGGTTGTCTCCGGGGGCGGACCCGTCCCCGGACCCGGCGAGAGTACTGCCGGTTATTAGACGGTCCGGCAGCTCCTGGTTGAAAACCAGCACCCATGTTATTCATTGTTTTGAGGATGAGGAATTGGAGGTGTGACTGAAAAATCAGATTTGGTGTTGTATTTATAGGGTTAGCAAATTTTGAAATTCAAACGGTTTGGGGGGAAAACGTTTGAAATTCAAATTTTGAAATTCAAACGGTTTGGGGGAAATTTTGAATTTCAAACGGTTTGGAACAGTAACCGTTTAAAATTCAAAATTTTCAATTATTATTATTATTATTATTATTATTATTATTATTATTATTATTATGTTTATTATTATTATTATTAAAAATAAAAAAAACCTTGACTTTTTGACCTTGCCACATGGCATGATTTTATTGGTTGAAGTTTTATAGTTTAGGCGTTACTTTTATAAAGCCCCCGGTTAAAATTCACACATAGCGCCCGGGTGTTATGGTGTGCGGCGCGCTATATTTGAAAATTTTTGAAAAAAAAACGCCCCACTACGAGGGGTCTTATTCACCAACTTTGTATGCGTAGACAATAGTATATAAACTAATACTCGAAATCCAATAATCTTTAAAGGCTTGTAGCACAATTGATCTTCCTCAGTCCAAACAACCCCATGATCAGCATGCACTCTCAGAGCTTTTGACTTGGCTCGTCACCCCGGAAGAGTGTTGAAAGAGCGTGGAAGAGCAAGGTGTGACAGCGCCGCAGAAGCCACAAAGAAAAAGGCTAAAAGACCTTTTTAACTCTTTCAATCAATCAAAATACACGCATTAACTCCCAAGTCGGAATACACCATTTCATGGGTGATTAAGGGTGCCTTCCTAATCTGCTTAGGCGGTGTTGAGGAGTACCTAGGGGTGAGCTTAAGTAGGGTAAGAGCGAATAAAACCGAGAATTGAACCAATAAAAGACTGAAACCGACCCACTGTGTCAAGAATAACTAATGGGTCTGGATTCGGTTCTGATTTATATACCTATTTCGGGTTCGGGTCAGTTCTGGTACAAGACCACACTAAAAAAGAGAGTAACTTGTTGGACCGAATTTAAAACATTAAAATGGGCCTGCCCCAGCCGCCCAGGCCAGAACCTGTTTACATGTGCAATTGTGCTGTGCATATGTACAACGTTTTATTTAGGTTATTGTTTGGCACCTTGGCTGCTACAACCTGTTTCATATCACACAGTCACCCATCTACGTACAAATTAACAATAATTCAAAAGAAAACGAGCATCAAGTTTGCAAGGAACGCTTTACCTGTACGAATCCAAGAGAAATTGGAAGAATTGGGCCATGGATTCGACGAATGGAAGGATGCTAGTGGTCTCAGGTATGTCCACCTGGGAACTGTCGATACCTGGACCAAAGACCGACAATAGGTCTAGGTCTGAATTTCGGGTTTGATTTTGTAGTGTTCTAGGTTATCAGTTCGGGCCGGTTACTAGAAATGTAAGAAGGTATTCATTCCAAAGTAGTACCATAACAGGCTACAATTTTCTCACACCTACCCAACCACTATATATGTTCTAACAACTACAAATGTGCAGCCTGATCATTCAAGTAAATCATGAAATACTAAAATGCATGTGGTCAATTGTATTAAGAAATGTAGAAAGGTATCCATTCCAAAGTAGTAAAGGCTTCTAGGCCCCACAGAACACATTGGTGTAGATTTAGGGATAAGTTTAGACGTTTAGTCGGTATGTGAGTTAGTCTTTCACATAAAAATAAAAATAAAAACTAAGGTAAACCATGGCACGTTGACAAAACGCTCACTTTGGAGTTACTACTACTTCATAAAGTTTAACAAACATAACAAACTTCTGTAACATCAAAACAAAAACAGAACAATAATCAAAAACCAATTAAGACTGAGCATGATCCCATGCCTTACTTCTCAGATGAGTTTGGCCCCCTCTTCTTTCCAAAACCGACAACTGCACATTCAAAAATAAAATAATTAGCTACAACTTATTGCCAAGTGTAGTACATACAGTCAAGACTGGTTAATTCACACAAATAGATATCACTAGCGTCATTTACGGAAAAATAAAAAGCGTTTTTTAAATAATCTTCTAGCGTATCGGGAAACACGAAACAACGCCCACTATTTTATCGCTATCGCTACTTAGCATATAGGTAGTCAGCCGCTATTTGCTATTAACAACTATGCTCACACAGTAATACACGTCTCAACCCAACTGAAATCACAATTTTGATTTAGAAAACTTAAAATGAAAGCCAGCAGTATCAGATCCTCATATCAAAATTCTTGAAACAAAAACATGTAAGATATTCATGGCTGATAAGGTTGTATACAAGACAATTTGAACATTTAAACACATTTCCAGCTAATTTAGTTCCTTTTTCCAAATAATTTATAACACTCAGCCTTCTAAAGTGGCGTTCGTTTCGTGGAATGCAACGGAATTGGAATTGGAATTCATGCAGGAACTTGAAACTGATTTAGAATGTAAGTGTGCTCATTTCAGTATGTAATATCTCAATTCCAATTCCATTACATGAAACGAACGCTACCAAACATCAGTCTAACAATAATATTCAGGTTAATATAAGTTATGTAACTATAAAAGAGGGTTAAAACAATCAAAAAGTCCAATAAACTAATAATACATCAACATATGTCTAAACTCTAAAATAATGTTTAATGAATAAACAGACATCAACTAAAGATTAAGGTTTTGCGACATACCAGCGGTAACAAACCGACGGTTGTACTGAATACGCTTGTGGGCACGGCCACGTGGCTGTTTCTTCTTGTCTTGCTTAGCAACCTTAGGTGTTTGACCTCTAACTTTACCGGCACGAGCCAACGATCCGTGAACCTTTCCTGTAAACAAGTTTCAATTAATAATAATAATAATATTAACAGAGTGTTGTATGATACAAAGATGGTGATTTAAATGATGAGATTGTAAGTGATTAAGCTTACCCATGTTGAGTTTGAGGCGGAACTGGTTCTTCTTTTCGGCTGGATGTAGTGAGGGTCGAGTAGCTGCTTTGTATTTTAGGGTTAGGGTTGGGAGTGAATGATATATTGTGGCTTACTTGGGCCCATGGTTCTATTTGTTTTTGGGCTGAATAAAGGGCCGAGCCTTTACTTGGGCCCATGGTTCTATTTGGCACTAGATCAGTAGACCCTTACTATAGATAGAGATGATAAAAAAACCGGTTTGTGAACTGGGACTGACGAACCGACCCGAACCGGTTCCGGTTTGGGACCGGTACTATTCAAAACCGGTGCAGGGATGAAAAAACCGTAGGTTTCAGGACCGGTTCTCTATTTTCAAGCCAAAAACCGACCCGAACCAGTTCTAACCCAAACCGGTTCCAAAAAAACCGGTTTGGAACCAGTATGAAAAAACGGTAATTTTTAATAAAAAGGTGATTTTTATATTAAAAAATATATATATAATAAAATTATACAAAAAGGTTTCCACACATACAAATATATATATCCATACACCTTTAAAAAATGATAAAAATCAATAAAAGTTGAACTTTATGAAAATAAAATAAAATTTTGTGTTGCTTTTTTTTAAAGTGCGCACAAGAATCGGTTCACAAACCGAAACCGAAACCGAAACCGGTCTTACGAACCAACAAAACCGAACCGGTTTAACCAGGAACCGGTACTGTAGCGAACCGGTTTGGAACCGAAACCAGTTTGGCTAAAAAAACCGATTTGCACACCTCTAACTATAGATAATTTTTTTTTGTTAGAACGGATGAGCAATCTACACAACATAAAATTATATTTTTATGTCCATCACGAGACTCGACCCTCATAACTTGAAAAGTTACACATGTGTAACTGTATTGGACTACCGAGAAGATTAAATAGACCAATGTTTACTACCGGTTTTTGTAAGTAAACTTGTATTCGGACAAATTTATCGTTACGCAAATGTTTTATGGCATTGGGACATACCAACTCCTTGATACATCTTGGATGCCAACCAAAAAGATATTACTTGATAGTGACAACCGGCTCATTAATTCACCCACCTTCGGCTATAAATACCGCTTGACTTCAAAGTATAAGGCATGCTCTCTTGCTCTCTCATTAAATACTTGCTTTCTTGAATACTCTTATTCATTCAAGTGTATACTTATTCTCACGTTGAAGGGTGTTTGCTAGTTTTGCAGGAGCTCATAGTGGTCCTAATCTCTACTCCCGTGTCGAATACTCGCCTATATCTTCGGGTTTAGACTAGTGATTCTTCATCAGGCTAGTTAAGTTTAGTGCGCTTTATGTGAGGCTCAAAACTTGGATTTTGGTCCATTTAAGCTAGAATCAATTTGGTTTATTTACCAACTTAAAATATTCAATAGCTCAGAACTAGCTCACCTCATTTACACTCATATGAGAGAACATCACAAGCTGATAATCTCTGTTGTACATCGTCTCTAGCATGTGTTGTTTTTAGTTGCACTAGATACAAGGTATAGTTATATGGATTCAATTATTCAAACATATATTCCTGTTATTTTGTATTGGCATCCACAAATCTAGCAAGTTTATATGCAGTTCAAATGTCAAGTACAAGTAAGTCTAAAGAAAAAAAAACATTTAACTCGATCAAACATTAGTGTATTACATGTTCAAGAACAATTTGCTTCAATCACGAATTATACATATATCATTAAAATAAATAAATAAATCGTTATCTATACATGAGCATCATCCTCAAATCTCAACATCAAAAGCACCGTATACATACTTAGAGGAAATTAAATTAAATAAAAAAACAAAAATAAAAAGTCAACCCTCCTATAAATATTTTTAAAGCATCAGGGAAAGAACTGGCATGCTCAATCCAAACTCAGGTCACTCACTAATTTCATTGGTTATCATTGCATATGATTTTTGTTTTAAATAAGTTAAAAGACTTTCATGAAAGAAAATCTTGTTCATCTTGCAAAAACTCTTTTCTTAGTTTACGAGAAAAGAGCATACAAGCATCCATACTGAGATCGATCGCAGCTGAAAGCGCGATAAAAAGAGCAGCATCGGCCATACATGTCACATGTTGCACGCCCACTTGCACCATCGGCTTACTTGCTTTCCCTTCGCCTTCCACGGTTGAACTCATTACAAACCCTTTGATGTTCGACAATGGGCTAGCTCTCGAGTCTTTTAACGTTTCATCAATGCAAAATTTTCCGCCTTTCTTTATATTCATCGTGCCTTCGGAAATAGGAATCCCACTTGTCATACCAGAATTAGTGACAAGTTCAAATTTATAACCTAATCCGTCTACTGGGCCCCTTTCACGCCAGGCTTCAAGCCGGCCCCATGGCTTCCAATTACTGATTGACACACCATGGGGCCGAAGGATAAGCCAGGCCCCAGGGTTTGACCGTGAAACACGGTCAGAGCCTTGACAAGGGACAAAGGGTGTGATCATGGAGGCAGCGGCTATGGATGAACCGGAGAGATCATGGACCACGATCATCCACCCTTTTCGTTCCCGGCCTGGCTTTTCTTTTCCATTTGAAAAGGTTGTCATCCATCCTCTATTGATATTGTTCATGGTAAAATCTGATGGTAGCGAACTGAAAATTTAATAAAAATTCAATATTAGACTTAATTAAATTAAAAGCACTTGAAATATTAAAGTTTAGTCAAATGATAAATGCATCAAGGTCAAACAAGAACAATTAGAGATGGTGGTTACTTGTTAATCAAAGAACGATCAACTGACACCAAAATCTTGAGCACATGGATAAGAATCAAACTGGGGTCGTCTTTGATTAGGAGTATTTTTATAATAATGCCATTTTATATTTGTGAGTTGATTTTTTTTTTAATATGGATATAAAATGATTAGTGACATAATAAACTCACATTATCTTAAAAGGGAAGTATTAGGATTCACCATGAGTGTTGATTTACACTTGTACTTCAATTCATTACGATTACTCCAGCTATTTATTCTACTTTAAAAATGATTTAATATGATTAGAAACGATAAAGGAATGGACCATGATAGTAATAATGTCGTTCATTTTGCCCAAGTAGCATTTTCATAGATAATTTGTTCTTCTAATTATATTTAAGGGGAACACCCCTCCCCCGTCTTGACTCAAACCCGCACTAGTTTGATACTGATAAACACCTGATGTCACTAGGCCAAAAGACCATCAGCCGGAAATTTATTCCTGGTCACTTTTTTTTATTTTAATGTTCTCTACTTCTTTTTTTTTTAGAAAGTTATCGTGGGGGGTGGAGACTCATAGAGTGTCATCCAATTCAATCGATGTGATTTTGGCCTTTGGAATTGCAACAAACACGAAATATGATCTTTCAATTTCCCGGTGTTACCCCTTACAAATATTAGGTTGTTAGTTCACATACTTGTAAGTGTAAAGTAAAGTAAAATTAACTTTATTTGGTTAAAAACGGTGACGTTACTTATTTCAATTATTATGAAATAAAGAATTAAATATCGACTACTTTCATCGTTTAGTGAAAAGGGAAACGGTAAGATGATAGTATCACATGTTCGGTACAATTCAAAAGCCTGAAGTCACATCAATTGGTTCTTATTTTTCAATCTCATACCGTTTTTTTCCATGTATAAGATGCATGTA
This sequence comes from Ambrosia x helenae, assembly GCA_030844895.1. Classification (NCBI taxonomy): domain Eukaryota; kingdom Viridiplantae; phylum Streptophyta; class Magnoliopsida; order Asterales; family Asteraceae; genus Ambrosia; species Ambrosia x helenae. The sequence continues at coordinate 100,061,499 of CM061230.1, read as the reverse complement.
ATTTACATTAGATTTTTTTTTTAAAAAAAAAAAGAAATGACTTATTACACATCAAATTCGTTTAAAACAGAATATACAATTTTTGTGTATAAAAAAGTCGAAATATTTGTTTGAGCGACTTTTACATTTTACTTACATATTTAGAGTCTTTTATACGTCAAAATTATGCTAAGAATTAATAAAAAAAATTAGGACGTTTATTATTCTTCTTATTAATATTAACCGAAATAAAACAAATAAATAAATAAAAAGTTTGAAAAAAAATGGGACACACCGGTCATCACGTCCATGATGAACCGGGTACAGCTAATATCCAACTCAAACTTCATGTACCAAACAAGACACTATTGTATGTTGTACCGTACAACTAATCACTACATTAAGAAGAAGTAAACTAACCGTGATCTCGAGTTCCGGTCCGCACTAAACTTACAACTAAAAACCGGCTGTCGAATATTCCCTTGAATCTGAAACACAACCGGGCTACACTCCGGTTCACCCCCAAACTGGAACAAAAACCGGGGATCCGGTTCGGTCCGCACCTTCAAATGCAAACTAGCCGCCGGTTCATTCCCGAGTTTCATCCACCCGTTATGAAACACAACCGGTTTAGTAACCGACCCATCAATATTAACCACCACCCCGACCCGGCCCAACAATTTCCCCCCACTAAACCCACAAGACCGGCCCATACGCCCCGTATAGACCGATACAGTTAACAAAACCGGTTTGTTTTGGAGCCGGCGCAGTGTGGCCGGGTCCAAGTGAAAGTTGACCACAGAGGAACTGGAATTGGAATTGGAATTTAAACGTTCGGGCGATGTGCCCGAGGAGAGTGGGATAAGGGCGGTTTGTGGTGGGAAATTTTTTATACGAAGTTTGCAATAGCATGGGGTGGTGGTGGGGTGGATACCGGTGGTAGAGGTGATGGAGTTGGTGGTGAGTGGTAGTTTAAGGGATAGTGATTCGATGATTAAGCGAACGAATGGGCATGGATCCATCATAAACTGTGAAGATCTTTGATGAGAGAAAGAGTGTTTAATGTGTTTGTTTATATCTTAGGAAACATCTATATTTCATGAATGTTGTGTCGGGTATGTGACAGCTATATGTGTGTTGGACCGTTTTTGTTTGGTTGTTGATTGGTTATTTAATTATTGTTATCCTGAATTTCATAATTATAGTATGCATTTGATTGAGATGATGTAAGAATTTTAATTTGCATTAGTTTTAAAAGAGTAAGTGGTGAGTGGTTTATTTATGTACTTTTTTTGAAAAGTTGGTGAGTGGTTTATTAAGCAAAACAATCTCAAAAAGGGAAGCATGGTGTTTCATATTCTAGTACATTTTCACTCTAGATAAAACATTAGCCTAGAGTGATGTGAACTTGTATAAAGTTGCTACAATTATTATTTTACAAATAATATTGGTTAAAATGAATACGGGTGGAGTGGGTATTATGTCAAAATATGATCAACAAATAATAAACAAAACTCCAAACTCTAATACTGGGAAGACTATACAAACTAAATCAAGAACAACAAGATTTGACTAACACAATCAAACCCTAATCACCTAAATCAGAACATTAACATATGATCTTGATATAACTCTCTAGACGGAGATCATTGACAGATGATCTCAGATACAAAGGCTATGGCTGATCATTAACAGATGATCATTATAACAAGCCCTAATTAGAGAGAACAATATAACAAGGAAAAAACTCAGGACTCGTAAACTGGTAAACATGGACGACTGAAGCTTTATATAGCCAAGGATATGGCTCGGGATAAAACACACTCGAGCCTATGCCCACCGTTAGATCAATCACGAGAAAACACACAAGGAGCTGATCTTAGTCGTTCAAATAGAGGCTTGGGGATTGCCAGCGTGGCAATCCACCAACAATGAGCAGGCTTCAATAATGGGTTCCACCTTATGGGCTTCTCCAATCCAATGCTACTGGGCTGCTACCAAACTCCTTTCTAGCTACAATACAAGCCCACGAACTCATAGTCCAATCCAGCCAAACCAACAAACAAATCCATAAAATATCAAAACATAAAATAAAAGTGTGTAAATATAATTATGAGATAAAAGAAATAAAAGTGAATAAAAGTGTAATATTAATTTTAACCCCCCCCTCCCCCCCCCCCCCAACTTTTATTACCAAAAAACATCAAACATTTTTAACCACTTACAAATCTGTTCATGTTGGGTAATAGATAACCCTTTTGATAATATATCTGTAACTTGGTTTTCAGTTTTGATATTAACAGTTTGAACACACCCTTTGGTAATTTGATCTATTAAAAAGAAGGGTTCAATCTCAAAATGTTTCGTCTTATCATAAAAGACAGGGTTGGCTGCAATTGCAATTGCAGCTGAGTTGTCATAATGTAGAGGAACTGGAAGTTTTACCTGAATATTTAGCTCACTAAGCAGGTTTATTAGCCACATGATCTCACATGTCGCAGTGCACAGGGCTCGGTACTCAGCTTCAGCTGTAGACCGAGATATCGTGGACTGCTTTTTACTTTTTCAAGTAATCAAAGAGTTCCCTAAAAATATGCAGTACCCGGTAACAAACTTCCTTGACTCTACACACTTTGCCCAGTCTGCATCAGCATAAGCTGACAGACCAAGTTGTAAGTCTTTGGTAAAGATAAGACCTTTACCTGGAGACTGTTTTAAGTACCTTAATACTCTCATGGCAATTAGAAAATGAGCCTTAGTGGGTTTATGCATAAACTGCCTAAGAACATGTACTGAATAAGTAATATCAGGCCTGGTATGTGATAGGTAAATAAGCTTACCTATCAGCCTTTTATATCCAATAACATCAACCAAGTTTTCACCCTCTTGTCTACACAAGTTGGTCAAAACATGATTTGGTTCTATTGGGCACTTGACTGGTTTGCAGCCAGTCATGCCATACTCAGCCAAGAGTTCCAAACAATACTTTCTTTGACTCAAGCATAAACCATCACCAGTTTTTAACACTTCTATACCAAGAAAATATTTTAAAGAACCCAAATCTTTGATTAGAAACTTGGTTTTAAAGAATGTTTTAACATACTCTATGAAATCAAGGCCATTTCTAGTTAATATGATATCATCTACATATACAAGTAACACAGTAAATACGGAATCATTTTTCATAATGAACATAGAATGATCACATTTACTTTGCACAAATCCTATCTCAAACAAGACACTAACAAGTTTAGCATTCCACATCCGTGGGGCTTGTTTAAGTCCATACAAGGACTTTTTCAATTTGCACACCTTATCCTCATTTTTTGAAAAATAACCTTCAGGCAAATTCATGTATACATCTTCAAATAGGTCACTATAAAGGAATGCATTATTAATGTCTAATTGATACAAAGACCGGTCATTTTGGACAGCTATAGTCAATACACATCTTATAGTGATAATTTTCACTACAGGAGAAAAGGTTTCATCAAAATCTAAACCTTCCCTTTGACTATAACCCTTAGCCACAAGTCTGGCCCTATACTTATCAATTTCACTAGTGGATTTATACTTAATTTTATAAATCCACTTGCATCCTATGGCCTTTCTATTTTTGGGTAACTTAACTAAGTGCCATGTATCATTTCTATTAAGTGCCTCAATTTCCTCATTCATAGCATTGACCCAATTTGCATCTTTACATGATTCAAAATATGAATTGGATTCAGTGTTTTTATTTAACATAGAAGTAAAGCACAAATTTTCAACAGAAAGGTGTGAGTAGTTAACTACTTTTTCTAACCCATATTTAACCTTTCCTTCAACAATAAAGTCATTAAACCTCCTAGGAAGGTTAGTTTGTCTAGTGGATTTTCTAATAGCAGTTGGATGATTACTAGATGATGGGTGTCCCTCAGAATTGGTAATATCATCATCTACTATTCTATCATACTCAACCCTACCTGTATTGACTATAGAACTACTTGGTTGTTGCTGTGCAGCCCTACCAGGAGTAGTATCTGACCTGTCAATCGGTTGTTGAGACCCATGATAGTCAGTATCCTGGTTGCCCTCTGATCATCATCGGGACCATCTAGATCATTTGGGTGTCTGACATTAGTTGACTCAAATAAATAAAAAAAAGTTTGAATGATTAACACTTTCAAAAATTTGTGGATCAGTTTCGTTTACAACCTTAGACTCTTTAAAAGGGAAAATTGACTCATAAAATCTTACATCCCTAGAGTATAAAACTTGTTTTGACTCTAAATTCCACAACTTATACCCCTTTTTCTCATTTGAGTAATTAATTAACACACACTTATAAGCATGACTATTGAACTTATCAGAATTATTCAAGATAGTACTAAAGCATAGACACCCAAAGACCTTAAGCTGACTATAAGAGGGCTTAAAACCATATACAATTTCATAAGGAGACCTACCATTAAGCATAGAAGAAGCGGTCCTTTTGATCAAATAAGCAACAGTAAGAACACATTCAGACCACATACTCAAAGGCATGTTACTTTGAAATAACAAAGCCCTAGCAACATTTAGTAAATGCCTATGTTTCCTTTCAACTATACCATTTTGCTGTGGAGTGTATGGACAAGAGGTTTGATGAAGTATACCATTTTTGTTTAAGAAATCTTTCATGTTAGAGTTAACAAACTCGGTTCCATTGTCACTTCTAAACACCTTAACATTTTTCTTAAACTGATTCTTAATTGTTATATAGAAATGTTGTATATTTTCGAACACTTCATCCTTGGACCTCATTAAATACACCCACACAGTTCTGATAAAGTCATCAACAATGGTCAAAAATATCTAAATCCTTCTCTACTTTTGACTTTGTACTGTCCCCAAACATCTAAATGAACCAATTCTCCTAGACAAGTAGATTTGTGATCACCAATAGGAAATGGTTCTCTATGTTGCTTAGCTCTATGACAAACTTCACAAGGATTACTAGTCTCATCATGCATTATGTTAAGTTTGATATCATCTTTTAACACCTTTAATACAAAATTAGATGGATGACTTAACCTAGCATGCCATAAGTTTGTTATTTCAAAACTGTTACAATATATTCCAGAGAACACAGATGACTCGCAACAAAAATACAAACCATCAACTTGACTACGAGTCACCGGGATTTTCTTGGTTGAAGAATCCTGTATGTAACAATTTGACTCATTAAACAACACATCCAATTTGCTATCTTCAGCTAATTTATGAACAGACAACAGATTAACACAGTAATCAGGAACCACAAAGACATCAAATAAAGTGACTTCATCAGTTAACCTAACATCTCCTATAACAGTAACCTTAGCACTAGTACCATTAGGATGATTAACTTTAATGTTTAAGTCACTAACATCAATTTTATTTATGACACAATTGGCATTCATGACCATGTGTTGATTAGCACCAGAGTCACAAATCCAGCCAAGTTTTCTAAACAAAGCATGAACATTAGAAAAGGAAAACACAGCTTTAGTGTTGGAAGCAGAACAGAAGAAATTACATGACCTACCTGCAGAATTGCAGCTAGTTATAGTCTCTTCATTCTTCTTATTTAACAAACTTAACAGCTGTGAAACTTGATCAGTAGTTAAAGTATTTATAGAACTACCATTAGTTTCAAGAGAAGTTCCACCAGTAACATTATTACTAGACACATTTCTTTTATTGAAACCAGATTTATTTTTCATCCAAGCTGGGTATCCAATAATCTCAAAACATTTTTCAATTGTATGTCCCACTTTATTATAGTGAGTACATTTTAGATTTGGATTTTGATTATTTATCTTAGCATTCTTCTTTCTTGTTTCAAAATTCTGACTAGTTTTGGCAAAAAAAAAAAAAAAAACAAAAAAAAAAACCCTATAGTTAGACCTTGTTCTTTTGCCAAAGTGACATTAGAGTTCCTATGTGACTCTTCTCTTGAAACAATTGAGAATGCTTCCGTTACTGTAGGTAAAGGATATCTTATCAAAAGATTAGTCCTAACAGAACTATAAACAGTATCAAGACCCATCAAGAATTGCACCAATTTTATTAAGTGACGAGTAATTAAACTGTTTAGCAGCATCACAAGTACAAGCAGGGAGATGTAACATTTGATCAAGATGTTGCCACATAACATGAAGTTTATGATAATATTCAGCAACAGACATACCATTTTGATTAAAATGATTTATCTTTTTATAAGTGTCAAATATTATAGACCCATCAATTTTATTATAAGTTTCCTTTAAATCCTTCTAAACATCAGAAGCTAGTTTAGAATAAACTTGACCCATATACAAGTCCTCAGACATAGAGTTTAAAATCCAAGTAAGCACAACAGAGTTACATCGATTCCATTGTCCAGCTAACACAGGATCATCAGCGGGTTAAACACAATCCCCATTAACAAAGCCTAGTTTGTTCTTAACTTGCAAAGCCAAAATCATAGCATTGGACCACACGGTGTAATTCTTGGTACCCTTCAACTTAATACTAACAATAGTCAAATTAGCATAGTCACTAGCATGAGGATACAACGGATCACTAGCATCAAGTTTACTAACCAAAGTACCACCAAGATGACCATCACCAGACTCACTACTAGTATCAGACATGATGGACAAGAATGAATTACACAAGACAAATCAACAAAGACTGAAAAGAAAATTCAAACAGAAGTCACACACAAGCAAGCAACAGACGAAGCCCTGCCAGTGATCAAGATTCCAGGTTTATCATCCTTTTTGCACATTTATTATGCTTTTAGCCTTATAAAACGTCGCTAAATCGTTCCTAAGATATAAATGCATGTTTTGGGGAGCAACAAGCAAAAAGGAGTGGAAACCGGCACAAAACAAAGGAAATTGATGACTTTTTAGACTGCAGCAGGAGTTGCACGGCCGTGCATGACCATGCTCATGCCCCAGTCAATCAGTCAACATTTCCAAGTCAACCAGAATGAAGAAGTCAACGTACACGGGCATGCTCATCAGTTGGCATGGTCGTGCTTCCTCCAAACGTGCACCACAAGGCTCGACAGACCAAGACTGACAAGCAGTTACAACATCTGGACAAGCACGGGCATGCCAACCCTTTGGCACGGTCGTGCTCAAGACAAAACCTGCCAGAACAGACTTATAGTACCAACAGATAGTGTCCGACTACTGAGCACGGGCGTCCCAACCCTTGTGCACGGCCGTGCTTGACCTTTCAATTTGCCTATCAATAGAGGCCTTCACTTCTCATTTTGGCATCCCATTCCACTCGATTCTCCCCCCCCCCCCCACACACACACACACACATTTCTGCTGTTTTAAGGTCTTGCAAGTGAACTTTGGAGTTTGGGGTCACTCCATAAACACTTTGCTCAAGTGAGCCTAGAGAGAAACCACCTTCAATTACCCAAAACTCTCCAAATCCGTTATCAACCCTTACCATGATTTCACTCCAAATCATCCTTAGTGAGCATGTTGTAATGCCATTGTGTTGGCTAGGATTCATAGAGTGTTGCTAGGGTGAAGACTATCTTGGTATGGATTTATATAGTTTATCTTTAGTTTGAGTGATTTTGTGTTCTTGGTAATTCCTACTACTCTATCTTTGTTTCATGAATTTATTAATTAATCAACTTAGTATATGGTCTTGTGTGTGTTTTGGTTGGAAGTGGAGGGACTTATGAGTGTACATGTGGCGTGTAAAAACAAACAAGTTAGTGGTAGAACATGTTACATGCTATGTTGTGGTTATGGCAAGGTGCAACTTCCAGATTTCAAAGACAGCAGTCTAGATTATCAGAATCTTTTCAAGAACATAGACTTCCGAAGCAAATATTTCTTAAAGCACATTCGACGCTTCAATTCTATGTTCTATTTTACTTCAATGGGAGTCAAGGTCGACTCAAATATTAATAAAGGCAAGGCTCCGTTCATATACAGAATAAGTGGTGAAAATTATCATGCCCTAGGTGGTCTTATTCCTAAAGATGGAACCAAACCAAAATTTTCTCAGTTGTATATCTATGACACTGAAAACGAAGTCTCCAACAGGAAAAAAATTTTCAGATATTATTATACAATTTATTAATATTAAGTTTTACTTATACTTTATTTTTTAGCATTTTGTCATCTTTTCATTTCTTTAAATTTTTTATTTATTTATTACAGTAAGGAAAAAGGAGAGTCTAAAAATATTGATGAAGAAGTTGATGTTGAAATCATTCAGTACCTCAAGTCGATGTTAGACTCTAAAAATCAGCTTGTGAACAGCTATAGGAGTGTACGTGATCGATTTCATGAAAATCCTGAAGTTAGCCTTAAGTTACGTCTTATTGGGAGGAGAACTAAAGATGGCAGACTATACAACTTACCAACTTCATCTGAAATCGCTGCCCTTATACTTACAGAGCATGATGACGAGCTTGACAATCGAGATATTGTCGTGGAATCAAGAAAAGACGGTCTTCGGCGGATAAGTGAACTTCATCCAAAATATTTAGCTCTTCAGTATCCATTGCTTGTTTTATTTGGAGAAGATTGTTATAGGGTTGATATACCGCATCGGGAAGAAAGGAAATCAAAAAAGAAAGTAGATTCAAAGTGTTCAATGAGAGAGTATTTTGCCTATCATATTCAGGACAGAGTTGGTAAGTTCTCATTGATTTTGAATGCAAGGCGCCTTCTTCAACAGTTTTTGGTTGACGTTTATACTATGATAGAGAGTGAGCGGTTGTTTTATGTACGTCATCAGCAACAAAAACTTAGGTGTGACTCTTATACCAGTCTTCAAAACTTGCATCAAAATGGTCCTACAGATTTGGCAACGGTAGGTACACCTATAATATTACCCTCTTCTTTTACTCGTGGTGCACGTTACATGAGGGAAAAGTATCTTGATGCAATGGCTATTTGTAAAAAGCATGGATACCCTAATTTTTTCATCACAATCACGTGTAATTCGAAATGGCCTGAAGTTAGAAGGTTTCTGAAGGATAAAAAGACAAATCCTGAAGACAGACCAGACATTTTAGCCAGATTATTCAAAGTTAAGCTAGAATCAATGATGAAAGATTTACGTGAAAAAACACTATTGGGGAAAACTTCAGCAGGTAAAATACATTATTAACAAAAAATAATTATTTATATATATCTATATACATATTATTACCGTAATAAAGTAATAAATTTATTCAATATATTTTTTGTTTTATTTTAAGGCATGTTTTTATTTATTTCATTTATATTTTAATTTTATTACCATTTATTTCTACAGCGGTTTATACTATAGAGTTCCAAAATCGTGGCCTTCCGCACGCTCATATCTGTCTGTTTCTTAAAGATGATAGCAAGCTTCTCACGATTAAGCATGTTGATCGTTTCGTTTCCGCTGAAATCCCAGATAAGAATTTAGATCCTAAGTTGTTTAGTCTTGTGAGTGACTTTATGATTCATGGACCCTGTGGACGTGAATATCCCAACTGCCCGTGAATGATTGATGGTAAGTGCTCTAAGAAATTTTCAAAGAAGTTTTCTCCCGCGTCAATGATAGATTCAAATGGATATCCGGTTTATAAAAGAAGAGACTCGGGAGTATTTGTTGAAATAGGAACTGCTCAGTTAGACAACAGAAATGTGGTTCCTTATAACCCAACACTACTGAAGCGTTACCAAGCTCATATTAATGTTGAATGGTGTAACCAGGCCGCTTCAATTAAGTATTTATTCAAATACATTAACAAGGGACCGGACAAGGCTAAAGTTGCTTTTGTAGAAGATGATGGAGAAGGTCAACAAGTTTTGCAAAGAGATGAAATCAAATAACATTATGATTGCAGGTTCCTTTCAGCATGTGAAGCTTCATGGAGGATATTTAAACACGAGGTGCATTACAAATACCCTCCAGTGATTAGGCTTCCTTTTCATCTACCTGGTGAGCAAACTGTTGTATACGGTCCACAAGAGAACCTTCAAAACGTACTCAACAAACCATCAGTGTCTTCTACAATGTTTCTACAATGGATGCAACTAAACCAAAATGAAGTTGTGGCACGCGAACTTAGTTACATAGAAATCCCAAGTAAATTTGTTTGGAAAGGTGATGAAAAAAGTGGGATTTTCGAAAAACAGGTAAGGCAATTGGTCGTGTTCACATCGTTAATCCATCAATGGGTGAGGCTTATTTCTTGAGAATTCTTCTTAATAAGGTAAAAGGTCCTAAATCTTTTGCTGACATAAGAACGGTGAATGGAGAAGTTTTACCAACATTTCGAGATGCATGTTACGCTCTTGGCCTCTTGGAAGATGACAAGGAATATATAGAAGCTATTGAGGAAGCTCATTATACAGGTTCAGGATATTCTCTTCGTAATTTGTTTGCAATGATGTTGTTGTCTAACATCTTATCAAGGCCTGACCATGTTTGGGAGAAGACATGGAAGTACTTGTCAGACAAAATTATGCGTAGACACGAAGACGTATTCCAAATTGAAGGTAAAAAATTTATAATTCAAAATATTTTTTTTATTTACGTCATTAGTTGTTCTTTGATTAATAATTAGAATCTTTGTCATTATCAGGTTTGTCTCTTCCTGATGATCAAATCAAGAACCTTACATTGCTTGAAATTGAGAAACAGTTGCTTCGGAATAACTCCAGCCTACGTAGGTTTCCTTCTATGCCTTATCCTAATAATGATTCGATTGCATCTGCAAATAACCGTTTGATACTTGATGAACTGAATTATCAAGTAAGTACACTGGCTGAGGAATTTCATAGCAACGCACCTTCTTTAACAGATGAGCAACGTTTAATTTTTGATGAAATAATTGATACGGTTGATTTTAACAAAGGTGGCCTATTTTTTGTTTATGGGTTTGGATGCACTGGTAAAACCTTTTTATGGAAAACGTTGTCTGCTGCCATTAGATCTAAAGGGCAAATTGTTTTGAACGTTGCATCCAGTGGTATTGCTTCTCTGTTGTTATCAGGTGGAAGGACGGCACATTCTAGGTTCCGTATACCTTTGAATGTTACTGAAGAATCAATGTGTTCTATGAAGGCAAATAGCGATGAGACAGATTTATTGAAGCAAACTAAGTTAATTATTTGGGATGAAGCTCCAATGATTCACAAACATGCTTTTGAAGCTCTTGATCGCACAATGAAAGACATCTTGAAATCAAAGGATTCTGTTAATTCTGAGTTGCCTTTTGGAGGTAAGGTTATGGTTTTGGGTGGTGATTTTAGACAAATCCTTTCTGTTGTTCCCAATGGTAGTAAAAGAGATATTTCGTCTAAGATTTGGAATAGTTGCAAAGTTCGTACATTAACCAAAAACATGAGGTTAACATTGGGTACAACACATCTGAATCCGAAGAAATAAAGGCATTTGCAAACTGGCTTCTAGAGTTAGGTGAGGGTAAAGTTGGTGATTCAGTTGATGAAAATGAGGCAGATGTAGACATTCCAAATGATCTTCTTATTAAGCATTCGTCAGATCCTATTTGTAGCTTAATTGACTTCGTCTACCCTTCACTTCTTCAGCTTTACAAAGATAAAGATTATTTTGGAGAACGAGCAATACTTGCACCTAAAAACGAAGTGGTACATGAAATTAATGATAGGTTGCTTGCATTATTTCTTGGAGATGAAGTCGAGTATTTGAGCTCTGATAGTATATGCCAGACTGAGAATGCTAATAACCGTTCACAGGAAGATTTATATTCTCCTGATGTCCTTAATGGTTTAAAAATTCTTGGATTGCCTAATCATCGATTAGCACTAAAGATCGGTGTTCCCGTTATGTTGTTGAGAAACATAGATCAACAAAATGGCTTGTGTAACGGCACGAGGTTACGAATCACCAAACTTACAAAGCGTGTTATTGAAGCCGAAATCATATCAGGTGGAAACATTGGTACCAAAACTCTTATTCCTAGAATAAATATGATACCATCTGATAACAAGATTCCAGTCAAGTTCCAAAGGCGCCAATTCCCAATAAGCGTATGTTTCGCAATGACCATCAATAAAAGCCAAGGACAGTCTTTATCGAAGGTTGGATTGTATTTAAGAGACCCCGTATTCTCACATGGCCAGCTTTATGTCGCCCTGTCAAGAGTTAAAAGCAGGGCAAGTGTGAAGTTACTTATACTTGATGTTGATGGGAAGGTGAAGACTAAAACAAAAAATGTGGTGTATAAAGAAATATTTAGTGATATTTGAATAAAATGTGTGTTGGTTTCTTATAAATTTTAATAAAATATTTCTACTGTATTTTTTTACGTCTTACCGCTTAAAATAATTGTACGTTGGTGAAGCGCGTGTAAACACGGGCAAAAGTCTAGTTATAAACTATTTCTAAATAACTTAAAACTTATTAATAAAAGTCGTGTCTTTGAATTCGATACTTGATACTTGCTTTTTCTATACTACGCTCGATAGATACGCTTGCCTATCGTGCTGGTTTTAGATCAATAAGCAACTATCGTTTTATTTATAAATTTAAAACTTCGATAGCGTTTTGGTAAAATCTTGTTTTTCTTTGGTTTTAGAACACCAAGTTTTAACACCATTGAATCATCTTTTAAAATTTACTAAAACCACATACATCAACAGGTTAAACACCTCTTATGACATCTTAACAATTTTCTTTAAAAAGATATATATAGGATGTGGGTATACCTTAATGATGAAGGAATCATAATTTGCAATTTTCAAATCACAGAGTACAGACATATACACCGCTCAGTCATCATCCTCATCCTTCTCAACTCCACGGTCCCTGTCCCTGTCCACTGTCGTCGTCACCTCCCACCATCCCGTCCGCTATCACCCATCACCCGTCATCCTTCTCAAGTATCAACCCCAACATCGCTCGGTCTCTCATTCACGAGTTTGTGGATACGATTTAAGAGTTAATATTTATAAATAAATTAATGTCTTATCGCGTCTTATCGTATGAACATGTTATAAACAGGTTCATGTTTGAAAAAAATGACACGATAAGTTATCGTATCGTATTCGTGATTATTTGTTTCGTGTTCGTGTCTTATTGTATTCGTTTTTAACAGATCGTGTCTAACACGATATGCCAGCCCTATCTTTATCCTCGAGTTTGGTATGTTTACACGTAATTTGTTATATTGATTAATGCGTGATAAACGAAATATATATTTGTTTGCTTTGATATGTGTAACAAAAATCAATGGTTTCATTACTGAATTATTAAAGTTTTTTTTATTTGGCTTAAACATATGGTCAATGCTATTTTTTATTATGTATTAAAAAAAGTGTATGACAATAGTTTTATTTATTGTTCTTTTTCTCTTTAATTGGTTGCCATTTACGGGTAAGCTAACATATTAATTTAATAAAACGGATGAAACTTGAAGTTATTCTCAAAGTTTAATAGCTGTTCAAAAGAGACCCTAAAAACTAAAAGAAAAATAGAAATAATCTTAAGCTATTATTTTTTGCTTTAACATTTTTTAATTAACAAAAACTTTCATTCAACTAACTAGCAAGGCGTTAGAATCCGACGAACAACAAGGATTACAACCGAAAATTTCATGATACGTTTTTGAAGGGAAACCTTTTCATAAACTAATTATATCTAAGAGACTTAATCTAATCCAAATCCTTCAATTGCCTAGGCGGTTTAGAGGAGAATACGACTTCATTTCTAGTCTTTCAAATGCTCCAACATGCTATAAAAACGACCCCAAGAGCTTTCCTTTTACAATGACCCAAAGTGTAGTTACTACAATAATCAAGTGCCAAGCCAAGAAGGCATAAATAGGAGGATGTGATACCAATTAGAGAGAGCTTGCCAAACTAAGGAGGCAAAGTGGCAAAATACTAGAAGATGATCACTTGTTTTCAATGGATGATCTGGCAAATTAGAAATTAGGTAAGGCCCCCACGGCTTATGTTTGTGCTGTCAAATATGGGTAACAAAAAGATATACGAATTTGAAGGCAACCAGTGCCCATCTGTTCTTTCTTCACTCGACATGCTATCATGTTTTGTTGTATTCACAAGCAACCTCTTTTTTAAAGTTTTTTTATTTTATTATTATCATATTATAATTAATGATAACACTTTAACTTATTACTCCACATGTTATCTTACTATTGGTGGGTTTTTTTTAAAGAAAATGATTTAGTTAATAACCATAAGTAAGACCATGCGTAGTGAGGGGCTTTATATATAAAGCCCCCCTTTCTGATTGGTCTACGTGGCAGCTGAGTCAGCATGGAGAGATAAAGTGAAAAAGTGGTGTAGTGGTGGGGCTTTATTTATAAAGCCCCTATTAATATTTTATTATATCTTTTAAATTAAAAAATAACAAAATAATAATAATAAAGAGAGAGGATATGAGGTGTCATTACATGATTGGTTGGAGGTTTTTGTTCCGGACGTTAGTTTTATAGCGCCAGAAGAGGGTTTTGAAAAATGGAGCCCCCCCCCCCCCCCCCCCGCGGTAATGGTGTGGGGGGCGCCATTTTGGTCCACGTTGGTTTAGGCGTTATATATAAAGCCCCAGTACAGTCAGTCTAATGGTTGATGCCCCTTAAGGGCATTTTTCGCCACATCATTATCATAAGGCCCCTAAAAAATATACAACGGTTAAAGCCACTTAATGCCCTTTTTAATTATTATTTTTCATATTTTTTTATTTGAGCATTATACTATAAATGTCTCCTCCATCTTCATGCCCATATAATGCTTAAAGGAACGATGTTGGGGCATTATCATGCTTTTTCATGCCTCTAATCCTCTATAATGCCTATTACGTATGTCTAAGTGAATTAAAAGATTTTATTAAAAACTTACCTTTAATGACAACCGCACTATTTTTAACTTTAAGTAATTAAATGTAGGAATATTTCATATATCCCTCTCAAAGGAATATCAACTTCTAAATAAAGAGGGAAACATAAATTTATTACAAAATTTGTAATTCCATGTAAATCACGCATCAAAAAATATTTTTTTTGGAGGTGAACAGATTAATCACAAATTTTATTACAACATCATTATCTTTATTCAATATACTAATCATCCATTTACTGAATCAGTATTTATCCATCTTTTTTTGAAAGGTATACTTCAGCGGTGAAACCAATCGACAGACAACCCCTCGACCCGAGTTCGAATCACTACCCACGCACCGGTGTCCACTTTGAAGTTATCTCAAACCGTTATAGGGAATTTTTTCGTGGTGTGCAGGATTCGAACTCAAGATCAAGCCTGGGTGGGAACCCTCCGAAGAAGTAAACCCTCCAACCTCTCCCCAGCTGGGCTGGAGGTCCTTGACAGTATTTATCCATCTAAGTTAGGCTTTTTTTAATGGCGAAACACACACCTTCATGAAATCTACTTTTAAAATTCATTTATTATCAACTATGTGAGACTCGAACATAAATCACGATAAACATGTGATTTCACTAAGCTAAGAGGCCATCAATAACTATCAAGTTAGATAATGTTCATCAGTCAATTCAAGGCTTAATTGTTATAACACAATTTTTACTATAGTTTTGTGTATTAGTATTCTTACACTAATATCGGGTCTTCCCAAATTAAATATGGATCCATACATACAAACCATAAATATATTCTAAAGCATATCGTGTTGTCGTGTAGTCAAAACTAGGGCTGTGCAAAGGGTCTAGAACCGACCCAACCCGACCCGAACCCACCAGAATCGTATACCCTTTTATTTTTGAAATTAGGAACTACGAACCGAACCTTAAAAGACTATGTGGTTTCGGGTCTTAAAGGTTCTGATGGGTCAGATAAAAGGGTCTGACCCTTTAGAACCTTTTAATGTGATATCCACTTTTAGAGGATTACATATTCCTATTGTTTTACCATGCTCTTAAAAGAATTCCTCCATACGGTTCTAACAATAGTCCATGAGTTTCTTTTTTAAGTCACTTTTCGTTTTTCGACTTATGTTTTCCTAACAATTTTGTCATTCTCATCACTAGAAACATTATGTGAATCTGTTATGTATACATAATAAATACACACACACATCAGAGCGACATATATAAATATTTACTTCAAATTTGGATATAATATATATTATACTAGCTGATTACCCCAGGAGGGTCCCGGGGTTGAAAAATCTAATTTTACGTGATAACTTATTGCAAATAGCTCAAGTTAACTAACCACAAAATCCCTCAATCATTGCATGTTTATAGTATTCTAATCAGTAATAACTCATATTTCCCACAAAATCTAATTTTACGTGATAACATGAACACTTTGTGTGTTTTTTTTCCTGTATGAACGAAACCCCACAAAAAATAGTCGATTTTTTCTCCGTTTTTTATATAGCACTATGGTACTCGTTGAAAAGATAATAAAACGCTCGTTAATTTGGTGTAATTTTTTTCTTTAAAAAAATCCCGTATATAAAAGATATAAACTTTTAAAAATTATGGGAGGAAATATGAAAGAGAAAATTTTAAATTTATTTTTAAATATTTTTTTCCTAAAATAACTCAATTTAATTTAAAAAGGAAACAATTCAAAAACACCAAAAACTCTCCATTATAATGCTACGTAGCACTATCAAGGGAAGGTTGAGGCCTCAATTGCACGCCACGTCAGCATATACCTTTTCTTTTATATATATAGATAGATGATATATTATCACATCTATGCATATCCATCAAGCCGAAAAATATTTCAACAAAAATGCATCGTTATTATTATAAATAATATTTTTAATATTGTATTAATATTACATGAAATCGATTACAATAAAACGTAAAAACGAATAGTGAAAAGACAAAAAAGATTATTTTTTATTTTTTTAATTAAAATATAAACGGTTCTTGTGGTTCTTATATTAGAACCGTGGGTTTGGAACCGACCCGACCCGGAACCGATATTTCATATAAATCTAGAACCCGAAATCTACCCATATATTTAAAAAGGTTCGGGTTCAAAGTTCTCGTGGGTCAGGTCCAAGGTTCACGTGGGTCCGAACCACAAAATGCTCACCCCTAGTCAAAACCATATTTTCAAATCATATTAAATCTATGTTAAATAAAATACTTGTTCGCTATGTGACAAAAAACATATGATGTAAAAATTGAGCAAAATAAAGTCTCTTGTTTTCTTCCTTTTTTATATAGTACACATCGAGGGCACAACTACTACATCTATCTGGCAAATTGTGCTACCAAATCCTACCCCCACCAAACAATTTAGTGAAATCATACATAAATATAAACCTTATTTTTAATAATATATAGAAAGTATAAAGTTTATTTAATTGTATGATCTGTACTTTTTTTTTTTCAAAGACAATGACTCAACCTCTAAACATTTGATAACTGGTCATGCCTATTTTGGGTGTTATATTTGTGTCTGCTTATGAACGGTCAAACAGGCATAACCCGAATTGTTATGAGAAGAATTTTGTTTGGATGAATAGAAAGGACATGTATCATGCATACACATTTTAAAAGGGGGCTATTGGATCAAGGGTTGCCTTAGGTCCGGGAGGGGTTCGGTTTTATTAAATGGGTCCCCAATGAAGGAGTTTCGTTTTAAAAGGGGGCTACGACAAGGGATCCGTTTTCCCCTTTTCTTTTCATTTTGGCTATGGAGGTGGTGGATATGTTTATGAAGAGGGCGATTTCCTTGGGTCTTTTCAAAGGAGTCAAGTTACCGAATAATGGTCCAATATTATCCCATCTTTGTTATGCGGATGATGTCCTTTTCATGGGAGAATGGTCACAAGAGAATGCTTTGAGCCTCAATAGATTCCTTCGTTGTCTTAATCTTGTGACCGGGTTAAAAATTAACCATCGAAAATGTACTCTATTTGGTATTGGGGTTGAGGACCATGAAGTGGCTTCTGTGGCAAACATCCTGAATTGTGAAGTGGGTTCTTTCCCCTTCACTTTCTTTGGCGTTCCCATAGGCGCTAATATGAAGCGTATCAAGTTCTGGCAACCGGTGTTCGAGAAATTTAAAAGAAGATTGTCTAGTTGGAAGGGTAAATGGCTTTCTTTTGCGGGTCGAGTTACCCTCGCCAAGTCGGTTTTGGGAAGCCTCCCCTCGTATTTTCTATCATTATTCGCGGCTCCAAAAAAAGTCATCAATAAGTTGGAAGCTATATGCAGAGACTTTATTTGGGGAAAGGGTGGCTCCGGGGGGAGATCGAAGATCCGATGGGTTAAGTGGTTGAAAATGGTGGCCCCGAAAACGTTTGGTGGGGTTGGTTTGGGAGGCGTGGAAGATTTTAATCTTGCCATGCTTTCGAAATGGTGGTGGCGATTCAAGGATAAGCCGAATCAATTATGGGCCCGGGTGATTCAAGCGGTCCATCATAACAGGAATACCGGTAGTATTATTCCTATTAAAAAAACGATCTCGGGTATTTGGAAAGACATCGGAGGCATGGAGCTAGTTCTGATGAAGATGGGCATAAATATTCAGGAGAAGCTAAAGGTCGAGGTTGGGGACGACAATATGATTAAGTTTTGGAAGGATCAATGGGTCAGAAACACGTCTCTTATGGTCAGTTTCCCTGCTATATTCAGACTTGCTGCTGCCAAAGACGCTTCGGTAGCAGACAACTTCAGCAAAGAAGGTGAAGGGGCCGAGTGGTGGTGGGGATGGGTTCGCGAACCGTCCTCCACTACTGAATGGGGGCAGTTTAGCCTCCTGATGGGGCTGCTTCAAAACACCACACTAAAAGACTCTACGGATCGATGGGTTTGGGAAAATAGATTGGGCGAAAGCTTCTCTACGAAAGGCCTTAGAATGGACATCGTGGCTGCGGGTTTGGGAGAGGAGACCGGGGATTAATTTAGGTGGAACTCATGGGCACCGCTTAAAAGCAATTTTCTACTTTGGAGGGCGTTAATGGGGAAAGTGGCCACGAAAAAGGAACTCAGAAAGAGAGGTGTCGACCTCCCTGATTCTGAATGCAGCAGATGCGGATTCGAAGAAGAGTCGGTCGAACATTGCTTTGAAGGCTGTTTGTTTGCGAAAAGTACGTGATGGAACGTGTTTAGATGGACTCGTATTCAATGGCCGATGGGAATTGACAGCCTAAAAGGCATTATCAACGCTTTATTTAACAACCCGGGGAGTAAAAGATGGAAGCGCATCATCTCTACCATCGCTATGGCCACCGTGTGGAACTTATGGAAAGTTCGAAATCGAAAAGTCTTTGACGGAGTCTTCGTTCCAGTCCAGCGGCTGGTAGAATCGATAAAGGAGGATTCTTTCTTGTGGGTTTCCAACCGATCCAGCCTCCCTTCGCCTTTGTGGGAGAAATGGGTCACCTTTGATACGGCTGATCTGATGTAATTTGGGTTCTTTGTTTTGTCGTTGTAACCTTTTCCAGTTTCTTGCTGGGCATATTGTGACACCCGGCAAATTCTGGTTAACAACGTTGTCTAGATGAAAGTCTACCTTAGCGAGTCACGCGTATATTGTACTTAACTGGGTTAGTTAAGTCGGGTTATGGTTCGGGAACTATCGGTTTAGTCTAGAGGATCATTGGATGTTGGTCTAGAGGTTCATTAGATGTCGGTCCTTAACCAAGTGTACAAACGGTGACGATTTGTAGGATCGTTAGGGCATACGGAACATACGAGTCTCGAGTCCCGGGAATTGGTGAACGAGGGTGAATATGTGTATTTACATGTGTTATGTGCTTACAATCATTATGTGACTTGTCGGTATGTGAATATGTGTTAACATATGTTAAAACGGGGTTTAACGCACAAAACGCAAGAAACCAGCCCCTATAGGCGATTAGGCAAGCCTAATCGCCCATAAGGGAGGCGAGTAGGCTCATATGGGGCGAGTAGGGGGACTGATCGCATGACTGTTCATGCGATTAGGCCCCAATCGCATGAACTTACATGCGATTAGGCTTCCTGATCGCGTGTAAAGCTGCATAATCGCATGTTACGTGCTGGACGACTAAAAACGACTATAAATACCATACTTGACCTCATAAACTTCATTATACAAACCCTAGTCGTCCCATAACCTGCCCCAACACACACACAACCTCTGGAACGCGATTTTTGATCAAAACACAAGGATTCAAGCATAATCTTTCATTCTTTCACAATTCTAAGGTTTGGTTTCCATCCATGAATCTTTATAAACGTTTTTAATCAATCCCTAATGGTCCAGACCTGTTCTAAAACGAAAAAGCTTTCTAAAAATCGTTAGTAAGGGTTGTTAATCGGATTCTAACTAGTATACATGTGTTATGGGTGTTGATGATTAGAAAGCTAGGGTTTTTATGATTCATAATGATGGATTAACATGTTACTAGGTTAAATCAGAATAATATTAATGTTATGATGATAATATCTGAGTAATTGATTTTTAGGGTTATTGCTATGCATGTTAGTATGATGATTGCATGCTATGTGAATGGTGTTTGGATTACGTGATTGCATGCAGGGCTGATAATACGAGGCAAAACGAAGGGTTTTGGTTGAAACATGTTTAGGATAGTGTTTGGGATGATATTGGGTAGTTACACACGTTCTGGATCTGATTTGGAGCGTTAAACGCGCGAAAAACTGGAACAGCAAGGTTACAGGCGATTAGGATTGCTAATCGCCAGTTTTACATGCAATCAGGGCCCAATCGCATGAATTTACATGCGATCAGCCCTAATCGCATGAATTTACATGCGATCAGCCCTAATCGCATGAGCTTATATGCAATCAGCCCTAATCACATGAACTTATATGCAATCAGCCCTAATCACATGAACTTATATGCAATCAGCCCTAATCACATGAACTTATATGCAATCAGCCCTAATCACATGAACTTATATGCAATCAGCCCTGATTGCTAGTTTACTTTTCCTAATCGCGTGTACTGCTGCTGTAAGTGTAAATTAGCATTCCGAGACCCGATTTGACATGTAGTAACATGCTAGGAACCTCGTAACATATCTAATAACTTGGTAACATATGTTTGGATGTAATTCGGTGATACGCGAACTATGTGCTATAACTTGGTGTGCGTTAACGTATGTTAAGTATGATTGCATGATTACATGTTCGAGAGCGTAAACATAACACGGGAAGTCTCGGGTCACCAATGGGATGTCGAGTCTTGTACTTTGGGTCAGTTAAACAGTCACGGTGTTTTCAAACGAACTTGGTTATGGTCTGGACATCTAGGGACTAATTAACCTGCGGGTTATTAGTCTAAGTACTTGTAACTGTCATATGTTAGGTCGCCGCTTACGGGACTAGCATAGCATCTGAGTTTACTCGGGTTAAGGAGTAACGCAACTTAAGGTGAGTTTACGGCCCCTCTTTTAAACTGGTTTTATACTTTCGGGGGAGAAAACATGTGTTAAAACGATTATTTGGTAACTACTGTCATACTATGGGTTTCTATTGTGTACTACACGATCTTTGGAAGTCCCGGGGGGAACCATGAATGTGCGGGTTTGCACAACGGGGAAATGTGAATAGCGCTATTGGGAGTGACCAACCCCGCTCGTCGGCTTGGAGGGCCGGGCGAGTGCATATTGTCTCAAACAGGAACAACAGGAACAACTGGTACTTTTCGGGCACAACATCTGGTATTCGAGTTAGTAATGGTTTTCCAATCGTGGTAGTAACAAAACGTACGCCTAGCTAGCGTATACTGGTTTTCGATTTGTTATAGTATGGACAGGTGGACTTGGTACTTGGATTACAAAACCTGTAAACTCACCAGCATTTTTGTGCTGACGTAAACTTTTACATGTTTTCTCAGGTCGCTAAGGTAGCACGACTGGACTAGGGCGCACGCGTCTGCACGGCGTCTAACTAGGGTTGCATGGTCTTATAAACGTTGAACTATTGTTTCATTGTTGAGATACTGTTTTTGAATAAGCTTCCGCTGTAAACGGGATTTTAAACTATGTTTTGAAATTGCATTTATATTCATTTAGGGGTTGTTTGGTTGATTAAGTGCTGAATCATTAAGTGGTCTGAATGGTTAAGAGGCTCTGAATGATTAAGAGCTGAATCATTCAGCATCCCTTATTAGCTTAATGATTCAGCACTTAATCATTCTATTCAGATGCTGAAACAAACAGTCTGAATACTGAATGATTCAGACCTGAATGGTTAAGAGGCTTATTAAGAGGCTATCAAACAGCCCCTTAGACTTGTTTATTGTAATCGTTGGTTTGGATCCTGGTTTGTCATACGCCTCGCGGTAAAACTCCGCAAGTGGATTTTGAGGGTGTGACACATATAAAGCTCTTTCTGTCGTTAAAAAAAAAATCATGCATACACATTTTAATTAAGAAAATGTTACCACGGTATATATGAATGTAGACGATTTATTGGAAAAATTGTATCGAGAAGTGATCTTAGTGGAACTTGAAAGGTCTTTAATAACCAGTAAACAAAATGTTGATGATTTTATTAAAGAATTTGTATCTAGAAGTGATTTTAATTAGGGCTGTTTACGAGCCGAGTCGATTCGAGCAGAGCTTTGTTCGTGCTTGGCTTATTTACAAACCGAACCGAGCAGAGCGGCTCGTTTACAATCGAGCGGAAAACCGAACGAGCATTCTTCGAGCACAAATTTTCTGAGCGAGCGCCGAGCGAGAAACGAGCGAAGAATAATATGGACGATCATAAAATTGGGATGTTTCCTTCGATGTTTTCATTGTCGGGTGACAACTAAGGTCGCAATGTCCGATGATAACACTAATATTGAGATCCCAATGTCCAAGGATGATGCTTAGATTGAGGCTGGTGAGGTGATGAGCATACGTTAGAGAACAGTTGTTGCATTATGACGTAGGTGTGATATCAAGCGACAAATTAGCGATGGACGACTAATAACATAAAGAAGTCAAGACTGTCACCTCATGATTTATTGTTTTACTATTAAATCTAGTGTTAATTTTTTTTATTGAGTTAAGTGGGCTGGTTATATTTTGTTGGCATATACTGAGTTAAATCAAAAAGAATCTTATATATAAAGCCATAAATTTATCTGTAAATTGTGTGTATATTTATTATTAAATAAATAAAAATTTATTCGAGCCGAGCATACCTTTACTCGTGCTTGGCTCATTTACAAATCGAACCGAGCCGATCGGCTCATATACAATCGAGCGGAAGATCGAGCGAGCATTTTTTGAGCATTTTCCGAACGAGCGACGAGCGATCCACGAGCGGAGAGCGATTTGAACAGCCCTAATCTTAATAGTACCTGAGAAACGCCTGTTTGGGCTCAAGATATTAGGTTGACGGAACCCATTGAATTTATATGAATCATGTAGACTAGTTTGATTCAGTATTTAGTTAGGTTAATTGGGGTTTGGTTAAGTTGACAGGTGGTATCACGTAGTGGCTTCTTATTCTTTATATGCTAAGGAGCTTTGTACATAATACTTTCTCATATTTCAAGATAGAGAACTTGGGTTCAAATCCCACTTCATACATTTAATTTTTGTATAGCAATGCATTTAATAAAGAATACCGACTTTTCTTTATTTTTTAATATAATATATATTCTTGGTATTGATGTTTGATAATTAACAATTGAAATTTGAAGTACTCATATTTGAAAATTGAAAGTTGAAACTTGAATTTTATAAGGCCCCCGATTTTTTTAGTCGCCCTAGGCTCAAAACGTTTTGGAGATTCTCGGAGACGGCCCTGCATACAACAATCGCCCAACACTATATATATATTATATGTTTTAACATTTGTTCAGCTAAGACATTGATATTTAACCCGCTTCTCCCTAGTGCTGTTGAATCCTTTCACCCTTTCTTTGATCCAAGGTAAAAATCCGTGATAAAACCTATGTGACCAAATAAAACCTATGTCCGAATAAAACATAGGTTGAGAACTTCTTTCCAGAATCATAACAATAATTCCATGCCTCCCTTTACACAAATGGTATATTGAAAAACAATGAAACAAGCCATCTCTCTGCTTGACCAATGAAGGCACCTGTGCGGCTGAGTTACGAAACAAAACATAAGCTTATCATCACACTAGTATAGGCTGCTCGGCCCGAAGATGCAGTTGTGCGACCTCTTCCTGTAAACCTCCTTTTTATTTTAATTCCAGATCCCATCACAAACTGCGCTTTATGGCCTAATGTTGGATCAGTAATGCTCTTGATGTATTGCTTGCTAGTGAACACTTATGTGTTTAGCAAGTTCAATCAGATTTGCACAGCGAAATGAGTAAGTAAAGTTACACTATCAACAGGAGTTATTACTCCCCCTGGATGTTTGAAAACTAAAGACAAGTTTAATGAGAATCTAAGTATTGAATGTGAATGATAATAAATACTCAAATGGATTCTCAATAACTGAAATGGAAATAACAATAATAAGCTTTGAAGGATTTCAGATTCAATTAAAATCAATGTCTAAAACAGAGGGATGAACCCATCTATTTATAGACTTACAAAGTACATGAACCTTGCCAAAAAGCAAGTCTGTAACAAGTTGCAACAAGTTGCATTCTTGAAACTTGCACAAAAAGATAAAGTAATATTAAACAAATAAACTACTGAAACATAAGGCAGTGGAAAGATTCTAGTACAAGTGCTGATGAATGACAAACTACTGATGAGTAGTTTGTCTTTAGTAGTTCTTCAGTGAACTTGTCTGGTTAGACTTCAGAACTTCTGATACTTCTTCTTCAGTACTTGTTGAATCCTTCTTCAGTACTTTAGTCTTCTTTCTTCAGTAGTTCTATACTTAGAATATTTTACAGAAGTATGAATTAGACTAAGGTTTGCAAAAGTGGTTTCCTCAATCCTTTTTGTCCTAACACCTAATTATGCCTTGGTGCTTTAGTAAAGCTGCAGTAAGACCCACCAAGTTTCCTTTGTTGTCGAGTCTTAAGTTGGCTGCAATAGACCAATAAGACCTGTATTTATGATGTTGAGTGTTGACATATTTGTAATGGTATAAATACTGATTTAACAATGGCTTCGCAAAGATCGATAGCTTAGGCAATCCAAATATTGTATATGGTTGGTTGTCATCATTTTCCTCCGTATGCAATGTTCGTTATAGAGGTACGAATTAAGCACCTATAACAACAGATTGGAGCTTTAGTTTTGATGCCAATGATGCAGTTGTGCGATCTCTTCCTGTAAGCCTTCTTTTTATTTAATTCCAAAGGTCCGTTGCATACCGCGCTTTATAGCCCAATTATGCCTTTAGTGCTCTAGTAAAGCTGCACTTAAGACCCACTAAGTTTCCTTTGTTGTCCAAACTTAAATTAGGTGCAGAGAGCAACCCTGAAGAAAGAGAAACAACACGAAATGAAAAGTAAACGCGACAGGAAAAAATGCACACCGGGATAGTTAGCGCCCCAGACACTTGTATGACCACGCAACCCTATTTATACTAACACAATACTTATTGCTGCGAAGTCTCAAGTGCATATGATAAGAGCTTTCTTTAGTTTTTTTTTATAAATTTTTATTATTTTACGCACAATTATGATCATGTTAAATTGATTATAATTTACAGTTAAACGTAAAAGAGATAAATCGATATGGTCTCACTAAGTTCCATCAGTTTTATAGAATTTTGCAATTCATTTTGTCTCATAATGTTAATAATATTTGGCACTCAACACTTTTATTTTTGCCACTCAACCATGTTAATGTTCAAAATCATTGTTAGTCCAGAATCCTCTCTACCGGGTATCAAACACGTACACAATCAAAGGCGGAAACAATGAATGTGTAATAAGAACAAAGAAGAAACACCAAATTGACGATTGTATTGATTAAGTGCACACGACTTCTATTAGTCGTCTGGTACACGCAAGCTTTCAACAAAACAAAGAACTAGCAACCCCAAAACAGACTAAGGAACCCCCTATTTATAGTTACATAGGGCGGCCATCATACATGGGCCAATAAGGCCGAACCCAAAACCATATCAACTAATATCAAAGTGACCCAAGATAACGCAAACCTCTAAAATCTAGCCCAATAATATCCCCCTAGGTTTGTGTTGACTTGGAGTGTCTCTACTGTTTCTTGCTGTGCTTCTTAGAAGTCTTCTTATTTTTCTCCATTGCCCTCTTCCACTCTTCAGGCGACTTGCCAACATATGGACCAAATAGTTTAGTTTCCACTATTCCTCTTCTATCAGATGCCAGCCCCAGTCTATCTATCTGAGCTACAGCACTAGTGAATGATTTCGCACATACTTCATACGTGGGATCACACTGAATCTGATGTCTAGCCAGAACTTGAATGTCTTCAGTATTCAAACTCATCAGATCTTTGGCGTCAAACACTCTAAACTCATCGCTATCACAGACAATCACAACAGATCCAGAAGTAGGATCATAGACCCAAAACTTCATATCCTTCAAACATCCCTTGTCCATTGGTTTGGTCAAAGGAATGGTCTTCAGCTTTTAGTAGGTGGCCACTGAACTATCTTGAATGGCCTTCCATCAGCACCTAACACACCCTTATACTTCACCAACAATGAGCTTGCAGTTTTCATATCCCTGAAATTCACCTTTGCTTGCTTCTGAATCTTCTTATGAAAAGTGACTCCAATCTTATTTCTTGGATTTCTCGTTTGATTTATGAAAGGAGCTCTTGCAAGTTCTGTCAAATCGATCTTGGTCCAGGAGTTGAAGGCAGAAGTAGAAGCATAGTACTCAATCGCTCCATTTCCTCTATGAACAACAAACACTCCCTTGTCATCATTATATCTCCAACACTCTATTCCTGTTCGATTGCCATAAGTATCATACCGATCACTGGTGATTGTCACATATCTTTCAGGATGCTCCTCCATGGGATCAATAGATGGCTCAGCTAAATTCTTGAGAACATAAGTGCTTCCAGGATGACGATCTCTCACTCTGGGAACCTGATCTTCAAAATATTTCTTCATGTGTTCTTCATGTTCCCTTTCTGATTTTTCACGCTCAGTAGGAGTCATTACTTTATCAACAAAAGATGATGTCTCTGAAAATTCCTTTCCAAACTTGTTCTCTAGTTTCTAAGTCAAGTTGAGTAGTCTAGCTGAAACATCGCCCAATCCAGTTTCCAACTCAGTAATCTTTTGATCCTTTTCAGTGACCGTCTCCATCAAACTCTGTACCTGAGTAGTTAGCCATACATTCTCAGTCTCCAGCTTCAGCACTTTAGCTTGCAATCTGTGAACATCCACTTCAGCAAAAACATCTTCATCACTGTCAATTTCTTCTTGATTTGCCTCTCTCTCTCTCTTCCATCGTCAGAAATTCAACATCCACACGTTTTCCCTGTTCTTTATCAGCTAGAAAGGCCATCTGAGCTCTTTGAAAAGCTTCCTCATCAAATAAAACCTTACTCGAACCAGAAGCACCAGAAGATCCAGCTTCTTCATTTACTCTCCCTGTAATTGGTGCCTTACTCATGAATTGAGAAAATGATTCGGTTGCGGTTGCAGGCAAGGTAGTGGAGCTAATAACACCAACGGGAATATCAGTTGAAGCACTAGCATCAGTCATGACAGTATCAGCAGCAGCAGAAAAATTCTCAGCAACAGGATCAGAAACATCAACAGTAACAGTCAACCTTGGATCTCTTCTGCTTCTCTTCCTCGGTCTCAAATTAGAATTGGGGTCTTTAGCAACTTCAGTATCAATAAATGTCTCAACTGCAACATCGGATGGAGGAATCCTTTGTTCAGCCTCTCGAACGATATTCAATATGCTTGAAAGCACTTCTGCTTGAGGAATAACGGTCTCAGAAGCAGCAATGTTGGAAGCTTCAGTCATAATCTCTTCTTCAATCAACCCTGTCTCAGCTTCGGTCACTGACTTTATTTCAGCATTTTCAATAATAAAGTCATCTATCTCATCGTCATACAGATCATCAAAATCAAAATTCTCAAATTGTTCTTCGTCATTTCATGTAGTCTTCTAATCATCTTTCACTTCTTCCGCATCTTCACTTTCCACCTCAGTCAAATCAACGTTTTCAGGAGGAGAACGTTGTTCAGTAGGTGGTGATTCGACAATCTGAACATCATGTTCTTCAGCAACAAGTGCAGATGGCAAGTCTGAGGCTTCTTCAACAATCTCACTGAACTTTCCAAACTTAATCAGTGGAAATTTTCCGGTAAAAACCTGCCTTGAGTCTTTACGAACTTGCCTAATTAATCCAAAGATTTGAGAAGCCATGCATTTGTTATCATATGTTTCAACTGTCCTCTCAAGCTTTGGATACTTGGATTCTAGAATCATCTGCACAAATCTTGGAAACTTGTAGAATTACTTCTTGTTGAGGGTCTTCACATTTGTCAACATATCCTCAAAGATGCACTTTGAGTAATTATAATCCCATCCCTCAATCAACGCCGCTATCCCAGAAGCGTATTTCACTCCCATCTGATCTTGTCCACTCTTGTTACCACCCAAGCTAGCCAAAAACATATGTACTAATAGCCTCCAATAGCATGGAAATAATTTCTTCAAGTATGGTGGTGTTGACAGTTCACCTTCTTACCCCATCCTTTGCAGCACAGGAATAAGCTTATCTTTTGAAAAACTAACAGGATCATCTGGAGAATCACCAAAAAGTAAGACGTCTCGAACATCTTGCTTAGAAATAGTCACCTCAGTTCCCCGAACCCTTGAACGAATCAAAGTATCTCCCTTGTTAGCCGCTGAGTTGTCCCAAAATTCAGTGATCCAGTCAGTGAGAACAACTGGATTTTCTCTCATAGCTTGTGAAACTCTACACGTGTTGAGCCCCACAATCAAAGACTTGAATTCCTGCATATGCTCTTCAGGAGGATCAGATAGATAACACACCACATTGTGACTGTTCTCGAACGTGGGCACATGAGAAGTTGTCATTTCTGCACAAAACAAATTGGATTAGACATCAAGATTTAAACATCAAGATTTTAAGAGATTAAAACTTGGTTTTATGAGCCCCCCTTCTTTCAGATTTTAACAAATCAGGCCCATATTTGTTGTGGATTTAAACCCATGTGGGCTTCGGGTCAACAGTAAGCCCAACAATAGATGAGTTCGAGTAGCATAAGGGTGTTCGAGGGCATTTGGGTAAAAAGACATGGGTGTTCGAGGTGGTGGGGTGAGTTCAAGGGTATTTTTGTCAAAAGATAATTGTGTTCGAGTTGTTGAAGTGTGTTCGAGGGCATTTTGGTCATTTGCCATCTGAGTTCGATGACCAGGTCTGAGTTTGAGGGCATTTTGGTCATTTGCTGTCTGAGTTCGATGACCAGGTCTGTTTTCAAGGGCATTTTTGTCAAAATCCATCTGAGTTCGAGGGCATTTTGGTAAATGTTGGATGAGTTCAACTAAAAGGATAGAGTTTGAGGGCAGTTTGGTAATTTTCCCTCATTTGAGGTCGAACTCCAAACGTGTAGAAGTCACGCGCCACTCGAACTCGAGTTCCCAGGCGCGTAAGACTCACGCGCCGCCGACGTGACCGATCAAATTCCATCATTAACGTCGCCATGGATCATTTCTTTGCCTTCTTCAAGCTTTCACACCTGCAAAATGTCAAAAACAACACTATCCCCGTAACAATAAACATTATTTCAGAGGTTTTACCTTCTTGATCGTTGAAAAGCGTCGATGAACAAGAGTTCTCCGGCGATAGTGTATGTGTGTGAGAGAAGATTAGGAAAATGATTTGATTCTTTTTGTGATTATGAAAAATTCAAAACGGCGCCTCCCCTTTTTTTTGTTTAAACGAGATTTGTGTGGCCCACCAACCGTGTGGTGGGCCCATATCGTATCCCAATGCCCAGTTGAAATCATTTGAGGTGTGTTTTGCAACCGGGTCCAAGTCAGTTCATGAACTGGCCTAATGTAAACTTAGCTAAAATTATTTAAACGAGATACTGAAGAAAATTTTTGTCACGAGATCAAATCACTGTGTTTCTGGCCGAGCTACACTTACAAACTCTAATCTACTTCAGTTGGTCTTAGCAATTGCCAGTATATTTGTCCCCTTAAACTTATTTCCTTAGGCCTTTTCGTACGGTGATCTGTGATATTATTTATCATGTTTTGGTGTATTTAGTACGAACACTCAAGCAAGTCACAATCAAATCCTAGAAAATCAAGTGGTACACTCTATCATGCAAGCAGTTTCCCTACCACATATTTTTCACAGTATCTGTTCTAGAATTCTGAAACGTTGACTGGGACTGGATTGAGAGAAGAAAAGAATAGATAAATAAGAGATTTAGAGTAATATACAAGTCAGATGATTTCTCAAATGACGAGAGCTTTGGGTTTTGGACTCTAGAGGGTCTCTTTTATGACATCCTGACTGTGTCCAGGTCAGCATATATCTGGATGCCGCAGAGGAGCAGCCAGGACATCTTTGGACACTAAGGTCTCTTTTAGGTGAAAAATGATCTTCAGCACGACAACGAAAAACTAGGTTAGCATATATCTGGATGCAGCAGAAGCTTTCGTTGCCTAGCATCTCCAGGTCTTTGCTTACACAAAACAGAGGAGATACACGAGTTTTTCAGAAAAGGTTTCAGACCTAGACCACAGTGTTATGCTTCGGGACATCACACAAGTATTCAAATAGAGATTGTACCTAATTCCAAGTGATGTTCCTTACTGAGGTCGTGTCTTATCTTTAAGTGCTTCACAAGATCAGTAACATTTCAGCCATCAGGACCAAGCCTACCAACATATCACACTAGAGCCAAACTGTTTAAATACACGTCTTACGTGTGTCAGCCTTAATCCAACTTGTGAAAGTTCATTTCATCTCTCGTTTTTGACACTAAAAATGTTTTGATCTTTTCTTAGGACACATCCCCCTAAATTTGTGCTTAAAATAGGAATTTAAAGAACAAATTTACAAACCTAAGACTAAGAAAAACCAAAAGACCCTTTTTTTTAACTAAAAAGACCAGTTCAGTCCTCGAAATGGACCATTTTGAGCAGTTTAGATAGAGCTTCAAAGCGAGCTCGATTAACAGGTTTTGTAAAAAGATCTGCGACATTGTCGTCAGTGTGAATGTGTGTAGGCACAATTAAACCTTGGTTAAAAGAGTCTCGGATGAAATGTTCTTTTATGTCAATGTGTTTTACTTTTGAAAATTGAACTGGATTTTTTCACAATTTGGATAGCAGCATCATTATCACAAAAAATAGGAGTAAGAGAGAAATCCAAACCGTAATCTACCAACTGATGTTGTGTCCAGATAACCTGAGAACAACATGCGGAGGCAGCCACATATTCAGCTTCCGCTGTTGAAACGGAGACTGTTTGCTGTTTCTTACATTGCCATGCAAAAAGCCGATCGCCTAAGAATTGACATCCCGCAGAAGTAGATTTCCTGTCAATGTCACAACCTCCAAAATCGCTGTCAGAAAAAGCATGTAATTCAAAAGGAGAATCCCTAGGATACCAAAGACCAAATCTGGGTTTCCCCTTAAGGTATCTAAAGATTCTCTTAACAACATGTAAATGAGAAGTTTTAGGATTAGCCTGATAACGTGCGCATTGACACACAGCGAACATGATGTCTAGCCTGCTAGTAGTAAGGTACATTAGCGAACCAATCATTGAACGATAAAGTGTTTCTTCTACGGCTTCTCCTTCCAGATCTTGAGTGAGACCTGGTCTCTCAGACATTGGTGTGCCGGCTGACTTTACATCAGTGAAGCTGAATTTTGCAAGAATGTCATCTACATATTTACCTTGATGAATCAAGATACCCTTAGAGTTTTGACGAACTTGTAGACCTAAGAAAAAGGTCATTTCACCAAGAGCACTCATCTCAAACTGCTTTTTCATCACCTCTTCAAATTCCTTGCACAGTGCATCACTGGTGGAACCAAAGATGATATCATCCACATAAATTTGCACCAGAATACGATCGTCATTCACTGTCTTGACGAATAAGGTCTGATCAATAACACCACGAGTGTATCCATTAGCAAGCAGGTGTTCAGTCAGAGTAGCATACTAAGCACGAGGTGCCTGATGTAACCCATACAAGGCTTTGTCTAGTTTGTACACATGCTCTGGATATTTTGGATTTGTGAAGCCCGGTGGTTGACCAACATAGATCTCCTCTTTTACAGTTCCATACAGAAACGCTGTTTTGACATCCATTTGATAGACAGTAAATCCCTTAAACGATGCGTAGGCAAGAAATATTCGGATTGCTTCCAACCTCGCAACCAGTGCATATACCTCATCATAATCTAATCCCTCAATCTATTTAAACCCTTGCACAACCAACATAGCTTTGTTTCTTACAATTACCCCACTATCATCTCTTTTGTTTCGATAGACCCACCTCGTGCCAAGAGGTCGTTTTCCTGGAGGCAGTTCAACTAGCTTCCAAACCTTAAGCTTCTCAAACTGATTTAGTTCATCTTGCATTGCATCAACCCAACTTGGTTCTCGCATGGCCATAGTAGTAGACTTTGGCTCAATTTGTGAAATGAAGCATGAATACAGGCATCTGTTGATGTCACTAGTTTGGCTCCTTGTTAGAACACCTGCATCTACTGGACCAATGATGTTTTCCAGTGGGTGATCTCGTTGAACGCTTGTAGGAATGGCTATGTCTGGAACTGAAGAATCTCCAGGTAGAATCGTAGCACCACCCGCTGCAGTCTCTTCTACAGTATTAGGATCAACTTCGACTGCGTCATTATGCTCCACCGTGCACTCAATAGGGATGGGATCATGGAATGCAGGAACTGAAGTATCATAGGACAAATTTTCGTCATCTGCCTGCTGCACAGGATCCGTAGTGGGAATGAATGGTTCGGCTAAAACTGAGAGTGGCTGTGTTAATGGAGATGTAGGTATAGCATCCCCCTCATCCTTTGCATCATCAATCACGAAGGATGAGGTTCCAGCAGTGGATGTTGAGAAATCTGTGAAACCTGTATTTACACCACTAGATACATCGTCAAAAATACGAAAAGATCGAAAGAGAATTTCATAGTCAAATAACCAGTCTGGACCCACTCTAGCATCTGTTGCATTTTCTTCAAGCCAACGCACGTCAAACGACTCTACAATTTGCCTAGTTTGTTTTTTGTAAACCCTATATGCAGTCTTGCCAGCATAACCGACAAAATAGCAGTCGTCAGCTTTCGCATCAAACTTTGGTGTAGCTTCCAGATGCAATAGGGTACACGGACAACCAAAAGCACGAAAATGCTTGACGGAGGGTTTAGTACCAAACAGCACTTCGTAAGGTGTTTTCATTCGAGCTTTGTTGACTTGGACTCAGTTCTGCACATAGCAGGCTGTGTTAACAACTTCTGCCCAGAAGAATGTCGGAAGCTGTGAGTCACACAACATTGTGCGGGCAGCTTCAATCAGGGTGCAATTTCTTCTTTCAGCGACTCCATTCTGCTGTGGCGTTCTTGCTGAGCTGAATTGACGTGCAATCCCTTTCTGAGCACAGTAATAGTTTAACTCTGCATTCTTGAATTCAGTTGCGTTGTCACAGCGAATTCCCTTTACCTTCAAGTTGGTCTGATTCTCCATCGATATGATAAACTGTTTTACTATTTCTACAGTCTCACTCTTGTTAGCCAAAAAGAAAACCCAAGTAAAACGTGAGTAATCATCAGTTATTACTAAACAGTATGCTTTACGAGAAATGCTGAGTACATTCACTGGGCCAAATAGGTCCATATGAAGTAACTGCAGCAGAGAATCAATAGTGTTTACCAACTTGGAATAATGTGATTTTCTGTGATGCTTTCCTCTTGCACATGCAACACATTTTTTAATTGTTATAAAATCACGTACTGGAAAATCCCTTACTAATCCCAGTTTAGCCACCCGGTTCAAGTTTTTAGCATTTGCCTGTCCAAGGCGACGATGCCATAGAATTGCAGTATTTTGAGAAACTTTTGAGAAAAGACATGTGACGTTATCAGAGGGAGGTTTGTTCATGTCAATGACATAAGCGTCACCTCGACGTTCAGATTTTAGTAACACCCATTCGTCTGGAATCACGGCTCCAGGTTTTAATATTAAACATCCTTTGTTAGTGAAATGAGTTGAGTAGCCATTATCACAGATTTGTGACACGCTTAGTAAACTATGCTTTAATTCAGGAACATAGTTTACCTTATTAAACTGAAGTGCACCGTTTCTTACCATTCCCCTTTGAGTTATTTGACCCTTCTCACCTCCTGCAAAGAAGACAAATCCACCATTGAAAAATTCAACATCGGTAAGCTGGGATAAGTCTCCTGTCATGTGCCTTGAACAACCACTATCAATGTACCAGAGACGAATGATAGTCCTCCACATGATGCAGGATCAGTTAGTTATAGGTACCCAAGCCATAGTTGTTTTGGGTACACCATTGGTATCCATATACTGGACTTTCATCCAGTGCATGTTAGCAGTTGAAACATTAGCATAGAGATTAGATATATCATTCACAGAACAAGTAGAACCTACAGACGGGGAAGAGATTGGAATAGAGCGTTTTGGTTTCCAGTGAAATCTGTTTTGTGAAAATATATTTTCATTCGAACTGGATTCTGCCGTGTAATGCTTAGTCTGAGAGTTTAACCTTTTACTAGACTGTTTAACCTTTTATTTCTATTCCAATCACCATCAGAAGGCTTCAACTTGGATTTGTCATTCCACATTGCCTTAGACTTCTCAGTCTTCACTGGCTTGGGATGATTATGGTTCCCGTTTGGAGCCTTCTGATGTTTCCAGCTTGAAAAAAGGTTTCAGATTTGTTTTACAATTTCTGGAAATATGTCCTGGGATTCCACATGTGTAGCATGTCTGACGTTTTACATGTGGATCCCCTTGAGATCTTGCAGACTTTCCAGGCTCAGAGAGCTTGGTTACATCTCTATACCTATGTGATGCTGTTTTGGAATACCATGTCCCTTGATTTGAAAAATTCTGTTTTACATATTTTGGTAAAACATGTTTTGGTGGGACATATTTCCCAGTCCGATCCGTACTGGATTGTTTAACCAAAAGATTTTTTGTTTTATCACAAGCATTTGGCAAAATAACAGAATTTGAACGAACAAACAAAGAGTCAGACAAAAAGTTACAAGGTTTTATGCTCAAAACAAACGAGCCCACACAAATATTTTTGTCCTTAGCAGAAATTGAAAATTTGTTTTTCTGATTTTTATTATTAAATGCAAGTGAATCAGAGTCATCGACTTCATCCCCATCATCTACCCAATCCTCAACAATCACATTTTCTGCACAAGAATCAACCAAATTAGTAACATTCACATCATCAGAAACATCATAGCAAGTTTCTGTAGAGAAGTTTTCAGCCACAGAAGATATAGGAGATTCAGAAGATATGGAGCGCGCTTTTTCTGAAGCAAATGAGTTTGAAGTAGACACAGAAACATATTCATTCACTTTGGACATTTCCTCAGATGATTCGGTGGTTTCACATGACTGATAGCTAGATGAGTCGGTCTTTCCTGAGTCTGAATCAGAGTCAGACTCAGGTTCAGTCACATACGAATCATCTGAGTGAGAATTAGAGTCGGTCAGATTATTTTCACTGTTTGCTCTTTGCTTTAGACAAAGCTCCCTAATTTGCTTCATGAAATCAAACTCATAGTTCACACTTGAGTTTTGCTGGGTGGTCGGAACAGGAATTGGTTCATTAACTTGTATGTATTCATGTTTAGACTCTTTAGAAACACACAATGATTCATCAGATTCAGATGAAGAAGGAACCTCATCTTTGCTAACCTCAAAAACTCTATCAACCTCTTTATTTTTCTCATAATTTAATGTCTCAGTCTGCTTTGAAGCATCTTGAGACTTGACAAATGTTTTTGAAGGAGCTTGCTCTTGCTTAGATTGTTTTGGTTTAGGTTTAGAGATTCTAATTGGGGTTGATGCAGGTTTAGTGACTTCAACTTGATCTCGTGATGGTCGACTGGTTGGCTCTTCTATTGGTGGACCATATCCTTTCACAGGAAGAGCCAACAGTTCTTCATCCGACATAGGAATTGAGGAATAATTTTCATTGAAAGGTGGAGGAATTTCCACAAAGCCAATGCCCTTATTTCTCACTTCCTTTGGTCTGTACTTTAACTGGGTATTGATCATTTTTTCAACTTTAGGACTAGAACAATCGAATTTTTTGAAATGAAAATCTGCATTTTCAAATTTTGATTTTAAGTCGATCAATTCCATGGTCAAAGTGTCAGACAGTCGTTTGAAGTGTAAATATCGACATTTATAATCACTCACCTCCTGATGCAAACGCTTAATTTCAAGTTTTTGTTTTTCGACCATTTCTTTATAGGAGTTAAATTTCTTTTTAATGTCCCAAGTGGCCATCTTTTCATATTCAAGCTGTTTGTATGCAGAGAGAGTTTCTTCTCTAAAACCCTTAATTTTAAGTTTACACCTTTCAGTGCAACATGATTCAGCTAAAGTTTCAGAATGTACCTCAGCCGCTGACGGAACATAATCGTCATCCATCTGTGCCATGAGTGCCTTGTACACAGTATTTTCAACAATCTTTAGATCCTCCATTTGAGAAGACCAATCCCATCCACCTCCTGATTGAGCGACCATGGCTTTGTTGGAGTTAGAGGATTCAGATCCAGTGTGAGTGGTAGATGATTGACTTCCCGGAGTTACAGTGGGAGAAGCGGCTACAGGAGTAGAGTTGTCTACTTCTTTCTTCGGCTTGGTGCATTCACGAGCAAAATGTCCAAGTTCATCACAGTTATAACAACGCATCTTCATCTTATCCCAACCTAGTTTCTTTGTTGGGTTTTCCCATACATTTCTCCCAGTCTTCTTCACGAACTTATTCGCTCTATGCACCACCATAGCTATCTGCCAAGTCAAGTCCATCTCTTCAATATCATCTTGATTAACGTCATTTAAGTCACATGCTCCAACATCTTTCGCAGTAAGTTGACCTGTTAGAAAATCATTATAGCAATTCATGAATCCAGCAAATAAACATAAGTTACTTTCAAGCTCCTTTGGAATTTTGACTGCTGACAAAGGTGCAGCTGAAGAAAGTGATGCGGATGACGAAGGTCCAGCAGAAGTGGCCGCAGAGGAAGCAGGCATAGCTGATCCTTTTGATGCAATAGGTGCAAACATAGGTGGATACGAAGATCCACTGGCTAGGTAAGAGTACAACGAGGGACGCTGAGGTTCTTGCTGAGATATTAGGGCATTGCTGGGAGTTGCGATGATTGCATTATTATAACTAGCAGTCCGAGTCATCTAACGTTTCCTGTCATCAAGATCATAGGACTTGATCAATGATATGGTTTCAGAAAGAGTGAGTCTTGCTAAATCTTTGGTTCTCTTGATAAGGGTTACATTTGAGTCCCAACTCCTTGGAAGAGTATTAAGCATCTTTTTGTTCATAACGGAGTTGTCTACCACCATATCATTTGATTTCATCTCACTCACTAAGGCCACAAAACGCTGGATCTGGCTTTCGAGTGATTCTCCATGAATGTGATTAAAAGCATTAAACTTCTGACTCAGCATCTCCCTTCTGCTTTCTTTCATTTCTTCATTTCCCTCATACAGATTCTCAAGAGCTTCCAAAGTTCTTTGGCAGTGGCATTGTCACGAACTCCAATTGATACTTCAGGTGAAAGTCCTTGATGAAGATAAGCAATTGCTCTTTCATCAATATCAGTCTTTTCATGATCTTCATCAGTATACATACTCTTTGGTTTGATAGCAGTGGCTCCAGTTATTTCGTTAACCACATATGTGATCACACAGGGTCCGTTTAAGATAAATCTCAGAGCCTTTGCATCTTTTATTTTCATAACTTGAATGAATCTGAACTTCCACTCAGAATAGGACATTCCAAGTTGAAGAACAGGTATCTTCTAATGTGTACCAATGACAGATTCCATGGCTTTGTCCACTTGAGCAACTACAAGTAATTGGTCAGTATTAAGTCCGTTCAAATTTGTTTGGTTAATCATTTGATCCATTTCTGAAAGAAAATTTTAAAGTTATTAGTGCAGATTTATATGACTCAATTCTAGTCCAACAATTATTGAAGTCCAGTCCAATATAGCAGGTCGAACACCAATCAGTTTGTCGAACTTAGGCAGTAGGTCGAACTCAGGCAGTTGGTCGAACTCAGGCAGTTGGTCGAACTCAGGCAGTAGGTCGAA
This sequence comes from Ambrosia x helenae, assembly GCA_030844895.1. Lineage (NCBI taxonomy): Eukaryota > Viridiplantae > Streptophyta > Magnoliopsida > Asterales > Asteraceae > Ambrosia > Ambrosia x helenae. Next base: position 100,023,311 of record CM061230.1, on the reverse strand, counting down.
CTCAGTCCAGCAGGTCAAACTCAAGCAGAGGTCGAACTCAGGCTGATGGTCGAACTCAGGCCAACAGGTCGAACTCAGGCTGATGGTCGAACTCAGGCCAACAGGTCGAACTCAAGCAGAGGTCGAAGTCAGGCTGATGGTCGAACTCAGGCCAACAGGTCAAACTCCAATGAAGATGTCGAACACACTTTGAATATGGAAACCTGCATAAGATTAGCAACAAACTTTCCAAGTTTTGCGAAAATTTTAAAACTTTTAAAGAGATAATCAAACAATAAAAACAATTCCTTTTTTTGAAAACTAATTATCTCCTTGATTTAAGCAAACACTTTTGACTTTCAACAAAATCGGATCAAAACAAACTTTTTATGAAGATTTTGAACGAAGAACATTCATAATTATAACCAAATCGACTAAACATGGCTGCACAGAATGAGTTGATTAGTAACAAAACACATAATTATGAAATCAATATAAATCAAATTGATAGAATCAACCTTTTTGCTAGCAGAAACTTCTTTGATCTTCTTTCTTTGATACCGCAATCGAGCCTTCAAAAGACTTCTTAGGCTCTGATACCAATTGTTAGTCCAGAATCCTCTCTACCGGGTATCAACCACGTACACAATCAAAGGCGAAAACAATGAATGTGTAATAAGAACAAAGAAGAAACACCAAATTGACGATTGTATTGATTAATTGCACACGACTTCTATTAGTCGTCTGGTACACGCAAGCTTTCAACAAAACAAAGAACTAGCAACCCCAAAACAGACTAAGGAACCCCCTATTTATAGTTACATAGGGCGGCTATCATACATGGGCCAATAAGGCCGAACCCAAAACCATATCAACTAATATCAAAGTGACCCAAGATAACGCAAACCTCTAAAATCTAGCCCAACAATCGTAACCACGCTTCCCTATGTTAATTTAAAACTTTCCCTTTTAAAAGTTCAAAAGTTAGGGGCAACTCTCATCCAATAAAATATACCAATTACAAATTACCATTTGGAACGGAAATATACTAAGTTTCAAAATCGTAATCATTAAATTTGGACTTTTGGGTCTCTATATAACCAACACTACAGTATTGATGGTACGAAAAAACTCTTAGAAATTTAAAAAGTGATTTTATAGAGGGTTGTATTATTTATTAATCACAACATCTGTTTTACAACACCTGTTGACTTGTCAACAGATCTTCTCAAAACAACTGTCATCCAATACAACTTCAAATATAATGAAACAACTGACATTCAATACAATTTTCACTTAGAAATTACCATGTGACACATAAATAAATCAATTAGTTAATTAATAATAATAATATTTGGCATTCAACACTCTTATTTTTGCCACTCAACCCTGTTAATGTTCAAAATCGTAACTATGCTTCTCTATGTTAATTTAGAACTTTTCCACTTAAAAGTTCAAAAGTTGGAGGCAACTCTCATCCAATAAAATATACTAATTACAAATCACCATTTGGAACGGAAAAACTAAGTTTCAAGATCGTAATAATTAAATTTGGACTTTTGGGCCTCTATTTAACCAACACTACAGTATTGATGGTACAGACAAACTCTTAGAAATTTAAAAAGTGATTTTATAGAGGGTTGTATTATTTATTAATCACAACATTTGTTTTACAACACCTGTTGACTTGTCAACAGATCTTCTCAAAACAACTGTTATCCAATACAACTTCAGTTTATTCTATAGACTATTTAAAAACATGTGTTGACTGTCAACAGACGTTACAAAAAACTACTAACAGAGTGAAGAGGATTCTGCTACTTAGAAATGACAACGTTATTTTACAATATCTGTTGACAAGTCAACAAATGTAATGAAACAACTGTAAACCAATACAACTTCAGTTTATTCTATAGACTATTTAAAAACACGTGTTGACTGTCAACAGACGTTACAAAAAACTACTAACAGAGTGAAGAGGATTCTGCTACTTAGAAATGACAACGTTATTTTACAATATCTGTTGACAAGTCAACAAATGTAATGAAACAACTGTAAACCAATACAGATTTCAAATTACAAATTGCCATCTGGAACGGAAATAAAGTAATTTTCAAAATCGTAATTATTAAATTTGGACTTCAAGCCTCTATTTAACCAAGATTACAGTATTGATGGTACGGACAAACTCTATAGAAATTTAAAAACTGATTTTATAGCGGGTTGTATTATTTTTTAACCACAACATATGTTTTACAACAGATGTTCTCAAAACAACTGTGATCCAATACAACTTCAGTTTACTCTATAGATTATTTATAAACATGAGTTGACTGTCAGAAGACGTTACAAAAAACCACTAAGAATGAAACCAATTATTGAATTTCCATAAAGGTGAACAACTGCGATATCGCTACAAAGGTGAACTAATGCCAATTAAACATGTAGAAAACTTGCAACTAATCTTGCCAAGACATACAAATCAACTTTGAGTGTAACATCGAGATAATCTTGCCTACCACTCTTGAGTAGACACAGACATATTTGTTTCTTTATACACCCATCAGTCTTCAAGAAATAGTCTTGCAAAAAAACCGTCATTCTTGAACCGTTGCTAATGATACAAATAATATTTTTCTTTGACTGCAAGAATCTTCCAAAGATCAACTTTCAAAGATCAACATACTCAAGGTGCTTCCTCACATACTTTGCTTCTAATGGAACAGACAAAAACTCCCACGATTATGCTTCAACTACAAATCTTGAAAACAAACTCAAGAAATAACAAATTCAACAAACATACCTGTTGACAAGTACAACAGTGGGAATAAAAAACACAGCAGTAAACGGAGACGGTTTTCTCAAAAGATAAGTGTAGTGACGTAAAAGCATAATCGCAATCAATGTCTTACCTGACCCCATCTGGAAAAACACTATAGTGTTCTCCTTGATTACTTGAGCTAACGCCTCTATCTGGTAACAGTAAAATATTCACAAAAATACTACATCAGGCATCACTCAAATTAATCAAACACACAAGTTGCACAAACAAAAACTTTGACACATTAAACAAACGCATAAATGCCTTTAAAAAAAACAAAGGCATACCTATCTTAAGTTTGATGATGCCATTGTTGAACCGTTGGTAATGGTACAATTAATATTTTTCTTGTATTGTAAGAATATTCCCAAAATCAACACCTTTTTCAACATAAATACTCTGTTTGCTAATGGAACAGATAAAAGATTCCACGGTTATTGGATTGCACAGAGATAAATTTTATTCTTATTGTTATGATCGATTAAAATCTGGTTACCTGATGCTTGAACCCTTCGATCTGAATGTGAGTGTGAGAGAATCATCTGTTATGAATTAAGAATTTGAGAGAAAGCAGTATATTATTTGAGAGATAGAGAGAGAGAGAGAGATGATACTTTTATATAGTTGTGTAATGGGGTTTTGAGTTTGAAATTTAAATTTGAATTTGGAGCAACAATTGTATGAACATCTGTTAAAACAAGTGGCATTATTTAATTAACTTATGAAGCGTTGTTTAAGCAAGTGACATTATTTTATTATAATTTTAAGCTGATTATTGATATCACTTTTGCATCACCAAGGCATTGTTGGCCTATCTCTATGCTTGACACATTAGCTTTTCTAAGCATTTCTTATGTCACTCATGAGTCTCCTATTATAGTAAGTATAGATTTCCTTTTTAGTTAATTATTTCTCTCTCACTTTATCTTTATCTTTTTTTTTGGAAAGTAGCGTTTTAGCGGTAAATCCTGTGTTGCAAAGTGACCACTGCCCAGGATCGAATCCCATTGCACCACACGGGTTTCTCCTTTCAAACCCAAGCGGTTATTTTTTCGGTGGAGTGTGAGATTCGAACCTGAGACCAAACCCGGGCAGGAACCCTCCAAGAAGGTAAACCTTCCCATCTCAAACCAGCTGGGCTAAAAATCATTAGCCTCTTCATCTTTAAATCTATTCTTCATCTTAAAGTAATCGGTTTCATTCATGCATGCTCGTGAGAAACTATCTTAAACTCTCAATAGACGTTCTTGTAATTTGGAGAGTGAATGAAAGATGATTTGAATACACAAGTTCTACTCATGACCAAACCTTGATACACAAATCTTGAGGTGGTTCCGGCAGTGGCAAAGTTGATAATTTGGACTAGGGGGTTGGAAGTCAGCGGTCACGTAACGAGACGGGATCTAAAAACTTTTTCTGTAGCTATGGTTCAGGTGATATGTTCGGGTCGGTGATTCGATACGGGTCGAGGCGAGTCAAACATTAAAAACAATAAATATCAAAGTTTCTAAACATTGTTTAGCAAACAATTGAACAAAGATACTAAAACATTAAAAATGAGACACATGGTTGAAACTTGCATGAAGAATTACAGTTAGCCCGTCGACCTTTAAGAATTTTGAATTTTTTCAATTATGGATTGTGGTGTAAATGAGCCGAGCTAAGCCCGAGCTCGACCAGGCTCGAGCTCAAAAAATTTATGAGAGCTCGAGCTCGGCTCGTTTATTATCTATTAGTTAATAATTTTAAAAAAAGTAATATAAATAATATGTTCGCAGCTCGATAAATGAAGTTCGGCTCGGGCTCGTTTAGTAAACAAGCTTAAATGAGGGGGTAAATATTATTAAATATTAATAAACCTAATATTACACTAAGGCTCGACGAGCCTGGCGAGCTTCACATGCTAGGCTGAGCTCGGGCTTGATTAGCAAACAGTTTGTTTTAAACTCAAGCTCGGGCTCGATAAGGTTTCGGCTCGTTTCGAGCTTTTTACCCAGCCAGGCTCGAGTAGCTAAGAGATAACAACTCCATCGCTTGCTCATTGAATCTACTATCCCGATCATGTAGTTGTTGGTCTTAGCACTTTAGGATTTGGGCTTTACATTTACTTTGTTTTGGGTTAAAGTTTTGGTTTATATAACTATTTTTTTTAAAACGGGGGGTCGAAACCGTATATACAAAAAAAATTCCATACGAAGACTATATACTCAAAACTTCTGAGCGAAAATTCGGGAGGGTTGGCTAGGGGCGTAGCAATTAAGGTGCGGGGAGGGGCGGTCGACCCCCCCACCCCCAAATTTTCGCTTAGAAGCTTCGAGTATATAGTCTCCGTATGGAAATTTTTTGGTATATATGATTTCGACCCCCGCATTTTAAAAAAATAGTTATATAAACCAAAGCTTAAACCCAAAACAAAGTAAATGTAAAGCCCAAATCCTAAAGTCCTAAGCCCAAAAACTACATGAGTGGGATAGTAGATTCAATGAGCAAGCGATGGAGTTGTTATGTCTTAGTTACTCGAGCTAGGTTTAGTAAAAAGCTCGAAACGAGCTGAGCCAAGCCTTATCGAGCTTGAGCTTAAAACAAAGCTCGTTTACCAAACAAGCCCGAACTTAGCCTAGCATGTGAAGCTCGTTAGGCTCGTCGAGCCTTATTGAGCCTTAGTGTAATATTAGGTTTATTAATTTTTAATAATGTTTACCCCTCATTTAAGCTTGTTTACTAAATGAGTCTGAGCCGAACTTCATTTATCGAGTTCCGAGCCTATTATTTATATTCTTTTTATTTAAAATATTAACTAATAGATAGTAAACGAGTCGAGCTCGAGCTCTTATAAGTTTTTTCGAGCTCGAGCCTGGTCAAGCTCGGTTTAGCTCGGCTCGTTTGCAACCCTATCCATAATTGAAAAATTCAAAAATCTTAAAGGTCGACGGGCTGAGCTGTAATTCTTTATCCAAGTACCAACCATTTGTCTCATGTTTAATGTTTTAGTGTCTTTGTTCAATTGTTTATTAACCAATGTTTAGAACTTTGATATTTAATTATTTATTAGTGGGTTTACCCACGCGATGCAGCGGGATCCATAAATGCGTTGAAATACAATATTATAATACTTAGGTTTTTTGCCGCAAGTTATGCAAAAAGAATAGAAATGTGCACACTATGTTTTAACAAGTATTCGTAGAAAGAAAAGAAAAGAAATGTGCACTGCACTTACAACTGATTGCAGTTCACCATAAAAATCATGTACTCATTATTGAATAAATCTTAATAAACCAAAGGTATGTTACTGTAACAAACCGATATGAACATAAACATCACTCTTGGGTAAGTTTTCTGGTCATTGGATATCTACATAACCGTCCCATTGAAGACACATTGCTAAATGATAAAGTTCATTTACATGACAAAAGCATGTAGTAATAATATGATATTGTATAAACTATAATATGAAGGTCATTGTCCATTTAGAAATTACAAGTTGTGATTTGTAAGTTTGTAATAGATTTGCCCAACTTGACCCAGCAGCTAAAAACTTGCCCAATGTAGCCAGTGAGTCGAACCATCCCGTCCACTTTGTCGTTAGGTAGACGCATATATATGAAAATGGTTTATAATATAAGTATTATTCTGGCAAAGTTTTAAAATTCATACAAGTTTAGCTGAGATAAGATTATTCATTGTGGTAAAATAAATTATTATATTTCATCGCCATTATATGAACTTTGTTCAAAAATATTGTTATCCCGTGTGTTTATTTAGTTTAGGTGGATTCTATTTTTATATAAAAGTTAATTATCTTCTAGGGGCATTTAGGGAAGAAAAGTGGTAAAATTTAAAAAATTGTAAAGAAACCATTGGTATGCCATCTTAACTTTGGACAATTTGAACATATTTGTCCATGCCTCCTCCTTTATAATATAGTATAGATATAGATTATAGATAGTATGTAATTAAAACCAAATAATGTAATAGAAAATTTCAAAGAATACAAATAGTAGCAATAATCTAAATATATAAGAAAACGTATATTTTTAAAATCAACAAAGTATGTAAGTAAATGCATTGTTTATGTGAAAGATGTTAATATTTTTTTCATACACCATATATAGTAATTCCACTTTAAAAACATTTTTCTTAAAATATGACAAGTCCAACTATATTACAACCGAAAACTATCTTTCTACATAAACATGAAACTGCAGTGGGTATCATCGCGGGGGTGAAATTGTGCAGTTTTTGTGGTACAAACATAGACATAAGGATATTATAGATATAGATTAATGGTAATTGAAGGTTATGATAAAAAAAAAATATGTACAAGTAGGTTTTGCATGAAGGGTAGAAAAGGAAAAAAATTACATGACATTTGAGTTTTAAGCATGAGACTTTTCCTATGTCATCTTAAAATTCATGTAAAATGATATGTGAAGAGTGAAGATAATGAATGTACAATTAACAATGCATCAAGGAATGTTTTGTGAGAAGAAAAAGAACAAATTCTAAACAATAGGAAGATTTCATTTAATAATTTTATTGAATGTTAAATTGATTATTATTTTTTGTAACCCCCTCTAAACTAGTTAAATAAATGAGAATCATAATTCATTTTATTAATAGAAGGAGTATTTGAACAGTAAATTATGGCATTTTCAAAATATGGATGTTTTTTAAGTGGCTTTCTGTCTTTTGTCTCCTTTAAGCTTCCATTTCTCTCATTTTTTATGCACCCTCCTCTTTGCATTCTTTGTTTCTCTCTCTATTTTCTTTATCTTTGTCTCTCTTCTATTTCTCTTTCTAGAAAACACTAGTTTCTCTCTCTCTCTCTCTCTCTCTCTCTCTCTCTCTCTCTATTAAAACTGGTGTTGCGAGGGAGATAAAGGGAATCGCCGAGAGAGACAAGAGAGGTGGAGAGAGGGAGATCTAGGGGACGGTCGGACCACCACCGCCGCCGCCAACCACCGCCGTCACCGCCAGCAAGGCTTCCTTACTTTCGTTGCTTTTGGTTTCCGTTTTTATGGGTCATTACGGTGTCTAGCCGATGGCGGTTGGTGTTGTGGTGGATGGTACTGAGGTACCCATGCCGTTGACGGTGCTGGTGTCGGTGTCGATGAGTATGGCTATTGTTGGTGGTGAAATCCTCAGGATGGATTTACCTTGAATATTTTATGTGACATCCTCAGGATGGCAAAGGACTAAGCAGACTTCAGGATGTAACATCATTCTGACAAGTGTGCATCCTGATGATAGACTAACGAATTACCTTGTCTTAACATTTTTGCAGGTACAATCAATGAATGAGTAAGACTTGTAACTCATTTCCAACGGCTACAAAGTCTTACCAAGTCAGTGAAGTCAAGGATGCAAGAAGAATACGTGTATAGACTTATAAGCGAGTCAAAGTGTAACCGCCAAAGCAATGAATGAAAGGCGAGAAAGAAGGAAACTGATGTCCAACGTCTATATCTGTTAAAACATCCTCAGCAACTACTTGAAAACAGCCCAGATGATCATTGAACACAACGGATATTATAGGATCTTCTAATTATTGTCATGTAAACTATAAATAGGGGTATGATGAACAAACATAAGACACTTCTAACTTGCCTAATACTTTGGAACACACCTGATACATTCTCTCTACACACACATCCCTAGACAATCATTGTAATCATAGATTGTTCATCATACTTTCAAAGTTGTAACACCCTTTTACCATTTTAGTATGGAAAAGATTTATATGACATTATAGGTTTAAAACATGTGTCTTTTCAAATGTCATATTAACTTTGACAATTTGAACATATTTGTCCATGTCTCCCCCTTTATAATGTAGTATAGATTTCTTGTATTTAATGTTTGACTCGACCTAAATCGAATCACCGACTCGAACATATCACCCGAACCATAGCTACAGAAAAAAAAAATTAGGTCCAGTCCCGTAACCGCTAACCTCCGACCCCCTAGTCCAAATTTTCAAGCTTCGCCACTGGGATCGGCCGCCCCTTGAATGCTACGCCAATGGATTCGGGTGAGGAGGATGTTCTTTTAAATGATACCTCTGTTGGATATATAGGATGTCCGATGTAATTAAAAGTCGAGATCAACGTAACCCAACCCGGTACGATCCGAAGAGTTACACGTTGGTACACGAATCAGATAAGTTTACGCGTTGGTGGATTATTATTTATGAAATAATAATTGTTTTAGTCTTGAGGGATTTAATATTAATAAGATTAATATTAAGGAGTATCTTGAGGGACTTAATATTAATAAGTTTAATATTAAGGAGTATTAAGATATTTAAGAATGGGGTTTATTGCAAGTTGTTGTCTTATAAAAGGAGGGTTAAAGAGTAAACCCTAATGCACAACTTTTATCAAAACAACTAATCCCTTGCCTCCTTCTTGTGATTAGCGGCCGCCACCCAAGGAAAGAAGGCCACCGCCTTCTTCTTCTTTTGTTCGGCCATCAACCACCACAAGCCACCACCTTCCTCTTGCAAGTGTTGTTTCCCAGTTGGTTCGTGCTTGGTTGTGAACTTCCTACTAGCGAGGATTCGTTGTAACCCGCGTGTTACAATTCCGGTGTAGTCGTCAAAGGTTGATTACTAAACCCCCTATGGTTGTTTATTATTTATTTGTTTATACGCGTTTAACTGAGATCCTGATTGGGAATATTTTATTAATCGGATTAATAAAATTAAATATATATTTATACATATTAATCGGCCATTATATATATAGTATATATAATCCGTTTTTGATAAATATATAAACCGCTTTCGCTGCGTATACGATACCATGATTCCCAACAACCTCACACCAGGATAACACGGTTTATGTTCTGAGGTGATAAAGAATCAAGCATGTGTAGTAGCCATTGTCTACTCAAAGTACTTATTTGGATACATGCTTAGATGTCTGGGCTATCTTTGTTATTTTTTTTTTATTTTTTTTTTTTAGAGATTGTTTATAAACTCTTTTTTTTTTCATTTATAGCATTCTCCATACATTTTTCTTTATCTAAAATAATATTAGTGTGACATCTTAATTCTAAATAAGTAATATTATTTTTCGTGAAGGTAGGCCGGTTCACAATGTGAGATCACATTTGAATGTAGCCAACTTTATATGTCTTATACTTTAACGGTCTTATACTTTAACGGTGAAGGGACAATCCTTTTGATATATCATAGCTCTCTTCAATCTTACACTGTCACATCATTTTTATCTTAAATTACTCCAGCGATACAAATTCACTAGAACAATCCTTTCTAGTTACCATAGAATTTCTTTTTTTAAGTAAAAAATAAATAAACTTTACATAGATTCTCATACTTAGAATATAAAAAAAAAAACTAATTAAAATATAAAAATACTAATTAAAATCTTTCCACTAGGGATGCGTTCTCATTATAACATGATCAAATTGCTTCCCCTCGTAGATCCTTTTATAGTCATAAAAGGCCATCGCGATCGCTTCCTCCTCAGTCGCCTCCTCACTTGTGCTCTTGATGAAGAGCTGCTCAATTTTTTTTGCTGTCCATTTGGACTATGCAATAAATTTGATGTAGCTCGTAAACCTTTCGGTTGGTTTGACCCGTATTTTCTCGGAATCATCAAGTATTGTGTCCCAAAGTGCACACGATCCACAATTCGTGTTTGAAGCGATACTTAGCCAACCTCGTACCAACGTTATTTTCTCTTCTACGCTCCAACCAGCTGAGGTTATTACCATTCAAATGAATGAGAGTTTTGGTATTTATTTTTGTGTGTGAATTGTTTTGTAAATTTGAGTGGTGGAAAAATGGTTTGAAAGTGGTTGTATATATAGATTGTTTAATTTTAAAAGAATTTTTTTTAACCTAACGGTCCATTTACTAGTCAAATGACCGTTTCCAACGGTCACAAAACATGTAAACACAAAGGCTTTGAGTACCCATGCTCACTACCCTCAACCCTTACCCGCTAGGGTGGTGACAATGTAGCCGCAGCGGGTTTCAATCCGCAACCGTCTATCCGTATGGCGCCCCTTCACCCTTACAAAATGAAATTATATAAACACTAAATTGTGTAATTTAAAAGATTCCAAAGTAACAGCCTATGACTGTTGCATGTGGTCCGAACTTCTGAGATAGAGGAGCTAGATGGTTGGAACAGAAAGCAATGAGTGGTGGACGATATGTCATATGTGTGTGTGACCAGACTTAACCAACGAATTGTCACTTTAATCAATGGACAAGGGAGAGCTTCGTGAACCGTGAATTCCTCAGTGCAGGTCGTAAAAGATTCCTAGAGTTTCCCACTTTTAATTTTTTTTTACATCGAATGATTTGATTATATGATAAACTACTAAACTAGTAAGATCCACTCGTGTAATGTCATGGGGAAAATGTGGTTATGATAATATTGATACTAGTATTGATGTTTCTTTGTTCAATATCGGTTTGGTTATTTACTCGCACAGATGGAACAAATATCGACAATTGTTTTACAAAAAAAAATAGTAGAAAAGAAAATCGCATGTTTTCGATAATACCGATACCATGGTGTGAAGCGTTTTGGTTCGTTACGATCTTGATAGAAAACCATAAAAACGTGTAATGATATCGGTATCGGGAACAGTGATACCGGTGCCGATGTTCGGCTGACATCGATTGGATTGTTACGTTACCAGGCACTCGGTATAGATTACAGTACCAATCAAAAATATTTTATTTCGAATACAACTTTGTTTTTTAATAGATTTATATTTTAATGCCAGGAAAAAGTTAGAACACAAATGTGTATTTAGTTACGTTAAAAAAACACAAGTTTGTAGAAAAACCAAAATTAAATAAAAAACTAAATGGGTTAATGTTCTACATTATTTGTAATTTTGTATCATCTAAAGCCTCAAAAAGGTACACTCAACTTTTCAGATATTACATTATGTTCACTAAATTTGTTTTGCACTTCGTTACTAACTTTATGCTACCAAAGTTAATGTAAAATGATGACCACACTTTTTTATTAAAAAATAAGCCTTGTGCTTACGGCTGTAGAGGTAAGGTTGATTGCTAATTATCGAGTCGGGGGTCTCACTGGAAGAGTGAAAGGAGCCTCTCTATTCCCACGTGGTAGAGATAAGATTATCTACATCTTACTCTCTTCAGACCCTACCTTGCTTACTCTTTTATTTAAAAAAAAAAAAAAAAAAAACACCCCCTCCCCCTTTTGTTGTTTCGTCGTCGCTACACAACCGCCCTTGTAAAAATTGGATCGGAACAAGACCATTGCACCTAGCTCCTCCGTCATAGACTCTCCGGTCACAGTCCCTGCCGCGTCTCCACCATCACCATTCATCTTATGTACAAATGTTTCCCCAAAGTTTGCAAATGTATTGGATGAACCATACTCTCAAGATAAGCAATTTGAATTAAACAGTAAAACATCATCATTTAATAATGAGCATAATATTAGTAAATTATATGTTATGTGGATCAACAATAACCTACTAATATAATAAATCATCTAATACCAAATCTTAAAATCATGTTTGATCTCCCTTTCAAATCTTATGCACAATTTCCAAACCGGATGAACTCTCATACCATTTAAGTTGAATGTTTATTGACAAACAACTTTGGTCACCATCGAATTTCCGAATACCTGGCAAGCCTACCCGAAACCGCAGTCTTGAAAGAAGTCGGCTCTTGGGCTTGTGAGGTCGATCTATGCATTTTCACCCCGAAACTTACACTATTTCTTGGTTCCATCATCTCATTAAGTGACATCTTCTTCTTGTGCCCGAATCCAAACTCAGGCCTTTGCTTTGGTGCACTGTGAGACCTTAACTTAGCACTAAATGATTTGGTGCTAGCCATGTAGCTTCGGTTACTTGACGAGCTATCCGTGCACACACTCTTGGATGGAGAGACTGGTCTATACCGATTAAGCCCGATATGTGGGGCCCACTCAAACTCATGACTTTGTGAGCTGGGTAAGGGTAAACGGGCCGGGGAGTGGTGTCGCTGAGGTGAAGAGGGGATTTGGGCACTCGGGTTGTTGTTGACGTAACCCGGTGTCCAACCCCATGTATTAGCCCTTCTGGATCTTGATTTGGGCCTTCCAGGGTCCACTTCCACAATTTTTGGGCTTTCTTCAATTTGTGAAGTTTCAAAAGAAGATGACATCCTTCTGCTGTGAATAGATGTTGTATGGTCACTCCTTGCTTCATCTAATCCCTCCTACAAAACAAGTAATAAATTAATTTAAAAAACAAAAACAAAAAACAAAATGTTTGGTATATGTAAAATAAATTCTGTGCTTTAATGCTCAAATATTTAAAACTGTTCCGTAAAAAAATCTTTTTGTAATCATTTCACATTTCGGAGTCAACAAATTTAAGTACAAATTGACTTTTGACCCCGTAAGGTACACAATAATTGAATTTTAATTACATATATCATTCAACTTTATTTCAAACATAATTTCAAAACAATTAAATATTCTCAAAATAACCCCAAAAATAATAATAAAAATAATAATATAATTTCAGAAGGGGGGTATAGCTCAGGCCTCAGTGGGCTGCTTACTTTTGAATTTTGAAGATTGTTCATAGCATGGTATCTCGGCGCACAAATGCTAGATTGCGCTCTAACCATAGCCTCCATGCTGCGCAAGGTAGCAGCTGCTTGTTTTCTCACCATATATCCTCTTACTAACGCTTGAAGTTTCACTAATCCCTTTAATGCCCTCAATGCTTTTCTTGCCTGTTTGTTTCCCATTCATCACACACAAACCAAATTCCATAATTTATTTAACATAAAAACACACAAAAAAAAATCTATAAATAAATAACTAGTTGCGTCAAATGTGAAAATTCCGTAAACATTCATACTCCATCTCTTTCTTTTTAAACATATCTATATTAAAATATTATCATCATTACTAACTATTTAATATTTCATTTATTCAACCGCTATAATAACCGAATCCTAACATGGTACTAAATAACAAACACATAAAAAACATTAAAGGTTTGATTACCAAATATCCACGAAACAAAGACTGTATTCTAACAGCAGCTAAGCTTTCAATGTCACGACCACCACCGACAAGCCCTTGGCTAGTGAGCTTAACGACGGCAGCAGCAGCATGTGCGGCGGCAACGGCGGCGTCAGCGGCAGCAGCAGTGGCAGCAGCGACGGCGATGGCGTGTCTGCTCTGCTCTTCTTCCGACTGAATTGTGTATAGTGGCGGAGAAAGGGAGGGTCTCGACGTGACCGGCCAATGCACGACGGAATATTATTATTCCGGTCACCGGAATGCTTTTTATTTTTAATACCGAAAAGGCCCTTGAGCCATCTGGTTGCTCTACCCATTGTTGTTGGTGTTCTTCAAGAATATTGGAACGTACAGTGAGAGAGATCTTAAAAAAGAAGGGGGAGTCAGTGTGGATTTTGTAAATAGAAACGGAAGAGTGAATGTGGATTTTTAAAATAATTTAAGGGAGAGAGAGAGAGAATTAGGCTATGTTTGTTGCATGAATTTGACACACTGTAAATTTGTTTGGTACGTTTTTTAAATATTGGGAAGAGAAACTTGAGTACTTGACCAGACATAACGCTGTTTATATAAGAAAGTTGTACGGATGGAGTTTAGAAATGTTAAAAAAAGATTTTTTTTTTTTTTTTTTTTTTTTAAGTCTTAGTTTAGTGGAAATACTTGTATAACTCTAACTTAGCGGTTTCAAGTTCGAATCCCTACCCACACACTGGTGTCCTCGTTGCCTAAGCTCAAACCGTTACAGGGAATTTTTTTGTGGTGTGCATGGATTGAACCTGTGACCTATCCCAGGATGGAAACCTTTAAAGAAATACCCACCATACCTTAAACCAAATTTGAATTCAAATTAAAACCTTTGACTTTTGTATAGATGGTTTTTTTATTAATACATAAGATTTTGATTGCAAAAATAGAAGGTGGGGTGGTCAATAGTTAATACCTTAGTTAAGTATTGTTTGACTGAAAAAATAAATATAATGTATAATTAATTTTTATTTTATGTTGTCAAAATAAATTGTAAGAGTATTTTAAGAGAGAGCGGAGCACTAGCGGACCCAAAATTTATTTTTTTGGAGGCGATCGTAAGGTTTAATCGAATTTTTAAAGGCTGTGATAAGAATTTTTCCCTACAAATTATACTATTTTTTTAAGGGGGCGTGCTCCCCCTTAAAATGTACGTAGGTCCCCCGCTAGAGTGAGTGGAGTTTGGGTAAAATTGACAATTACATTGAACTAGTTATGGTATTAATGTAGTGTTGATTACCTTGAAACCAAGGGTACGATTTTAATGCAATTCAATCTGTTAAAAAATACTCCGTATATATTTTGAGAGATAAATCGTGATGGAAAACGATGACAGAATAAGATTCTAAAAGTAGTTTTTTTTTTCTCTGGAGAGGAAAAGGGAGGGAAAAAGGAGTAAAGAAAGTGAAAGGTTGATGGACAGTGACTCAAAAGATATCGTAATATTATTATTGGTTTAAAACAGGAAATTAAATAAATATATTTTGCTTAAAGTTAAAAAAACAAATATATTTTGAAAAATAAATTAATAAAATTATATTTTTTAGAATATTATATGTATTTTTATAAAGTTGAAAGTTAGCTCAAATCGTGTATCAATTTTATTAAAACAATAGAAAAAATGGTGTATCGGTTTCAAACCAAACAGGTTTTATGAACCTGTTAAACCAACCCATGGGTTGAGACCCGAACATGTATAACTTCAACATGGGAGGTGGTTTCGGCTCATCATAAGTGTTTGGGTCTTCTCAGATGTTCGGGCCATCAAATGCTTGGCAAGAGCCACTCTCGGTTCCGGAGACACAAGAGCCGGTGCCGGAGCCGGAGCAAAAGCCCAAGCGACCAACCGGGCGACAAAGACCATCGCACAAAAAGAAAGAGACCGAACCCCGCGCCAAAAAAGTCGTACAACCATGGGATGACGAGGAGTTCTACGCGTTAGCCCGAACGTGGGTTGACGTTTCGGAGGATCCCATTGTTTTTAATATTTTTTGTTATTTTATATTTTTTTAAACGCGCACTTATATATTTTTTTGGTTTAGTTTTTTTTAGTGAACTATCAAAACAAAGGGAGTTTTAATTTGGAGAAGAATCCGAACGATATTTTTTGGTCTAGTTGGTAGGGGAGAAGACTGCTGGCCCGCGGATTCCATATCGGGCAAGTGGAGCGATATTAACAGTAAATGCACCAACTTTCAAGCGGTTTATCAACGCACCCGGTACGGTTGGAAATCTGGCCAAAGCGACAAGAATATTTTGGAGGCGGCTTTGGAAGAATATAAACAACACCATGGGAATTTTCAATACTTGAGGGTTTGGCGGTTGCTGCGAAACTGCTCCAAATGGTCCAACGTCTGCCCAATCGTCAGAACTTCATCATCTATGGCCAATAATACGAAGCCTTCAAAGAAGTCAAAGACCTATGAGTCGGTTGATCCCGAAACCCCTACGTCTGACGCGCGTTTCATCGATCTAAACACCAAAGAAAATGCGTATTTTGCAAGGGAGGAAGGGGCGGATGAGTTACCCCGTCCGCCCGGTCGAAAGGCTGCTCGAGCCGCCCGGGCGGACTCTTCGTCAGGGGTGAACAAGTTAATCCCGGCGTTTGCTAAGATGAACCAACGCCTGCAAGACATACGCGACATCGGGGCTCAACGTATCCAAGAAAACCGAGAGGTGATTGAGCTTATGTGGGATCGACATTTTCAACGCGACTTTGAGTTTTACACGAAGCCGCGCGAACACCTAACCGGCAAAGCAATGGAAATGTGTTTGAAACAAAAGGCCAAAATCGAGAAAAAATATGATCTATGAGTATTTGTACATTTTTTTTAGTATTTTGTAATTTTTTTAGTATTTATAATTTTTTTTATTTAAAGAAATATTATTTGGTATTTGATATTATTATTTAAATAAAAAGAAATAATTAAGCAATAATTACCCAATAATTTATAAAGAATATTAAGCACCTTCCCACTATACCCCTATTTTTCCCATAAAACCCCATGAAGCACTTTTATCCTCTCTAAACCCTATAGACCTCACACTACACATACACTTAGCAAATAGTGTATCAATTTTATTAAAATAATAGAAAAAATGGTGTATCATTTTTTATAAAAAAAAAAAGAAAAAAGCACTTAAAATCAGTAAACACTTTTGCTTTTCTGTATAGAGCAATGTGCTTTATACTAGGAAAAGATACCAAGTTTTGTAGGCTTGTATGTTTAACCTCTGTCGATCTCGTGAACCCTCTTACACATTCACATTACCTCACCAGAACCTTTGGTTTTATTTGCTATTACCAATTCCACATGCATCTCTTACTTGTACCGTACAAACTATGTTACCATCACAATGAAGTTGCTTCCGTTCCAGATCTAGTCCCTTTCATGTTTTAACATGTTCTCTCTCTGCCGTGCCAAAAGAGAAACTGTCTACTCTACATACATGTATGTATATTCCATGAGAGAATATATCAAATGTAAATTATAAATCAACTATTTGTTGTTAGATACATAGTTTAATTATGTATTATATTTTTGTCTTTTCTTTTTACATATTGTAAGCCTATGAATTTTTTTTTTTTTTTGTTAATAGGTTTAATACTAATTTTAAAGGTAAATAGTATGTAATGACCATGTGTTTTCAAAAGTGTTATGATTTAGATAGTTTGACAACTATAAATGGTTTTCAACTTGTCTAATTGTTGATATCCAGAATCCAGATCTAATATGTTGGCAATATATGCTTACTTAAGATGTAAGTAAGAAATAAAACCTAAAATCTGTCTAAAAAAATACTTTGTAATTCTTGCTTTGTTACTCTTATGAAATACTAAACTAGTAAACGATGTGTATGTTAAATCATCACTTTTAGGCTATGATGGTTTAAGGAGAGACAACGTCGAAGGCTCACATCAAGGCAGGGGGTGAGAACATCGCCGCCATGCCTCTTCCCTATGTCGTGCAAATTTTTATGATGAAGTGGATCTCCATCCCGTTGAACATTGTCTCTCTTTTTTTATTGGTTAATGTTACCCTCACTATATTTACAAAAATACATGTTTGCCTAGATTTGACATATGATCTCCCGTCTAAATGAGAACATTGTCTCAATTTCACACACACTCTCTCCTAGTTCTTTATGTGACACTCCTTCTCTGTTTTATATAATATATATATATATATAGGCTAAGTATTGGGAAGAAACCTCCCAAAATAAAGAAACTCATGGAAACCTAATGAGTGGACAACATTAATCCACATAGGCCACTAAAAAATATATTATTTTAATTCTTAAAGGTTATATTTGTCTTTTTACATTTCTCTCTTATCTAAACAATTTGAATTTCTTTTCTCCCACCTATATAAACACATACATACACTCTCTCTCCTACACCATAATCACTACCACCACCAGACACAACAGCCACCACCACCATACACAATAGCCACCACCGTCGTCGTCGTCGTCCCCTGTTCATCACTGTCGTCCCCTGTTCATCACCGTCGTCGGTCCGTCGTCTCCTACACCATAATCACTACCACCACCAGACACAACAGCCACCACCACCATACACAACAGACACCACCAGACCCAGTTCATCACCGTCGTCGTCCCCTGTTCCACCCCTGTTTCCACCCCTCGCCCCTGTTCATCACCTGCCGTCCCTGTTGACAATAATCAGCCACCATCTGTCGTCCCAAAAAGAAGATTCCATCATTTTAGAGGGTTTGTAGCAGACAAAGAAGAGTCCACCTCTGTTGTTGTAACACCCCAACCGATGGCGGAATCATCGAGGTGCCACGTAGTGACGATTGTTCAAAAGCACATGGTACTAAAATGTAAATATTATTGAATAATCCAAAATTGTCTTACATGGAAATGAAAAATACATTGTCTAAATGAAATGGAAATATTGAAATAACTGAATTAAAATAAAGCACTAAATGTTCCTTGTTAAAGCACTAGATTAAACTGCACCTGAAACATGTACAAAATAGATTTGGTCAACATATGAAATGTTGGTGAGCATTCCTAGTTTTGATATATATAGTAGGTTAAAAAGTTATACAATTCAAGTGCAAGCTACAGTGCAATTATGTAAACTATGTATCATACAAATGAGCGAAATCAACCCTGTGACTGTATAATGTACTGTATGAACTGTAGTGTACTTATCCAATAAATGGATAAAAGGCTTAACACTGGCCACGGATTCTCCGATGAAAAAGGGGGAGAATCAATCTAGGCGGGTTGTCAATCCAAATAGCACTATCCAATGTTAAGGTCGGCTTGTACCATGTTAATGATTTCACTAAGTACAAATGTAATCCACATGTATTGTCTAAGCATAAAGCACGTTGTAAGCAATGCACATAGTACTAGAATTGTATTGTAAAAAAATGTAAACTTGTATTTGAAATTGTAATAGTGTACATGTAACACCCCAAAAATGTATAAAAGCAAAAAGGGGATAGGAATACTCACTGTTTACGTAATAGCTTGTAATTGAACTTGGACAACGGAATATGTGTTTGAAATTATCTCAAATGATCAACCTAAAGAATTTGATAATGTGTAAGGAAAATAACTCTAGGATATATGTATTTCTAGGGCTTCGAATTGGGGATAAACGTTTATTTGATTAATAAACAATTTGTTTATTAAATATAAGAAATTTAATGAATAAATAAATAAAAGTTTCTTTGTAAAATTTTAAGTTGAATATAGTCACATCATAAGGTTTTAAGTATGAAAATAATTTTTATAAAATTATTTTCTTGAAAATAGAATATTTAATCTATTTATTTCAAATTACCAAAATATGACTTTAATATCTAAAAAATATTAAAATTGAATAATTTCTGAATTAAAAATTGTATTTCAGTTCTAGATAGTTAGAAATAATTTACATAAAATTTTGGTGCAAAAATATTGAGAAATAAATTTATTATGATTTATTTATGATTAAAACTAACAAAAATTGATTAAAAATATAAAATAAACGGTTTTTCAGAAATAAAAATTATTTCTGACATGTATATTGTGGAATTTTATAAAATCGTTTAGATATTTTTATTGAATTTTATAATTTTAAACGAATAAGCTTGTAACATTTATAATTTATATTAAATAAATTATTTTTGAAAAACTAAAAATTGGACAGCAAAGTTTATCATAGGAAAAACATAAAATAAATTTTGTAGAATTTATAAAGGTGTTTTAGTATTTTAAAACTAATTTTAAAATAATAATGAATAATAAAGAAAAAAGGGTTTTTGAAAAAAAAAAAAAGTTTGCTGTGGGTGGGGTTCGAACTTGGGTTCAGTCCGGTTCCCATGCCTTATCATAAGGGAATGAAACCATCTGATCTGAATCAGATTTGGTGATTAGTTTGGTTTCGAAATATATTTATCTTATCTACATGCGAGTCATCTTCCCCATTTATACCTTAAGAACCCTAGTTTCTTATTAACCAAATTCACAGTTAATAAACCCAGAAATCTTAGGGTTACTGACCGGACCATGACAAAGACCAGAAAACTCATAATTAATTGGTACCTTGAATCGAGAGGCGATGAGAAATCGATGGTCAACCAAAAAGTCAACGGAGACGGTTGTGATCAGGCACGAGTTTGTTAACAGAAATTAAAGGTGGGGTTTTGTTTATCGGTTGTTTCTTATCGAATTCGCGTGCTCAATTTATAGTGCATACGCGTAAATGGAAGGTTCAATGGTTTGACTCGTAATGGTCAAACGTGTGAAATTTTTGTTCAAAATTGGGATGATTTAGGTGCTTAGATGTCGCGGGATTGATGGTTGATTGAGCACCAATTATCAAGTAATTTGCAAGGTCAAAGTTCAAAAGAAAAGAAGAGAAAAATAAGAAGAAAAAAAATATATAAAAAAAATTTGCTGCTGCTTGCGTACAACAGAGGAGGAAGAAGGAAAGGGACGCGAAAACAGGGATAAATATTATTTGGGTTGGGTTTGAATAAGTAACGAGCTATGGCTTAGTGGTTGTGCACGCGTGGTTGTACAGCTTCTGCCCGGGTTCGAGTCCCGGCAGAGCTGTTTTGTTATTATTTTTTTTAACAGACAAGGGAAGGGGTGAAGTGGGCTTGGGCCTGATGTGTTGGGCTCAGTATCTATCTGGGTTTGTTGATGGGCTCTGAAACATTTAAAGAAAAAGACTAATGGGCTAGAGGTGTGGGTCTCAAATTGGGTTCAAGACTTAGACTAACATTATTATTATTATTACTATTATTATTATTATTATTATTATTATTATAAGGATAAAATGTGACGTATAAGATAGGAGATGCGAAAAAAAAATGTATATATGTATAATAATAATAATAATAATAGGATAAAAGTGACGGATGTCACAGTTGCTGCTGCTGCTCTGTCGTGGAGGTTGATATACGGAAGATTCCATCAAGTCTCTGTTCCACCTCTCGACGTCCTGTTGGTTCTTTCTTCTCCAAGTCTCTCTCTCCTGATGTGTGTTTTTGTATGTTTAAATATGAGCAGTGGGAGATTATTAGGGATATGTGGGGCAACAGAAGTGGGAAGTGGTCGGTAAATGGGCTGGTGGGATTTGGGATTTAGTAACAACATTTGATTATTTTCAAAATTAGATTGTTTTATTATTAGAAAAAGTAGTTTGTTTTGTTAATCCTAAAAAAGTTAGGAGGATTTTTTTTGTGGTTTTTGGTGGGTAAATTTTCTGGCAGAGATGTTTTTTTTTTTGTGTGGGTAAATTTATGCAGTCTAAATGTATGATGTTTGCAGAGTACCAAAGTTTTGTCTCGTATTTGCAGTAAAAAACATCGGTTACACACGTAACAGAAAATGTCTGTTTTTGTCATGGTGTTGCAAGTTAAGTGTTTTTTATATATTAATGGTATTTCGAGTTATTATTTGTCTTTTTAGATTGTTATTTTTGTTTTCCAAAAGATTCACGTCATCATTTTTAGTAAGCATAATAATTGATTTTATTTTTAATTTGCTTTTTTAAATTCATAAAAAAAGACCATGAATATTTCACTTTTTACAGGAAATGTCTTCTTTTTGGGGTTAGGTGGTTTAATATTTTTATTTTTTTAAGTTAGAAAAAATTGTTGATTTTTTGTGTGTTAATAGCATCTCTTATTTTTTTTAGGTGATTTATAATGTTTAAACATCGAGAATGATTTTTCGTTTTGTGTTCATGTTCGTAGTACTTTTTGTGTGGTAGTTAGGGTGTTTTTATCGTCTATATAGGTGTATAATCTTTTGTGCTGAGTTAGGCTGTTACGTGTGTAGCATATCCGTTTTTTTGCGGTCAAATTCTGTTTTCTATGTTTTCTAGCATATCAAATTCTGCTATATGTTTACTGCTGACTGTCTAGTTTTGTTTTGTTTTCCTGTTACACATGTAACACTGTGTGTTTTTGCACCATGTCTGACTAGTTTTTTTTTGTTTCGAATGTATGAGTTTTTTTTATGTTACCTATGTGTTTTTTTACAGAAAATGTCTTTTTTGTATGGCCTATATTTTGTATTATCTATTTCTTTATAAAGAATCATTTTTATTATTAAATAATCATTTTGTTAAGGTGTTTTATCTGTGTTTAGTTATACCATATCTGTGTGTAAGTTAAGGTGTTACGTGTGTAGCATATTGTTTTTTGTTGTCAATGTGTGTTGTGTGCAGTCAGAATGTTTGATGTTTGCAGACTACAAAGGCTAAGTATGTGTTTGCAGACAAAAAACGCCTGTTTACACACGTAACACTCGATTTTGCCATCGCTCCTTATTGTATATTAAATTAGCTGTTTTCCGCACACAACATTAGTTTGTTTGTTTTTGTTTTTTCATATTAAAAATGTCCACATTTACTCTGTGATAACATATGTTACAGGTGCTTTTTTTTTAGTCGAATCATGAATTCCAACCCCAGCACTCCCCCTTGGGAGGTTTTTGAGGCCCGTCAGCATCTCAACCCAATCGCACACGAGCCACCTCAAAATGAACCGGACATGGCAATTGCACTTGAATTACCCCCACATGTTGATTTAGATGTACCCCCTGTTGAAGCTGAAGCTGAACCCCTCCCCCCTGTTGCCCCGGTCATCCCGCCTGTAGAACCGGTTATACCCATAGACCAGGCAGACCATTGGTTTGTAAGCGACGATGATTTCGATTGGAATGCGGCATATGATTACGTTTTCCCCGAAGAATATCCGCCACCAGAAGACTATATGACACCGGAGGATGATGCGCATGATGTAGCTCACACACCTGAATGGGCCGTTGGTTACGAAACAGACCCAGGGGCTGAATATGAAGAACCATATGAACCGAAATATAACAGACCTGGGTTTGTCGGTTATGTCTGAGGAAGGTGGGCGTATTAGGGCAGAATGGGAGGGTATAAGTTGTACCGAGGAAGAGTGGGCTTTTTATGTCAAATATGGTTATTGGATGCCGTCTGCTACTGTTGGTTGCAATGCAGGATGTCTGGGTTTGCACATTACATATGAAGAATTGGCTTTTTATGAGAAGAATGGTTATTGGAAGCCAATGGGTGGTGTATGAATCTTTTAATAGTATGTTTTTGTTGTTGATATAGTATGAACAATATGTTTGTGTAGCTTTTTTTATTAGTATGGAACAAATGTTGTTGGCTGATGCATCTTAACATATGATGTTTGTCTCATGTTGTTAGTTTAATCTTAAAGTTATATATTATGTTTGTTTGTTGGCTGATGCATCTTAACATATCAATTCTCGTTACGTATGCAACAATTCTAATACTGGTACAATAAAACGAAAAAAAATATGGTCTAATAAAAAAAATAATAAATAAACATTTTTTAAATAATATAAACGGGCAACTCAGCTTTAACCTATGTAACACAACACATGTTACATATGTAACACGGGACGTCTGACAGCTTTTATAATAATGTGGAAAAGTAAGAGAGAGATGACGTGATGGGGTGTCATATCAGCTTTTGTCAGTCCCCTTTTCAGAAAAATCAAATTACCCTATTACCCTTTCTTGTCATTTTTCACCCATTTAATTAAATCAATATTATAGAAAAATTTGTGACCATAGATTTAATAGATGGATGGCCAAGATTAAGTTTACAAGGTTTCTTCAATTTAGGAGGGTTTTTATTTAATCCTTACCCTATATATATATATATATATTAAAAAAGAGAGGGTGAGGTACGAGAGGATGACCAACATTGGTTAGGGGAAGCGTGTACACAACCTTTAGAAAAACAAAATTACATTGCCTCCATTTGCTAGTAACTTGAATAAAAAGGTTACTTACTATGTAATAATATGGATGATTTTTGGCTGTTAACAAGAGAAATTGATAGTTCGTAATGTTAATTGTTAACCATCAAATAATGGATTTTGTAATTAAATAATATCAAAAAAAATATGAAATTTAGAAATCTATTTTCGTGATAATGTAGAACTGTGATTTCATATCTTTAGTACTAAAATTTATAGCTAATCAAAACAATTCATAAAAAAACTTTTAAAACATCTTGTAAAATATCAAAATCAAATCCTGACCACTACAAGATTATAATTTAAGATATAAAAAGTTGTTAAAAATGACTATTATAAAATCTGTCAGCACTGAAGGGATAAGGTACACAATCCTTACGCAGATTAGGTCAACACGCATTTCAAAAAGCCTTACAAAGTAGCTAACAAGGGAACAACTATGTGCAACAAGCATCATACGTGCCAACTCGCCAAGGTAAGCCCATTGCCTATGACTGCAAGCGCGCACCAATAGCACCTGACGTTAGCTTAAAGAGAACTCTCAAGTCAGGACACGCATTATTATACATGCGCAAGACCATAGAGACAATTAGTACGAAAGGACGATTGTGTACGAACCAATCAAAAGCAACAGACTTGTGCCAAGAATGTGGCACACGTCCAGCCAATCATCATGATCCAACAAGAAGATTCTAACGGCCAAATGACATGTGGCTAGGCCTGTTCATTTTTATCCGAAACCCGAAACCCAACCCGAATCTGAAGTCACCCGAACCCGAGTTAGTGAATACCCGAAAAACCCGAATAACTCCAACGCGAACATTAATTGGATAGGTTATCGGATCACTGTTTCGCAACCAAAAACCCGAACAACCCAGCCTCGAAAAACCCAAAATCTGAAACCTGAACATTTAATGTCTTTTTTTTTTATATAGATGCGTTTAAGTTTAGAGTCTTTGGCATTTTAAAAATCAAGTTTTAGGATTTTTAGACACTATTATATCATGTTGTCAATTAATTTTTGAATTTGATATTTTTTTGAGTAACATGATGAATTTTGATGATATTTTACGAAAGAAAAAAAAAACATTTTTGATATCACATCTAAACCTGAAAACCGAACAACCCGACCCGAACTAACACGGACCGGAATAACCCCAACCCGAACTTTAAATGGTTCGGTTATTAGGTCCCCCCGTGACCAATTCTGGTAGCGCCCTGTCCCCCTAAAAAACACACAGAGAAAATGTAGCCTAGAGTTGGAAGATTTGAATAAGAAATAGGGTATCATCATATCCTTTTTTTTTTGAACGGCCAACAGAAATAATTTTATTAACCACCAACGCTAGCGGGATACTAGCAAACACCCGAGTTACAGTATCATACTATCACCAATTAACAGAACATAAACTACACAAAACATAAACTAACACCCAAGGACATATATACTAAACAGAACCCAACCTAAATCTGCGCCAATTCTCCCAGTCCAAATCAGCGATTCTGGCCCGATTCTTCACCCAAAGGTAACTAAACGCTTTAATTTCACCGATAATTTTCTGAAGCGACCCTTGTTTTTGTCTGAAAACCACCTCATTTCGGTTAGTCCAGATACTCCAAATAGCCATAAGATGCACCACGTACAGGATCTTTTTGACCTTCCTCGAGCCGCTACTAAACTTGTGCAGCGTCAGTAAGTCTTTAAATTCGAAGGCAAATATATTCCCAACCTTACACCATTGCGTTATTAACTGCCAAACAGATTGCGCCAGCCCGCACGACACGAAAAGATGCTCTATAGTTTCAGGAAGCTCGCCACAAAACGGACACATTTCTGACTCCACAATAACATTCCGTCTGCGTAAAGCCACCCTCGTCGGTAATCTTCCAAGTGCCGCTCGCCACACCACTAGCCAAACCTTCTTTGGAGACCAAGAGTTTCTATCCAACACCATATTATTGTTACCAATCTGCCCCAACCCTTGTAAACCTTTCTTAACAGCTTTGACCTCAAAGACACCCAACCCACCCAATTTGCAGACCCATTTGTCCCTTGCAGCCGATAAAACCGGAGGTGGAATCGTCGAAATCAACTCCTGCAGTTCCAGCAGCGCTTGTGAACCCAACCCATTATTGACCCATTCCCAATGCCAACCCAACCCGTTAGACGAAACCCGATCCGCAACCATAGCGAACTTATCCGATTCTGCAGCAAACAAAGTCGGAAACCTGGACGCCAAAGGAACCTCTAGCGCCCAAATATCCAACCAAAATGTTACACCCAACCCATTACCCACCCACCCATGTATAGCACCCGCAACATCCACCCCGCTGTCCTTCAATAACCGAATCGAAGCTCCTATATACTTCCACAGACCCGGAGCAGTCAATCTACACGGCACCATGTTCCAATTCCTTGATGAATGATGAATAACCCAAATAACTCTACGCCACAAGCTATCTTTCTCCGTCTTAAACCGCCACCACCATTTCGCTAGCATTGCCAAGTTCGCATCTCTAAGCGAACCAAATCCGAGACCACCATTCTCAACCGTCCCAGTTACCTTCTCCCATGCCACCCAGTTCATTCGCGCTTTATCTTCCGAACCTCCCCAAAAAAATACTCTACGCATTCTGTCTAGACAATCCAACACACATAAAGGCGCTTTATACAAAGAAAAAAAATAAGTCGGAAGCGAGTTCAGCACCGACTTAATCAAAACCACCCGACCCCCCACATGATAACTGATTTGCCTTCCACACGGATAACCTCTTACGAAACATATCCACTACCGGCTTCCAATTCTTCGCCAAATTCATGTTCGCTCCCACTATCAAACCGAGATAATTAAATGGCAGATTCCCACTCTTACAGCTTAATACATTTGCTAAGCTTTGCACCTCCTCGGATTCGACCCCCACGCCCACTAAACTGCACTTGTTCAAATTCACCTTCAACCCGGACACCAAATGGAAACATCGCAATATTCTCCTCAGGTTCAAAGCATTAGCCACGGACCATCTCATTTTAATCGATGAAGTTGCATATTGATTGATGGGTCTTGCTTGTTAGGTAAACAAAACTCAGTTTTGTAGTCTGCTGGTATTGATGTTGATGGAGCAACATGTATGTTTTTCAACCAATAGGTCATACAGGTCAACGGAAGCGTTCCAAACGACGCTATATTTATTATTTAGCAATGCCCTCGGGTGTATAATTAATTCAAAATATTAGAAAAATCCTGTACAGTTAAAAGTTTATCTTGGTTTATGAATATCTCTATCTCTACTACTTTATTAAGGAGGAGAGATGGGTAAGAAGGTAATTTCACCATCATTTTAAGATGGCATACAAAAGGTCTCATGCATAAATCTCTAACTTTTACCATTTTCTTCCATCTATGCCCTTATGTACAAGTCACTAATACAAATCAATTGCACCATTCAATACATTTAATTCATGTATTAACTTTTTGTTACCAAGTAATAGATTAATTCATGTAACTTTTTTTTAATGGATTAACTTTTTGTTACCAATGGAATTTGAATTATCACCATAAGAAAAGGCTAAGCCTTATTTAACACTTTGTAACCAGTAGGCTAAAAGCTCTTTGGTTCATGTGTGTAACTAAATGTTGCAAATAAAAATCAAGCACGGATGGAATTGGATAAATGACAGTATGATGTATAAAGTTTTGGCAATTTAAAATGTGAATAAAAATACATACCCGCGGCAACGCGCGGGCATTCCACTAGTAAAATAAAATGATGATACGTGAATTATATTTTGGTTAAACAAGACGTTATATCAGAAATGCACGGTAATGCTCAAACTAAGTTTCTCACTTTGATTTTGAACTAGTAAGTTAATAGTTATGCAATGTATTAGAATGATTAAGCTACATATTACTATATGTAATACTAGTTTATACCCCGGGAGCGTTCCGGGTTGAGAAATCTAAATAAAGTGAATCAAATTAGAAGTATCTAAACTATAAAAATGACATTTGCCAATATATGATTAATGAATATTATTATTATTATTATTATTTTAAACAAATCTCTGCCATAAGTTATCATATTCTAATATAAAAAAAGGGTAATTGGGTCGGGTATCACCTAATCCCAGGCCCGACCCAAACCCACAATTTTTTTTTAAACTAAGTCCAAACTTGACACAATACCTGTTCGGTTACAAAAAATAGTCGTTTTTTTTTCTCCGTTTTTTATATAACACTATGGTACTCGTTGGAAAGATAATAAAACGTTCGTTAATTTGGTGTAATTTTTTTCTTTAAAAAATCTAGTATATAAAAGATATTAACATTTAAAAGTTATGAGAGGAAACATGAGAGAGAAAAAATAATAAAGTTTTAATATTTACATTTAGTAGATTAGGTATTTAATAGATTATGTTAAATCATATTTAAACCATATTTATTCATTTTTTTAAATTGGTCTAGAGTTCGCAAATCACATCCTATGTGACATCTCTCAAAAGAGAGATTGCATAATATTATGACATGTCATTAAAAATGTTTTGGTTTATTATAGATATAGATGCCATTACGGGCACTGAGATGTTAAAAATCCTACACTTATGTGTAGATATATAATTAAGTGTCGTGCAAGCGAGAGCATGGGCACATGATATAGAGGGTAGGGGGATCGCCCGACAGCACCCGCTCAAATTTTCGCAGAAGTTCCGATTATATAGTATACATATATTTTTTTTTGTTATATACGGTTTCGCCCCCCGTTTGTTTTAAATTAGCTATATACTTCCGACCACCGGTTCGAATTCTCAAGCTTCGCCATTAGGCGACTCAGCGAAAGACTGTTGAGTGAGCATGACAGAGAAATATGATATAACACCATTGCTTTTTTTAGGTATACGTTTAAAATGGTTCATATGTGATACCATAGTCAAAATTCAGCATACGTTTATATGGTTAAATTGTTTATATAAATTATCATAAATAAAATTTATCATAGATTTATCCTACGAATAACGAAATTTATTCTTGGCCTTCCAATAAAAAAAAACTAAATTTGATTTTTTTTCATTTATAAAATTAATTTAGGGGAGTTACAATAAATTAACCATTTATTTAATATTAATAATTATTAAAATGCAGTATTTTTATTGGTTTAGACTTTTTTTTTATTCTACAAGGCGTTTTCTTCGTATTTTAACCCTCCACCATATATTTATTGATTACATCAATTTGAAAACAAAAAATCATAAAAATACAGGGAGGTATCAAAACTTTATCAATTTTAGCACAGATCAACAGGTTATATACTGACTCCCATCAATAAGGGAAATAATACTAAAATCAAATGTCTGGTAATTTTTTTTCCAAGGCTGACACCAAAAAATTGTCTATCATCATGCGTTGAAACATTAACCACTGTTTCACAAAAACAATTTGAAATTTCTAAAGAATTTCGACTTTTTTTCAAACAATTCGCAATGACAACTCAAAAGTTTTAGTTGATTGATATATTGGGTATGTTTGGCAAAACTAACTGGTGACTAATAGCTGGTAGTTGCAAGCTGGTAGCTGGAAGCTTTTTAAATATATTTTGGTGTTTGGTAGAATAGCTGGAGCTTTTAATAAAATGTATAAAATGACCAAAATGGGCATAATTAAAAGCTTGTAAAAAATGTTTTTATTTTATTTTAAAAATAGAATGACTATTTGTGTCATTTACTAATTAAAAGTTTGTAGCTAGTAGAGTTTTTTCTTAAAAGCTAGTACTAATAGTTTTTCACTATGGAGTTTTTTCTCTAACCTAAAAGCTTCCAGTCCATTCAATCAAACAAAACTTTTTATTGAGTAAGAGTTTTTTCTTAAAAGCTTGAAGCTCTTAAAAGCTCATTGCCAAACATACCCATTATGTTTCCTAGAATTATCCAGTATTATGGATGAAAAACTAATTGTGGGAATATAGTTTTCACAAAATATGGCAGAACACGTCCTTTACGTTTATTCAAAATTACAGGGTTATGGTCTTAATGTTTAAAACTTGCAGATTACAGAGCATTTAACGTGTTTTTATTGGAGGAAACATCATTCTCACTAACCTCGTTAGTTTTTTTAGTTAGGTGCAATTTATCATCTATCTTATTATATTTAAAAAAAGAAGGAACTGTAGGGGTCGAACCCAGGTTGTTCCAGTAAAACACACACACACAAATAACTACACCACAAAGTTTTTATGTTGAAACATTTGATTTTCATTTATATTTACAATAAAAATAAACTTCATCTTCTTCCCCTAACTACACCCTAACCCTAGGAATCCAACCTCCTTAATTTGATTGTTATACAACCCGAATCCAAAGGGCTTTGATAAGGGACCGTTTAAACAATAAAACGGCAAACGAAACTTAAACTTACAATGATGATTAAGATCGAAAATTAGGAGAGCAGATCCGGCGATTAGAATAGAAAATCAGAGGGCTTTTTGGACGTGTTAGCGATGAAATTTGGGTTGTATGGAATGTGTAAGTGTGTAGAGTTGAAATGGTGATGTCGATTTATATATATACACTAGACTTTTGCCCGCGTTGACACGCGGTTCCAAACATTACAATTATTTTGAGCGGTAAAACGTATAAAAAATATAGTAGAAATCTTTTATTAAAATTTAAAAGCGATTTCACCCCTACCCTTCTTTTATTCAAATATCACTAAATATTTCTTTATACACCACATTTTTTGTTTTAGTATTGACATTCCCATCACCATCAAGTATAAGTAATTTCACCCCTGCCCTTCTTTTAACTCTTGACAATGCGACATAAAGTTGGTCATGTGAGAATACATTAAAAGTGACAAATTATATTGGCAACAGAAAACATTTTGCTTAAATAAAAATTAAATATAAACATAAAAACATAAATAATCGATCCATAATATAAAGTTAGGAAAAAATCTCACCAATATTTAGGTCAAATGATTACGATGAGGAAAATAAGATGCATGTATATACCCTAAGCCATGCCATTGTAAAAGCACCTTCTTGCTATCGGGCGAAAGAAATAGCCGGGTACTTTAACATGATAATACGTCGCATCTTGCAAATATATCTTAAGCATAGACATGTTTTCGTTCATTCACAATGATCTTTCCTACAACAAAGGTGACGAATTTCTTATGAAATAATATGTATTTCTATACCAATGATATTTTTGAGAACATGTCATGCGTGACAACATAAATGAACATGCTTTGTTCTACATCGATACAAAGTTGCATTGCATTAACTTAGGTCTTCATGCTCCTTATTGTAAGGAATTAAAAAAATCAACCTCAATGATGATTGAGGGATTGATACATCGATTTATAATAAAGGTTTACAAGTATACAAGGAAAGTAAATTAAACACAATTAAATACAATTAATACAATCACAAATCTTTTCCTTTAATACCCCCCTTCAATCGAAATGGTGGCGGTCCTAGACGAAGCATATTACGAAAAACTTCAAACTGAGCACGCGGAAGACTTTTGGTGAATATGTCAGCCACCTGAAGATTGGTAGGAACAAACTTCGTATAAAGCTTACCAGAATTGACCAACTCCCGAATAAAGTGATAGTCCAAATCAATATGTTTTGCACGTTTGTGAGCAACCGGATTTTGAGTCATAAACAAAGCACTTTTATTATCACAAAGTAATGTTGGTCGATCAGGAGGAAGAGCATGTAATTCTTGCAGCAGATGAGTTATACAAACAAGTTCAGCAGCAGTATTTGCCATAGCATGATATTCAGATTCACAGCTGGATCCGGATGAGGGACACCGTCCGCTACAAAGGACTCATGAGGAGAAAGAGGCGTAGCAACCGGTTTAGCATTAAGCAGGTTGGATCGTAGAAGAATGTCGCTAGCATATTTAGCTTGAGTGAGAAAGAGACCATTTGGGGTATAAACAACTTCCAAGCCCAGAAAATAATTAAGTGCCCCAAGATCTTTAATAGCAAATTCCCGATTGAGATGAGAAACAAAGGTAGTGATGATAGATTCATCATTACCGGTGAGTATTAAATCGTCCACATACACAAGAAGATACATGATATGACTGTCTTTGCGAAGAACAAAGAGAGATGTATCGGCACGACTGCAGGTAAAACCATAAGTAAGAAGAAAGGTACTCAACCGCTGAAACCAAGCACGAGGAGCCTGCTTAAGACCATAAAGAGCCTTAGATAGTTTGCAAACATGATTCGGGTAGTGAGAACTAACAAATCCCGGTGGTTGCTCCATAAAAACATGTTCATCCAAATTCCCATTTAGGAATGCATTCTTGACATCAATTTGATGTAAGTGCCAGTTATTGAGAACCGCAAGTGACAAAACAATACGAACCGTAGAAGCCTTTACAACTGGACTGAAAGTGTGCGAATAATCCAACCCCGGAATTTGAGTAAAGCCTTGAGCTACTAAACGTGCTCTGTAACGCTCCACAGTGCCGTCGGAGTGATACTTAACACGAAAAACCCACTTTGAACCAACAACACTCGTGGACGAGGGACGTGGAACCAACGTTCAAGTTTGATTAGTATGCAAGGCATTAATTTCATCAACCATTGCAGCCATCCACAAAGGATCCTTAGCGGCCGTTTTAAAGCTACGTGGCTCAAAGATAGAGGACAAGGCCACATGTAAGGCATAGGATTGGAGATGTGAAAGATCCGCTTGGTACTTTGGTTTAAAAATCCCAGACTTGGCACGAGTTGTCATAGGGTGACTGTTTTGTGGGTGAGATGAGGCGGCCGGTTCGGGTTCAATGTTAGGTACAGGTTCGGGAGCAGGCTCGGGAATGGGTATGGTTGGTGGTTCGGGATCAGGTGCGGGTGCAGGTATGTCGGTTTCAGGTTCGGGTGCGGGTATGTGAGTAGGGTTGGTTTCAGGTTCGGATATTGGGCTTGGGGTAGCGGGCTGTTCAGATGGTGTAGGAAAAAAAGGTTGGGCCAGCAGGTAATGGGGTGTTACAGGTTGAGGAACAAGGTTCTTGGGCTGGGCCGAAGGTATTGGGTGGTGATGAAGAGGCCGTAGATGGAGCAGGTGATGTTGGAGGTAGTATGCTAGTGTCATCTAAGAAGGTGCTAAGTACCAAGTCGGTGAGATCAGTGGGTGTAGTGATGCCTTTAAATGGAAAAGATGATTCGTCAAAGCGAGCATGACGTGTAATAAATATCCGATTTGTGGATGGTTCAAGACAACGAAAACCTTTGTGAGTGGAGCTATAGCCAATGAAAACACATGGAAGACTTCGTGGCTCAAGTTTATGTCTTGCATAATCACGCAAATATGGAAAACACCAAGCAACCATATACCCGAAAATTAGAATATTGGGGTAATCTCTTCATCAATAATTCATAAGGCGACTTGTTCTCAAGCAAAGGAGATGGGACACGATTAATAATAAATGTTGCACTGGTGAAAGCATCGACCCAATAAGAGGCCGGGATATGGGCATTAAATAACATAGCAAGACCGATCTCCACAATGTGACGATGTTTACGTTCAGCACGGCCATTTTGCTGAGGCGTGTAGGGACAAGAGAACCTATGAAAGGTACCATTGTCCTCAAAGATTTTGCGGACAGTATGATTTACAAACTCTGTGCCTCCATCACTTTGAAAAACCTTGACTTTTCTTGAGCATTGAGTTTGAACTAGATTAAAAAAAATAGGTAAAACTGAATAAAAACCTGTCTTAGTTTTGAGTGGATAACACCACGTAAATCTAGAATAATCATCAATGAAAATCACATAGTAGCGATAACCATCTGTGGAAGTAATAGGAGAGGGTCCCCAGAGATCGCAATGAACCAAATCTAAAGGAAAAGATGCACGTTTATCATTATTAATGAAAGGCAAACGTTGTCCTTTTGCAATTTGACAAGAAGCACAAATAGTAGGTTTAGGTAACAACGAAGTAACAGATAAAGCACCAGATTTATTTAAAACAGAAATAACATCAAAAGACACATGTCCCAAACGTAAATGCCATAACTCAAAGGATGCTTTATTTGAAAAATCCGCAACAAAAGCCTTTGGTCCATCCTGAAGCACATATAAGCCATCAACACACCTGCCTTTAGCGAGTAACCGGTGTGTTTTCCTGTCCTGAAGATTAAAATAATGTTGAGAAAAAAGAACATCAACGGGATGATCCGCAGTCAACTTGCTAATAGATAATAACTTCTTCGTAAGATTAGGAACAACAAGCACATTACGAAGAGTAATAGAGTCACATAGTTTATAGGAACCTTTATGAATAATTGGAAGTTGCATACCATTACCAAACGTGACTTTATCATTACCTGTATAAGGAGTAGAATGATGCAGATACTCCTTCTTCGGGGCCATGTGTTCGTTAGCACCGGAGTCGCCAGTCCAATCTGGATGATCATGAGTAACATGACATTGCGCATGAAACGCCTTGGCTAAAGAATCATCGACAACAGGAGCCTGAGAAGCAAAAGTATGAAGATTCGGACATGCCGATGCATAGTGTCCATTGGTGCGACACAGTTGACAATGAGGTGGCCTACGGTTAGTACCCGCGACCACGAGTGGTTGTACCACGTGAGTAAGAACCACGGCTAGAAGAGCCACGGCCCCTACCATTACCCGAGTCACGCCGGTTTTGACCAAAAAAGGCAGCAGGTGGTGTAGTGCCATGAAGAGATTGTGAAAACAACTCATGACTTTCAGCATGGGCAATTAAATCAGTAAAAGATGGTGCAGGTTTGGTTGTACGGATAGCAGTAGAGAATACCTCATAGGAGGGCCCAAGTCCGCAAAGAAACCAGTGAAGTTTATCGATGTCAGCAACCGGATGTCCGATTGCAGCAAGCTGATCACAATAATTTTTAAACTTACGAGAGAATTCAGTAACATAAGTATTACCTTTTGTTAAGGCACGAAGAGAATCACGGAGAGACTGAACCCGCTCAACCGAGGCATTACTGTATGCGTTTTCGAGTGCAGACCAGATCTCGCGTGCGCTCTCCAGGCCTAGAACCTCAGCAGCCGCAGATTCTGAAAGAGAAGAAAGAAGAAGCAGAGCCACTTTCTGATCATCAACAAGCCAAGAACGGAACTGAGGGTTATCCACCTGTTTATCGTCGGCTGTAATGGTGGCCGGCGGTGGTACAGTAGAACCATCGATATGGGTTGTTATGCGATAAAGACCAACCAGAAGACGCATATGATTACGCCAAACTAAGTAGTTGGTAGAGGTTAATTTAATAGGGGTTAAGTGTGAAGAATTGGGAAGGAGGTAAAGGCATCGGTTGGGGTTGAAGAAGAACCCATGGCTGTTTGTTCGATGGAGGGTAAAAGAAAAAAAAGAAGCAGAGATGTAGGGCCAGCTGAAGAGAAAAAGAAGTGGGGGTGGGGAATTTAGGCTGATACCATGTAAGGAATTAAGAAAATCAACCTCAATGATGATTGAGGGATTGATACATCAATTTATAATAAAGGTTTACAAGTATACAAGAAAAGTAATTAAACACAATTAAATACAATTAATACAATCACAAATCTTTTCCTTTATACTTATGTTGACTACATACTTTTAAGTAAACGCCGCACGAGTGTGTGCAGTGGAGGAAGATGGCACATTCACAACATGACTTTTTCTCTTTTATTTTTTTGTTCATAAAATGGCACATTCACAACAGTTTCTTTAGTTTTCATCTCAAGTGACCTGGTTCTTGATGATGCATCAACACTATCTGTACTCAAATTCACATCCAGTAGCATGAAAGGGATAATTAAAAGTCAACTTACAGCCAATGTTTTCATATTTTACCATTTGATTAAACACAAATCTCATATGAACCAAAGTGGAGTTAAATCCTATAAAAATTCACTCTTTTTAAAATTTGGGTTAACCATTATATTAGCTATGTTTTTAATAATATATCTTCACATATCATCTAAAGAAATCCATGACTAAATTTAACAAATATACATGGAAATACAATTCATGGGGCACATCAAATATCTCATTCATAGGTATCACTAATTTCAACAACACTATGAAAAAAGAAGTTGTTAAATCAATATATTTTTCTATATTGAGCATTGAACAAAGAGTAAGAAGTAAATTAAAAGCTGAATTGAGGTTCCTTGATTGCTATATCTACCCACAAACACAAAAGCAATAATCTTTTGTGTACAGTTTCTTAAAGCTATACAAGTATGTTTGAAAACGTAAAAAAATATGAAAAAGCATGTAAGAACCTTAAGTAACCAACTACATAGATTGGTTAGAAAAAACACAGAACCTTTTAAAGTTCTAACATGCTTCACATGGTATTAGAATCAAATGGCTTACAAATGGTATCTTAGAAGCGTTGTCATTCGGAATAGCCATCAATCCAGTTCCATAAAATATGTCCCAATCCACCCATAAGAAGCTCAATTACTATGACCATGATTGGTTCCTTGCATGCTCCAATGAACTGTGATCAATAATGTAACACCATTCAACAAAGATGAACAATATTGGTCTGATCATATATCACCATATTAGTCAAAATTCACATATTAATTAGTAGCTAGATAAAAGAATCAAACCTGGCCTGCAAGAAAACCTGCAGGTTGTTTCCACCGTCTTCATATCCTAAGCATGTCTGCATTTTCATCAATCATGAGTTCGTATTGCATATTGAAAAACACCCCGTCGTTTAAATATATGGTGAAAACCACTGGTCTACATTTAGAAGGAGTGTAAATACTAATATCAAAAATGGCAATTTCATTACCAATTTGAGTTAGTCGAAATTAGAGTAGCAAAAATGATAAATCAAACATCAATTTGACTTGTTATAACCCAATTACGATGTATATATACTACTGGTCGGAATATAATCCTCAAGGTGTCCCCTCCTTAACGGCGTCACCAGCAACTGGTCCAAAACCAACTGTTCCAAAAAATACAAAAGCTGATGAAATCAAAGAAAAAGCATGACAAAATTATATATATTGACCAAATATAGAGTTGACTTTTTTTGAATTAGCTTTGTTTCAAACCTTTAGGCATACCATAACAACAACAAATCTATCAGTGGTAGGCTCAGGTCCAATATGTGCTCTTGTTAGAGAAATTAAGTATAAGTAGACATATGATTATAAGAAGGCAAAAACAATGAGATGAGTGGAGAACTTGTCTGGATAACTACTTTTAAGCATATGTTTGATAAATGTTGTTTTTTCCTGTTTAGTATTGACCCAAAAGCATCACCATTGGTTTGGCATCAAAATCACTATTTGTCTGGAAACAGACAATCAAGAAACATTATCATGGAGACCAACCGTAGCTAGTCATGCATTAAGATAAAATTTAAAAAAAAACTGTATACAAAACACATTAATTAGAATCACCTACCAATAAAGGAGAAACAAAATCATTAAATTGATATGTAACTTCTAAAGGTTTCAGCTTTTGAATGTAAAACACGGCCATGGCTATATATCCTCTAATGCTAACAGGCTTTTTCAGAAGCAAATATTAAATAATAAATCATAGTAAAAACTAAAAAGGGCTAGTGTTATAAAGAAGCTGAATAATAGTTCTACAACCTTTCACTTCCTTGGCTTCTTCTTCAATCACACTTGAAAAACCATTGCTTTGGTTACCATATGGTGGGATAATGACGGTGGCCACAAAATTTGAGACCAACAATCTTTTCTATAGCTATTATGGCTTTTAGAATGGAAAAAACAGAATCAACAGTAGACTATAGGATATATTCATACTACTCTTTGTTTGCAAAGCGACCAAAACCTCCCCGGCCACGCCATCTGAAATAGACCTGGCATCAAATGCAACTTCAATCAGTTGTAGCATGAAAAACACATAACCATTGTTTTTGTATACCATTGCATATAGATAAACAAATTCATGATGTGTAAACCCCAAAATCCAATAATTCCTCAAGAATTATTATCCAAACGTCTATGTATCATTATGATTTCAACCCACAAAAAAACCTAGATTAATTTTAATAATTTGTGTTAACCTACAACAGAAAAATGAAATGTACATGAACCTCAAATCTGCATAAAGAACCAAGATTAATGATGACTGAAAGTATGTTAGTATCAACAACAATGAAACAGCACGTTAACAACAATCAATTGTTCAAAAACAATCAGTAAACCCTAATATATGATGCGATTCGGGGGGTTCGATTAAACTGTATTGATTCAGTGGATTTTGGGGGTTTGGTAGATCTCCAAATCCAACTAAAAACATCTATTATAGGAAAATAGATCGGCACGTACCTGTTAATGAGAGGTGGTTGAATAGATGAAGCATTAAACGGATTATGATGAAATCATGAAAGAGAAAAATGATAGCTTACCTGAATCGTTGATTAGCAATTTAGCGCAGATTGGAGAAGAAGAACTTGACGATTACATATGTTATTGAGGATGCGATTTAGAGTGTTATGAAGGGGATGGATGAGTGACAGAGAGCAATTGAAGAGAAATACAAATAAAAAAGATACAGAAAAATTGTAGAGATTGTAGTGAGCTCTCAATAGGGTTTGAATGTTGATGGCGTGAATGAGAAGCTTTGACCAAAATAATAATCATAATGAATTACCTAATTTAATATAATTAATGATTTTTGATTTTTTTTAAAAAAGAAAGATTTTATAAATTACATTGTTGTGCCATGTGGCACAATATGGGAGGATAGGGAATTGAACTTGCAATGTGGGAGTGTCATGTGTCCCACATTGCTTTCTTTTATTATATGTATAGATATAGATAGGTTCGATTAAAAGGACGTTTAATGGTTTTTAATTATTCCGGCCGTTACTCCTCATTGATTCGATTAAAAACATGATTACACTCGTTTAATGTAGGATTTAAATCATTGGAATCGTTAGGACTTGATGGAGATACGTTAGGGATCGAAAGAAACAGTTTAAAATTATTAAAAATGGGCTTAAAACGACTCACCAAAGCCTTGCCGGATTCTGGCCGGTGAGGCTGCCGGAAAAAACGACGTGGAGGGAAAGGGTTGTTTAATATTTTGAATTTTACATAAATGGTCCCTGAAGGAGAAATGACATAAATACCCTCACATGCAAGCATGTGAGGGCACCTAACCAGAAAAACTAACGGGGTTAGTGAAAAAGGATGTTTCATACAACAAAAAACATGTTAAAGGTTGTAATTTGCAAGTTTTAAACATTAAGGCTGAAACCGGTAATTTTAGGTAAACGTAAAGGACGTTTTCTGTAATTTTCTATAGTTTTTATGTACCGAATGAATTGAATCATTTAGTGTCTGACTTACTAAAGATCAACTTTGGTATAATACGGGGCGGTCTGTGATAGACCACTCGTGATGATCGTGATAATCGCGAACACTGTAACACCCCAACCGATGGCGGAAACATCGAGGTGTCACATAGTGACGATTGTTCAATAGCTCATGGACTAGAAATGTAAATTTGAATACATTGAATTTAATAATTTATTACATTGAAAGAAATACAACAATTACGACTAGCAATCTAAACTAAGATACAGTAATCTCAATTTAAGTCTAAGTTCCAAACACTTGGAAGTAATCTCATAAGAACCTGAAACATGTACGAAAATGATTTGGTCAATACAAAATGTATTGGTGAGCATACCCTGTTTGAATAAATATAGTAGAAAAAAAAATGTTTAGCAATTCATGTGCGGTACCATTTGCAATTATGTAATAAGTAATATCCGTTCAAAACCAAACCTGAGAATAATGACTAACACATGACTAACCAACTGAATAATGAATTAACAAGACAATGACCAAGATTCTCTCAACAGAGTCTCAAGGGGTATACCATAGTACTATTCATTGAAAAGCTAGGCCGCCCAGCGGTTAATGATTTTGACAAGTCATAGACACACCAATTAACAT
Source organism: Ambrosia x helenae (assembly GCA_030844895.1). Taxonomy (NCBI): domain Eukaryota; kingdom Viridiplantae; phylum Streptophyta; class Magnoliopsida; order Asterales; family Asteraceae; genus Ambrosia; species Ambrosia x helenae. The sequence continues at coordinate 99,983,182 of CM061230.1, read as the reverse complement.
AAAGCAAACACACATGAGAATTGCATTAAGTATAAGAAATTGAAACTTGATTAATATATAGGTACATGAGTCACCCCAAAGTATTAAAACAGTAAAAATGGGAAAGATATACTCACAGTTTGCGAAAGCGATCAAAATCCACTTAAGCGGTTGTGAGCTAAGTAATGGGAATTCCGAGGAATTCAACCTATAATGTGTAAGAATACTAATAAGGAAGTGTCTAAAAAGTCTAAGGTAACTAGGGTCTAACGCATTAGGGTTTGCTAAGTCGATTTGGGGAAATTAAAGTTTTTATGATAAATCGCGTTAATGTAAAAGTTGTACGTCAAAAATAATATATAAAAGTTTGTAAATGCTGTTTAGGTAATATAATTATTCCCAATTGAATATTTAGGTAAACATATGTTTTGACTAATTAAGACAAAATAATTTAGTTAATTACTTAAATTAATTATTGTAAACAGTAATCATAAATATTGAAATAATTGGCTAGGAGTTACACATCGATCCAACAAATGCTAATAAAGACATTCAACCATAAGAGTATTTCTATTTTATAAAAAAAATATTTATAAAATAGATGTTTAAATTGTACAAATAAATAAATGTTTTATTATGTCTAATTAAACATAATAAGACTAATAATACAAGACACAATCCAAAAATACTATTTTCATAGAAAATGGATACTTTCTAATGTAAAGTAATGAAAATAATTTTCCCATAATTTTTATAAACTTATTTATATTTAAAACTGATTTAATGGTATTAAATCATGTTTAAATGATTAAAAATAGGAAAATCAATACAAATAAATGTTTTCTGAGCCAATAATTTTTATTTCAGTTCTTAATGATTAGAAATAATTTATGACAAATTTTCATATTAAAATAATTAAATTTCAATTTTATATGATTTAAATATGATTAAAACCACGTAAAATCAAAATAAAACACAAAACACTCTTAAAGGTAAAAGTTTCTATGAAAACTCAATCTACTTAATTAAAAAGGCTCACAATAAATTTTATAGAGTTTTTGTGACAAAAACCTATTTAACATGAATATTATTTGTTTTAAAACTAATTTAACAAATAAAATGAGATTACACATATTACCGTATCAAAATAGAGGAAAAATGACATGAAAATTATTCTAACATAATGAAATATGTTTCTACCAATTTTTGTGTTAAAATACATTTAATACGATTTTATATGAATTAAACATGATTAAAGCATCATAAAAATAATTAAAATTACTAAACAGCCTCAATAAATTCCGAAATAATTTCTAAAACTTCTAATCAGTTATAGGAGCAAGTCTACCAAGTTTCATAATTTTTGTATAAGAAATGAGTGAGTTATGAATTTATAAAGTTCTATAAACTTTTAAATCAAAATCCCCAAATAATCTAGAACACCCTAAACCATAGATTATCCAATTGAAACCCTTAGACACTATAATTAACAAACTAAATAGAGGGCTATTGATCTATAAATATGAATAATGTATCATGCAAAAATAATCGGAAAAACTCACAACGTAGCTAGTCCAATTTGTAGAAATAAAACCGAAATAGAACCCAAGATTAAGCTTCCAAATTCGTCAGAAAACAAGAACTAATGAATTATGCTTGGACCTTAAACTTATTTATATTTAAAACTGATTTAATGGTATTAAATCATGTTTAAATGATTAAAAATAGGAAAATCAATACAAATAAATGTTTTCTGAGCCAATAATTTTTATTTCAGTTCTTAATGATTAGAAATAATTTATGACAAATTTTCATATTAAAATAATTAAATTTCAATTTTATATGATTTAAATATGATTAAAACCACGTAAAATCAAAATAAAACACAAAACACTCTTAAAGGTAAAAGTTTCTATGAAAACTCAATCTACTTAATTAAAAAGGCTCACAATAAATTTTATAGAGTTTTTGTGACAAAAACCTATTTAACATGAATATTATTTGTTTTAAAACTAATTTAACAAATAAAATGAGATTACATATATTACCGTATCAAAATAGAGGAAAAATGACATGAAAATTATTCTAACATAATGAAATATGTTTCTACCAATTTTTGTGTTAAAATACATTTAATACGATTTTATATGAATTAAACATGATTAAAGCATCATAAAAATAATTAAAATTACTAAACAGCCTCAATAAATTCCGAAATAATTTCTAAAACTTCTAATCAGTTATAGGAGCAAGTCTACCAAGTTTCATAATTTTTGTATAAGAAATGAGTGAGTTATGAATTTATAAAGTTCTATAAACTTTTAAATCAAAATCCCCAAATAATCTAGAACACCCTAAACCATAGATTATCCAATTGAAACCCTTAGACACTATAATTAACAAACTAAATAGAGGGCTATTGATCTATAAATATGAATAATGTATCATGCAAAAATAATCGGAAAAACTCACAACGTAGCTAGTCCAATTTGTAGAAATAAAACCGAAATAGAACCCAAGATTAAGCTTCCAAATTCGTCAGAAAACAAGAACTAATGAATTATGCTTGGACCTTAAACGCGTAGGATAACTACTAATCTTGTTCAGAAATTTGGGAACTCAAAGAAGAATTATAGATGCAAATAGAAATTGGTGAAATCCGCGACAGGAATATAGTGAACAAATGATTTTTTTTTTTCATATGATAATAAGGCACATATGTGTCTCTATATATATATATATAAAGCCATCCATTAAAACATGATTAATACTCATAAATTCCATCAAATGAGAGTTAATGGCTATTATTAAAAATAAAATAAATGTTATTAGTAATTCTATTGTTAACGTATCAGTATTTAAAATTTCGGGTATTACAACACTACCCCAAACGTCACGAAAAAATATGGTTTATGCGATTTTCAATTATGGATTATTGTCAATTTAGATCCCCAAAGTTATAATTACTTATTAGAAAATTTGCGAATGCTACAAACACTGTCCTGTCTTGGCCGTGATGGACCAAATGTACCACAGTCACGATGTACATGATGAGCGCAACGAGGCAAAACTAGTCATTTGACCGTTTAAAAAATAAACTATTTTTTTTACAATTATATATAAACAAATCCTACCAATTTTTTACCCCAGTCATAATTCTACCATTTTCAACTCTACATCCCTACCATTTTCAACTATCTATCATACCATTTTCAAATATAAAAAACTATTTTTTTCTACAATGGTGCGTTGGACCGAAGAGGAAAAGATTACGGTAGTAATTACGTATAATAACGTACACAAAAATACGAGCTCGTGCAGTTGGGCTCCATAACGGGCAAACGTTGTAGCCAAATACTGTCCTAATCGATGCAACACGGCGCTCTTGTGATTCAATCTTGCACAGTTGGTAGGATCTCAAAGCGAAGTGCAAAAGCTTTGTAAAAATGTTTAAAAAACCCATGATGAAGAACCCAACCTAACCGAAGACATGATCTTACTCAAATCGAGTATACTTTTGAGGTCGACCAAAGTTTTGACCATATTTCGGCGTGGAAGATTTTATGGCCAAAATTACGTTATAATGTATATATGCGTGAGTTTTTTTGGTGCAAAAGTAAAATTGGACTAATTTTAACGTTATTTTATAAATTTCGTGAAAATAACGCTAAAAACGGCGGATGGTTAATCATGCATCATGTGATGGCGTTGATATCCAAAAGACACGAGGTACATGCACCAATCGGGCTTGTCCCGATTGTCAAGTGTTGTTTGACTTATGTCCAAGGCTTGATACAAAACTACTATCGAGTCGGGCGTCTCACTAGAAGCAAAATCTCTATTTCCATGAGGTAGAGGTAATGTTGCCTATATCTTAACCTCCTCAGACAGACCCTACTTTAGCTTTGATATTGATAGAATTAACTGAGTATGATGATAATGATTTTAATTATGTTTTCTAATTATTATTTTATTTTACGTAATGTTATTGTTTATTTTGTATTTTGTTTTAATTTTATGTAATGTTATTTAATTTAACTCATGTAATGTTTTTATTTTATATTGCGTAATTATATTTAATTTTAATTTATTTAATGTTATAGTTTCCTAAAAAAGCTAGCGACGGATGTGAATAGGGTTGTTCATGAGCCGAGTCGAACCGAACGGACCTTTGCTCATGCTTGGCTCATTTACAAACCGAATCGAGCCGATCGGCTCGTTTATAATCGATCCGGAAACCGAGAGAGCATTGTTCGAGCGCACGTTTTTTTCGAGCGAGCGGCGAGTGTTTTTTGACAGCCATAAATTTGGGATTTTCCTTTAATATTCTCGCTGCCTAGTGATGACTGAGGTTCGACCGTTCAAGAATGAGGCTATAGTTGAGGCCAGTGAGTTGATGAGCATACTACATATAACAATTGTCGCGTTGTGGCGTAGGTTGATAGCTGGAGATGATTGATGGTGGATAACTAATGGGAATATGAAGTCAAACATGTTTTTTCACGACTTATGGTTTTACAATTAAACTTAGTGTTAAGTTATCATTGGGTTGACTGGGCCAATAACTATAAATATAATTGTATATATGCATATATTGAGCCAAACCCAATAGAGTGGCATGTATAAAACTATAAATATAAATATAATTAATGCGTATATATATATATGGAGCTCCACCAATCACTTTTTTATACTGTTTTGGGTATAAATGTGGGTTGTTTTGGGAAGTATTCAAACTATGTATATTCACTTTTTTATAAATTTTTTTATATCATTATGTCCTCACATCTCCGTTACATGTAATTGTAGTACCCTATTTAAATAATCAACATTAGCAATATGTGCATATGTATATGGGTATGCATGCATATATTAGCATGTATACACATAAATATAATTAACTAAAAGAAATCTCATTAAACTTTTAAATAAACATAACTAGCTAAATATACAAAACTTTAAAATAATTAAGTTTAGAAAAAATATAAAAAATGCATTGTAGATATTAATTATAGGTAAATTTATTTTAAAAACCTCAGCTGCATCAATTTGGTAGAAAACACATGATGCATATTATATATTCATGTGATATGAACATCTATGTTAATAACAACAAAACTCCCTAATTTGAAGGGGTTTTTTTTAACAAAGTTAAAAAAAAAAGATAAACAATATATTTTTACACTTTAGTCAAAGATAAACAAAATTTCCTAATTTAAAGGGGTGAGAAAATCATCAATTTCAAAATTTAAACCATGTGCTAACATACTAAAGTTTAACAAAATTTCATAATTTAAAGAGGGTGGGAAAATCATGAATTTGAAAATTAAACCATGTGCTAACCTACTAAAGTTTATTCTATAAATACATACTAATGCACACCTATTTCACTTGCTAAAATACGTAGGCATGGATAATGAATTCAAAAGTTAAAGCTTCTAATGTTGGTTATTTGTTAGTTTATGGTTCTCATTCGTCCCATTTTACTAATTATACCTTTTTATACATATCTTAATCATTTAAGTGTTAATTTCTTGGTTTTGCAGATTCATTTAGATGAAAAACATACGGAGATGAACAAACCAATAGTCATACAAGCATCTAAAGTAGCGTCTATGGTTGTATTTATTAATGTTTAATTTTTTATTATTAACATGGCTGTTATTTTATGTGGTATATTGTATGTGTTTTATTGCAAGACAATGGTGATAATAGTGTTAAGATTATTTGATATGGTGCAATGCTTAGTCCCTACAAATCTGATCTTCAACATGAATTTAGTGAATAGGTAATATCAACATTTATTTTATCTTCTATTAACTTGTTTATTAAATATTTTTAATTTATTTTAAGGATCAAATGAATGAAATTAATAGGAAGGGATCTAAGAGGCTCTCTTAATGGAAATGGAGTCAAGTTATTGATCTAGACAGTTATGATGAAAATGACAAAGAAGACATATTTGATGACACTTTAGATAGGAGAAAATGGAGGAAACTCATCCTCACCAAAAGATGTAATAATCAAACATGGAGATATACACGAAATTTCAGTGATCGTTCTTGATGACGAATGGTGGGTAGACAATATAGATGAGCTCATACAGACTTGGAACGTGTATGACTAAATTGATCTCATGATTCAAGTAGTTCGCTAGCTTGTATTTTTCTCAACTTTTATGTTTATTAATACTTACTAGTTGATTACCCCGGGAGAGTTCCGGGGTTGAAAAATTTAATTTTACGTAATAACCTATTGCAAATGGCTCAAGTTAACTAACCACAAAATCTCTCAATCATTGCATGTTCATAGTATTCTAATCAGTAATAACTCATATTTCCCACAAAATCTAATTTTACGTGATAACATGAACACTTTGTGTGTTTTTTTCCTGTATGAACGAAACCCCACAAAAAATAGTCGATTTTTTTCTCCGTTTTTTATATAGCATTATGGTACTCGTTGGAAAGATAATAAAACGCTCGTTAATTTGGTGTATTTTTTTCTTTAAAAAATCTCGTATATAAAAGATATAAACGTTTAAAAAATTATGGAAGGAAATATGAGAGAGAAAATTTTAAATTTATTTTTAAATTCTTTTTTCCTAAAATAACTCAATTTAATTAAAAAGGAAACAATTCAAAAACACCAAAAACTCTCCATTATGATGCCACGTGGCACTCTTAAGGGAAAGTTGAGGCCTTTATTGCACGCCAGGTCAGCATATACGTTTTCTTTTATATATATAGATAGATTTTTCCTTTCGTATGTTACTTTACTTTATCAAATGTTTCTTAAAAGTACTTTACAATTTAAATGTTAAATCTTTTTAGTTACTAGACATGTGTAACGTTTATGACGTATATCCACCGCAATGATGCTACAACAAATACTATACGAATTTAAAATAGGTACTGAAATAAAAAATGTCACTCCCACCGCATCGCGCAGGTTTCCTACTAGTTTTCATCTAATAACATTTACACCACGTTAAGTTTAAAAACCATGTCAATGGGCCAGTTAGGTATTACAATTGGGCCACTCACTCAATATATCGGCCCATCAACATAGATGCAAATATGCAATCGTATATTTAAACCCTAGAGTCGTTCATATAGCTTCTTGCGTTGCTGGAAGATCTCTAACGCCGCCTCAGTTAACAGGTTTCAAGTTCTCATCTTCTTCAACCCTTTGAATCTATTTTATTGTTTTTTATTCTATCTTTAAGGTATTCATATTACTTATAAATATATTCTTGAAGGTATATGACTAAATGTCTATTAACTTTTAATTAATTGTGTTGATATATTTATAGGTAAGCAATGGCAGTTCCTAAGCTTGATAAGAAGATCATCAAGAAGCGTGTTAAGAAGTTTAAGAGGCCACAGAGTGACTGGAAGATATGTGTCAAGGTATGATGTCATCTTTTTGTATGCCACCTTGCAGTCTAATTTCTTTAGGGTGCTAAATGGGTCGTGTTTGTGGGAGTTTTAGACGAACCCGACCCGAAAATTGTGTCATACCGAACCTGACCCATTTAGCTAATCTGGTTTGCGAGTTCAACCTGACACTGCCCTGAACCGGTTTAGACTAAATTTTATTGGTTATGTTTGTTTATCTTTATGTGTATTTTAAAAACAGTTTCGGTTGCTTGTAGTGTTTTTACAACAATTAGATACTAGCAGTGTTGTATAGGGATGTGCATATTGCACCGAATACCGAACATATACCGATCCCGAACCGATCCCGTACCGAACCGAGGCTGTTCGGCATCGGTACTCACATTTAGAGGTTTTCGGTTTCGGTATCGGTACGGGATTGGTATGGTATCGGTATTTTAGGTAAAATACCGATACAATACCCTACCGTATGTTTAACGGTATTGGGTTTTGAGAGTTTTCGGGATCGGGATTGGGATCGGTATCGGTCGGTACCAATACCGTCCCGAGCTCATCCCTAGTGTTGTATAAGGCGCTTTGGGAGGCTGCCTAGCCGGCGCCTAGGCGTTAGTTGAGACCTAATATCGGAAATCAGCCTTAGACATGAGATTAGGCGTTTTAGGGATTATGCGGTGATTAGGCGGTGCTAGACGGACCTAGGCGCTAGGCTTTTTTATTTTTTCTTATTTTTAAAAATTAAAAAAAAAAAAACCATTTACCAGCCCTAATTCCATAAAATAAGCCTCCTGGTTACAAAAAAACACGTGAATTTCTAAGTATTTTGTGTATATATTTCAACATATTTCAAAAAACACCTAAAACTGTGTGTGTGTGTAAAATACTGTATAAAAATTCGAAAACGCCTAATTCCACCTAAACCCTAGGCTAGATCCCACCGCCTACCTAGCGCCTTCTACATCCTTGGATACTAGTTAGTTTGTCCACCAGTTGATTATAATGTTTTTATGTTGCAGGAAAACTGGCGCAGGCCGAAGGGTATTGATTCTCGTGTAAGGAGAAAGTTCAAAGGTGTAACGCTTATGCCCAACATTGGGTACGGATCAGACAAGAAGACTCGTCACTATCTGCCCAACGGGTACAAGAAGTTTGTTGTTCACAACGTTGAGGATCTGAAAGTCCTCATGATGCACAACCGGTATATTTTTTTACCCCTTATGATAAACGATAATCATTTGTATACTTTTCAGCTGTTGTTTGATATCGGTTTTGTTCCACTTGTATGTTTTCAGGACATACTGTGCGGAAATAGCACACAACGTATCTACTCGCAAAAGGAAGGAAATTGTTGAGCTTGCTGCACAGTTGGACGTCGTTGTTACTAACAAATTAGCCAGGTTGCGCAGCCAGGAAGACGAGTGATTTTATTTTTTATGTTATGGATTCCCTTTCCTTTCCGTTCATGCTATCTTTTATTTTCAAGACGTTAAAGCTTTTAAGTTTCTACTCGTCTAGTTTTGTTGCGAAGACTTCAATGAGTTTTGTTTATCAGAGAGCTATTAGTGTTATTTTTGTTATGGTGATTGTTGGTTTACTGCACCTTAATTCTTGGTTTGCTTACGGTAGCTTGATTTTTGATTTACCTTAAAAACGTATCGCTAGTCAAAGGTAGTGACCACCTTCTTGAACACAATATGTCAAGGTAATGTCTTTACCCACTTACCAATGCTGAGACCTCTCACAAATCACTCACTATACATTGTATTGTTTACAATACAACAATGATTACAAGGATTGAAAGAATGGAAGTTGTAGCACAAATCCTCAGTTTTGCTCTTTGATTTTGATTCTTTCTTCAATTCAATATTCGAATCCACAAGGGAACTAATCCGTGCTGTGTAGCTCAGTTGGTTAAGGCGGCGTGTAACTTGTACAAAAGCAGGTCGAGTTCGAATTTGTTCCCAAGCGCCTCGCCTTGCCGCTGAGTTAGGCTGATTTATCTCTCACGTGTTGGGCTTGGGGTGGTCTGGCATGGGCCGCTTAGCGTGCCTTGGGAAATACACGTTTTTTGCACAAAATCACAAGGGAACTAAGGAGATTAGATATGTATTTGGAAATTGGAAGTGTTTAGAGCAAAATGAGTGAGTTTGGATGAAACGAAGATGTTATATTTATAGGCAGAGCACAAAATTGGACGAACTTTGTCTAGTCACATCCACTTTTGCTAACCTATTTTGCATGTTTTCTCTTGATTCTAACTTCTAAGTATCTAGAAAGTTACTTTTGTAATTTGTAAATGGTAATGATGTTTTTCTAAAGTGTGCTTTTAACCCTTTTAAGAATGTTTGTGTCTTCAAGCCTAGGTGGATGTATTTTGAATTTTTACCTAGTTTAATAAGCACAAATGCACAATCCACCAACTCAATGTCAAAATTCGAATTAAACCAATTTGTATAATCTTGAAGACATTGTTTGTTTTATAAACACCATTTAGATGTTTTAATAAAAGATTTTTCGTGAAATTATCACTGTTTTTATAAAAATGTTTATAAATTCGTTTGGATTGTATGAAAACCTTTCAAAGGACCTCTCTTAATTCCCAAGTGATCTTCATTCAATTGATGTGTATGAGCCTTGTTCTTTTTATCTTAAATCAATTGATGAGATGTAGTTCTCATTCTTCAATTTTCAATTAGTATATGTTTGTATCCTCAATTTTCAACAATTCTATGTTTGTAGCTTCACCTTCATTCATTTATGATAGCATTAAGTGTATAAAGACGTGTATGTGATATATGCACATCTTCAATCAACATCATACAAACACAAGACATCAATTTCAATCTCACAATTAACCACACATAGTGATATAATTAACACTAAACTCATTGTTATGCTAACTCTATAAATAACATATTTTTGAAAGGTAAAGATCAATTTTATTCACACCCATTTTCACACTATACTAGCAAGATGCTAGCAAAATACATCCCAACTTAAAAAAAAAAAAAAAACACAAAACCAAACCTACTACATAATACAAAAGACATAGAAGCAGTCAACAGGAAGCATCATGATTTACATTGGATTTCATTGAGATGGCGTTACTTTGTACCCTTTTACTAGAGAAGATGCATTCGTTTCTGGACCGCCATATCGCCCAACATCCCACCATCATAATTGATTGCAACAACCTCTTCTTATGTTCAGTAATCCCATGATTGTTTTTTACCAACAGGTCACGGATAGAAAAGGTGAAAATGGGTGGAATTCCATACCAAGTACTTATCTTTTGCCAAATAATTGAAGCATCCAAACATGAAGCGAAAATATGGTCCGAGGTCTCCTCACCTTCAACATAAGTATTTTGATATGTAATATCATATCAATTTACCTCCAAGGTGGAAACCAAATATCAAGTTCATTAGCAAAATGGACCTTGTTAGTACCTTTCCAATTATGCAATAAGCTAGAGCGACATAGTTATCAATGTTACGCCTATGGGCCTGCATTATTTCATGTAACTAGACTATTTCGCAATTATATGTCAATCACATGAATTGAAATCGCCAATTACAATACCAATGGTACTAGCTATTGTGTTTGTATACATATTGAACATCTTGACGACGAATAATAAAGAAACTCAAAGACACACTTGCACATCAGGTTATATCATATACGAAATTAAAATAATATCGCGGCCCCGTCCCACGAAGGACGAGTTGTCCAAAATGCAAGCTTGGAGTCGTCAATGCGAAATCGCATTGTACGACTCGAGCAGGAAAATAGCCCTTTTCTGCTAGATAAGGCAAAGGGAGCCTAGTGGTCGGACATAAAAAGGGAGCTGGATCATGCCCCCTCTCAGAGAGAGTATGCCCGTTTAGTCGCTTTTGAAAACAGGGACCTCCTGCTCCGAGAACAAAAGCATGAGGCTTTACGCCTTTTTTAAGGAATCTTGGAGCAGAATCCTCCTTTGGCCGACCAGGCCCCATACAACCCGCAGGAAATCTTTAAAGACTTCTTGGACGAGCATGGCGAAATATATATATTCCTGATTTTCTCATATATGTTTTGTATCGTGTCACATTATTTAATTTTGTACATGATATAATTTGAAAAACGTGTCATTTCTCTTCTACACCAATATTGAAAGGTGTCACTTTGTAGGTTCCTTTTCTTTCATAAGACGAGTTAATGATCTTTGTTTCTGGTTGTACTTGTACAATATTTAACTCTTTGCAGGTGGGTGTTGCCATGTTGGTAATTTGTTTAGTCTTGTCACAACCATCGTTTATTTCTTTGCTTTCAACTGTTTCAAGAGACGAGTTAATGCTTATGTTTTTTAGTCTTGATTTTTCTTTATTATTGGAAAAAAACTCTATGAACATAGTAGTCCTTCACTTTTATTAGGTTACGGGGCACCATCAGAAATGGTCACGGGTACCCCACTATCAGCACAGTAACACCTCCGTCACCCATGCTGGTAGGGGTTCCGTGAACCATTTTCTGGTTCTATCTAACGGGCTGACAACTATGAATTTTTTATTTTTGAGTTAATATAATTCAAATTTTTTTATTATAACCGTCAGTTTTATCACATTTTTGTTATTGTTTTTTTTTTAAATTTAAACCGTGTGTTTTAAAAATAATATAAATAAATTAGAACAAAATTAAATAAAAAACATAAACATAATCATTAATATTAAACAGTAATAAAAATACATCAAAACATAAAAAATAAAGCTTAAAGTTGGCGCATGAGTTTCCACGCCTGAACATGGTCAAACGTGCCGCAGTAACGACCCGCATAGGTCACCTAGGTCATCTCCACAACCAACTTTGGCCCAATGCCTGGGTGCCGACTCATGATGTGCTTGTAGCATGTCGTCCACCGATCATGCTTGTTGTTTAGATCGGTCCATTTTCTTTGCAGACTCTCGATTGTGCGGGCGTTTGGGCCGATTTGTTAGTTGAAGTTGGCCAAAACACGGTCCCAAAACCGTGTGTCCATGCCCCCTGAGCCTTGGCGGCGTTGGCGTTGCAAGGATGGGTCGTTTTGTGCGTCTTTGACACACATAACCAGAGCCATTTCTTTATTTTCGGTCCAGCGGGTCATTTTGAAGGGTGTGGGTGTTGTTGATGTTGAAGTGTGTTTTCACCACCTTCGTATGGTGGTATATATACTAAAAAATCCAACCTTATTGCATGTAAAATTGAAGTTTCTGACGATTAGATGAGACCAGTTTTAATGCAAATAAATATTTTTGACCGTGTTGGGTTGAACGGTTTATAGAAATTAAATCGGTGCTGACCGTTAGGTGATAAATTTTAAAAACCGTGTGAATTAAAAAAAAAAAAGCTTAGATTTATATTTAAATGAAAAAAAAGAATCATTGGAGTGTTACCTCCAAAAAAGTGTTTCAGTAAAATAAATCAGTAAAGTGATGTGACAGTGCATAATTGGTTAAAATCAGTGAAGTGAAAAAAGAAACTATAAGTATCCCCCTAGTCCTTTTTATATCTTAAATCAAATTTAGACTTTGTATATAACTAGTGGGTTGCCCGCGCGTTGCAGCGGGGACCACAAAACTTCGGTTGGTGCTTTTCAGGGCGTGCATAAGTTGTTATTTTCCTCAATTTGGTTTTGAGCCATAACCATAACTTTTGATTAAGGTATTTCAAAAACCGATGGGTTTCAATTATTTTAGCTTGGTAAATCGGTTATGAACATTGGGTCCAATCAGTTGTCGACTAATAACCGGAAATTTAGCTTGAGATGAAAATTACCATAATATCCTCTAACCTCATGAACCAGTGGAAATTTTGTGAGCGATGTCTTGTTCCAAGCCTTGCTAGAGCTTTGGCTTCTCTTTGCGACAACATGATGCTTGCATGATTTCGTATTATTTGTTGAACTGATAGAAATGGAGCACAACAGATTAAATGCCATGATTGCAAACCGTTTGCGAAGTTATGGTTATCTATGTTGTTTAGGGGTGTTTAAAAAATCCGAAAAAATCCGAAATCCGATCCGATATCCGAACCAAAAAAACCGATCCGAATTCTTATTCAGATATTCGGATGGATCCGATCCGAATTACTTATTCGGATTTCGGATCGGATTCGGATTTCACAATTAAATTATTCGGGTTATTCGGATTATTCGGATAACCGAACAACCCAAATAAGCTTCAATTGAGTTTTAGTAAGGGAATGACCAATTGTTTGAAACTTAGTTCAACCCATGAGGCATGAGGCCAATAATAAACAATAATTCCACAACATCGTCCATCTATATGGACTAGTTAGTGTCACGTTTCATGATGCTTGACTTTGTGTTCAAGACTATGTTTTAAAGTTTGATTTTGTGTTTAAATTTACGTTTTGAAGACTATATTTTGAAGTTAGAACTTTGTATTTGTGTTTAAGACTGATCTTTATTTCGCCTTTGTATGTTTATTGAATTCAAATTAATAAAATGTTAGGAACCATAAATTAGGAAAAATAAAAAAAATTTGAAAAATGGTTGTTTGGTTTAATTTGGATTATTCGGATATCCGTTCGGATTATTTGGATTTATCTGAATCCGATCCGAATTGGGATTCGGATCAGATGGGTATACATCCAATTCAGATCGGATCAGATTCGGATAGGCTCCTAAAGTTTCAAAATCCGAATAATCCAATACGAATAATCCGAATAACCCGTTATCCGATCCGATGAACACCCCTAATGTTGTTACTCTTGCTCAAGTCATTTGGTTTCTTTATTAACTGAAGCAATATAAGCCAAAGTATTAAGTAGTGCTTTTTTTTTTTAATTATGTTTTAATTTATGACACACTTTTAATTTAAAGTTTAACTTGTTGCATGGAAAAGCTTTATTAATTGATTTTGAGAATATGCAAAATGAAAATACATGTGCATAAAAGCACAAACATTAATCCAAAAAATAGTCCATTCTGAATTTGAAAAGTTAAACACATATGTGTCATCTTTAAAGTTCCAAATTCAACATAGATGTTTATAGTTTCGTACCTTTAAAGTGTGTTTAAAGATTTTGTTATAACAATATTAAGTTTAAACCGTACGCCAAACTTAGTTTATCAAAGCAAACAACATGAAATTTTGTTTGTTTTCACTGATTAATTAACCGAATCTAGATAAAAAAATTATAACCAAAAACTGAAAAACCTACCTTTGATCTGCTGGGATTCTTGTGACGTCTAAAGATATATGGTGAATAAATAAGCTAGCCATTTTCCCATTTGTTTACAAATGCGTGAGGTTTTCAATCTATATATGGTTGCATCTATTCAATCGATTTATGACTAACAGTAAAATCTCCATCCGCTTAAAAAATGAAGCATCCCAGTGTCTTTTGGTTTCCAAGATAACACAAATTCAACTCCTCCTTTTGGTTTTGAAACTCACGTTATAGTAATTTATAGATATATAAATTCAACTTTTCAACTTCTCATTTAAGTTTTGAAACTCACCCTTAAATTGTCACAAATGTTATAATAAATTAAAGAGTGTAGAAAAGACAACTTTGCCCCTAAAACTAACATCAATTACTATTGTACCATAAGCATAAACACTTGTATTTAGTTAAATTTTACGGCCATCCTTTCCTCATGCTTTCTAATATAGTATAGATGTTTACAAATAAGTGAGGTTTTCAATCTATTCATGGTTACATCTATTCAATCGATTTATGACTGATAGTAAAATCTCCATCCGCTTAAAAATGAAGCATCCCAGTGTCCTTTGGTTTCCATGATAACACAAATTCGACTTTTCAACTCCTCTTTTTTTGGTTTTGAAACTCACTCTAATATTGTCGCAACTCATAAATGTTATAGTAATTTATAGAGATATAAATTCAACTTTTCAACTTCTCATCTAAGTTTTGAAACTCACCCATAAATTGTCACAAATGTTATAGTAATTTAAAGTGTGTAGAAAAGACAACTTTGCCCTTAAAATAACCTCATTTACTATTGTACCATAAGCATAAACACTTGTATTTACTATAATTTACGGCCATCCTTTCCTCATGAAAAAGCTTTATTAATTGATTTTGAGAATATGCAAAATGAAAATACATGTGTTTAAAAGCAGAAACATCAATCCAAAAAATAGTACACCCTGAATTTGAAAAGTTAAACACATATGTGTCATGTTTAAAGTTCCAAATTCAACATAGATGTTTATAGTTTCGTGCCTTAAAGTTTGTTTAACGATTTTGTTATAACGATATTAAGTTTAAACCGTATACCAAACTTAGTTTATCAAAGCAAACAACATAAAATTTTGTTTGTTTTCACTGATCAATTAACCGAATCTAAATAAAGAATGGATAAAAAAAGCTAAAATAGTTAAAACTTAAAAAAGTACTCCAATTATTATATTGTTAAATATAATCCATTAATATAAACAGTACAACTTAAATAAATAAAAACCACACTGTAATGTAAGAAGTACATAGCCAAATATTTTCAAATATTAAAAGTAAACCAAACCATTTGGTACGATAATAAATATCCTAAATCAAAGGACATACCAAGAATCGAAACAATTCTTATACATGATCAAGAACATTTTGTGGGTTTTAATATTTAAGATTATTTCATTTAACAATGCTTAAAATAAAACACACACATTAGTGTGAAAACCTTCGTCGCAATTGATCATCATTGGTGGGGTTGGCACCTCCATTAATGGCTTATGCATACTTTGTTCCATATTCTTTTGTTCTAATAAAAAGGAATACGTCAAACCATTTATATTAAAGTAATTGGATAATTACAAAGCCTCTAAAGACAATGCATAAAAGCAAAAATATAAAAAACTAAACACACAACAAAAAATGAATGTCACCACTGCCATTAATCATTGATGGGTTCTCCAAAAGGTCTTCCTGTCTCTTTCATTCAAAACAAACAAATATCAAACAACATACGAATTAGAAAAAAAAAACTGAAAAACCTACCTTTGATCTGTTGGGATTCTTGTGACGTCTAAAGATATATGATGAATAAAGAAGCTAGTCATTTTCCCATTTGTTTACAAATAAGTGAGGTTTTTCATCTATTTATGGTTGCATCTATTCAATCGATTTATGACTGATAGTAAAATCTCCATCCGCTTAGAAAATGAAGCATCCCAGTGTCCTTTGGTTTCCAAGATAACACAAATTCAACTTTTCAACTCCTCTTTTTGATTTTGAAACTCACTCTAACATTGTCACAACTAGGGATGGCAATCAAACCCGAACCCGATGGGTAAACCCGAAACCCGACACATTTGGGACGGGTTTGGGGTCGGATAATCGGGTATGGGTCCGGGTATGGGATTAGTTTTTATTTTTTTCGCGGGTTTGGGATGGGTTTGGGATTTGATGATATACCCGTTTACCCGACCCGATTACCCGATAACGTATACCCATTTACCCGATTAGATACCCAATATAATTTCTAATATATCCTTTTAAATATGTATGCATAATATATCTAATTGTCCATCTAGATTGTCATCTTGTGCTAAAAATATAAAAGTGTATACTATTTGTTATCTATGTTTTTATATGATTTAATTATTTTATATTTATACATTGTAATCATTTACATATATATTTAATAATGTTAAATGTAATTGGTCAACAGTTATGTAATAGATATCCGTCGGGTTTTTGGTCGGATATACTCAATGGGTAAGTTTTAAAAATTAATGGGTTTACCCAAAACCCGCAGGTATACTCAATACCCGATGGGTAATTACCCGACACAAACCCGACGGGTTTTGGGCCGGGTTTGAGACAAACATACCTAAACGGGTATGGGGTTGGGATTACCTAAACCCGTCCCAAACCCGACCCATTGCCATCCCTAGTCACAACTCACAAATGTTATAGTAATTTATAAAGACATAAATTCAACTTTTCAACTTCTCATCTAAGTTTTGAAACTCAACCTTAAATTGTCACAAATGTTATAGTAATTTAAAGAGTGTAGAAAAGACAACTTTGCCCCTAAACTAACCTCATTAACTATTGTACCATAAGCATAAACACTTGTATTTACTTAAATTTTATGGTCATCCTTCCCTCATGCTTTATAATATAGTATAGATATAGATAAGTCATTATGTTGTAAAGTTAAGTAAGAGGAAACATTATGGCTATATTTTTATGTCGGACACAGTTTTAGCTCCCAGCTGTAAACAAAAATCGTGTAATCATTTTTAATGTTTATAAATTGAATGACCGATTTTATACATTTTTAATGTTTATAACATTTTATACAATTATAACATTGTAATCGAATAACCGACTTAAACACTCTAATTAAACATCACAAACGTAAATAACTAAAACTGAATATAGATACCAATGAGTTCTTCATACAAAAGAAAACCAAAATAAACGGAATATAACGTACAAAAGATGGAGAGTATAACGCCATGGCGGCGGTGGTGGTCGGGGCTCCATACCTGCAAGGTGTCTCCTCTCTGCCTCCGACTCCACAAGCCATATTATCTAGTCATCAATACGATCCTGGCGACAATGAAGTAGCTGAACACTACACTCAAGCCTCCTAAACGCAACTGCTAACCCTAGAGGCATGTACCTGTAAACGTGTTGTAGGTACTGAGGCGGCGGTTGCTGTGGGCCCGGTGGTGCATCAACATCGACCTGATCGCCCTCCACTTCGTCACGGTCCCGCTCCTCCTGGAGAATTGGGATGACCTCTGGTAATGGCTCGGGGACAAAAAAGATGGCCTTGGTCATCTCGAAATTAAAGGTCGAGAACAAGAACTTGCGTGTACAATGCGCATGCCTGAGCGTTGATCCACCCTCAAAGGGTGGATCTACAAGGACAGGTGCGGGTCCTGGTCACGGGAAAGCTGGTAATGTATGCCTCACGCTCTTGTTTGTGATTTGTAGACACGTACCACTCAGCCAAACACCGTGAGATGGCGCACAACCTCAGGTATAACATGTAGTATAGGTAGAATAGGTCTGTAGCAGTGTGCCACTCCCAACTCTACTCACGAGGGGCAATCAATTTACATCTTCTGGTTAGTTTCATATGGAACTTTCAGGCTAGGTGGTTTCTCGCTCGAATAGTTTTTGCTATATGTACGAATGCTCGTTCACGCACTCGTAACCTGGAGACCCATGGTGTTGATTTGAAGGCTCGTCATCATCAGGGAAAGATCATTCAGGTTTGTCATCACCGGTTTTTTTGTGGCCAGACACAACCTCTTGCATGTAACCATCATTCACCCCTCTTTCGTAAGAATCAAAATTGTCAGTTTCGTAAGAATTATAAATGCACGACTGGTTTGATAAGTTATCGAAAAAATAGTTATTGTCCCACCATGACATTGCGAAGGTTTAAAATGAAGAAGATTTGAAGAGAGTTGAAGAAGAAAAAAATGAATAACCTCCATTTACAGAAAGAAGAAAGGAAGAAGAAGAGAAGCAATAATGCAGTTTGTCAACTAATACGCCTCGTATAGGTCTATACGAGGCACATAAGGTACATTTTGTCAGGTGCTTTATGTTACATCGTATAGATTTCCGGTAAATAAGAAAAAATCAGGGAAGTAGTAAGTAGAGAGTTTGAATGCAGAGTTATAGACCCTTTTACCTTTGGATGAAGGGTCCTATTTATAGTCGGATGTGGATGAGAAGGATTGGATGAAAGGTCTTTGTCGACAATACCCCTTTTGTCCCTTCTGCCCTCGCCATGACCGTCTGCATAGGTGGTAGCACGTCCGCGTGGCCTGATTGGCCACACGTCTCTTTTAAGGTGTACTGTTTGTCATGAGTGCGATGATTGTTTGTGAATGTTAAGGATGACATCGATCCGTGGTGTGTTATTGGCTGGCCACAACTATCACATGTACCTCATGTTCTCTCAGCCATAATCCGCTAGTGGAGAAGATTCATGGTAAAGTGTTAGTGCTCTATGATTGCCAGACATCGCTATCGTTGTACCTCTTGCTCCCTCTGCGCGGTACGCTTAGTGAATGAGCATATGGTGCACTATTTTCAGACGTATGATTGGTTACACGTCATTGCCTTTGTACTAACATGTTCCCCTCACTCTGGCATATTTGCCTATGTGACAGATGCATCTGCTGATGATCCATTGGGCTTAGTTAGTTGTTTGTTACCTTTCGATATGAGTTTAGCCTGGACCGGATGAAGTTCACGACCATATCTCGTCAATTAGACTAGCTCACTTACTAGAGGCGTATGCCTCATAGAAAGAATGTCCAAGATTTAATCTTTTATAATGGTGTAATTTACTATCATGTGTGTAATAGTATAATAGATTACATTTCCCATTTTAAAAAACCTAATAGTTAGCTCAAACTCTCAAACATGATGCAATGAAGACCGAAAGAATGAGGTGGCCCCCAAAAGAAGAGTTGGCATGAAAGCAAAATGGGCTATGTGAATGTAGGTATCTGAAAATATTTAATAAGGTAAATGTCTTTTCATGAAATTAAATATCATTATTTAATGGATACATGTTAAATTGTCTTGTTGAATTTGGCAACCAAAACGTAAGAACCCCATCTCATTTATGTACTTCTAGAAAACTTATTATTTATACTTTTACCCTTGGTATTTTTAAAACCATGCAGTTTCGATAGTTTAGTACCTTCAAAAGAACCTGATTTTATTAGCGAGGGCAGGCTGCATCCTGAAGGTTACCGAATACCTAGATTTCCACTAATAATGCACTGCTATATCACTTCACTGATTTAGTACATTGAAACACAATTTCAGGCGCAACACTATCTTTAACCACCCAATCCATAAAAGACAAAAGCCCCAACTCTCATTTCATCCGTGATATACAACCCGTAAAACATGCTAGCACCCATTATCCCTGCTACCCAGGACGTTTTTGCCGTAAGTGACAGCCAGATCCATTTGCTAGTAGTGTCCCGCCTTATTTAATAGTGCATATTATAATTTATAAACTTATAAATATTCAACAATTTTATTACTATAAGATTATTTTAATATGAACCGCTTTTAGTTAGATCGTTTGTATCTAATTAAACACTAGTTTGATATAAAACAATTATATATTATATAATTTTCATTACAACAAACCATGTGTAATGTAAACAAATTAAAAATGGATGCCCAAATTGAAGATTTTACATATGTTTAAACAATATTATTACTAGTCACCATCCCTTGACTTCCATGCTTCCTTTTCTTTTTTCAACAACAAAAATAAAGACTTTTCTACCGCAATTTTCTTTGTGGAAAGTAATCATTAAGTTTTCATAAAAATACTTAACTACTTGTTCATGTTAATTTTTCTAATCAACATGATTTTTGAAAAAACACAAATGTATAGCTTAACCGAATAGTATTTAATAATCATCCCTTATTAACATGATTAAAATTGTTGTTTTCTTATACTTTAATACATTAATTTCTATGTTACATCATAACACACATTTTATAATTTCATAATAGATTGTCTATCTCGAAAACCTTTCGAAATATACTCTAATAATTCTAAATTTACAAAAAAAAAAAAAAAAAAAAACCCTTAAAATACCAAAAATTGCTTGGGGTCAGAATTCTGTTCAGCTACTTTCTCTATGCCATCACCACTAACATCATCACCCACCTTAAACACCTCATGTACAAAATCCTCTACGTCAATAATATTATTTCCATCCGTGCACACCTCATCGAACCGTCCAGGTATAAACGGTGGCCTCATGATTTCTATAACCTTTTCCCAGTCAAGACCTTTAAAAAAATCCTCACCCTTAATTTCCTCAACCGATATCCTCTTTTTAGGATCCTTTTCCAACAATTTACTAACCAAATCCCGTAACGGCGACGGTTCTCCGTCCATATCCGGCGTTTTTGATAATATTCGGTAAAACGTCTCCTTCCTATTTGTTCCACGAAACGGCGTCGTTCCGTACAACATTTCGTACAAAACGACGCCCAAACACCACCAGTCCACAGCAAAATCGTGGCCGTTGCCTATTATCATCTCGGGTGCAACATACTCTTCCGTTCCAACGAACGAATTAGATTTCGAAAATCTTTGTGTTCCACAACTTGGATTTGAATTGACTGACTCGGCTGGATGGACCGAGTCTTTGGTTGAGATAGAAGGACGACAACAATTGTATAGATTAGGAAATAGTTTTTTCCGTTTGTTGACGGATGGTAATGGGTCGGGTTTTGTTAAGGGTGCGGTGTTTGTTGGAAAAGATGTTGAACGAGCTTTTGGTGGAAGTTCTGTTGAGAGATCGAAATCAACTAGCATTAGATGTCCGTTGTCTTGGATCATAACGTTTTCTGGCTTTAAATCTCTGTAAACGATTCCTAATTTGTGAAGGTATTCCAATGCGAGTACCAATTCGGCCGCGTAAAACCTAAATCCATGAAACAAATTTATTTGAGTTAACAACTTAAAGTTACCTCTTAAACATTCAGACTTTCCATTCAGATGTAGTTTTTTAATAACCATTTAGAGGCTACCAAACAGACTCTAAATCAGCAGTATTAGACTAAGGTATTCCAATGCGATTACCAATTCAGCTACGTAAAACCTAAATTTAATGAAACAAATTTGTTTGAATTAAAATCTTCCTAATTTGTTAAAGTATTCCAATACGAGTACCAGTTAGGCCACAAAAAACCTAAATTGATGAAACAAATTTGTTTAAATTTACATCTTAATAAGGACTAGACGTGTAATATGATAAAAAAATGTAACGATCAGTAGTTGAATTTTACCTGATGAAATCTTCTGAAAATATTTTATCAGTCTGTTTCTTACGAAGATAGTTAAGATCACGACCTGGACAATAATCAATAGCATATCCTACAATATTTTCAGTCGATAATATACCGCGCAGTTTCGGTAACAACGGATGTTGAAACCGTCGTAACACATCTTGTTCAAAGAAGATTCTTTTATACTCACTACTAACACTATCCTTGTTCTTCTTCATCTTACTTTTTATTGAAGCTCTTGAAATGGCCTTCAAAGCAAGGAATTCTCCATGGTTTTGGACTAAAAACACTACACCTTTAGCTCCTCTTCCTAATGGGGATATAACCTTTAAGTAGTCGATGTCTAACAACGGGATGTGATCGTCGTTCATGGTGGTCATAGGTAGGAGATTATTATTTAATTGTGGGTTTTGGTTGAATTTGATGGAATATTGGATTTATATACGGGGAAGTGCGTGTGGAAGGAGTTTTTTTTGCTTTTTTTCTTTGGTTAGAGTAGACTAAAGATGGTTTTATTTATTTATTTATTTTTTTTAAAAAAGATGGAGATATGTTTCAAACTTGAGGGCTTTTAATGTAATATAAAATTAAATGCAATTTACTGATGCTGTTTTTTTTCAACTCATCACCACATATGCTATTTGTAATTTATTGTTTTTGTGTATATATATTTTTTTTCAGGAAGTTTTGAAAACCGTTCAATCAATTAATCTTTTTTTTTTTTTGGTCATGAATAGATGGGTATAAATGTATAATTCAGGGTGAACATAGTGTCGGATTGTCTTAAAGCTCATTGGTATGTTTCTTAATCTTGAACTCGATAAAGATCATTTTGTCATTTTGTAACTAGGTTTGTCTAGGGATGAGTTGGTTCCATATCGGTAATGAAAGTGAAAGCATCGATCCTGAAAATGTTTAAAAATGGGTACCGCTACCAAACTGCTCATCTCTGCACATGGTGTGCGTATGTCATGTTAAAACGGGACGAACCAGATACCGGGATTTCTGAAATACAAACTTGAGGGTGGAACTTAAACGTAAGAGTGTGCAAAGGTTGGTTTTACGCTCAAATCAAGCCAAGTATAAAAAAATCGTTTTAGGATATTTGAGAAACTTTTGGTTTTGAATTTCCAGTATTTAGTTTTTACAAGGAGTTCGTCTAGGTTTTTCTAGTTTTGCCATTAGAGTTTAGAAATTTTTGAATTGAAAAAAAAATGGCACAAAATTATGAACTTGGGGCTGAAAATCTTCTTGATAATGTTAAGATCAAGGGACAATTGATTACATTTTTTACTAATTCATCTATAATCTATACTACATAAATGCATTTTAATTGGTGCTGGACTTAAGAAAGCCAAGTTTGGATTAATGGGTTGAATCGCTAAAGCTGAGAAGTACAAGGGGCAAGGTTTTTTTTTTTAGTTAATAAAGTTTTGTTCCTGATATATTGTTTCAGAATATCATTCGAATTCCTGACTCGTCTCTGCGAAAACACGCGGGCTGAATCTTGCTAGTTTATTATTACATATGACAATATGAAATATTGAAATGTTTATTAGTTTTTCCCTAAACAATTTATAGCAATAGTTATGTACTAGAACTAACAAATAAATGAATAGGAAGATATATAGTGAGAAAGGTCTAAACAAAAACACTTAATTAATGGGATTGTGAATTTTCAAAGCTTTTAATTTTGCCAATTATATGAAATTGACTTTTGGAATACACAACTTGAAGATGGTTTGTATTTTGTAGAACTCAACAGGTGTAAGTTAGTTCTAAAACAATTGTTATAACGAATTTTTATTGAGAAAATTACGCAATTAGTCCCTGTGTTTTCCCTTTAGTTTCACCTTCGGGTATTAAGGTTTAAAAGTTTCAGGTTAAGGGTTTAACTTTACTTTTTGTAACAGTGTTGGAGTTTAGCACTAACGAACGTTAAAAGTTAACTGGATTTAAAGTCACGTGACAAGCACGTGAGGGCAATATTGCCTTTTCAAATTTGTGTTTCTCATATGCATACAGCAGTTAAAAAAAAACGATTACACTTCCATTCTTCACCTCTGTTACACGATCAAATATTCAGAGCGAAAATCAAAACTAGGGTTTAACAATATGCTTACAAAATGGTCGATCAGGAAAGAAAACGATGATTTGGATTACGCTGATAACATATATCATAAGTATTTTCATTATCATTGTTAATGATTGTAAAAAGGTTGGATTTTTTTTTAAAAAATACGATCTTTATTCTGTCTCAGGGCTATATGGAGAGTTGTTTTGTCTTAAGGTACACCATGGTGGTGTGTTTACAGAGTTTCCAGAGAAGGAATATGTCAATGGTAAGGTGAGTCATGTTGATTTGCTTAACGTAGATCATTTCTCTGTTTTGGAAATGCGTGACATTGCAAAAGAACTAGGATATGATGGGTCTGTTAGGTTTTTCCACTATTTGGTACCTGGAGATGATTTAGATTTTGGTTTTTGTTTAAGACCTTTACTAACCTATCATGATGTGGTAATTATGTTAAAGCATGTGCCTAAACATCAGGAGTTGTGTGTTTATATTGAAACTGGAGACACTACAACAAAATGAGCCTAATGCAACCCTGATAACATGTTGCATTATGCCTTAAAAATGTTGCATTAGGCCTAAAGCAACTTTTTATGGAAAGCTGCGTTAGGTGGAGTTGCATTAGGTTTGATGCAACCTTTTTTGTTAGATAATGCAACATTTTTAAAAGAGTTGCATATATTAATCAAATGCAACCTTTTTAATATGCAACTTTTTTTAGATGTAATGCAACCTTTTTCTAATTTCAAATGCAACTATTTATATATCGTAATGCAACATTTTCTACACTCAAATACAATATTTTTTTCGACAAACTGCAACCTTTATTATTAATTTGATAAATAAATGCAACCTTTTCTTACCCCATTTGCTACTTTTTATGCTTTTTCATATGCAACATTTTACACATTTTTAAAACCTAATTAATTTGTAAAATCATTGTTTACATGAAGATTTACAATTGCTAGTATATGTGTTATTATCTCCATTAAGATAAAACAACAATGGCATAACAATATTAATAATCTTATAATGCTTAAAATAAGTCCAAAAAAAAGAGAGTCAACACAAAGTGATCAATTATAATCATCAAAACCAATAAAAACATCCTACTCGTATCTATAATTGTAGACCAACGGGTAGTTGTTCCATATTCTCATCTCATCTCCAACTGGTAGTTGTTTTATAAGCTTCCAACATCATACCTTCCACGTTTTATCGTTAGATGCCAATATATTTTCACATAGCTCCGAGCTTGGCTTTTTTTTCTCTCATGATCCTCATCGACCACATTCTGCACTTCCAACAATTGATTTTCTCAACTATTAACATTTGCTTTAATGATTTAATCAGCAACAATTTCATCAAAAATTACATACTGAGTGGGGATCACATATGCATGCGGATTCAATATATATATAACTTAAGACTATTAGCAAGACACTAGAAATAAAACAAAGTACAAAGAATCAATACAGAAGGAAATTCTCAAAATTCAAAGAATAAGGCTAGTTTTCTTACTCTATTGAAATGATTCCAAATGATGATTTATATTACCCAGGCACACAACAATGACCACAATGCTCCAATCTCCAAGCTGCAGTTTCGTTCAATGAGCAGTGGGGAAAACTAGGGGTGAGATCAGAACGGGTTAAGTCAAAAAATAATATATTACATTAGTTAAAAAGGAAATATCCATTCGTCCAAGAATTAAAAGATGTGAATTTATTCCAAAAAAAATGCCAAAGAAGAGCATAAAAAGAAAAAAAAAACTTACCTTTCCATTTTATTACAGACGAAGACGCAAATCTTATTTTTTTGCTAGAGCGAGTTCAAATCAATTCATCCGATTCATCTGCGTATGTACCACAAAAAAGATAAAACTAATATAAACATCGAACTAAATATCGTTCATTAATTTGAAAAGGATTTACAAAAAAGAAGTCCTTGAATTGGAAAAACTCACTGTTGGTTTTTACCTCAATACTAGTGGCACACCTTCTTATGCACTTGCATCACTATACTCATTCTCAGGTTCATTCTCATTCACAAGTTCTTTGGCATCAACAAACTTAAACATTCGTTTTCATTTACTTTTTGCTATTTGTTTGGTACATGGTTGTATCATTGTCAGGTTTGGTTGTTAGACCATGTGTAGTGGAGGGGGGAAAGCTTAAAGCCCCCCTATGTGATTGGTCTATGTTGCAGCTGAGTCAGCATGGAGTGTTAATTCAAAATGGGGTGTAGTGGGAGGGGAAAAAGGGGGCGCTATTATAAAAAAAAAAAAAAAAAAAAACCAGTTGAGAGAGAGAGATCAAACCAAGGGGTGAGGTGTCAAGATGTTATTGGGTTTTGATTTTCTTGCACAGTGCTATAAACATAACGCTTGCCGCTTGGGTTGGTTTTGAAAAGATGGCGCCCCCTGTAACGGTGTGGGGGGCGCTATGTTAACAAATCACGCCCACATCACGCTTCACTACACCCGGTCTTAGTGTTTTGGTTAACATAGGAAAACTCAATTCTTATTTCTTGCTTCAACAAGTTTGTCAACGCATTTGGATACATTATAACAGATAATAAAAATATTAATAAAATTAATAATTGAAACACCATTTTCACTGTTGTTTAATAATGGTAGTGGCACAAGAAGTGTCAAATATTGTCTAATAATCGACTCGCAACTAGAGACAAAGTTGTATTCATTGTGATTATGGTTATATAACTATCTTTTACAACAAATCTATTATCAAGTTTAAACTAGGTTTCATTAGTCGACTTGCAGGCCAATATCATCAAGCATAACTTTCATTTATCTAAACAACCAACTCTTAGCTAGATGAAATTTCAGAAGATAAAACATATAATCAAATTAAACAAGTTTTAGAATTCATTAAACCAGACAACAAATTCAACTTTTGGAGCCAAAGAATTATGAATCTAATTCCCCATTTCTTCTTGGGGTCATTGCAAAAATCCAACTTGATTAGTACAATAATGAATTTTAAACAACTTACATGCCCATGAGATGACCCACAATTTCAATTTTGAGGCCTGCAAGTTTTTAACAATCATCGTCATAGTAATTGCTCTGCTTTTGATAATAACCATTAAAAAGCTACTAAATTCTAGTCTAAACAATTCAAATCCCAAGTTTTTAATAAAAAGGTAAGATGTTTAGAATATGATACAATTACCTTAGCTTTAGCAGAGGAAGCACCACCAAGATCCCCCATATGAATCTCACTACCTTCAGTATCCATCATAATAGCAACAACATACCCTTTCTCCTCATTCAGCCTCCTCACCTTGTTAATCACAGCCTTATGCCACTCACGTGTCCCATGTCACATATTAATCCAGGCCACGTTCATCCCCCCAACGGCCAGCGCCTCCAGCTGCTCGAACCCATATGTCGCCGGTCCGATCGTGCACACCAGCTTCGTCCTCCTTGTGCTCCTGAAGCCGTTCTCCTTGAGATCCGCCTCCGTCACCGAATCCACGTCTATGGATGATAATATCGGAGCGGGGTTAGTTGTTGTTGTTCCGTAATCAGGTGTGAGGGCGGATAAAGCTCGACCGTTGTCGGCGGAAGCGATGAGGAGAGATTTTTTAAGAAGGGGTTTGATGAGTAAGAGTGTGTGTAGTGGTGGGGGGTTATATGAGGTTATGGAAAAAGATGGTGTAGTGGGAAGGGAGGTTATGTGGGGGTTATAAATGATTGGTAATGATTGGTTAATTATTGTTTTTTATTTAAATAAGAATATTAAATAGTTAATAATATTTCATTAAATATAAAAATAATAATAAAAATAAAAATTTAAACTTAAAGTTTATTAAATTAATAAAATAATAAAAACATATTTAATATTAAAAAATAATATTTAATAAACAAAAAATTTGAATTTCAAACGGTTACTGTTCCAAACCGTTTGAATTTCAAACTTTCCCCTCCAAACGTTTAAATTTCAAAGTTTGAATTTCAAACTCCCCCCCCCCCCACCACCAAATCTCAGTCACACCTATAAATACCCCCTCCTCCCAAATCTCAGTCACACCTCTTCCCTCTTCCTCATCCTTTCCTCACCCACCACCACAATGAATAATATGGGCGGTTTTCAACCAGGAGCTGCCGGACCTTCTAATGTCCGGCCCCTTTTTTCCTCCAACCCAAAACCAAATTAGGTGATAATACCGACTCTTAAAAGGTTATATCAAGTTGTAGTGAGTCATAGTAAATCATTTTAGGTGATAAATAGATCATGTATATCTTATGGGCCAGATCGGGCCAGTAGGTCTTGCCGGTCAAAATAACTCTAAGTGGACCATGGTTATCTTTATAATATCATACTGTGTTTTATCAAATCGTAGTAGTCATAACGGGTGATAATATATCATACAAATTTTGATGAACCATATTGGACCTTAGTCGTCATTATAGCTCTTAGTGGACCATTGTGGGCTTTTACTAGATCATATTAGGTCCCGAAAGGCCATATTGTGTTACAGCCAGTTGTTGCAGTCACAATGGGTGATAATATATCATTTTAATGGATCATAATGAGACTTAATAGTCCATTATAACTCGTAATAGACAATTGTGGGCTTACTAGGTTCCGGCTGGAAACTGGATTCGCCGGCCAGATTTTAATTCCGGCTGCCGGAATTACGTGAGGTAGAGGGAAACAGATTTTGATTTTTTTAAAGTTTCATAGTATGACAGAAATGGTCCCTCAACTTAAACTTAGTTAGTTTTATTCTAGTTTGGTTAGTTTTCCCTTATAAAAAGTTAACCAAGTTAACAAACTTAACTTAAAAACTTTTTAAACTTTTTAAACTTGAAGAAATTTTTATAAAAGCTTTTACGAATACGTTTCAACATACGCATTTGATTAAAACTCATACCCGATCCATAAATATAAATGATAAAATTTTGGTTCACTCAAAAATTAAATTTGAAAACGACGAAACTTACAGGGACTATAATGGAAAATTTTGAAGGACTATTATTGTCAATTAGATGAAAGATGAGGGTGACGGTTGTCACAATTATTAACACTAAAATGTTAATAACTTTCCCTAAAAATAGACCCCTTCATTTGATGAAGCGGAATAGGAAAACAAAGATAAGAGCTTTAGTCAATCTGGTCTCAAGTTCGAGTTTGATCAAAGGGCTTTTACTGCAGTGGGTCTTCGAGCGACGAGTTGAATTTTTTAAATTGGCGACTTAGTGGACTTGGGTTGCCCAGTGAACAATCATTTATCTAATACTAACCCACTAATACTTAAGGTGATATTTAATTGACAAAAAAGCATCAACCGTCCAATTTCCCTCTAAAATTATTAGTTCCCTCCCAAAAACCCATTTTTTTTTCATTTGCCCGCCAAAAATAATAAGTCACTACACATTTAATTTATAAAATAAAAGGAAATATTCGGAAAAGTAATTAGGTAAAAGCGTGTGACTAAAATTGAAAAAAGAAAAGATTATTTTGAAGAAATTTAAGAAACCACCAAAAAGATTTATACATTGTTTACAAAATAAGTTTATATAATGTGAGTAAAAAACTATATATGATGACGCAATTTGGATTGTGGGATTCTTTGGTAATTTTCCAACAAAAAACTAAAATTATAATTTGCGGGTTTTGTGTAATCCATAAGTAATAGTTGAGAAAATATTAAAATTTATGATTATTTTTTTGCATTCTACAGTTACATTTCTAGAAAAAAAATAAATATTACTTTTTTTATTTCGTGTGATTCAATCAATGTTTTAAAAACCGGTTTTTTAAATATACCGGATTTGGCTAAAAAAATGGCTCAACCGGTTGAACCGCGTTGTACCGGGCGATTCAACTGAGTTGATTAGTTAGCTATATAACTTCATAAATTACAACATTACCACAAAAAATAATCTAAAATAACATAATTACCTTCTAAAATACTATCAAAAAGTTAATCAATAATTATAAAATAATCCAAAAGATAATCTAAAGTTTTTAATTTTTTAAAAGTTATTCTTAATAAAAAAAATAATCTAAAAATAACCCAAAAGCTAATCTATGCCGGTACCGGTATAGAGGTTCAAACCGGTATACCGGATTTTACCGGCGGTACAAAATCGATACCGTTTCTCATATTTACCGGAGTGTTTCGTATCGGATTTCTATCCGAAAACAGTAATACCGGTATAACCGTCCGGTATTTACCGGTTTTTTAAAACACTGGATTCAATGATTCATTGGCAATTACCTAATTGTGATAGATTTTTTCATCAGTAATGTTTTTTTCCCTACTTGTGTTAGAAACGTTTTATCTAAAATAAAGTATGTATTTTTAAAGTTACGCAACCTTTAAACAAGGGTTGTGCTTAAGTTTTTAAAAATGTATACTTCGTAAAGAAATATTTGCTATTTTAATGAAATTTGCAACCTTTTAAGAAAATTGTTGCAATTTTTAGTAAAGTTTGCAACTTTGAAATAAAAGGTTGCAAATTTAATATAGTTTTGCAGCTTTTTACGAAAAAAGTTACGATAGATTATCTATCGCAACCTTTATGTTTAATGAAGTAGTATTTGAGTCAAATGCAACTCATTTGAAAAAGTTGCTTATTAAAAGTTGCATTAGGCTTAATTTTTAGTAGTGAGAAAGTAGTGTAATGATAAAAAGGGATGATAATGTTCAAAATAGGGAGGTTATTGATGTAGTATTTGGAGATTTATTTGCTGCTATTATGAATCCTCAAAATAGGGAGGAAATATTAGAGAGTTAGGTCATTGATCAATGTAACAGTGACAATGGGGATTCAGAACATGAGAATGGGGATTCAGAACAAGACAATGGGGATGCATAACAGGACAATGGGGATTCAGAACATGAGAATGGGGATTCAGAACAAGACAATGGGGATAATGGGGATGCAGAACATGATAATCATGATGAAAAACAAGAGGGGTCTGATGATGAAATTGTTGATAAAGACAATGTAATAGATGAAGAGGAAATAGACGTTAGAGATTTCAAGGTCAATTTACATGAATCCAATGAAAAAATGAAGGCAAGGAACTAATTGAAGTAGAGAATGTGAAATTTAAGGCCAATTCATTTAAAGGGAAGGAAGTAGATATAGAAGATGAATACACAACGTTAGATGATGACTCATTTGATAGCTCATCATCAGGTTATGACATTGTCAAAACAAGAAAAAGAAAGTTAAGGAAACTTAGGCAGAAACATAGTGCTGAGAACTTGTTGTTTTATGTGGGTCAAAGATTTTCTAGTAACAAAGTAGTGAATGGTTTAGTGAAAAGGCATGCAGTTGTAACAAGGAGAGAGCTTCGGTTTTCTAGAAATGATAAAGTAAGGGTCAGGGTTAATTGTAATGGTTTTGTTCCAAGGTTTAAAAAATTAAATGATGTTGATCAAGGTCCAAGTAAAGGCCCAATGAAAGTTCCAAGCAAAGGTCCATTTGCAGCAGATTAATGTGAAGGTCCAAGTAAAGGCCCAATGAAAGGCCCAACTAAGGAACCAATTCTGGGCCTAAGTCAAAAGGATGGAGGTAGAAAAACCATTGAAAAAGCAGACAAGTGTCCTTGGGTTTTATATGTTGCCAAGTTAGAAAAGGAGCCTACATGGGAAGTACAAGCCTATAACCATGAACACAGATGTCTTCAAAGTAGATATATTAAGGCATTCACTTCTGAGTGGCTTTCAAAAGAGATCTTGCACCAGATAGAGACAAACCCAACTATTCTTATTAAGTCAATTCAAGAACAAACGCAAAGAAAGTATGAAATGGGAGTCTAAAAAATGAAGGCATACAGGGCAAAGGCTTATGCCACACAACAGGTAATGGGTGATTTTAGTGATCAATATGGTATGTTGATCGAGAGACTATGGATTGGAGTTGCTTAGAACTAACCCTGGGTCAACTGTCAAACTTGATGTGGAAGTTGATAACAATCATACTTCTGATTCCAGAGTGTTTAAAAATTTTTTGTTTGTCTTAGTCCACTTAAAGAGGGGTTTAAAGCTTGTAGAAGGGACTTTATCGGGTTGGTGGGGCTTTTATGAAGGGACCATTCCCTAGTCAACTGCTCACAACTGTAGGTGTGGATCCAAACAATGACATCTATCCAGTTGCTTATGCCATAGTAGAGTTTAAGTGTGGGGATGGGAAACTGTTGTTTAGTCTATATATAGAGTCGTTTTGAGTGAAAAAATTTAAAAAAAAACGAAGAAAATGAAAAAATGAGAAAAAAATGTCCCTGATTTTGAAGTTTGCATTATAAAATATGGGAAATGATAGATAAAATCAAATGTCTGGTTTTCAAATATTATATGTATTAGAAGAATAAATAATCGAAAGCGTGTTGACTTGGGATGTGTGGTAGGCCCAGCCGGTAGAAAAGTTTCCTCTGAGCGAATACACCTAAATATATTAGGATACCTTGTGAGTTCTCATTTAGGAAAAAATGGGGAAGCTGAAACCGCCAATAATAGTATAAGGAATACCGTTATAAGTTTAAAACCGTTAGAATTTCTAATCAAAAGTTGAAGAAAAAAAGAGCTGGATATAAAATAAGGGCAAGGCCAATGGTGTCGTTTCTAGGGATAGTGACTCCGGACTCGACTCCCTCTAGGATTGTCTGAAAATAAATATCTAAAAAAAAAGCTCATGAATTAATCAGAAATCAAAGCGAAAATGCTGAAACTTAAGGTGCCTGGCCACTGGGATAGCAACTTGGATTGGTCACACCCTCTAAGTTAAGTATGCTGAGATGAAAATGAAAAAAAAAACGAATGATTTTAAATTCTCTCGGTTTTCTACATAAAACGGTTAGGAACAGTCAATTGGTTGTTCCTTTGTCTCATAAGCTTGAGGCGGGATTAGGTGAAACTATGGCTTCTTTAGTGTGAGACCCTAGGTAGACTAAATGAACCTAAAATTAAACTAACATGATAAGGGGCTTAGAAACCAGCAGTTGGGTTGAAGAGGAAAAGTAGACCTGCAATCGCAGTTGGCACGTAATTAGATTTTTAAAATTAAAGTAACCTATGTTTTGAGGCCAGATTATTTGATTGTGATTCCATAGCATAATTCTTTTTCAGGGACGAAAAAGGTTTAAGTGTGGGGATATTTGATGTGTCGTAAAACACATCTATTCTCCTATGTATTTTGAGTCATAATTTAGTCTTTTGTATATAGTTTTTAGTAGTTTTAGGCATGTATTCGTTTGTTTGTCTATTTTTATCATTGTATAGTTTTTATTAGTTTTTGGTACTCTTAGTACTCGTTTTTATATTTGTAGGTGTTCGTGGACGTTGGAGCGTAAACGAGAAACTTTGGTCAAGTCGCGAACACCTGATACGAGAGCATGGAATAACAATAATAATAATAATAATTAATAATAATATAATAAAAAAATACTAGAAACGTGACTTTATTGGGCCCATTTGAGTTGTGGTTGACACAAAGTGGCCACAATATTAATTGGGAGGATATATATTATCTTCGTAAAGCGGCGCACGATTCTGGAGGGGACATTTATTTTTCGAGAGCAACACAAAGTAATTCGACAGCCCCCATTCAAACGACCAAGAAGCTGCCAACGTGAACGAACAATAATCGAAGGAGGGCAGAATCACAGCAGCCTAGGGAGGAGAATTGGAAGGAAATAAGGTCTCGGTTGCACTAAAGATTAATTATTTGAAGACCCGGGCGTTTGGTTTAAGTTTTATTTATCGTTTTTAGTTATTTAGAGACATGATGAAATTGTTTGTTATAGACTTTGAATTTATGTTTCTGATTATAACTATGAACTAAATACTTTTATGGTTACTTAGGTTTATGAACTAGACACGTCTTATGCAGTATTTAATGATTTTTGGTTTTTAATTTGATGTGTAGAATTACATGATTTTAAGTTTATTGTTGGATTTGATAAATGTGTGTTGGTGTTAATTTTATTTGAAGTTTGTTTATTGGTTTTGTGGAGCTAGGCATGTAGAGATACCCCCTAGGTCTTGAAATCAATCTAGTTCGTTAACTTAGGTTAGCGTGCTAGTATTTGGAGTTGGAGTACGACACAAGTATAACAAACTAATATAATAAATTAACTAAGACGTGCAATCCATTCTTGAGGGTGAGAAATCTAACTCGAGTTTGCTAGGTAACTAACTAGGCATTGTTCGGTAGTTGACAAGCGCTAGGGCGGGAGTTGCTACTTGTCCGTGTTTAGAGTTTTCCTAGGTTTACTTCAGTAGAGTTTAAGTCTGCTTCATAGTTTAAGGGTTTTAATCTAGTAGAGGTTTTAATCTGATTTCTGTGGGATTTTGGTACGCTAGGGCGATTCGGATCCATCTTAGCATTTCTACACTTGTCCCGCCTTAAGTCTAGTGAGCTATCTTTGATAGGAGGCTTATTAGGTAAGAATAGGGTCTCAAGTTAATTACCAGATTCAGGATTTATTGCTAATGTCTAGGGATTTTACCTAAGTAACCAGCCTTCTTCCTATCTGATTTCTCCAAGTTCCTAGTTCCGTATAAGCAGTTGAGGTTATCGTATTTATATTTCGTTTCTTCTAAGTTTATAATTATTAGTTTAACCCCCAATTTAAGTATATATTTATTTAGGCTAGTATTCGGTATAGGTCGTGATCTAGAGTTGCATTCGCGTCTTTGGGTTCGATACTCGGTCTTATCTGTTTACTGCTTTGCGACCGGTACACTTGCTGTGCGTGTGTAGTTTTTAGGTGAGTCGTTTTAATTAAAGCTTGTGTTATTTTTATATATACATTTACACACATCAAGTTTTTGGCGCCGTTGCCGGGGACGCAATTGGCATTCTTAATTACTTCCCAAACCATTTGTTTGGTCTTTTACTTTGTAAATAGTTTTTGCTTTTACCTGTTATTATTATTTTTTATTTGTTTTTATTCGTAATATATATATATATACATATATATATATATATATATTCCTTTTAACATGTGCGAGATCTGTGGAGGACCTCATTTTACTATAAATTGCCCAAATTCATCGGGGTATTCCGCAGCTTACTATGCTAACATGTATTTGCAGCCGCAGCCATATCAGTCATACCAGCCTTCACACCCACAGGCTAACCGGTGGTTTAACCCTGCCACATCTGAGTCACTAGATAGAATAAAAAGTCGGCCTGATCGTCTACAAGCTGAGATGTATAAGGAAAGGCATGGTGGTAGCTCGTCAGAGTATCCACCTAGCCAACATTTGTATCCACGTCCCGATTATCGAGATGTCTCGTCTCACACTAGGCCCGACTTTGCCGCCCTTGTTGCTAAGCAAGACGCCTTCCTTGCTAATCAACAGCTCATGCTCGAGGATATGCGTTCTTTGCTATCCATGCGCACCGACTATTTGAGGGAACAAGATGCGGCACTTGAGAGGCTACAGGCTCAGGTGGATGAACTGAAGACCATAATGGACGTTGAAGTCCCACTTCCAGTTCAGCAGGTTTATCTCACATATGATGATCCAGACGAGATGGTAACACTTACATTACCTGATTATATTAGTCTCATTGCTGAAACTGTTTGTCCTTACTCATCTGATTCTGTGCATGATTTAACTGACCCATATGATTCTTTACACTTGTCTTGTGAGGATGATATTTTGCAGGATTCAGCGTTAGAGCCAGAGACCATAATGGACGCCTTAGTCCCACCTTTGGTTCAGCAGGATGAGCAGCCTTGCCAGATCTCTAGTTCAGCAGCATATCTTTGGGGGGCAGATGTTTGGAGGGAGGCTGAGGAAGATATGGATTTTTCAGAATCCACAGGCTGCCTGTTTGAGGAAGAAGTGGTGGAAGAGGAAGACACCACTGACCTGCTTGAATAAGCAGCTGATGGGGAAGCAGAGTTTGGTGACGAGTTGGTTGATTTGACAGCTCCAGAAGTGGACAAAGATTTTGAACAAGTGTCACCAAACAAGGAAGATGAGAAAGAAGCAATGGTGGAAGAAGAAGAACACCACAGCCGGCCCGTGCAGGCATTGGATATTACACTACTACTACTGGTGCCACCACCACGGGAGAAGGCGAAGAGGCACCTGGACTGACACAGGGTGAGGGTCAGGAGTTGCAGAGACAACAAGTCCCCTCATTACATGCCAAGAATTAGGTGTGGTCCAGGTAAATTTAAATATTGGTGGCCCGACCCATTTAAATTCAATAAAATATTTTTCAATTCCACTAATGTAATTTTGCTAAATAATATGGTGGGGCAAACCTCATCGAGAACGATGAGTCCCTAAGGGGGGGTGATTGTAACAGTACTGATTTCTGGGAGATTAACATGGACCTTTGTATGACACCCTAGGCAAATCTCACATCGGTCGTGGCCAGGAGAGATCCTTGGTTTATAAGTAATCCAAAAGCCTCTTAAATCATCAACGCGTTTTGGGCTTAATGCTAGTGGATGAGAGGAGAACTCCACAGTTAAGCGTGCTCAGTTGGGAGTAGTATCAGGATGGGTGACCTCCTGGGAAGTCTCCACCGAGGCGACCAAAAACAAATCCGTGAGCTCTGGATGGACAACCAATCGGGGCAAAGCGGACAATATTGGTGGTGAGAGGGGCCGGATGTTACAAAAATAATCAAAAATTTGAAAAGGCAATATTGCCCTCACGTGTTTGTCACGTGGTTTTAAATCCAGTTAACTTTAAACGTTCGTTAGTGCTAAATCCCAACACTATTACAAAAAGCAAAGTTAAACTCTAAACCTGAAACTTTAAAACCTTAATACTTGAAGGTGAAACTAAAGGGAAACCACAAGGACTAATTGCGTAATTTTCTCAATTTTTATTATGGTTAAATAAAAATAGATGTCTTGCAATTGATCCATTCAAAAAAAAAAAAAAAAAAAAAAAAAAAAAAAAAAAAAAAAAAAAAAAAAAACCCAAAGTTTATTGACCCGTATGAAATAAAGCACAACCAAAAGGTTGTTTGACCCATCTCGGATAAATCAAATCCCAAAATTTATGTGTCCCACTGATGAATTTACGGAGCATGAAACATAATACACAGTATTCCGATATTTATCTTGTTTGAGAGCTATATAAAGTAAAATAGTGCAATAGTGATTCAGGCTTTGACCACATAAATAGCAGCCAAAAAAGCAAGATTAATTTTGATTGAAAAACTTAGTAAACTTGTGAGTTAGAGTTGCTTTCACGCGTATTACGTGATGGTTGATGCTTTAAGCGGCGATGATGGTTGTGACGGTATGAGTTTAAACTATCAAGTTATTTTGGCCTTATTAGATAGGTTAGTAGTTAGAAAAAACCTGTTTGGTAGCCTCTGAATGGCTATTAAGAGACTACATCTGAATGATTCATAGTCTCTTAATGGTTAAGATGTAATCTTAAGTGTGAACAGTTATGAGGTAACATCTTAACAGTTGCCTCTTAACCATTCAGACTTCAAGTTACCTCTTAGCCATTCAGAGGCTACGGACCATTAAGAGGTAGCCTCTGAATGGTCATTAAGAAGCTACCAAACAGCCCCTTCATGGCAATAGCACACAAATGGTTAACTTTAATGGCACTTGATTAGTTTATGCATACGTTAATTGAATTCGGATTGGAGCATCCAGCGTATTAAGAATATATGATTTCATCCCCGCTGCATAGCGCAGGTGGTAATAGTAGTAGTGGTGGTGGTAGTCGTCGTAGTAGTGGTGGTGGTGTAAGTAGCAGTGGTAGTACCCGCTGCATTGTGTGGGTCAATCTACTAGCATTGTTTATAAAGTATATCGTTGATGATGTATGCTAAGACCAAGTACGCAAGTATCTATTTACAGTAAGATCAACCAGCCCAAGTATTATTTTGGTTTTGTTTATGCTAATTCCGGTAAAGAAAAGGTTATATGACAAAATACACTAAGGTAACGTTCGTTTTACAGGAATGGAATGGAATTCGGATGGAATTGGAATGTGTATTGGACTCCTTATGTTGTTCGTTACAAAAAAAAGAAGAAGAATTGTAATTGAACAACATACGGAAGGGAATCCACATTTCAGTTCCATCGAGAATTAATTCTATTTTATGAAACGAACACATCAAAATTCCAAATCAAATTGTGGTTCTCGCGCCAATTCCAGCTCCATTTCCTTTGCAATCCATGAAACGATACGTGTCAAAACGGTACGGGTTGAAACTGTATGGGTCGAAACAGTACGGGTCGAAACAGTATGGGTAGAAACGGTTCAGGGTCGAAACGGTGCGGGTTAAAACAGTAAGAGTCGACATGGTTGGCGTTGAAAAGGTACGGTTCGGAAGGGTGCGGGTCCAAACGGTACTGGTGGAAACTGCTACATAGAAATCGGTATGGTCCAAAACAGTTTGGGTCGAAACGGTACCGGTCAAAATTGGTACGGGTCAAAACGAAACGGGCCGAAACAGTACGAGTTGAAAGCGGTACGGATCTAAACGATTCGCGTCGAAACGGTACGGTCCAAATCAGTTCATGTCGAAACGCCGTCGATCGATTGAAGATTCCAATAAATTGATTTGAATTGCTTTTAATGTTGGAAGGATTTTGAATTCTCTTAGTTAAAAAGGAATTTGAAGGAATTTATCCCAAATTTCGCTTCTAATTCCTTTGTCAACCCAACACATCAAGATTGGAATTAATAATTCAATTCCAACAAATTCAATGAACCAAACACCTCAAGAGTTAGAATTCAAACTCAAATTGCTTTGAATTCCATTCCAGTGAACCAAACGCATACTCAAAGTTTAAATCTTTTGTTATATATAACTTAAGAGTTGAATTTTTTTAGTAGATTCACGATTTTGTATCATTTTACAACTCTAAATGTGACAAAACTTGTAAAATCATTATTTGTTAATTTAGGAATTTTTGCAAGTTTTACTTCTGAGAATTAACAAAATGTTTCAAATAGAGGGGGTGATATATGGATACATTATGCAATTCGAAATGTTTGAATAAACCAGTGGAGATTTAGTTGATATACTTTGGACGAATTTCAACCTTTTTACGCCTCTTGCTTGGCCTATTTCATCATTTACATAATATATGTTTGAGTTGCCAAGCATAACGTTTATCGATGTAAATAAGTCCAAATCTTCAGTTCTAAATTGTTATTAGTTTAATTCAGAGCCAACAATCATATAACTTCTAGGCATATCCTACAAGTGCATGTATGAGCTTTGGTGTTTTAGCATGGTCAGATAGTTGTGAGAGAAGGATTTTGTTTATGTAGTTTTTCCATGGATGAACAGAAATAGCTGATTGGTTCATGGTTGTCTTTTTGGGCCGTACAGGACTACAGATTGTTACACAACAGTTAACAATACACTTTATGCCCTGATTTATAACCAACATCACCATCTTTCTTTAACTACAATTGTTTTAAGTTGAGCTATTATTAAATAAAAAAAAACTGTTTAATGTGTTTATTGTTCACTATTGACTATACTTTATCAAAATGTAATGCTAGTTGGGCATAAAATGGATACATGATTATGCTGTTGCATTACTTCTAGCTATAGGTGTAAATAATCTCAGAGATTGCTATAAGAGATTTGCAATACAAAAACTCGAAAAGATAACATATCCAACAGCTATAGCCTATAAGAGATTTGTAACATGATCATTATTTTCACGTTCATGATGACTTCATGCTAGTTTATCAAAAGCTTTGTGCAATAATCTTCATTTCTGTTGTACGAAAGCGTGTAAGGTCAAGACTACCGACATAAGATAAGGTATTCATTATGCACGCATAAACTCCTTTCGACATTTTCAATGTTCTACAATGGCACTGACGTCGCTAAACAATAACATGTGACAAACAACATGATCAGAAGATTGACAACAAAATTATATGTTTTTTGTCAACAGGGTGGTGTCTTAATAGAGCAACAGGTAGAAAAACTCGAGACATGAGTCATGTGGTACAAGATTGAAACACTAGTAGCTGGGGGTGCAAAACAGAAGGCTCAGGACACAGGTAAGAGCCAACATTTATCAATACTTATTTTTAACATATCAAACAAGAAACTTACAAGATAACATAAATAGCTAGGGGCGCAAAACAGATGGCTCGGGTTACAGGTAAGACTAAACATTTATCAATACTTATTCTTAACATATCAAACAAAAAACTTACAAGATAATATTATGAGTCTATGTATAAATACAGAGTCATGTCAATGAATCCAACATTATTCCAATTTATAGCTTACCCCTTTCTCCATGCTCAAGTCCCTTGCAGCAGCACCAATACAAAAATCCCGGAATCCATCAATGCCGGGCATAACTGATTTCAGGCGCAATTTCACACAATTTTCCACTGCGGTATGCTCCAAAGAATCAACTCACAACACAACAGTTGGCATACAGACAACAGTAACCTTCAGAATGTTATCACTGAACTCGTCGGTCGTATTAACCATTGTTGGAACCAAGTAACCAACCATATCCACTAGTTCACATAATGCAACCCGTTAAGCAAAACCTTATACGTCTTCTCATTCATAAAACTATCCTTCTTCCTAAACTCTTCAAGCAAATCAAACGCCTCGTCAACCCTCCCATCCCTACACAGCCCTTCAACAACCGTCTTATACGTCAACAAATCAGGCGACATCGATTCCCCCAACATCTCAAACACCACCCCAACCGCCTCCTCAAACCTCCCCTCCATCCCCAACCCACATATCAAAACCATAAAACTACTCCCTTTCGGCACCAACCCTTTCGCCCTCATCTCCTTATAAAACCCGAACCCCTCCCCCACCCTCCCTTTCTCACACAACCCATGTATCAAATAACAATAACTATACAAATTCGCCTCGTTCCCATACAACCCCAATTCGTTAAAAACCCGAACCGCCTGATCAATTTCCCCACATTTCGCGTGCGCTTTAATAACCATATTCATCGCGAAAGTATCCGGCACCACACCCGCAGACTTCATCTGTTTCCATAACGATTTAACACCGCGTAAATAAACAAAACTAACATTAACATTATTAAACCTCCTAAGCAGACAAACAAGCAACAGTTTATAAGTTTCTAAATTAGGTTTATTATTATTATCTTCAGAGCGTAACATTTTTTTATAAACATCAAAGGCGCGGTTGAATAATAATTTACGGGTGGAGCAGAATTTAATAAGGGTGTTGTAAAGGGGGAGGGAAGGGGGGCAGGCGCCGGAGATGATTTGTTCGACTAGGGTTTGGGCGTGGTGGTAGCGTTTATTGGATATTATTATTTGGAGGATGGTTAAGTAGGTGGTGGGGGTGTGTTTAAAGTGGCGTTGTTGGCCGGTCCAACGGAAGATGTCGTAGGCTAGGTCTGGGTCGGGTTGGGAGTGGAGGGCTTGGACGACGTCGTGTTGGGTGAACCCGGGTTGGAGGGTTTGGACCCATGTTTCGAATTGTTTTGTTAGTGGGGTTTTGGTGATGGGGTTGGGGTTAGGTGGTGGTATGGGGGTGGTGGTGGTGGCGGTGGTGGTGGTGGTGGTGGCGGTGGAGAGTGGACGGCGGTGAAGAAGGGTTGAGAAAAAGCGGTTAGGTAAGATTTGTCTGGCCATGATATTGTATTCTTTGGGTTTTTCTTTTTCAAGTACAACTGAGTTTAGGTTTATGTTATGGCCCGTATCTTCACATGTTCACGAGCCGAATCGATCCGAGCAGATCGGAGCTTTGCTCATGCTTGGCTCGTTTATAAAACCGAACCGAGCGGAGCGGCTCGTTTACACTCGAGTCAAAAATAGAATGAGCATTCTTCGAGCGCAAATTTTTCCGAGCGATAATCAAGCGGAGAGTAATTTGGACAATCATAAATTTGGGATGTTTCCTTCGATGTTTTCATTGTTGAAAGACAACTATCGTCGAGTTGTCCGATGATAACACTCATATTGAGATCCAAGTGTCCGGGGATGGGGCTTAGAGTGAGGATGGTGAGACGACGAACGTATGGCAGAAAACAGTTGTTGCATTCTGACTTAGGGTGATATCAAGCAACAATTAGCGATGGACGACAAGACTGTCACTTCATGACTTATAGTTTTACTATTAAATACAGTGTTAAATTTTTAGTGAGTTAAGTGGGTTAGTTTTATTTTGTTTGGATATATTGAGTCAAACCCAATATAATGTAATATATAAAGCCATAAATTTGTCTGTAAATTGTCTGTATATTTATAATTAAATATATATATATATATATAATAAATAAAAATATATCCGAGCCGAGCATACCTTTGCTCGTGCTTGGCTCATTTACAAATCGAACCGAGCCGATCGGCTCACTTACAACCGAGCGGAAGATCGAGCGGGCATTTTCCGAGCAAGTGACGAGCGATCCACAAGCGGCGAGCGATTTGAACAGCCCTACCCGAATCTTCACATATTGGACTGGGTAACTGCAAAAAAAAAAAAAAAAAAAAAAAAAAACTAGTAAGTATAATACGATATTTTTTGGAAATCAAATTATTATGGTTTTTATTAAATTAAAATCAACACATTACCAGTGAATAGGGATGTTCAAATCGCTCGCCGCTCGTGGATCGCTCGTCGCTCGTTCAGAAAATGCTCGAAAAATGCTCGCTCGATCTTCCGCTCGGTTGTATATGAGCAGATCGGCTCGGTTCGGTTTGTAAATGAGCCAAGCATGAGCAAAGGTACGTTCGGCTCGGTTCGGCTCGAATAAAAATTTTATTTATTTAATAATAAATATACACAATTTACAGATAAATTTATGGCTTTAATAATAAATAGGGTTCATAATTTTATTAAATAATAATAAAATAATCATAATAACGAGACCCTCGTTATTCATAGGAAATATAAAAGTATACTACCGATTACAAAACTAAAATAAAAAAATAAGATACAAAATACATGTACCTAATTGAGATTCAAGCATAAGTTTTTGATGAACTTCAACCAAATCATCTAATATAATGCTCCGCTGCAAAAATAAACAAACATGTTGTAGACGGTTTTTGGTTGAGGATCGTGTTTGACACGGGGCCCTTAAAATAGATTCCGTGCCTCCTCTCAGACGGTCTGTTTCCCAGGGTACAACAACCGGAACAGTAGTCGTACTGTCGGAGATGGTCTTGAGCCCGAGATTACACCATGTTATTTGTGTTTGTAAAATAGGAAAATGAAAGTTATGGAACACTTAGTACTCCTCTCAATGTTTCTAGAGTTATTTTGTCATGAGATTGTTATTCTTCCACACTTGAAAATAGAGCTCATAACACCTCTTTATATATTGACAAAACAAATATGAAACATTTTTTATATTTAATATTGTAATTAACAAGATCATAAATCTTGTAATTAACATTAACAATAATAAATACTAATAAAATGGATTTTAGTGGTGAACTTGAAACGGTCAAGTTGCTTAATGGCATGACTTGAAACAGTCGGTTTGACCAAGTTAACTGA
The DNA here is from genome assembly GCA_030844895.1 of Ambrosia x helenae. Classification (NCBI taxonomy): domain Eukaryota; kingdom Viridiplantae; phylum Streptophyta; class Magnoliopsida; order Asterales; family Asteraceae; genus Ambrosia; species Ambrosia x helenae. The sequence goes on along the minus strand of CM061230.1, from coordinate 99,939,453 downwards.
GTGGTTTGACCAAGTCAACTGACTCGTAACAAACTCCTGCTCCAATGCTGTGTGAGCCACGTGCTGACCAAGATGACACGCACTAACCAAGGTGCTACCCGGTCATGCGCCACTATAGTCCTGCACAGCTACGTCATCTGCGGATGACCACCAGTGTCATATGGAACTCGTCACGCGCACGCCACGTCATCCGCGGACCGCCATGTCACCCGTGCGCGGACGCCAAGCGGCTCAGTGCCCATGCGCCACTTGTTATGGTTTACGTCAACGCGGAGACCAGGACGCCACCTGGTCTTTCGCCATGTACTAGACCACGCGCACGAGGTCAAAAATACAATGCGAGTTAAGGGTGCTTCGCATCCTTTAGGGTCCCACTAGTGTTTGGCTCATGCTATACAATATACAAGAAGTGCTCCTCCTTATAAACCACTTCATGTTTTGTCATCCCACCAATGTGGGACAAAACTTAATCCATTTTCTCATCTTTGGTTGTTCCAACCTACAACTTTCAAGCTTCGATATCTCATTCATCTTAGCTCTATTTTGGACGTGGTTTGATTCGTTGTCCCTGTTCGCCAGGCATCCCTAATCTATTGTGACAACATCTCGGCTGTCTATCTCACGGAAAATCTGGTCAATCATCAACGTACAAAGCACATCGAGCTGGATATCCATTTCGTCCGGGAAAAAGTTCGCCCCTAATCTGCTCTTGAGTTACTTGTCCCTGTTCGCCAGGCATCCCTCATCTATTGTGACAACATCTCGGCTGTCTATCTCACGGAAAATCTGGTCAATCATCAACGTACAAAGCACATCGAGCTGGATATCCATTTCGTCCGGGAAAAAGTTCGCCTTGGCACGGTCAAAGTTCTTCACGTCCCTGCCGATTATCAGTACGCATATATTTTCACCAAAGGTTTACCAAAGCATCTATTTGAGCGTTTTCGTTCCAGTTTATGCCTTCGGCTTCCTACGACTCAAACTGCGGGGGCGTGTTAGCCGATAATCATGTAGTGATTTCGCAACATTATATTAATGTTGTTAAATGTAGTTAAAATGTATTTATATTGTTTCCTTACTTTGTGATTTCCCTTGTATTATATATTGTATGTGATATTATCAATAAAACTCAAGAGATTACATTCTCTCACATAAAATAGGATAAATTAGTCTTTTAAGAGCTTTTACACTTTAATCTGTCCATCTTAATTACACCTTAATTCTTTCAACTTTACTAAAATTTTGCCTATTTAAATAAAAGTTACACTTTTTCTCTTTATTTTAAGTCTATTTTGTGTGGTCATAGAGGTAGGGATGAACATATAAGGCCGAATACCAATTCCGTCCCGTCCTAATCCCGATACCGTACTGAACCGATACCAAACGAGGGGTTTTGGGATCGGTATCGGTATCAGTACCCATATTTATGGATTTTCGGTTTTGGTATTATCGGTATCGGTACGAGATCGGTATGGTATCAATATTTTAAGGTAAAATACCGATATGATACCGGTACCGTACCGTATGTGTTCAGTATTGGTATTGGTTTTTTGGACTTTTCGGTATCGGTATTGTCGGGATCGGTATCGGTTCGGTACCGATACCGTCCCGAGCTCATCCCTATAGAGGTGAAGGGAGCATATAGAGCGACTTGTGGCAGTCACGTCAGCAGAAGGGGAATTCCCCTCCAAGCTCCTTATTTTAAGGCTACTCGGCGTGGAGGTTTCTTATTCTAGTTTTTTCTTTTAAAAAACAAACTAACTAAATTAAAAAAAAAAAGTGTATATTTAATGTAATACCCGAAAATCAGAGAAACCTAAAAATAATAAATTTTGATTTAATATATCGGATCTTAAACGAATTAATTGCGTCGTTAATCGACTAAGTATGAATGGTTTATACTTAATATTTTACTTAATTGTTAATATTAAATAATAATCATAATAATAATAATAATAATAATAATAATAATAATAAAAAAGAGATAGGAACAAATTACTTATGATGCGTTTCTTTTCTTCGAATTCCTTAACCGTCACCACAATCATGGATATTAATTTCACATTAAGACACATTTGATTAACAAACGAAACCGATTCGGAACCTTCAATCCGAATGAGTTTAAAAGCCAAACACCACCTCTCGGATCTTTGTTACTTCAAACCATTTCCGACCGTCGTCTTCCGCCAAACCGAAACCCAGGTAGAACAACACCAAAGCAACCGCCACCTCTGATCACGTCCCACACCGACACCGCCGTCTCTTTTGCCGCTCGGTTCTTACGTTTTAACTCCTTGCGACACAACGTAACTCATAAACAGGTATCACGATTACTCTATTTTCTCTCATTCGAAGCATAGTTCTTGTTTTTTTAAAACAGCTTCGGTGATCTTAACAGCCATCATAACCGTCGCAGCGCCCTCATTTTCTGATATCGAACTTACCGGACCACCAAATTTCACGTTGTTATAAGGTAATCCTCTTTGTTTTGAGTTTAATTCCACCGATTCGATTCCGTCTGTTTACGCGAATTATTTAGTATGTGTTCAAGTTAACACAGAAAGAAAATGAAAAAAAACAAGTAAATGAGTAAACTAGTAAGTTGATATTTAAGGATTGTGCTTTAATACTAGTACTGTACAAAAGCACCTACACACCAATCTTTATATATATTTCTTTTGATTTCTAAATTAACTAGGATAATATATTGAATGGTATGAGACAAAAAAAAATAAGTATGGCAAATTTATTAGTAATTTGTACTAAAGCATGGATGTTAGAAAGTTTCATAAGTTGTGTACGTACTAGTTATATGAACATGAAATCATATTGTTAATCCTAGAATAGCATTAAATAAGTTTGTATTACTTTAATAATAAAAGATATTTAAATTAACAAGTAATAATAAGTAAACCAAAACTTATCTTAAGTATAACCGTTTATTTAGGCTTTGGTGGCAATTAAGGACGCCGTTGAGTGTGTGCTATTTCGGTTAAGCTAAGCTAAGGTACGGATTCTTTTTATGACATTGTAGTATTTCCTTTTGGTCATGTCCGTTACTTTGTAGTACGGATATTTGTCTATTTCATCGGTTATCTCATATTCATATTATCATACAATTTAATAAGTTCGTTTTGTATGCAATATACCTATGTTTTGTATTCATTATTGCATGTTCCCATTAGATTTATTTTAGTTGCATGTAAATAATTGCATGCCCATTAGCTTTTGTGCTCTGTCACCCGAGCATGTCTGACTTGTCGTTGGGGCGTCAACGACATGAACACTTTCCGTGACAGTGCGTAATAAAAATCACGGCGTCTCTAATATGTACTTGTATAGTACTTTGGCCACTTGGAGGCGAATAGATCGATCTTAGTTTTGTTTCTGATTTCTGTTTCTGACTTCTGGGGGATGGACTAATGTGTGAACGCCACCCACACCATCTCATTGGTGCATAGAGTAGCTACCTGTGTACCCCTCTGTTTCGGCTCTGGGTGCTTCCATATTACACGACATGTTCTGTTGATATTTTATGGTCGTGTAATTTGATATATGTATTTGATAAGTTTCTAATTTTTCTTTTGATCATGTTTCAGTTGCGTATTGGATGTACCATGCGTATTAATATTCAGTATATGTTTATGTTTCAGTTAAATTTCTGAATTTTACCTATAACCGTTTTTGATATAGCTATGCCTTGCTTTCCGCATATCAGCTTTTACATGTACTATTGACTTATCCGTTACTGAGCAATTCTTTGGCTCAGCCGTAGTTTTTTTGGTGTTTGTCTTATTTGGTTAACAGGTAATTCGGGAAATTAGGGGACTCAGTGATGGCGAGAGTAAAATGAAGTTCAAGAATTAAAGACTTTAATGTTTTCTTTTGCTAAATAAATGGACTTAGGTTTTAAGAGGTTTTCTTGTTTGAGACATGATATTCTCATTTAGATTCTCTTATTCAAATTAAATGGATTGTGTTTGGTTTTGGTATCTATGATAGTGACACGTCAGCCCTAGCCGGGCCGGGGTGTTACAATTATGGTATCAGAGCCCAGGCTCTTTCCTGTAGAAACTTAAACAATTAAACATGTGAGTTAAAGGGGTAGACGTCGGGTTAGGATTTCTCCTTTCAACTTTCGCGTAAATCGAAAACTCTTTAATTTTTGCTCACACGTATATATTACTTTCAGATGCTTCCTAGGAGACGTGTGAGATCCCGTCGAAGCAGGGCTTCAGACGACGCTCGTATTGAGAACCTTGTTGCCAACGTAGTCAATACGGCCCTTTCGGATTTAGTTCCTAACTTGCTTCAACAACTACAGCAGCATAATTCGGGTAGCAACAATAATGGACCACCACCTGGAGGTAACAATAATGAACCACCACCTGGAGGTAATAATAATGGACCACCACCTGGAGGTAGCAATGAAGGACCACCTCCTAGCGGAAATGACATACCCCCTGTGGGAATTCATGTTTGGCTCGAACGCTTTCAGAAGCAGAAGCCAAAGTCATTTAGTAATGCTACTACTCCGGTTGAAGCAGAAAATTGGATCTCCCATATCGAGAAATTGTTCGAAGTGCTAGATGTTAATGATGTGTTTAAGGTTAGGCTCGCTACTTATAAACTGGAGGACGATGCTCACAGATGGTGGAAAAATATGAAGAATGCTCGTGGAGGCGATAACTATGCGGCCACACTCTCTTGGGATGAATTTCGTACACTGTTTTATCAGCAGTATTTCACAGATGCTGATCGTGATGAATATCTGCGTGAGTATTCTACAATCATGCAGGGAAATGACGAGCCTATCATGGAATTTAAGAACCGTTTTAGTCGCTTGGTTAGTTTTTTGGGCCCAATGGCGGGTACACTTGAGCAGCAAACCAACAGATTCAAGTGGGCCATTTGCGACAGAGATAGAAAGTTTATTCTTAACCTTCGCTTTGCTGACATTAACGAAATTGTGGATGCGGTCAAGAACTTAGATAACGATAAGAAACATCGTCAGAAAGCGTTTGATGATAACCGCAAACGTCCCAGGGATAATACCCAGGGGCAGTCTTCTTCACCAGCTGGAAAAGATCAATCTTTAGCATCTCGAGACCATAAATACCATCCTGGTAGGAACTTCAGCAATCAGTCTAGAAATGGAAACCATAAGTCTGCACAGAATCAGACACAACAAAACCAAGCCCCCACTAGAGCTAATCCACCGAATCAGCAAAAACCACAACATAATCCCCAACAGAATAGCGAGGTTGTTCCTCTTTGTGCCACTTGTGGGAAAGCTCATAGAGGTGTTTGTCGCAGAGCTGCAGGCCTTTGTTTTAGATGCGGAGAGACAGGACACATGATCAAAGAGTGCCCTCGACGTGACACTAGAACTGATACTGGGGGAAACACCAGACCTACTACAGCAGGAAGGGTTTTTGCACTCACAGCTAATGAGGCCGTTAATATCCCAGGTACGGTTTCAGGTTATTTGCGTATTGGTGAACGTGACTTGTATGCTCTATTTGATACCGGTGCGACACATTCTGTAGTATCACTTCTATTTGCTAAGTACTTGATGACGATGCCTGTTGCTTTAGAGTGCCCTTTGGTGTTATCTACTCCTTTAAGAGATGCTTCTGTTATCACCCATATTTATAAGAACTGTCCAATTCGTATCGAGTCCATCATTCGTCCAGCGAATTTATATCCTATTCAAATGAGTGACTTTGATGTTATTTTGGGTATGGATTGGCTGTCACGACATAACGTCTCAATTGAATGTCAGACTCGTCGTGTTTTGTTTGGAAATCCTCAATGTCCCGAACTTGTCTATCAGGGGACTCAAGCTCGTAAATCTCTTAGAGTTATTTCTGCACTTAAGGCTCAAAAGTTTCTATCGCACGGTTGTGTGGGTTTTCTAGCTTCAGTTAAAGTTACATCATCTGAAGAGCCTAATATTTCTGATTTTCCAATCGTCCGTGATTTTCCTGATGTCTTTCCTAAGGAGTTGCCAGGACTCCCACCAGATCGTGAGGTGGAGTTCACCATTGATCTGATCCCCGGTGCCGAACCGATTTCTAAGGCACCGTATCGTATGGCACCTTTAGAGCTCAAGGAGCTCAAAGAACAGCTGCAAGAATTGTTGGAACTTGGTTTTATCCGACCAAGCGTCTCGCCTTGGGGCGCACCGGTCTTGTTTGTGAAGAAGAAGGATGGTTCTATGAGACTCTGCATCGACTATCGAGAGTTAAATAAAATAACCATCCGGAATCGTTATCCGCTTCCTCGTATTGATGATTTGTTCGACCAGCTTCAGGGTGCTAAATGTTTTTCTAAGATTGATCTGAGGTCTGGTTATCACCAGCTGAAGATCAAAGATTCAGATGTTTCTAAGTCAGCCTTTCGCACTCGGTATGGCCACTACGAGTTTCTAGTTATGCCGTTTGGGTTAACAAATGCTCCGGCCGTGTTCATGGACCTGATGAATAGAGTCTTTCATGAGTACCTGGATAAGTTTGTCATAGTCTTCATAGACGATATTCTGATTTATTCCAAGAGCAAGGAGGAGCATGAGGAACACCTTCGTACTGTGCTTGAGACTTTGAGACAGAAGAAGCTTTATGCTAAATTTTCAAAGTGCGAATTTTGGTTAAGCAAAGTAGCTTTTCTTGGACATGTAGTCTCTGCTGAAGGAATTTCTATGGATCCAGCTAAGGTGGAGGCAATCACAAAATGGCCTACACCAAATTCAGTCACCGAAGTTCGCAGCTTTCTAGGCCTCGCCGGTTATTATCGAAGATTTGTCGAAGGCTTTTCGACTATCGCCTTGCCTCTTACGCAACTTATGAGAAAGGGGGTTAAGTACTCTTGGAATGATGAACGGGAGAAAAGTTTTCAAGAACTGAAGAAAAGGCTAGTGTCTGCTCCGATTCTCACACTTCCATCAGGTTCAGGCGGATATAAGATTTTCAGTGATGCTTCTAAGAACGGACTTGGATGTGTTTTAATGCAACATGATAAAGTCATTGCGTATGCCTCGCGACAACTGAAACCTTACGAGGTTAATTATCCGACACATGATCTTGAGCTAGCTGCTGTTGTCTTCGCTTTAAAGATTTGGCGGCATTACCTGTATGGAGAGACTTGTGACATTTTCACTGATCACAAGAGCTTGAAGTACATTTTCACACAGAAAGAGTTGAACATGAGACAAAGGCGTTGGTTAGAGCTGCTAAAGGATTATGACGCCAACATTCAATATCATCCAGGAAAGGCCAACGTTGTGGCCGATGCCCTTAGCCGAAAGAATTTTGGGTCGATAAACTCTCTTCAATTACAACCTCATATTCTCACGGATCTAGATAGGTTGGGTATTGGTCTTCATTTCGGTAACTCTGACCGGTATCTTGCCATATTTCAAATTGAACCTGACCTAATATCTCGGATAAAAATTGCACAACAAGAAGATGGAGAAATTTGGGCAATTTTAAAGAATTTGGAGGTTGGTAAACAATCGGAATTCAGAGTAGACGAGCATGGGGTGGTATGGTGTGGAAAACGTTTATGTGTGCCTAACGATTCTACCCTGCGAGAATCGTTATTAGCTGAGGCTCACAGTTCACCATTCTCTATTCACCCAGGATCTACAAAGATGTATCGAGATCTTCGTCAGAATTTTTGGTGGAATGGTATGAAGGAAGAAGTGGCCAAATATGTTAGTAGATGTCTTACTTGTCAGCAAGTTAAGACCGAGCATCAGAGAGCTGGGGGTTTGCTTCAGAATCTAGACATTCCAGTATGGAAGTGGGATGACATTTCGATGGACTTTGTAACTGGATTACCGAGGACGTTCAAGAAGAATGATGCTATCTGGGTTGTGGTCGATCGTTTATCAAAGTCAGCTCATTTTCTTCCTATTCAACAAGGATTCTCAGTCAGTAGATTGTCTGAGATTTTTACTCAAGAAATTATTAGACTCCATGGTACCCCAGTCTCTATTGTTTCTGATCGTGACCCACGTTTCACTTCTCGGTTTTGGAAAGGGTTGCAAGCAGCTTGGGGCACTAGATTGAGATTCAGCACTGCGTTTCATCCTCAGACTGATGGTCAATCCGAACGCACCATTCAGACACTCGAGGATATGCTTCGAGCTTGTGCCTTAGAATGGACCGGAAATTGGGATGAGTATCTTTGTCTTGTTGAGTTTGCCTACAACAACAGTTGGCAAGCTAGCATCAACATGGCACCGTTCGAACTTCTTTATGGACGGAAGTGTAGAGCTCCCATTTGTTGGGATGAAGTTGGTGAAAAGATCATTGAAGGACCTGAACTAGTGCAGATCACGAATGAGAAAGTTGCTATTGCTCGGGAAAAACTAAAGGAAGCTCAGAGTCGTCAGAAAAGCTACGCGGACCAACATCGTAGAGCGTTAGAGTTTAATGTCGGTGATCGGGTTTTCTTACGTGTTTCGCCTTTTAAAGGTATTCGTCGTTTTGGAATCAAAGGGAAGCTTAGCCCTAGATTCATCGGACCGTTTGAGATTTTAGAACGCGTTGGTGAAGTTTCTTATCGTTTGGCACTACCACCTCAGTTGTCTCACGTGCATAACGTTTTCCATGTATCTCTCCTTAGGGGATACAACTATCATCCACTTCATGTTGTGAATTATCCTCTTCATCATATTCGGGAAGACCTGTCACTCGAAGAGGAACCCGAAGCTATTCTTGACCGACAAGAACGTGTTATGCGTAGAAAGACCATTCCTTTTGTTAAAGTCCTTTGGAAAAACCATTCTGAACGCGAAGCTACATGGGAGGTGGAAGACACAATCCGTTCCCAATATCCGAATCTATTTACGTCTTAATGTTTTGGTTATGATTTGTTTTGTTGGATTGCGTATGAAATGTTTGGGTTCCGTTTACATGTCCTCTTAGCGATTTTTTTTTTGTTATTTCTTCGCTTTGTATGTTTGTTTAAGAATGTTATAAAATCTGAAGCCTTTTCGTACCTGTTTTGTAATTTTCATTTTGTTCGCTATCCGTACCTAGCAATTTCGAGGCCGAAATTTTATTTAGTGGGGTAGAATTGTAATACCCGAAAATCAGAGAAACCTAAAAATAATAAATTTTGATTTAATATATCGGATCTTAAACGAATTAATTGCGTCGTTAATCGACTAAGTATGAATGGTTTATACTTAATATTTTACTTAATTGTTAATATTAAATAATAATCATAATAATAATAATAATAATAATAATAATAATAATAAAAAAGAGATAGGAACAAATTACTTATGATGCGTTTCTTTTCTTCGAATTCCTTAACCGTCACCACAATCATGGATATTAATTTCACATTAAGACACATTTGATTAACAAACGAAACCGATTCGGAACCTTCAATCCGAATGAGTTTAAAAGCCAAACACCACCTCTCGGATCTTTGTTACTTCAAACCATTTCCGACCGTCGTCTTCCGCCAAACCGAAACCCAGGTAGAACAACACCAAAGCAACCGCCACCTCTGATCACGTCCCACACCGACACCGCCGTCTCTTTTGCCGCTCGGTTCTTACGTTTTAACTCCTTGCGACACAACGTAACTCATAAACAGGTATCACGATTACTCTATTTTCTCTCATTCGAAGCATAGTTCTTGTTTTTTTAAAACAGCTTCGGTGATCTTAACAGCCATCATAACCGTCGCAGCGCCCTCATTTTCTGATATCGAACTTACCGGACCACCAAATTTCACGTTGTTATAAGGTAATCCTCTTTGTTTTGAGTTTAATTCCACCGATTCGATTCCGTCTGTTTACGCGAATTATTTAGTGTGTGTTCAAGTTAACACAGAAAGAAAATGAAAAAAAACAAGTAAATGAGTAAACTAGTAAGTTGATATTTAAGGATTGTGCTTTAATACTAGTACTGTACAAAAGCACCTACACACCAATCTTTATATATATTTCTTTTGATTTCTAAATTAACTAGGATAATATATTGAATGGTATGAGACAAAAAAAAATAAGTATGGCAAATTTATTAGTAATTTGTACTAAAGCATGGATGTTAGAAAGTTTCATAAGTTGTGTACGTACTAGTTATATGAACATGAAATCATATTGTTAATCCTAGAATAGCATTAAATAAGTTTGTATTACTTTAATAATAAAAGATATTTAAATTAACAAGTAATAATAAGTAAACCAAAACTTATCTTAAGTATAACCGTTTATTTAGGCTTTGGTGGCAATTAAGGACGCCGTTGAGTGTGTGCTATTTCGGTTAAGCTAAGCTAAGGTACGGATTCTTTTTATGACATTGTAGTATTTCCTTTTGGTCATGTCCGTTACTTTGTAGTACGGATATTTGTCTATTTCATCGGTTATCTCATATTCATATTATCATACAATTTAATAAGTTCGTTTTGTATGCAATATACCTATGTTTTGTATTCATTATTGCATGTTCCCATTAGATTTATTTTAGTTGCATGTAAATAATTGCATGCCCATTAGCTTTTGTGCTCTGTCACCCGAGCATGTCTGACTTGTCGTTGGGGCGTCAACGACATGAACACTTTCCGTGACAGTGCGTAATAAAAATCACGGCGTCTCTAATATGTACTTGTATAGTACTTTGGCCACTTGGAGGCGAATAGATCGATCTTAGTTTTGTTTCTGATTTCTGTTTCTGACTTCTGGGGGATGGACTAATGTGTGAACGCCACCCACACCATCTCATTGGTGCATAGAGTAGCTACCTGTGTACCCCTCTGTTTCGGCTCTGGGTGCTTCCATATTACACGACATGTTTCTGTTGATATTTTATGGTCGTGTAATTTGATATATGTATTTGATAAGTTTCTAATTTTTCTTTTGATCATGTTTCAGTTGCGTATTGGATGTACCATGCGTATTAATATTCAGTATATGTTTATGTTTCAGTTAAATTTCTGAATTTTACTTATAACCGTTTTTGATATAGCTATGCCTTGCTTTCCGCATATCAGCTTTTACATGTACTATTGACTTATCCGTTACTGAGCAATTCTTTGGCTCAGCCGTAGTTTTTTTGGTGTTTGTCTTATTTGGTTAACAGGTAATTCGGGAAATCAGGGGACTCAGTGATGGCGAGAGTAAAATGAAGTTCAAGAATTAAAGACTTTAATGTTTTCTTTTGCTAAATAAATGGACTTAGGTTTTAAGAGGTTTTCTTGTTTGAGACATGATATTCTCATTTAGATTCTCTTATTCAAATTAAATGGATTGTATTTGGTTTTGGTATCTATGATAGTGACACGTCAGCCCTAGCCGGGCCGGGGTGTTACATTTAATAAGACTATAATGACAATAACAATGCTAAAAATACATAAATTTTAATAAAAAAGGATTACATGTTTTAATTATCATTCTACTCATCGTCGTTGTCGTTGTATCGTGAAATATTACAAACGTGTTCAACCAAATCCACTCAAAGGTTGTGATACGTTTGTCTGTATAAATTTTCACGTTGGTTTAATTGTCTCGCTTCATCACTGATGTCTTCATTATTTGGTTGCGTATCCTCATAATATTTGCAAATTGTGTGTCCTGCATCACTTATATGTTTCCTCCTTTTGAGTTTTGAACTCCCTTCGTCTTCACTGATACACTGAACGACTTTCTAAACTGATGATATTATTAGTTCTGGTACGTTGTCAAATGTAGATGATAAACAAATTGGTCAAACGACGATGATGATGACGATGATGAACTTTTTGATTGCATATTTTTAGTATGGAGATAGGTTGATAAATCTGAGAATGAAAGATTGTGTTTATATGGAGATATAGGTTGAATAAGTTTAGGTATATATATTAGATTAATTTTTTAAGAAACTAACCGTTTTTAAGGGCTACTTTTGACCCACCTCTCATGGCTCGCAGTAGTTATTAACTTCTTCTTCAGTAGTTACAAACACTTCATCAGAAGTTATCAATCAACAGTAATCAGTAGTTTCATTAATCAGATAAAACGCATTTGTTAATCTTAAAACGCATGTATTTTATTTTTTGAATCTTATCAATAACATAATATCACCAGATACATCAAAACGCATGTTAAAACATAATAAAACGCATTTGAATCTTATCAATAACATAATATCACCAGATACAACAAAACGCATGTTAAAACATATTAAAACGCATTTGAATGTTATCCTAAACATAATATCACCAGATACATCAAAACGCATGTATAAAACATACTAAAACGCAAATGATTATCTTCAAATCCACAAAACATCAAAAAATTTTAATGGAATGCTCAACCTCTGTTTTCATCACTGATCTAAAAAAACTTCAAAAACAGTAGAAACTTCATGTTCTTCATCGAATAAGAATTCAGGTTCATTGTTTAGATCTGAAAACACAAATTAAGAGTAAAATCACGATTAATTGAAAACAATAAAAACAGAGTACATACCGAACATGGTGAAGAACTCGGCAAATTGATTATGATTTTTCGTAAAAAATTTGAACCAGTGATCGACGATGATTGTAGATTTTTGAATATGGTAAGAAATGATAATCGTATATTATGGAATCAGTTATGAAATTTGAAAAAAAATTGATGAACGATAAAACAGGGATTTGATAATAAACGTGATTAATTGATATGTCCAATTGACTATACTACCCCTCTAATCAGTTATAGAGTTATAACAGACAAGTTTCACGTGGCATCATTTTGTGGCTTCCTACACTTTGTAGGATAAGAGACTTTGTACCCTACACTTTCTCTACAGTTATAAACTAGCAAATTCCCCGCGTTGCGATGGGATTTTGGTTGGTCTCGGTATGGTTAACTACGACACCAATATAGTACCAACACTTGTTTTAGCAATCTAAGAGCATTCACATCTCCTTCACCAAATTTCATCCATCAAATTACACTAAAAATCACTATTTCACCCTAAAATTTTATCACTTCTTTTTTTAAAATAATAATATTTTTTCATACTTTTATCATTATATTTTCTTTCTCCTCAATCACAACCACTTCCAAAAATATTAAAATATTTTGGGGAATTGGATTTTAATAACCTAAACTATTAGGAATTGGCCACTGGCACCCTCAACTAAAAAATTGGCCACATATAACCTGAACTATTAATATGTTGAAATCTAGCACCCAACTAACTGACGCCGTTAGTGTGGTTGCTGACGTGGCAATGACTGTTGATGTGGCATGCTGATTTGTCCTCCATTTAAACCAAGTCACCTACTGATGTGTTATTAACTCATTGAAACAAAAAAGCAAAATAAAAAAAAATCCACGTATACAAACAATCACTTAAATGATGTTCAACATCACAATCCAAATCATCTCTAAATATCAGACACATATGAACCCTAATTCCCAACTTCATCTTTAAATCCAGTAATCAATGGCTTCCGGCTAATCTTGGTAATAATATTCCAACACATGGCGGCAATTTGCAATTCATTCACACCTTTTTTAACCTCGTTATCACCGCCTTCTTCTTCATCCAAACTCTTATCGTCATCAAAAATATCTTCTTTACCGGTTTCGAGGTCTTTCCGATGTTGGATTGCTCGTCGTATGACATCGTCGTCGATTGTTTGTATGGCTCCGGACGAAGAGAAGCTGACCCGAAAAGAACCCTCTTGACTTCCTGTTGTAAGTTTTTTTTTTTATTCTGCTGTGTGTTGGTTGATTTATTGAATAGAATCTGATTGGATGTTAGGGTTACTTGTTTTTAGTTTAATTAGGTCATGATGATGGTATGAGGAGAAGTGGTGGTGGTTGCGATGGTGGAGGGGGGGGGGGGGTGTTGCAGGTTCGATGTTGGAGAAGATGATAGCTTTATGTGTTTTGAATCAAGCAAACTGTAAATGTATGGTGGATTTTTACTTATTGTTGATGCAGGTTTGATGATGGAGATGGAAAGGAGGTTGATGGTTTGTGAAGATGAAGATAATGTTGATGTTATGAAGATGATGATGATGTGGGTTAATAAAATGCATAGTCATCAGATCTGGCTTTTTTTTTTTTTTAATGAAATGCACAAGTGGCTTGACACGTCAGCCAACCCACTAACGGTGTCAGTTAGTTGGGTGTTAGATTCCAACAAGTTAATAGTTCAGGTTATATATGGCCAGTTTTTTAGTTTGGGGTGCCAGTGGCCAATTTCAAATAGTTCAGGTTATTAAAATCCAATTCCCTAAATATTTTTAGGGGTAAACAGTAGCTTTTCAAATATAGGGGTGAACAGTGTTTTCACCAAATATTTTTTTTCTCCTCCACTCACAACCACTTACACTCACCCTATATAATTTGATGGACACACTCACATACATTTGGTTTCCCAAATGTGAATGCTCTAATTAAAGATTAAAACCCAAAAAATAAAGCCATGTGTACCTAAAAGAAATATCGACATATGCTTTATATTGATCGAAAACTATAACAGTGAATATATTGTTCGGTTGGAATCAATGTGGTATTGATATCATTGGACGGTATCAGTTTGGTTTGTCACTGTACCGAAACTCGTTATAACTAACAATACCACAAAGAACAAAGTTTTTAATAATAATAATAATAATAATAATAATAATAATAATAATAATAATAATAATAATAATAATAACCAATTAATAACAATAATAATAATAAAATCAAAAGTTGATATTGACTTCAAAAGTAACTTGGATATAGGATGATATGAATCGTAAATGAAAGAAAAAACTAACACAAAACAACAAAACGTAATATAAGTTTAATAATATAAAACCATTGGATAGTAAAAGACTAAAATCAAATTTAGTAATTAGAAATGAAGTGGACAAATAACAAACTGTCATGTCAAACAATTTCCAATTCACAGAAAATGTATACGCAGATTGAAAACCAGGTTTTTTTTTCTTTACCAATGATATTTTCATAGGAGGTCCCTTTATACACTTTAGCTAAGAACATATTATAAACGTAAGATAGAGACATAGAGTAATGCATATGGATGAGCTTAAAATGAAACCTACAAACAGTTAAAAACTAATCTAATTACTATCTTTTTAGCATTTTGATTATAGTGGCAGATCTAGATCCCTAGGGTTGTAAAACGTTGAAAAATTAAGTGGAAATTTTTTTAAAAAATAGTGAAAATCGGTGAGAATCTACAAAAAGAAACCTTTTGAAATAATTCGTGGATTTGTCACTGTTTGATTAGGTAGCGATTCATAAATAGATAAAGACAGAAACTCAATTCTTAGTCTTCCATTTACTTATTAAGCCTGAGCTCGAGCCTGGCATATGAAGCTCGCCAGGCTCGACGAGCTTTATCGAGCCTTAGTATAATATTAATTTTATTAATATTTTATATTATTTACCCCACATTTAAAGTTGTTTAATAAATGAGCCGAGCCGAGACGAGCTTTTGACTTATCGAGCTATTAAGCCTATTATTTATATTATTTAGTTTAATATATTAACTAATAAACACTAAAAAGGCGAGCCCGAGCCGAGCTCGAGCTTGAGAAACTATCAACGAGCCGAGCTTGAGCTTAAAAAAAACAAAAGTCGAACCGAGCCGAGCTCGGGCTCTTTTAAGTTAATTGAGCTCGAGCTCGAGCTCGGGCTCGGCTCGTTTGCACCCTTCACAAAGTCTATTATGCTAAATACAAATCTTGGTTCTTAGGGCTCTACGAGTTACTATGGACCACCTTCTGCACTCGTTCCAATAAACGCACTGCACTCGTTCTCCTTAGTACATCGATCTTATTTAAGGTAGTGTTTGACATGCAGGAATGAATGGCAGAATGGAATGGAGTATTGGAATGGAATGTCAAAAAAAAAATGTTTGGTTGTCAAGGTAACTGAATTATCAATTACCTCGTCCATTCCATTCACTATAAAAATCCCAAATTCAATCCATCCACACCCCTACTTTTTTTCGTTTCATTCCTTATGTCGCCTTTCATCACCAGCACCACCCAGCACCAGCTGTTGCCAATGCCTCCCAACACTGACCCCCACCATCATGTACCACCACAACTACCACTGACCACTGTCACACACTGACCACCACCGCCACAACTGACTATCACCACCCACTCTCATTGCCACTATCCGGCGCCGCCACCAACCACTGCCACCATCCCCACCACCGACTGCCACCGCCGCCACTCACCGCCGATTTTATTTCTTCGTCTTTTCGTCGCTACCATCCACCACCGAGGTAATATGATTGGTGACTGGTGAGTGTTTCGCGTGGGTACTTTACTTTGCCAGACTTGTTAGGGAATATGATTGGTGACGGGTGAATTATGTGATGTGAGGATACTTGTACTACCAGTAATTTTGTGGTATTTGAGGATAGATATGGTGTGGTAGTGCAACATTGATGGATGCTATGATACATGTCGGTAGTGGGTAGTGCCCCTTCTACCCTAAAAAATTTGATATGTGACTTTCTGTGATTAAATACTTTATTTGATTGCCCCTTCTACCCTAAAGAATTTTATGCATCTTTGTTAAATCATGAGAATATCAAGTTATCAACATAATGTTACAAATCCTTCTGTGCAACTAGAATCAAGATAATACAGAAAATATAAAAGAGAATACATGTCACGGTCATTAGAACCTTCTACCATTGAAGTCTACTGTCTACAAACATTATTTCAAATAATTGCATATTGTTTTAAAAGTCATTAAATACTATTATTCATACAAGACAACTGGTTGATTCACATTACTTTTTTCATATCAACCGTCCAATTACTAACACTTTATGAAATTTGTTAATAATAATACATTATAGTTTTATAGATATTTTTCAGTTATCATAACTTTATTTGTTTTGAAAAATAAAGTGACTAAATTCAATATAACTCTAGAATAAAAGCAGTATTTTCCATATGTTTGCTCAACGGTAATATACTAGTATTATTTAAAAAAATTATATAAAGTTCATAAGTATTTACATTATATAAAAAAAAAACTAATAAAGTTTACAAATAAATAAACTTGTTGCCCGTCTGCCTGCTATCTTAATGTAATTTTCTTGGTCATTATTGAATGATACGTATAATCAAAAAAATAAATAAATAAATAAAATACAATATTTGCTAAAGATTATGTAAGAGTAGTTTAATGGGCTGGACCCGACCCATTAACACATGATTCGTTCCGTTTATTCCGGATACGGGCAGCCCACGACATCCCTCTGTTGGGCCTCCGACGCTGGAGCTCCGATATTTGGCCCACCCACGTCTCCCTCCATTGCTTCTTATCCTCGGATCTCGGGTCGAACCGGGTTTTATTCTTACCCGAAAAGGGGAACCCGTTTGCCATATAATTATCGTACAAGGACCTAGCTTCCGGGTCAGACAAGGTCTGATAGGCTTCCTGTACTTGAATAAACTTGACAGTGTACTCCTCCACCCTGTCGGGTGGCGACACGTCAGGATGGTACTTTAATGCCATCTTTTTGTACGCCTGTTTGATCTCGGACAGTGTAACGTTGTCCGAGATACCAAGCAGGTCGTACAATGTTTCGTTTTTCGGGCCGATATGTAAGAGGTGGCCGCGAAGGCTTTTGTGGTTATTTTACGTGGTCGGGTTGGACACTTAAGATGGGTGGTGTTGAATTTAAATGAAAGTTGAGATGGAAGAGGGGAAATATTGGATGAATTTAGGAGGGATTGAGTGTTGGTAGGAAAGGATAGAGAGTTCATTGCTTTTGCGTGTTAGTTAAAGAGTTTTAGATTGCTTAGGATGTGGGGTGTTTTCTTTATAATAGTGTGGTGTGCTGAGAATATGAGGGGTGGTGTGTGCCTTTTATAGTGGAGGATGCTATGGGGGACAGCTGAGTCAAGATCATTGAGGATTTTAACTTTTTTTTAAAGGCACACAACTTTTTTAATAAAAGTTTACACCAAATGACGAAAATGCCTCTATGGCTTCAATGTTAAGAAAACGCGATATCATTGTTCAATTTCTAAAGATTTATATGTATTTAAATAATAATAATAATAATATTAATTTTTTGAATAATAAATAACTGGTTAAAACAAGTTACATTTAGATGGTGGGTAAGCAGGCAACAAGTTGTGTCGCTATCCCCTTTTGAATCGCATAGCCTATCCTGCTAAACACAAACCCTTGGTTCTTAGGGCTCTGCGAGTCACTGTGAACCACCTTATGCACTCGTTTCAGAAACCGTACTGCCTCAGATGCAGTAATAATAATAATAATAATAATAATAATAATAATAATAATAATAATAATAATAATAATAATAATAATAATAATAATAATAATAATAATAATAATAATAATAATAAAAGGTTGTGAGGGGCGTTACCGGTTACCCGACGAACCAAAATAACCTATAATCCTAGAGAGTGACACTACATTGCAACTCTATTAAAACCCAAATGAACACATTCACCCAATTCAATTTCAGCAATTTTCTTCTTAAACCCGAACCCAAATTTTAAACTATTTTCCCATGTGATTCTTTTGTATAACTATTGGGTTCAACAGCCAAAAAATACATCCCAATTTACACCAAGAACCAATTGTAGCTGTGTATTAGGTCATCTATATCTATATATATTGCAAAGGGATTAATCCTACATGTCATACTCTTATGCAATCTCTCATTTAAAAGATGCCACATAGGATTGATGTGGCAACTTTAGACCAATTAAAAAAAAAGGAATAAATATGGTTTAAATATGGTTTAACCTAATCTACTAAATGTAAATATTAAACCTTTATTATTTTCTCTCCCATGTTTTCTCCCATAACTTTTAAACGTTAATATCTTTTATATACGATATTATATAAAGAAAAAAATTACACCAAATTAACGAGCGTTTTATTATCTTTCCAACGAGTACCATAGTGCTATATAAAAAACGGAGAAAAAAACGATTATTTTTTGTAACCGACAGGTATTGTGTCAGCTTTAGGATTAGTTTAAAAAAAATGTGGGTTTGGGTCGGGCCTGGGATTAGGTGATACCCATGAATTTTTTAAAATAATAATATGATAACTTATGACAGAGATTTGTTTAAAATAAATAAATAATAATAATAATAATCATTAATCATATATTGGCAAGTCATTAATTATATTATTATATTTGATATTTTATTATGTCATATTAAATATTTAAACCCGGGACGCTCCCGGGATAAAAACTAGTTCATAATATTTCCATAATTTTCAACGGTATAAATTAAATTAAAATTATATTTTTTTAAAATTTATTTTTCATAAGAATAAACCTTTCAAATCTCATCCACCAATCACAAACACTATATAATTATATTTCTCACTTTTGTACACTTACGACAATTTGATAGATGATGAATAATATCATATATAAAAAGTTAGTCTAGCGATTTTTCAAATTATAAAAATAAAGTAGATATTGTGGTTCTAATGTGGAGACAATGTCCTCAGGCTATGGGGTGTGGAGACATGAGAAAGGTCATGTCTCCATGCCACATAGGATGCCACCTCAACAAAGTCATATCTCCATATGCTTGAGACATGGGGGGGTGTGGAGACATGAGAAACCCATGTCTCAAGCATTTATTACTATTATTTTTTTTTATAAATATTAATTTTAACTACTTTTATAAAACTAACAAATAAACAAAATAAAATTCAAAATAAATAGTAGATTTAAAATAAAAATTACAAACCATCCTAAAAATTTAAAAAAATTACAAATCATCCTAAAAATTGAAAAAAAAAAAATAACAAACCATCCTAAAATTAAGTAGTAAAATACTAATCGTCGATTCCGTTGTTCCATATATATTCGATCAAGTCGGCTTGTAGATGATGATGGATGTGTTCGTTACGTAACGCGAAATCGTTTAACTCTTGTTGCGCTTCGTCATCCGGAATAGTATTCTCCTCCACCGCATTTTCATCGAACTCACAAATAGCTCGGCCTTCGTCTTCGATGATCATGTTATGCAACAAGATACAAGCGTACATACAATAACGAAGTTTTTTTGGTGTGAAAGCACGTGCCGGGTTTGCGATGATGTGCCATTTCGCTTGTAGAACCCCATAAGTTCGTTCGATATCCTTTCGCGCCGCTTCTTGAAACTTTGCAAATTTCTTTCTTTTTTCGTCGTGAGGGTGCTTAATACTTTTAACAAGTGTAGAATAGGTTGGGTATATTAGATCCGCAAGATAATACCCGTGCTTGTACTCCACCCCCGAAACCGTGAACTTTGTATCCGGACCGGTTCCCTTTCTCACATCATCAAACACCAATGATTGGTTAAGAACATTAAGGTCGTTATTGGAACCGGGAACACCAAAAAAAGGCATGCCAAATCCACAAGTCTTGTGACGCGGCAGCCTCTAAGATAATAGTCGGGTGACCCTGATCGCCTCGATAAAACATGCCACGCCACGCATTAGGGCAATTTTTCCACGGCCAGTGCATGCAATCGATGCTTCCAAGCATCCCTGGAAAACCATGCCTTTCGTGATGGAACTGATACAATTTCTGGATATCGTTCGAGTTTGGTTTTCTCAAATATTTTTTGCTGTAGATCTTGACAACGCGCTTGGAAAACTTATACAAGCAATCACGTGCCGTTCTTTCGGACATCCGTAAATACTCATCCCACGAGTCGGATGCCGTCCCGTAAGCTAGTTGCCGCAATGCCGCCGTGCATTTTTGATAAGTTGTGAACCCACGCTTGCCTCTAGCATCGTGCCGTAATGTAAAATACGGGTCACAACTCGCCAAATCATCGGCAATACGTACGAACAATCGACGGCTCATCCGGAACCGCCGCCTAAACATCTCGTCCGTATACACCGGTTGGTCGGCAAAGTAATCACTGATTAATCGCTCGTGTGCACCTACATATATATTTGAAGAAAAATTATACTTTCTAAAAAATAAAGTATCTAAATATATATATTTGAAGATAAAATATAAACTTACCCTCCCGGTCTCTGTTTATGGCCGCTTGCCTCTGGCGCGGTTGCGAGCTCACCTCGTCTTCCTCCGCCACGATTAGTTGTGCCGATTTCCAAAACCGCGTTCACAAAAACCCGGTTTTCTTCGCTCGACGAAGACGAGGAATCAAACATTGGTAGGTATGACATTGTTGTGTATTTTTTTTAAAGAAAAGTAGAAGAGTTTTAAGTTGGTTTTGGTTGTTTATGTGGGTTTAAAATGAATGGTAGTGTTTATATATTTGGTTTTGGGGTAAAAAAATTAAAAAAAAAAAAAAAAAAGTAGCCGTTGGGATTTGACCGTTGGAATTAAAAAAAAAAAAAAAGAAAGAAAAATCCTCATTGGCCAGGCTTCTGCGTTCTCAGATGACGAGGGAGGGGGGGGGGGGGGGGGAGGGGGGGCTGGGACGGGGCAGGGGGGCGGTGTGCTGGGGGAGGACGGGGCAAAAAGGTGAGGACGGGGGCTATGGGGCGTCTGTGTACCCACAAGCCTCACTATCCGAGAAGGGGCTTTTTTTTTGGAACTTCAAAATCAGCTTACAAACATATGTGTAACTATAAATTTCCCTGCCTTCTTTATAGAGATAAGTCTATATTTCATAGTTAAATGCACACCGGTTTAAAAGAATACACAACCATTTCCCGGTTTAAAAAAAGTCACACGCATTTAACATTTTAATACTTCATACACGTTTTTTTTTTTTTTTTTTTAAGATTTAGTTCAGTGGAAATCCTTGTACAACCCTAATCTAATAGTCTTAAATTCGAATCCCTACCCATACACTAATATCCTTATTGCCTAAAGCTCAAATACACATATTTAACACGAATGGTTAAATTAACAAACATATTGAATATTTAAGGGTTCTAGGATTTATACATTTCTGTGATGTCACATTTTGGGGGGGTGACATCATATTTTGGGGTATGCGGCAGCCTACTATTGATAAGTGATGTGAGTCAGTGTGTATGAATCCTAAATAGAGGGTGTATGAATCCTAATTACCATATTTAAAGGCCCCTTCATTAAAACTAATTAATTAACATGCACTTTTTCCATAATTTGTGAAGCCATCAAAAGTTAAAATTTACATCTTACAACTGGCACTAATAAAAATCCTATATTGATTTTACCCAAGGTTTTCAGAATCGGACCGGACGTCGAACCGGACCCCCGGCCGTTCACCGGTTCGACCGGTCCGACCGGTTCGACCGGTTCGACGAACCGACCCAAAAAAACAAAAAAAAAATTAAAAAAATTAAAAAAAATTAAAAAATCCGGTCCGATCGGTCCGGTTTCCGGTCCAACCGGCCGGTTCACCGGTTCAACCCCGGTTCGTTGCAAAAACGGTCCGACTACCCGAACCGGACCGGTCCAGGCCCCGGAGCCCGGTCCGACGGTCCGACCGGCCGGTCCTGTCCAGTTTTCAAAACAATGATTTTACCTTTATTATTTTTCTTGTTATTTTACTTACCAAAGAACAATATTGAATAAAGTTCCAGGCTTTAATTGTAAGAATTGCACAACTTGATGAAACTATGATTTTAGCGTTGAATTGACCCTAACATGTTAAATTAGTGCATTTGTTTAAATATACTTTCATGAGTGTTTTAATCGCTTTGCATAATTTGGTTATGCTTTTTTATTTTAATATTTCAAATACATAAAAATGTTCTAACCATAGCATCTCAAAGAAATCATAAATCAATAGACGAGTATATGTAAAGGATAATTAAAACTTAATATTAAATTAGCCACAATTATAGCAACATGGCAAGTTTTTTTTTTTTTTTTTTATTTTACACGTAAGTGAAAGTGGATAAGAATTTGAAAGCAAGCAACAACTGGAAAGGAAAGGTCGAAGTTTTGGTGTCGACGTCCAAGTCTTATTTATTTTAGCTTCTAGTTGAAACAGACGCCCATCCAAGTAGTTGTTTATATTTATTAATAGCTTCTTCTTCTTTTTATCTTTTATATTGTTATAATAAAACAAAGCGAATAATGAGTGAATATAATAACCAAGTTATATCTAGATAATGGGTAAGCGAGCAACAAGTTGTGCCGCTATCCCTTTTGAATCGCAAAACCTATTCTACTAAATACAAACCCTTGGTTCCTCGGGTTTTGCGAGTCACTGTGGACCACTTTTCGCACCCGCTCCAAAAAGCGAATTGCCTCAGGGCAAGGGATCCAAAATTGTCGAAGGCAAACGGAATGAACACATGTTGATTCTCTAAACACGCTGCTTTTGAGTCTTTCGGATGCACCTGAGAAGTGAAATACTGAACCTGATCTAATGAGATGATGAAAACATGGGTCGTAACAACAGTATACACTCTAAATCTGACAAAACTTGCACAAGCAACCGTGGTTAGTCTCGTCACTGAGAGGATGGTCTCTATGTGATCACATTGCGGCGTGAAAATAAGTATTTGGTGATATATATGAATATGTAATTGGAGTAAAATGGTGGTAGGAGCTAGAGATCATTGAATACCTTAATTCCAGGATTTTTATTATTATTATTATTTTATTTACTTATTTTGTGTGTGGTGTGTGTGGGTGGGGGGTTCCACCCTTTGGATAGTGTGTTATCAGCTTGTGTTCTTGGTCGGACAAGTTGTTGTCAAGGGATATGGGGGCGAGTAAGTCGAAAGTTTTTGTGATTGGCTATCAAATATACATGCCATATATGTGAATTATTCATTTCATATGATCACAATTTTTTTTTTTGTACGTGAGCTTAACTTAGATGTGATTACGCCGTTCAAACAAAAAACAAAACTAGATGTGATTACATTCATTCTTATTTGATGATTATCCATTCATTTTTATCTTGTCCCAACGTGTTGATGAAAAGTAAACCCTTTTTGAATAGTTTAATATTTTCTTTCTTACAAAGAAATATGTCATACTCAACCTAATCCTCAATTCCTTACCCACACAATCACCACCTCACTTTTGTCTATATCAGACTTCTAGTTATTAAAAAGTCTTACATTCTAGAATTAATAGCTAAAAAGGTTTATATAAATCATCACCGTTATAAAAGTTTTTTATTTCAAAATAATCAAGGTTTTTTAAATAATTTAATCATATTTTAAAGCAAATCATATTTATAAAAAAAAAGTAACTTATCGCCATTTTAGTTTTCTGAAAAAACTAGTAATATCATGTTAACTAATGAATCACGTAAAAACAAACCTTGATCTATTAACTGATTTTTAGTGTTGTTAAAAATAGAAAACAAGTAACAATTAGGGTGGAAGGGTAAGTACCATAGCTCCATCCAATCATGTATCACATGTCAAATTCAGTACAAAATACCCTAGAACTATCAAAACATTAGCGGCACTATAGGCAAAGTACTCTAAAACTTTTATTTTTATTTTTTCCATTTAAATAAAACAAATAAACTATATATAAAAACCTTTATATTAAAAAAACACAAACATTACATAATAATAAAATTAAAGTTAAAAACACATTAAAACTAAAAATAACATAATTAAACTAAAACAATATAAACTAATTTAATCTCGACCGTAATATTTGCCACGTCGAAATGTGGGAAATTCCCCGCCATACCGACTTTGATACTCAATTTGGGTGACCGCAATAGCCACGTCTTCAACGATATCAACACCCTCCTCCTCCAAGGTTCTTCGATAGTGAACCTGAAATCGTTCACGTTTGGTAGTGGGATCGCTCCATTTCCTATGTATTTTATCAACCAAGCGGTCAGAGCCACCCACTAGCTCTTTGAATTGAGCTAGTACGAGCCATAAAGATGGTCGCAGCAGTGTCGGTGAATCTTTGATTTCGATCCAAGCGATGACCAGCGTGATTTAATCATCTCCGTCCAGCGTGTCATGATTAATTTTGATGAGTGATAGTTTAGAATTGAAAATTAGAGATAGTAGATATTAAGTTGAAGAATGTATATAGTAGAGTTGAAGAATGATGACAAATAAAAGAAATTATAGGATTTAAATAGGTGAAAAATGATAAAATAAAAGTAAAAAAAGACTTGATTGTTTGGCTCGGTCAAGTTAGAACGGTCGAAAACAAAAGGATGGTCTAGCGTTGCAGCTTGGTTACTATTTATCGAGTGATAAATATTTTGAGCGTTACCGAGGGGGTGACGCCAATATTATCGCACAATAATCGTAACCGAATACCCCTTATTACCGTAGAGTACACTAAATGTGAACATGAGAACTTTACTAGAATTAGAGCTACAATCAAGTTCTTAAATTTGAAAACCTATTAAAAAAAGAAAAAAAAGCTAATTCTTGCTTCTAGAACAATGCACACAAACCTCACATGAATTTCATATTTACTTTCGTTATTCTCCAATTTTGTTCCACGCGCTTTCTTCACTTAAATGATGCATTTTAAGCAAATAAAAATTACAACCTTAAAGATAACATTCATTTCACGAAATAGAATATAATCCGGATAGAATTAGAATCTATATTTCATTTTTAACATTGTTTGTTTTAATAAAAGAATTGAATTAAATATTGAACAGCAACACATAGAAGATAATCTATACTCCAGAATTCTATTCTAGAGGGTGTTTGGGTTTGAGTTTGGAAATGTAGAAGCGCATATTGCTTTATGATTTTTTAAAAAAAGTTTTAAAAAAAGTGTTTGGATTAGCTTTTGGAATGAGGAACGTCAAAAAGTCAATACATTGTCTTTTTTTTTAAGTGTTTCGCTTAACTTATTGTGAATATTAATTGTATGGGTGGTAGATATGTAATTTTTTCCAAAAGTCAAAAGTCAGGATTTCTAACTTTTCAAAAACAGTTTTTCCACCCTTAAAAGCCAAAAGCCAACAGTCAAAACAAAAGGTGCTTTTGGGTTATACAAACAACTTATTGACTTATTGACTTTTTGAAAAAGCCAATAAGTCAATAAGTTGTTTTGAAACTCAATCCCAAACACCCTCCTAGTATGTGAAACCAACACACCTATATTTAAATAAATTTTAATTCCTATGTAAATTTCAAGTCCAATTCCATTACATTCTACAAAACGAGGAATACACAAAAGTGAGACAATGTCAATTAAGTGGAGATTTTTATTACATGTTATGAGTTTCTTAAACTATCAAGGTCTTGATTAACATGACGATTTTTTAGGCTTGATATGATGGGATAGATCAAATACACAAGACACATTTTTTATAAACGGTGAGAAAGATTGTGGTCTATTGATTTTATATCTGAAGGGTTGAGATTAATTTGTTAGAAAAAAAAAAATAGAGTGCATTACTATTTGCGTCCATGTGTTATAGTAGTTTTAACTACTTGAATCCAAAGTCCAAAACTTTAACTACTAGAGTCCCTGGTTGGAAATTAACTAACCTATTGAGTCCATATTACTAACGTCGTTAGAAAGGTCTGTTAAGTTGAAGGGCATTTATGTCATTTACACCAAATGTACAAACCTTTACGCATAAGGTATTTGCATTTTATTTTTTTACATAGTTTATAATAATTATTATATATCTTGTGTCTTATACATATATCACCCCCCCCCCCCAACAAATGTTAGGACAAAGAGGATTGGTGAAACCACTTTTGTAAACCTTAGTCTAATTCACTTCTGTCATTTTTGGCTAAGTATAGAAGTACTGAAGAGAAGACAAGAAACTGCTGATTAGAAGATATGAAGAAGTGCTGAAGTTGCAGAAGTTCTGAAGTCCAAACCAGACAAGTTCACTTCAGAAGTACTGAAGACAAAACTACTCTTCAGTAGTTGTCCTTCATCAGCACTTAGCAGAAGATATTTCCCACCGCCTTTTTGCATCAGTAGTTTGTTGTTTAATATTACTTTTAGCTGTATTTGTTTCTTTCAATGTTGCAACTTGTGCAACTTGTCACTGGACTTTCTGTGCTTGCTTTTTAGGCAAGATACATGCATGTAATCGTCTATAAATAGAAGGCTTCAAACTTCTATTTTAGACATTGATTTTTAACAGAAAAATCCTTCAAACACTCTCATTGTTATATTCCATTTCTGTATTTATTGTGAATCTCTCTAAGTATCTAATTCTCATTTACAACTTAGATTCATAATAAATACTTTGTCATTTATTTAGTTTCAAACATCAAGGGGGAGTTATAACTCTGCCTTTGCATAAAAAGTGTTGCTTTAACTTATAACATTCCGCTGTGCTTATAATCTGATTTACAAGGACTTGCTAAACACTTAAGTGTCAAGATAGCAAGTTCTTACTTAGCAAACAAGAGCAAACTGATCCAACAATTGGTATCAGAGCATTGGTTTATCTGATCACATATCAATCTAACAAATTGAGAATCAGACACAAAGCTCTTATTGATATTCAATAAAAAGATCAAAAGTTCACTTTTTATCAATATCCATCACTTAAAAGAGTCATCAGACAAATCTATACTCTTTAAAAATGGATCCACACAATACTGGTTCTGCCACCAAACCTGCCATGCTTGTGAGAAATGAGTACAATATATGGCAGAAAAGATGGCACATACCTTGTCACAAACCAACACAGGTTGTTGGAGATCTGTGATATATGGTCCACACAAACCAGTAAACATAAATCTTGAAACTAAAGAAGGGATTCCTAAGGATCCCAAAGACTATACAGATGAGGATTTCCTAAAACTTGAGCTAGATGCTAAGGCATTCTCTATGTTGGCAATGGCTCTCCCAAATGAAATATACTCTGGCCTTTTACATTGTGAAAGTGCCAAAGAACTTTGGGACTGTCTTAAAGAACAGTTTGGAGGAACTGAAGAGGTGATTGCCAACACCAGAGAAATTTTGGCTCAACAATATGAAACATTTGCTTATATTAATGGGGAAACTTTGACACAACAATTTGAAAGATTCTCCTCATTAATCTCTGAGCTAAAGTTAAATGGTCAGACCTATACAACAGTATCTATGTTACATAGATTTTTAAGGTCTCTACCTGACAAATGGGAAACTTACTCCATTGTCTTAAGATCCTCACCAGATTTTAGCTCCCTCACTCTTACAAAACTCCATGGGAGATTACTTACTTTTGAAAGAGAAATCGATCAAAAGAAGAAATTACAAACTTCTGGTAAAACTGCTGATGACTACCTACCAGGTAGTACAGCACTTTTGGGACAAGATTCACCAACTTGTTCCTATGGATCTTATGACAATATTGACATAACCACTGGGATCTCATCAGAAAGATCTTTCCCAGGTTATGACAATGATGACCAAAGTCAAACTGCTGATAATCTATGTTTTATCATGGATGATTTGAAAAATTTTAGCAGTGATGACTTGGAAGAAATGGACATACTACACCAACTGGCCATGCTAAGCATTAAAACTAACAAGTTTTATAAAAGGTCAGGAAGGAAATTTCCAGGATTGACCAGTAATACAAAAATTGGTT
This sequence comes from Ambrosia x helenae, assembly GCA_030844895.1. Classification (NCBI taxonomy): domain Eukaryota; kingdom Viridiplantae; phylum Streptophyta; class Magnoliopsida; order Asterales; family Asteraceae; genus Ambrosia; species Ambrosia x helenae. The sequence goes on along the minus strand of CM061230.1, from coordinate 99,911,004 downwards.
TTGACAAATCTAAACTGAGATGTCACAAGTGTCAGAAGTTGGGACACTTTGCTAGAGAGTGTAGAAGCTCTAGCTTTAACCAATCACAATCTGGAAATAACTATAACCCCAATTATAATAGGAACAATGGAACTCAAGGGAGTGCTCATTTTGTACAGGCACAAGCTCCTCAACAGCAATATATGCCTCAAGTACAATATGTTCAAGTGCCTGCTCAACAGATGCAGAGCCAACAATCAATCCCTCCCTTTCCAGCTGCTCAACTTCCTCCACAGCCTCAACAACCCCCTCAACAAAGCCTCTTTACCTCGGGGTATGTTGACTGGAGCAGTCTCCCTATGACACCACAGAGTGTAATCCTGATGCAGACAACAAAGTGTTTGACATCAACTGGGGAGAACCAGACAATGGCAGAAAGAACTTTGCCTTAATGGCATTTGAAGGCTGTACCTCAAAATCTGCATTGTCTCAGGTATCAAAAGAATCTTTGACAAAACTATGTTCAAACTCTTGCAAAGAAACTTTTGCTCTCATAAGAGAGACAAACGTGCACCTACAAGGCAAAGCCAATGATTTAGAAAGAAAATACACACAGATAAAATGTGATTTGGAAAGAAAACTGTGTGCTAAAACAAAAGAGGTTTCTAAATTAACTGACTCTGCTATTGAAACCCAAGCACAAATCAAAATGATGCTAAATGACCTGGGAGATGTCAGACAAGAGCTTGCTGACACCAGGATCACTTGTGAAAAATGGGTTGAATCTTGTAGGGGGTATCAACTACTGCTAAACAAACAAAGTGCTTCAAATGTTAAGTTTGGCATAGGATACCATCATGTTGAAACACCAACTGATTTTTCTCCCAAAACTACTGAAGATGGGAGAAGAATTGTTTCAAATGAAACTTCTGAAGGGAAAGAATGCACATCTTTCCATGAAAACTTTCTAAACAGAAATCCTGGCATTTTTAAAGAAAGTACTTCAGAAGTATTTACAAAAACTGACAACAAGCCATCAGTAGTTTCATCTACTTCAGGAGTTGAGACCCTGAAAACTACTGATGAGCAAAATCTTTTCACAACTGTCAGAAAATTGCCTTCTGATCAAAAACTTAAGGCAAAAGAATGTGAAATTTGTGGCCTGTTTAACCACAAAACTGAATTTTGTAGATACAGAAAAGGAATTCAGTTCAATCAAAAATTTAAACAACAGGTTGTGGGAAATCAAATCAGAAATGATTATGAAAAAGTCTTTAAACCCAAGAAACAACAACCTGAAAACACCTTTTCTCAGAAAAAGATAAAATCTCAACCAAAATCTTTTTCTCAAAATTCCTTGTCAGTAGTTAGACCAGAATCATCAGCAGTTTCACAAACTGCTGAGATTCAATATCTAAAGAACATGGTAGAACTACTGATGACCAAGGTTGATGGTGGTCCTAAAAAGGATACCACCATGGTTCTTCATGAAAAATCCATTGCCAAAAAGACATGGATTTCTCAACCTGGTCAAGAACAAACTGTAACTGTTCTCAAGAGCAAACCCAAAGCCAAACAGGCTTGGGTTTCCAAATCTAACTAATTTGCTTTTATGTGCAGAGAGTTTCCAGGGGCTTAAACAGCATATGGTATGTTGATAGTGGAGGCTCTATGCACATGACTGGATGCAGATACCTGATAAACAATTTTATCAGCCAAAGAGAAGGATCTGTGTCCTTTGGGAACAATGCTAAGGGATATGTGCTAGGACATGGCAATGTCTCCTCTGGCAAAATACAGTTTGACAAGGTCAATCTGGTGGAAAATCTTGAATACAACTTGCTGAGCGTGTCACAAATGTGTGATAAAGGATATTCTTCCTTTTTCACAAAGACAGCTTGCAAGATCATCTCACCAGAAGGCCAGAAGTTGATTGAGAAGATTATAGAAGATCATACTTTGCTGATTGCCAAAAGATGTGGCAATGTCTATGCAGTGGACATTGAGAAAGACAAAGTATTGAACAACACTGCCTGTTTCTTCTCAAGGGCATCAACTTCAGAAACAGATCTCTGGCACAGGAGACTTGGCCATGTGAACTTTAAAACCATAAATAAAGTCACAAAAATGGGCTTGGTCAGAGGTCTACCTTTGAAAGTATACCAGTGTCAAGAACACTGTGTATCCTGTTTAAAGGGAAAACAGCATAAGTCCTCCTATAAGTCTATTGAAGAATCAAAAACAACTGCATGTCTTCAACTACTCCATATGGACTTATTTGGGCCTGTCAAGATCATGAGCCTTGGTAAAAAGAAGTACTGCTTAGTCATCATTGATGACTACTCAAGATTCACATGGGTATTCTTCTTATTTTCCAAGGATGAGGCTGCTGAAATCATCAAGTTCTTCATTCTACAAGTAGAGAAACAATATTCTCTATCTGTCAAAACCATTAGAAGTGACAATGGGACAGAGTTCAGGAACAAAACTCTGGATGAATTCTATTTGTCTAAAGGGATTATTAGACAATACAGTGTTCCCAGAACTCCTGAACAAAATGGTGTAGTAGAAAGGAAGAACAGAACATTGATAGAAGGAGCAAGAACAATGTTAGCTGATTCTGGACTGCCATTGTACTTTTGGGCAGAAGCAGTTAACACAGCATGTTATGTTCAGAATAGAGTTCTTGTGGTCAAGAGACATTCCAAGACTGCCTATGAAGTTCTTCATGGCATGAAGCCCCTTATCTCCTTTTTCAGGGCTTTTGGGTGTCAATGTTTCATCTTGAACATCAAGGAATCTATTTCAAAGTTTGCTGCCAAAGTTGACTCAGGTTACTTTCTTGGTTACTCTTCAACTAGAAAAGCCTACAAGGTTTTTAATTCTCACACCAGGATAGTAGAAGAAACATTGAATGTCAAGTTCAATGAGTCAAAACACACTCTTATTCCAGCACATCCTGCTGAACTCTTTGACCTTGACAACTTTCACTTTGGACCTGAAAAGGCTGTTACTTCTTCAAAACCTACTTATTATGGTAATCAAAGGTTTGAAGATGAGGATCCTGCACCATGGACTCCTCAAACAGTCATTAAGTCAACTACAACACCATCAGAAGTTTTTCAAACTTCTGATCAAACAAATACTGAAGGCCAAACTCAAACATCTGCTTCAGCACCTGCAACTACTGAAGAAGCTGCAACTGCTGAACCAGATATAATAGACCTCAGTAGTTTGTTTGAAGAACAAGAGCCACCCACACCTGTCAGTGGTTTACAACAACTGATTGAACACAGAGATCATCCACTTGACCAAATCATGGGTGATATAGCTACAGGTGTTCTGACCAGAAACCAGCTCTCCAACTTTTGCCTATTCTCAGCCTTTATTTCACAGTTGGAACCAAAGAAGTACCAGGAAGCCCTCAAAGACAATAATTGGGTGCAGGCTATGCAAGATGAACTACTACAGTTCAACAAGCAACAGGTCTGGGAAATCTGTCCCTTACCTCAAAACAAGCAACCAATTGGTACAAGATGGGTTTTCAGGAACAAACAAGATGAAGCTGGTATGATAATCAAGAACAAGGCAAGACTGGTAGTTCAAGGGTACTCTCAAGAAGAGGGAATTGACTATGATGAAACCTTTGCTCCAGTTGCAAGGCTTGAGGCCATCAGGTTATTTCTGGCCTATGCCATTTCCAACAAAATTAAAGTTTATCAAATGGATGTGAAAAGTGCATTTTTGTATGGAAAAATCAAGGAGGAGGTGTATGTCTGTCAGCCACCTGGGTTTGAGGATCCTTCTCATCCTGAGTGGGTGTACAGACTGGACAAAGCTCTTTATGGGCTCAAACAGGCTCCAAGAGCCTGGTATGATACACTCTCCACCTTTCTACTCAAAAATAACTTTACAAGAGGTGCCATTGATAAAACACTTTTCATTAAACATGTTGGAAATCATGTCTTACTTGTTCAAATTTATGTTGATGATATCATCTTTGGTTCAACAAACACAAAATTGTGTGATGATTTTAAGAAACTCATGCAATCAAAATTTGAGATGAGTACCATGGGAGAACTGCAGTACTTTCTAGGACTGCAGATCAAACAACAAACAAATGGAACTTTTATACATCAATCAAAATATGTTAAAGAATTATTGAACAAATTTTCTTTAAATGACTGTAAATCATGTTCCACTCCCATGACACCTATCACACAAGTTGAACCTGATGATCAAGGAAAACAGGTTGATCAGACCATGTACAGATGCATGATAGGTTCCCTTTTATACTTAACTGCTTCTAGACCAGATATTATGTTTTCAACATGTGTCTGTGCTAGATATCAATCAGCACCAAGGGAATCACACCTTATTGCAGTCAAAAGAATTTTTAGATATCTGAAAGGAACTCCAACACTGGGAATTTGGTATCCTGCTTCAAGCAATACCAAGTTATCAGCTTTTTCAGATAGTGACTATGCAGGGTGTAAGATGACAAGAAAGTCAACATCTGGTGGTTGTCAATTCCTGGGTAACTGTCTAGTGTCATGGCAATCAAAGAAGCAAACATCTGTTGCAACTTCAACTGCTGAAGCTGAATACATTGCAGCTGCAAGTTGTACATCACAGATACAATGGCTCCAATATCAACTTCTTGATTATGGAATCAAAGAGACCAAGACACCTTTGTTTGTAGACAGCAAATCTGCCATTAGCATCATTCAAAATCCGGTACAGTTCTCAAAAACTAAACATATTGAGATCAGGTACCATTTCATAAGAGATTGCTATGAAAAAGGCAAGATTGAGGTGAAGCATGTAGCAACAGCTAATCAGATAGCTGACATCTTCACTAAACCCCTTGACACATCAACATTTCAGAAGTTAGTTTCCATGCTTGGAATGCTAAATTTGTAAGTGTTTATTTTTTTTTGCATATCAGTTAGAATCCAAGTTAACACTTGATTCTACCCAACTCTACATCAAACTTCTACATCAATCACTACTGTTATGCATCAAAATTTTTCTTTTTCCTTTTTCCACCCTTGATTCCATCCTGTTTACCATGGTGGAATCAAAATGAAAGATTTTTCTTTTTCCTTTTTCCACCCTTGATTCCATCCTGTTTACCTTGGTGGATTTCAAGTTAACCTTTTCCATCTTTTTTCTGGTTTCCACTTACAAATGACAAAAGTCTGCAACAAAACTTCTGAAAAACAAACTACTGATTAAACAAAAATCAGTATGAGAGAAACTACTGATGAACAAAAATCATCAGTATGGGGATAACTTTCTGAAAAAGTGTGTAACTTCTGATAAAATAAATTTCAGAAGTTATGAATAAAGTATTTATAAAAACATTTCTCATCAGATGTTAAAACTGCTGAAGAGAAAATGGGAACTACTGATGAAGTAATCCTTCATCAGCAGTTTAAGTCAAAAGGGCAAATCTGACTTTTCCCATCATCAGAGGTTTGACCTAATAAGTTTAAAACCTCTGATAAAGAGATTTTTTAACCAAAGGCGGTTTTAAAACTTCTAATAAAGAAGATTCAAGCGGTTAAAACTCCAAATAAATACCTTTTTTACACACTTATCCTTTTAAACTCACAAATATCCCTCCTTCTCTCTCAAAACTCTCTCAAAACCTATACCTGCAAAATTCACTGTTCGATCAAACACTCAAACCACAATGGCTCTAGTTCTAAAACAGGGACACAATCAAAGAGCCTTTCTTGAAAAACAAGAAGGCTGGTCCCAATACGATGAGATCATTGATCTTGTCGTCAAATCCCAATACTTTACTGCTCTCACAATTAACCCACCAATTCATACTGAAACTCTGAATGAGTTCTGGGCAAATGCTGAGACGGTTACAATGGGTGGTGAGGTCATTTCCCTCAACTCAAAGATAAAAGGGAAACAACTGACCATCACACCAGCCACACTAGCAACAAGACTGGGTCTGGATGATGTAGCTGCCCCTGACCATGTTGCTAACAAAGATATTCATCTAACCATGACTGAGTGTGGTTATCAAGGTACTCTCTCCCATGCTACAATATTCAAAAAATATTTTGAACCAAAATACAAACTTTTGTTTCATTATATAATTATGTGTTTGAGTCCAAAAACAGGGTCATATGACCAGATGCCCTCCACTTTTCAACCAATATTTCATTCCATTGTGAATGAAACTAAATTCAGGGCATCAAAACTGTTTTTCCATGAGTTGGTGTTACATCACAATAATACCAAGAAAAAGTTTTTGTTGTACCCAAGGTTCATTATGCAATGCATAATAGGGGAACTGGGTAATGAGGTACTTGTGGGAAAAATTTCAACTTTAAACCCTTTAACATCACAAGCATACTCAAGACTGAACAAACCGGCTGCCTGGCCAGAAGATGATCAGGGAGAACAACAACAGGTCCCCCTGAAGCCCACATCTTCCACACCCACACCACCAAAAGCCAAAAAGCCCAAGCCAACAAAAACTGCAACCCACCAACCCAAAAGAAAAGCTGTTCAGGAGGTTGAGATGCCTGAACATGCTCTTGAGCATTCTGCTCTTCAAATTGTTGAGACTGAAACACCCTCTCAGTCTCATCCATCTCAAACCCCACCAAGAGCACCCATATCTGTTCAATTCAAAAGAAAAAGACTTAGAAAAACATATCAAACACACTCTTCTTTTGAAACTGCTGAACAACAACCTATTGCCCAAACTACTGAACCATCCCCACAAATTTCTGAACAAGAGGCAATAGAAATTGCCAAACTTCTCTCTGGGCTAAAAGAGAATGTCCCATCTGATCATGTCAGTCCCCATCAACCACAACAAACAGGGGACATAACTACTACATCAGACATGGATGTGGACATCACTAGCCCTATCCCAAGAGATGAGGGTGGACCAGAGTCTTTAAGCCCAATTTTAGAGACTCTTGGGGCATCTGAGGCTGCTACTACTCAGTTACCACCCAGTGGTGGATCTGAGGACAGAAGTAACATAGCTAAGACCTCAGATGTGGCAACTACTGATGAAGGCTTAATGCCTGAGGTAGGAAATCCTCAGTACCAAGAAACAGAGGTTCATGAGAGAACTGAGTTGGGCTCAGCTCATGATTTAACTGAGACAGTCCTCACTGAGGGCAACATCAGGGAAACAGATGATTCCATTAGTTTGGATGATGTTTCAAAAACTCCAACTACTGAATTGACGGCACTTTCTGAAGGTCCTGTTGCAAAGGTATCCAGGCTCAAGAAGCCAGTCACCTCTGCACAGGTTAAAGCCCACTCAATCCCTAAAACCCCTAGAGTGGCATCCTCTGTACAACATGAGGATCTCCCAAAAACACCCCCTTCACAGCAAATGCCTACCCAATTCCCTGGGCAAACAAGCATAGACCTGAACCAGCTATGCAGCCCAGAGGGTCCCCTGTACCACATGATGAATACACTCATCAGAAATCACTTCCAAACATATACAGCTGACTTGGAGCTGTCAATCAAAAACCAATTTGGAGTGATCAAGACCAAGATGAACGATCTGTCAAACAAAATAGACTTCAACAGCCAACAGATTGCTCATCTTCAAGGACACTTCTCCCAACCCTCTGCTTCAAGGGTTATAATTGATGAATCCAAAAAGGGGGAGAAGATCAGGGAACCTAAGGAGTCATTCCAAGCCAGAGTAAAGGCACGAGTGGCACTCCTTGAAAGAGATCAGAAAGATCAGGCCAGGAAAGAAAAATTGGCCAAACAGTTTGGTGTCTCTATTGAAGAAATTGAAGCTGCTGAGAAAGAAGATGAGACCCAAAGTTCTGATGATTCCCTAAGGTGTAATGAAGAAACTTCTGATGACCAAACTTCTGATGAAGAATCAGAAAGTACTGAAGACAATCCTTCAGTAGCTGACAAACCATCAGCAGTTGTCAGCACATCAGAAGTTAACACTTCCCAACCTCAAACAACTGAACCTTCCAGAACCACTGCTCCCATTCAACCAACATCTGATCCCATCAGGCCTACATCTGTTACAACAATGACTGTATTAAACCCTTCTCCCATCTCTCAATCAGCTGAACTATTAGAGAAGAGTTTAATTGCAGCCAACAAGAAGGCCAGAGAAGATCAGATTTGGAAATCTCTGGAAGAAAGGGATGATTTGGACTTAAGCCATGAAGAAAAACTTCAGGCTTATGCAGCTGAACTACAAAGGCAGGCTAGCCTTGATGAGATTGCTGAACAGGATAAAAGACAACAACTGGTGTCTTATATTACCAAGAACAGCAAGACTAAAGCCTTTACACTCAAAGGACTCTCTATGCAAGAGCTGACAAGAAGAGCACAACTGCTTGCAGACAAAATGGCCACAAGCAAAGATGGAAAGGCCAAGAGAGCCCAGATAATAGAAGAGCTAGTAGCAGAAGGATATGGTTCAAAAGCCTCTGTATCCAGATGGAAAGAAGAAAGACTAATGGATACATATAGAAAATACTTGGCTGCCAAGGCTGCAAATCCTGAGAAGTTTCAAACTGCTGATCCTTCAAGATCAGTAGTTAGAACTTCTGGTGTATCTAGAAGATCTGCTGCTCAGAAGAAGAAGACAGAGGACAATGTCAAAACTGATTTCAAAATGGTACTACTTGAGGGAAGCTCAATAGTCCATTCAGATTTTGACATTGAGGAGAAACCTCTGTTAACACAGTTCAGGGATCCTTCCACTTTTGCTTATCAAATACAAAAGACAATCAAAGAAAAGCTGCATACCAAAGTAGTGACTGAACACCATCTCCCAACTGTTCAGATGCCTGGTATGCAACAACAACAACAAGGAAGAGAATCCCACCTGAGGCTATCTGAAACTGAAGACATCCAGCACTCAGGACCATCAACCCAAGGGACAAGTCTGGTTCCCTATTCTTCTGACTTTAACAAGTCAAAGATCCCTATCATCAGATGGTCACTTACTGATAACAACTCAGTACTGTTGACAAGAAGAGACTTCTCAAGCAGGGCTTACAAGAAGATCAGTGATCTGAAGAAACTGTCAACACAAGACCTGCTCACAATTCAACATCTAGAACCACAGAGAGGATCTCTGTCTGATGATCAGTACAACCAGCTCAAGAACACCATGTACAAAGAGATATGGAAGATTGTTCAAGACAGAAGAAACACATAAGGAATTAGTAAGGTTTTGGCTTCATCAATCCAGGGGGAGATTGTTAGGACAAAGAGGATTGGTGAAACCACTTTTGTAAACCTTAGTCTAATTCACTTCTGTCATTTTTGGCTAAGTATAGAAGTACTGAAGAGAAGACAAGAAACTGCTGATTAGAAGATATGAAGAAGTGCTGAAGTTGCAGAAGTTCTGAAGTCCAAACCAGACAAGTTCACTTCAGAAGTACTGAAGACAAAACTACTCTTCAGTAGTTGTCCTTCATCAGCACTTAGCAGAAGATATTTCCCACCGCCTTTTTGCATCAGTAGTTTGTTGTTTAATATTACTTTTAGCTGTATTTGTTTCTTTCAATGTTGCAACTTGTGCAACTTGTCACTGGACTTTCTGTGCTTGCTTTTTAGGCAAGATACATGCATGTAATCGTCTATAAATAGAAGGCTTCAAACTTCTATTTTAGACATTGATTTTTAACAGAAAAAATCCTTCAAACACTCTCATTGTTATATTCCATTTCTGTATTTATTGTGAATCTCTCTAAGTATCTAATTCTCATTTACAACTTAGATTCATAATAAATACTTTGTCATTTATTTAGTTTCAAACATCAAGGGGGAGTTATAACTCTGCCTTTGCATAAAAAGTGTTGCTTTAACTTATAACATTCCGCTGTGCTTATAATCTGATTTACAAGGACTTGCTAAACACTTAAGTGTCAAGATAGCAAGTTCTTACTTAGCAAACAAGAGCAAACTGATCCAACAACAAATCTCTCTCCCTGCCTTCAACCTTAACGCACCACCACTGCTGCCACACTGCACCACCAACACTGCTGCACTGACAAACCCTCTCCCTTGCAGCAACCTTAATCACCGAGTAATGATGCCTATTCACCGTCTGTTTTACAACAGAAGGAAACACCGACACTCTCACTGCCCCATTGTGACATTCGTCACTTTTCGTATTTATCATTTTGCATTATTTTATGTATGTTTGAGACTTCAAATTAATAAAACGTTGCATTCTATCATTTCTGTACGTTCTAAAAATATTTAGTGACACATTCGGGTCTATATAATCATACTATATACTTATAATAATATAATAAAAGAGGAATAAACATAAAAAAAATAAATGTTTGGGACAGGGTTCGAACCCGCGTCCCAAACCGGGTCAAGTTTAACACAACCATCCAAACCAGCTGAGCCACCAAGGCATTTGTGATAATAATCCCACGTTTTTAAACTTAAACAAACCCAAAAAACCCATCAGTTGACTAACGCGAGTCAAACACCCAGTTGACTTTTTCAAATGAATTCAAATTAACACGGTATTGATCTATTTTTGGAAACGATTTCGAGTAATTAGCTACCGACACAATCAATCTCGTCGAATACAGCTTGCAATTGCCTGTAATCATTCCAAATTTGAAGCCCATAGGCGCGTATAGGAGTTATGTGGGTCAAAACTTCTATAATTACGAACCCGTATGTAATAGTATAAATTGAACCCCTCATCTCAAGCATTACTCGCCGATTTACAGACCCTCACAACCAATTATCCTAAAACTCTTCCAAATCCACGATTCTCGTCCCTGTTGACTTTTAGCTTGACCTCTCAATCGAAGCTATAATCGCATTGTAAGTCAAATCTTTTTCATGGGTTATGTTAATCGGTCGTATACTAACAATAGCCCCAACATTACAGGGGCTATTGATTGTTAATTAGTGTTATTGAAAAACTAGGGTTCATGTTCATATGAATTGGGGATAATACTCGTTGCAGACAGTTTTTAAATACATTGCAGAACAAAAACAATAACCAACTAATCCACAGATCAGTTGGTAACGCGAGTATGTTTAAAACACGAACCGGCCATAGGCCAGGGTTCGATCCCCACACGCACAACTTTTTTTTTCTTCTTTAAAAACAATTATGAAAACAAAACAGATAACCTTTATAATTAATTAAATCCGAAATAAACTCGTTCTCAGGGTCAGACCAGTTGGTCTGGCTTGTGATTGTAAGAGCATTAAACCGGCCAGGACTCGGGTTCGAGTCCTGGCACATGCAAACCATTTTTTTAAAACTCTTTTATACTTATATAATCAATATTATTTTTAAAAATAGATTTTAAATACTAAACATGGCTTAAAAATTCTATAAAATTTATTTTAAGTTATTATGAGGATAAAGTTTATTATCCAACTTTTAGTTTTTCAAAAATAATTTATTTAATATATATTATAAATATTACAAGTTTATTCATTTATAATTTTAAAATTCTATAAAAATATCTAAACGATTTTATTAAATTCCACAAAAATTATTCTAAACTTGTATAGAAATAAACATTTCAGAAATAATTTTTATTCCAGAAAATCGTTCGATTTATATTTTTAATTGATTTTTGTTATTTTAAACAATAAATAAATCATAATAAATTCATTTTTCAATATTTTTATCCCAAAATTTTACATAAATTATTTCTGTTCATTTAGAACAGAAATATAAATTTTAAGTTGAAATTTCTTTAATTTTAATATTTTAGATATTAAAATCATATCTTTGACAAATAAGAATAAATATACTAAATATTTAATTCTTAAGGAATAAATTTTATAAAAATTATTTTTATACTTAAAACCCTATAGTATGATCATCCTAAATCAAAAACCTACAATAGTCTTTTATTTAATTATTTACCGAATTTCTCTCATTTATTAACTATTTACTTAATTAATAATTAAACAATTACATATCCCCAAATTAGGAACCCTAGAATTACTTGTATCCTAGAATCATTTCCCTTACACATTATCAAATTCTTTAGGTTAATCCTTTGGGATAATCTCAATTCAAATCACGTTGTTCGGTAGAGTTTCAAGTTATTTACGCGAACTGTGAGTATTTCCTATCCCCTTTTTGCTTTTATTCATTTTTGGGGTGTTACATGTACACTTATACAAATTACAAATACAAGTTCACATTTTTACAATACAATTCTAGTACTATGTGCATTTGCTTACAAACGTGCTTTATGCTTAGACATTTCATGTAGAATACATTTGTACTTAGTGAAATCATTAACATTGTACAAGCCGACCTTAACATTGGATAGCGCTATTTGATTGACAACCCGCCTAGGTTGATTCTCCCCCTTTTTCATCGGAGAATCCGTGGTCATTGTTAAGCTTTTTATCCATTTATTGGATAAGTACACCACCGTTCATTTAGTACATTATACAGTCACATGGTTGATTTCGCTCATTTGTATGATACATAGTTTACATATTTACACTGTAGCTTGCACTTGAATTGTATATTTTTTTCAACTTACTATATGTATTAAAACTAGGAATGCTCACCAACATTTCTTATGTTGACCAAACCTATTTTGTACATGTTTCAGGTGCAGTTTGATCTAGTACTATAGCATGGGACTTTTAGTGCTTGTTTTTAATAAGTTATTTCAATTTTCATGTTTCATTCAGACTTTGTATTTTTCGTTTCCATGTAAGACAATTTGAATTATTCCATAATATATTTACATTTTAGTACCATGTGCTTTTGAACAATCGTCACTACGTGACACCTCGATGATTCCGCCATCGGTTGGGGTGTTACAGATTGGTATCAGAGCCATGGTTATAGGGAACTAGGTTATTAGATGAAATGGCCTAGACTATAACCGAACTTCAACTTTCATGCATAATATTTCCTAAATTACCATTCCCCTCATTTCTCTCTACTTTCCTCCCTCTATCTTTCCCTTCTTCTCCATTTCTCTTCATCTTTCATCATGGTGCATAGAGATGGTGTCCTACAAGGAGTGGAAAGACTACATCATCATGGAGCGGGAGCAGTACCTTTCATAAAGACACTCTTAGGTATAATGCCTACTCTTATTTTGCTCCTTCAAAGTTGTTGAGCTTTAATGAGTGTGATGGAACACGTGCAATCTGGAAGGTTGGATGCATGTACACTGGGTTTTCTGGCATAGGCAAGCATAGCGCATAAATCCAATAACGGACCTGTTATGCTTACCTGGGGATTCCTGGAGTGAGTGTCCACTTATAGGCTAAAGCATGTCTTCTTTGGTCACCATTGGGTTCAATTCCTTTGAAAAGTCAACGTTCTTGTTGGGCTTTACAGCTAGACAAAGGCAATCCAAGCATTTTATGCAAGTTTTTTCAAAAATACACTCTTGTTTCATATACAATATCTCATGATTTTCATATATTGCTTACAAGTTCATACTTTCATAATCATTTGTACAATTATACACTTACATTTTATAATCTCATGATTATTCAATTGCTGCCTTGTAGATGTCTGCTCGCCGCATGCTCCGTGATGCTAGCCAACGCACTGTTTGTGCTTATGGACAACATTCTGATCGTCGCCTCGCATCTCTAGTCGCAGAGCAAATTGCTGCAGTGATCCTAAATCTTGTCAGTGAGTTAACCCAGAATAGTAACAGTGCCAACACAGAGGGTGCGACTCAATTTCGGTGCACTTTCAAACACTTTAACTCCTGCAACCCCACAAAATTCACTGGTGAGGAGGGTGCTACTGGCCTCCTCCAATGGTTTGAAAGTATGGAGAGCACCTTTGTGAACATCGAGTGTCCTGATGAACTCCGTGTTCGCTATGCTACCAGTTTCCTTCAAAAGGGGGCGCTAACTTGGTGGAATGGCGAAAAGCGCAATCAGGGCGCTGATGTTGCTTTATCTTTGTCTTGGGCTGAGGTTAAGGAGCTCATGATTGCCAAATTCTGCCCTAGGAACGAAATCAGGAAACTGGAGGAAGAGTTCCATGGGCTGAGACAAGACAGTGGTGAAAATCTTGCGTAAAACACTCGATATCATGAACTCAGCATATTGGTTCCACACATGGTTACCCCGGTCTCTCGAGCAATCGAAAAATATATTGAGGGATTACCTGACCTGATTCAAGACGTAGTCACTGGAAGCAAACCCACTACGGTGGAAGAAGCCATCCAGCTTGCAGCCTCCTTGACTGACAAGCACGTGAAAAAGGGAAATCTGGTTAGGAAAGGAACTAAGAAACCAGCTGAGAAGACCCTCACCCCTACTACTGAAACGTCAAGAGTCGCTGTAGACAATACCGGTTCCAACTCTAGGAAGCGGAAGTTCAGAAGTAAAAACTATGCCGTTGTAGCCCCAGTAACCCATGCTCCAATGGTCCAAGCTCCTCCTGTCAAGAAAGTTTATGGGGAAAACTTACCCAAATGTGCTACCTGTCAGTACCATCACCCCTCAAACTTTCCTTGTCGCCACTGTACCACCTGTGGTAGGTATGGTCATGTAGCTACCACATGTCGTTCAGTGTTTAGACCTCAACCAATCAACTCTCAACTAGTTAACCCTCAGCCAGCCAACCCTCAACCAGCTCGCCAAAACCCACAACCCATAACGTATGGTCGAGCCTGTTTCAATTGTGGTGATCCAAACCACCTCAGAAATCAGTGTCCAGCTCTTGTCCCAGCAAACTGTACAACAAACCCAGTGGCTCGTGGTAGGGCTTTCAACATCAATGCAGCAGAAGCCCAGGCAACAAATGATGTGGTGAATGGTACGTTTTTACTTGATGGTCATTATGCTTCGATTTTATTTGATACTGGTGCGGATAAAAGTTTTGTGTCATTAGCATTCGAACCCTTACTATCTCACACTCGCTTTAGATTAGGAGCGCCTTTCACTGTCGAGGTCGCGGATGGTATTTAGGAATCATACATCATGGCTCACATCATACACCAATAGAAGATTGCCACATACTCAAAATGTGATGTCACATAGTGTATGAAACTTAGAACCCATATTTATTTTCATTTTTAGTATATTTTGCTTTTCATTAAATTTTAAGCACTTCTATTATTGTCAATGGTCAAAAGTAAGCGGTTCACCTAACTTTTTAATTAAATGTAAAAAAGTTTAGCAAGACAACTAAGTTCAAAATATAGACGTGTCTTTTACTTTATAGCTTATAGGGGGTTGCACTTCTAGCAATTAACGCATGGTGCAAAAAAAAATAACGAAAAATCTCTAGGCTATTTTTAGGATGCGGCAATTTTATTAAACAAAAGAAAGCCAGTGAGAAATGAGAATTTACATACAAACAAAAAGATATCGAAGCAAGGATAAACAGAGAAGCAACTCCAATACAACAACTTATTATTAGGAAATATGGAATATGTTAAGACTTGAAAGAAACCAGTCTTCCCATTTCATTCCTTGAGAAAACCGACTTACTTGATAATTGAGAAAACAACCTCGTTTCGAGACTTCCATATGCACTAACTGGAAACCATAACTATCTCATGAACTGCTAGCTTCTTAAATATCATTGGACACGATATTCTCATGCAAAAACATTAGATCCCGGGTAGTGAAAGCATAGATGAAGATAAGGGATGAGATGTGAATGCTCCTAAGTGGTGATTTGAATTAATTATTATAAGCAATTAACATATTTTTTTAACATAAATTAAATATTCATTAAAAAATCAAACATTAGTAAAACAAAATTAAAAACTAAAAACATTGGTCCGCTACAAACCGTATTGCCCCTAATTTCTTGTTTAACCTTCTCAAGGGATTTATGATCAGTGGCGAAGCTTGACCCGAAGGTTCGGGGGTCGGAAGTCGCCGGAGGGTCGGAAGTCACTAGTTTCGGGGGGTCGAAAACCAGTTTCGGGGGTCGAAACCCTATATTTTCAAAATTTTCTATACGAATACTATATAGTCGGAACTTCTGCACGAAAATTCGGGGGGGTCGGCCGCCCCCACCCGCCCCAATAAAGCTTCGCCAGTGTTTATGATCCCACCGTGTCAGATTAGATGTGTCGGCCTAAAGCAACTTAATACCCACTATTTTTCCTTGCTCATCTTAATATCGTTCTTTTCTGTAAAAACATTGATATAGGGATCAACCTGGTACTATACCGTACTGAATTGATTCCGAATTTACTAATATTGATTAAAAACTTGGTATCAATACCGATACCGAAAATATACGGTACCCATAGCGAAATATAAATTTAATCTTCAAAGCGCGAATTATCTGGAGAAGTATTAAAGGGCTGGTGTAATAGAATGCGAAATAAAATTCGTCTCATAGTATTTATACTAAGAGACACTTAATGTGGACACCAAACTTGCAGTGTATTCGACGAACACTAAACACCAACCAGTTGCCCATTGGCATGTGTCGTCAGTCGTCACTATTCCTGATGCAACCCTTGGCTTAGACATTCAGTCATGTTTCACACAAGCACAGCTATGGTTATATATCAATCTTCGTACCAAAATAAAAGACAACAAAGTGTTAAAAATAGCATATATGATAATTCAAGTATTATTGGGCTCTCACATATTGTCTAATTAGGCTTTAGTCTTTGGGCCTGATTATATTATCAGGTTATACTTTATACGTTTGGCTGTTGGCCTTATGGCCCAGCCCAGCTCATATATGTGTACGTGTTATAATTGTACGACTGAGATTATTTCAGGTTGTTATGATCGGATGGCTGAGATTGGTTTATAGCTGTGATCTGGTGGAAGCTTCGAGGCTGAGTATAAAAGGATTATTATTTCTCTTTCTTCTCATTCGTGTACTTTATCATCTCTCTGTATTCTCTTGTCTAGGGTTTCTATCTGTTACGAAACTCTGTCTAAGTCTTGTTGATAAGGATTACGTCTGTGTAATCCTCTGGTCTGATCGTTGCATCGATCGTCTGAGTGTTCATCTCTGTGGTTTGAGATTGTAAGTCTTTGTATTGACTTTATCATAAGTCAACTGATCTAAACAATCAGTTGACATATTATTGCTTTTAGAATCTCTCTTATTTTAGAGAGATTCAGGGTATTTGAGGGGCAAATATTTTGGTTTGGGTTAATAAGATTTTGTCACCGTTTTGTCACCTATTTCTATTTGTTATGGTTGATCTTGAGTTCGTGTTGGCTCAGATCTATTGTGTTGTGAGTTGAATCATAAAATTTTACATGGTATCAGAGCTTAAGGCTCTGTTATCTCTTTTTGGTCTTCATTCTGGTTTCTTCCGCTGTTAATTGTCTCTGTGTCTTTGTTATGATAAGGATCTGATCTGTGTCATAGATCTGATCCTTTCTATAGATCTGGTTATTTTCAGATCGTCTTTTGCACTGTTGTCTGTTGGTTTGTTGTTGTTATTTTTGCAGGAGATCGTTTGTCAACCATTGTTGGCAAGGAGTCTGTGGTTGCTAGTTGGATTGGAGTATTATTTGTTTGCTTCAATTGCTCTCACAACTCTATACCCTAAGTGAAGGTATAGGTTGTGAGTTTGGAGATCCCTAACTTGGGACCCCTTGTTTGGTGAGATCGTTCCTGTTCTTTACTGTTTGTCTGTTGTCTAGTTATTCTTGGCCGGGTTAGGGTGGACCGGCATTGATTCTTGTTTGTTCTCTGTTTGATCTGGTTGTGTGCTATTTGTTCTTTTTGGTTTTCCTATTTGTCTGTTTTACCCTACTTTGTCTATTATATATATTGTCTATTTTCCTAGCTAATTAAAGGACTCCTGTACAAAGATCTGCGTGGGCACCTTGAGTGATGAACCCATGATCTGACCCCTGGTACAGCTAGTTCTCTAGGGTTTGTTCTTTTTATTCATCTGTTTTATTCTTGTTTTCTTGTGTGATTGTTGTGTTTCTGTGAATCAGTATGACTGGTCCTGTTGCTAGTCCTCAAGGACCCCATGATTCCCAAGGATCACTGGGTCCTGTGTCTACTGATGTGATTGGACAAGGTGGAACACTGATTAGTAAACTTGTTATCAGTGATCCTCTGTACTTGCATCCTAGTGATACTAGTAACTTGTCCATAATAGGTATAAAACTAAAAGGGACTGATAACTATAATGTGTGGTCTAGTTCCATGAAGTTGGCTTTAGAAGCCAAGAATAAGTATGGGTTTATTGATGGATCTTGTGTGAAGTCTGATAGTGATGAACTTCTTGCTAAGCAGTGGGATAGATGTAACTCTGTTGTCTTATCTTGGTTATTAAATTCTGTGAGTGATGAGTTATATCTAGGACAAGTGTTTTCTAAACTTGCAAGTGAAGTATGGTCTGATTTAAAAGAAACCTATGATAAAGTTGATGGTTCTGTTGTGTTTAGTTTATATCAGAAAATTAACAATGTTAAACAAAATGGCAGCACTATTGCTGAATATTATCATAGGCTTAACACTATGTGGAAACAACTTGATTCCATCTTACAACTACCTGCTTGTACTTGTAAAGCATCAAAAGATTTTAATGACTTTAATACTCTAATAAAATTGATGCAATTTCTTATGGGACTTGATGACATTTACCAACCAGTTAGGACCACTTTGTTAACTAGGGAACCTTTACCTAGTGTTAAAGTTGCTTTTTCTATTGTCTCAAGAGAGGAGTCTCACAGAGGTTCAAGTGGGACTTCAAAGGGTCAAAATGTTGCTTTTGTTTCTAAAACAAATCAAACTTTTGAGAATAAAAGAGGTATAAGTAGAGGACCTAACCCCAACTTAAAATGTACTCACTGTAATAGGTTAGGTCACACAGTTGACAGGTGTTATGAACTGGTTGGTTATCCACCCAATGCTAAAAGAAAGGGTGGAGTTAGTCAAAAATCTGGTGTGTCAAATAATGTTAGTAACTCTAAGTCAAACAATTCTGTTGGTACTGCTGGGTTGCCCTTTTCTGCTGAACAGATTTCCAAGTTAATGAATCTGATCAATGAAAAGACTACAAGTGATCCACAGTCCTCTAATAGTGGAGGTAATTTTGTAAATGGTTTTTGTAGTATGTCTACTTTGCAAAACCTGAAAACTGTTTTAGAAAATTTTTCTAGTTGTTCAAGTTTTGTCAAAAGTATTATAAGTAGTAGCTGGATCACAGATTCAGGTGCTAATCAACACATGACAAAAAATGAAGATGAATTAATTAATTGTGTTGATGTCTCTGAGTATGATGTGCAAGTTAAACATCCCAATGGTACCAGTGCAAAGGTTACCAAGATTGGTGATGTTCAACTTGCAGATTCTGTTGTCTTAAAAGATGTCTTTGTGGTTCCTGACTATTGTGTCAATCTTGTCTCTGTTCATAAATTAGCTAAGGATAATAAGATGTCTGTGTTATTTGATGAACAAAGTTGTTATATCCAGGATTCCAAGTCCAAGAGAATCCTGGTGACTGGTAGACAAAGTGATGGTCTCTATTTTGTAGGAAAGAATGTAAGTGTGAACAATGTTTGCATGAGTAGTATTGATGATGTTAACACTTGGCATAATAGACTTGGACATCCCTCTGACCAAGTCTTAGCTGTATTAAAAGGGAACCTAAACATTGATTTTTCAAAAACACAACCTTGCTGTCAATAATAATTGGCCTCTATATCAACTTGATATAAATAATGCTTTCTTATATGGTTCTATATCTGAAGATGTATACATGAAACTGCCTGAGGGCTATTTTTCAAAAAATGAGACTAAGGTTTGTAAACTAGTGAAGTCTCTTTATGGTCTAAAGCAAGCCCCAAGACAATGGAATGAAAAGTTAACCAATGTCTTGATAAATATGGGGTTTAAGCAGAGTATTTGTGATTATTCCTTGTTCATTAAGTCTGAAAACAATGTGTTTGTTGTATTGTTAGTCTATGTGGATGATATTGTCTTAACAGGGAATAATGAGTCTGAGATTAAAAAGGTTAAAGAATATTTAAGTTCAAATTTTCTTATTAAAGATCTTGGAATACTTAAGTATTTCTTAGGTATAGAGGTGTTGTATTCTGATATTGGTATTTGTTTGTCTCAAAGGAAATACTGTTTAGAGCTGTTGAATGAGTTTGGGTATTTAGGGTGTAAACCTATAAGTACTCCTATAGAGCAGAGTTATCTTGTGTCTGTTAAAACTGGAAAAAATAATGCACCTCTTGATAATGTTACTGGATATCAGAAACTGATAGGTAAATTAATTTACCTATCTCTGACCAGACCTGATATTAGCTATAGTGTTCAATATTTGAGTCAATATATGCATAAACCAACATATGGTCACTTACAAATAGGGTTAAGGCTGCTTAGGTACCTAAAACAGTCACCTGGAAAGGGTGTGCTGTTTAAAAAAGGTGATAAGCTTAACCTAACTGGTTATGTTGACTCAGATTGGGCTAAGTGCTTAGACACAAGAAAATCCATTACTGGATTTTGTATTTATTTTGGGCATTCTCTTGTTTCTTGGAAAAGTAAGAAACAAAATACTATCTCCAGGTCCTCAGCTGAAGCTGAGTATAGAGCTATGTGCTCTGCAACCTGTGAGATGATTTGGTTAAAAAACTTACTGTCTGAGCTAAAAGTTGATGTTAACTTGCCATTAAAAATATTTTGTGACAGTAAAGCTGCTATTTCTATAGCAACTAATCCTGTGTTTCATGATAGGATTAAGCATTTTGAACTTGATCTGCATTTTCTTAGAGAGAAAATCTCAAATGGTGTCATTAAACCTGAGAAGATTGACTCTCAAAGTCAAATTGCAGATGGCTTTACTAAGGGTTTGCCTATTGAGCAACACAAATTTTTTTGTGATGGCTTAAGGATGGTAGACTTGTTTAATACTTGAATTAAGGGAGGATGTTAAAAATAGCATATATGATAATTCAAGTATTATTGGGCTCTCACATATTGTCTAATTGGGCTTTAGTCTTTGGGCCTGATTATATTATCAGGTTATACTTTATACGTTTGGCTGTTGGCCTTATGGCCCAGCCCAGCTCATATATGTGTACGTGTTATAATTGTACGACTGAGATTATTTCAGGTTGTTATGATCGGATGGCTGAGATTGGTTTATAGCTGTGATCTGGTGGAAGCTTCGAGGCTGAGTATAAAAGGATTATTATTTCTCTTTCTTCTCATTCGTGTACTTTATCATCTCTCTGTATTCTCTTGTCTAGGGTTTCTATCTGTTACGAAACTCTGTCTAAGTCTTGTTGATAAGGATTACGTCTGTGTAATCCTCTGGTCTGATCGTTGCATCGATCGTCTGAGTGTTCATCTCTGTGGTTTGAGATTGTAAGTCTTTGTATTGACTTTATCATAAGTCAACTGATCTAAACAATCAGTTGACATATTATTGCTTTTAGAATCTCTCTTATTTTAGAGAGATTCAGGGTATTTGGGGGGCAAATATTTTGGTTTGGGTTAATAAGATTTTGTCACCGTTTTGTCACCTATTTCTATTTGTTATGGTTGATCTTGAGTTCGTGTTGGCTCAGATCTATTGTGTTGTGAGTTGAATCATAAAATTTTACACAAAGAAAAAGAAAAAAAGCCACCATCATGTCCGACAAACCGGAAGGGAACATAAATGATATAGTCCCAGACACATACCCGATATGTGATACCATGTCAAGATCACGGTGAGGCCATAGGTCAACAAACAGATAGATCACTAGTAAAAACGCGAGACGATAGTTATTTTGCACGTCGTTAACGTCTACCCTGCATGTATATCATACCATATTTTGCAGGAAAATAAATTGTTATGGGAAAATCACCAATTTGGCCAAGACTTGGTCCATCGCCGAAGTCTCACGAAGACGTCTTGGGACCTGTGAGCCGACTCTCCCAAGAGATGGGAGGTGGCTATTTTGGAAAGTTTGACCAAGTCTTGGCCAAATTGGTGATTTTCCCAATTGTTATTGTGTGAGAGGCTCTTACTTGCAAACTCGCAATCGCTAGTCAAAAACTTATACATGATAGATTATTTTAACAGGAACTCTACATATACTCGTGTGTGATGATAATACATGATACGTATTTACAATTTTTTTTTTTAGTTTAAATCAAAGCAAATGCTCGTATGATAATACGTGGTAACTGGTAAGTATTTACATTTTTTATTCAGTTTAAAAAAAAGTTTAAAACAAACCAAATGTTAAATACTTAGACCCCTCGTAGTGGGGCGTTATTGTGCACGTTTTTTAAAAATAGCGCCCGGTAACACCGGAACATACCGGCGCTATTTTTATAAAACCGGGGCAAGCGTTGTTTAAATAACGCCAAAGCAAAATGAAGCAGCCCAATTAGAAGATGACACGTGGCCGGGCATTGAAAACAAACGGTCAAAAAATTTGACCGTTGGGGGGGGGACATGAATTTTTTTGAACGGTAATTTTTGAAGTTGTATTATATATATACACACACACTTTTTATATAAAACACAAAAACAAACAAACACAATAATCTCTAAACCATACACCACAACACAATCAAACACAAAACATGTTTCCATATGGTTCACCATTCGGGGTCCCGGGTCGCCCGGGTGCAAGGCCAAACACTACGAGGCCAAACACTACTACTCCGCTGCCACCCAATTGGGGTGAGTTTGACGCGAACACAATGCAATACGCGCAACTTCTTGGCATGCCCGGTCAATTCTATCCGGGCCCAAACATGGCGGGTCAATTTTTTCCTCCACCAAACTATGTCCAAGGTTCTCAAGAGGAGCCCGAGTCCGTGCCAGAAACTCAAGTCGAGACCAACGAACCACGTCAACCCGATGGGTTCTCAACGGGGGCGCGGGCGAGGGAGACGCTCGCATAAAAGGAAAGATGTTACCGCTCCTCGTCAAAAAAAAGCAACAAGAACGTTGGGAAAGAGAAGAGGAGTTTGCTTTAGCGCGGGCCTGGCTCGACATATCGGAGGATCCCGAAGTTGGTTAGTATTTTTTTATTGTTTATATATATATATATATATATATTTATAATGTTGGTTAGTATTTTTTTTGTGTTTATATATATATATATATATTTATAATATTGGTTAGTATATTTTTTGTGTTTATATATATATATATATACTTTTTAATCGTATAATATTTTTTTTATAGCGAACTATCAACATAGCCCGTTATTTTGGCAACGGATTCGAGAGCTGTTTTTTGCCGCCATGGGTAGAGGGGAGTATCGAGAGCACGACTCGATATCGGGAAAGTGGTCGGACATAAATAATAAATGTCACTCGTTTGCGGAGGTTTACCAACGCTGTAAGGACAACAGGGGCAGTGGGGAAGGTGATGACGGTTTGTTGGCAAGAGCCTTGGACGAGATGAGAGATACCCGCGGGCCGTTCCCGTATTTGAGGATTTGGGAGATGTTGAGAAAAAGTCCTAAGTGGGCTAATGCACCACTTATGGGGTCGGGTAGTGGGCGCAAGATTAGGAGAGGAAGAGGATCAGGAGGAGGAGGACCATCAAAACGAAGCAAAACCACCTCCACGTCGCGAGATCCGGATACACCGACATCCGATGCTCGCTTTGTGAGTTTAGATGATCCTGTTGATTTGGAGGATGAGGAGGAGGAGGAGGATATTCCAAGACCACCCGGTAGAAGATCAAAAAAGGGTGGCAAGGCAGAGTCGTCTTCGACAGGAGGTGGTGCATCGAGGGAGGATTTTGAGGAAATGAATCGACGACTACAGGATATTCGCGACCTCGGCCAAAGACGTTTGGAAACTATGCACCAGAGAGTGGCCGAGAATAAAAGGCTCATCGACATTCAAGAGGCGAGGCAAAGGGAAAAAGGACATTGAGTTTTTGTCCAAATCGATCGACCACCTCGAGGGAGAAGCCCTACGCCTCACACTACATCATAGGCAAGAAATTCTTGCAAAATATAACCTCCAGTAATTTATTTAAGTTTTTTTTTTTAATTTGGTATTGTAATTTTTTTAAGTTGTTTGTTTTTTTTAATTTAATTAATATTAGTTGTGTGATTTTTAATATTATTTGTAATTTTTTTATATTTATTTGTCTTTTATTTTAATCATTTTGAATTAAAAGATTAAAAAATAATAATAATAAATCAACCAATCAGAAACATGGGCTTTATAAATAAAGCCCCTACCACTACTGTGACAGTCGTCACCTTTGTCTTTTATCTGTTGTCAAAACTAGTCCCTATATATATATAAAAAAAAAAAAAAACTTTTATGTTAAAGTTTAGGTAACTTAGTTAGATTAGTTGGTTTTTATAAAGAATTATTTAACTAAAATTTCAATTAAACTAACATGTTAAACTAGAGGGACCCTTATTGTCAATAAATGAAAGTTAAAATGCAGCCCTCCCTTTTTGTTTGCTGGTCGCGTTTTTCCGGCAGCCTCCGGCGGCCGGAGAATTTTCCAGCGAGTTCAAAAAACCCATCTTTAATGCTCTATAACACTAACGTTTGATTCTTATACGTTTCTCCTTCAAGACTGAACGTTTTTCTATGGTTTTAAATGCATTTAACGTATGATTAACCGGGTTTTAAACATGAATTAATCTAGTTATTATATGAAACCGTCGAGTCCATAAATCATGAGCGAATCTACGATTTTTTGTTGAAAACTTATATATATTCAGCACTGAAATCATTCTCAGACCTTAAACCATCTTAAACCCACTTCGAAAACCTTCAAATCATTCCAGAACCGTGGAAATCGATCTCGCGAGTTCCGGACCTGCACCTTTCTTTTTCGGGCATCAAAAGTGATTGTAAGTATAAGATTTTGTTGCCGTTTTGTTAGATAATCATGTATCTTTAAAACCCCTATGAATTCGTACGTTAATACCCACGAATTGTAGGTGATGAAAATTCTAGGGTTAGGGTTTGTGTTTAAGGTAGTTTGGGGAAGAAGATGACCAAGTACATAGTGTTTAAATTTTATTGTTAATCAAACCTTACAACATATTTATCAAGTGTTCTAGTGGTTTGTGTGTGTGTGTTTGCCTTAGGAACCACTCAGGTTCGATTCCCACATAAAGCTCCACCCTTTTTCCATATTTTTTTTCAGCATTTCTTTTCTTTGTTTGTTTCTATTTGTTTGATTATTTATTATATATATAATACATATAAATTTAAAATATTCATAATAAATTTATTTTTGATCCAAAATTTATAAAAATTTAGGTGTAGCTTCTTGACACCTCATAGAAAATTGTCATAATTTTTATTTCTAGAAAATATTTTATTTTCGTAATTTCTATTATTTAATTTGTTTTAATCATATTTAATTCATTAAAAATTCATTCTTAATGGTTTTTAACTCAAAATTTGTCATAAATTATTTCTAATCATCATGAACTAAAATAAAAATTATTGGATCAGAAAACACTTATTTTTATTAATTTTTCTATTTTTAACCAATTAAACATGATTTAATTCTATTAAATCAGTTTTAAATATAAATAACTTTATAAAAATTATGAGAAAATTATTTTCATTTAT
This sequence comes from Ambrosia x helenae, assembly GCA_030844895.1. NCBI lineage: Eukaryota > Viridiplantae > Streptophyta > Magnoliopsida > Asterales > Asteraceae > Ambrosia > Ambrosia x helenae. The sequence continues at coordinate 99,885,521 of CM061230.1, read as the reverse complement.
TTACATCTTTAAGAATCCATTTTCTATAAAAATAGCATTTTTGGATTATGTCTTGTATTATTAGTTTTATTTATCAATTACGACATAATTAAACATTTATTTATTTAAACAATTTAAACATCTATTTTATAAATATTTTTCTTATAAAATAGAAATACTCATATGGTTAAATGTCTTTATTATCTTTGGTTGGATCATTGTGTAACTCAAAATTATTTATTTAATTATTTATGATTATTGTGTGTATTTTAATTTAGTTAAAGTAACTAACTAAATTATTTGGTCTTAATTATTCAAACATATTTTTATCTAAATAATCAATAGATAATAATTATATTATTTAAACCATATTTACAACCTTTCATATATTATTTGAGATATACAACTTTTACATTAACGCGACTTATCATAAAAACTCTAATTCCCCAAATCGACTTAGCAAACCCTAATGCCTTAGACCCTAGATACCTTAGACTTTTTAGACACTTCCTTATTAGTATTCTTACACGTTATAGGTTGAATTCCTCGGAATTCCCATTACTTAGCTCACGACCGCTTATGTGGGTTTTGATCGCTTTCGCAAACTGTGAGTATATCTTTCCCCTTTTTACTGTTTTACTATTCTGGGGTGACTCATGTACTTACTATCAAGTTTCTATTTCTTTTACTAAATGCAATTCTCATGTGTGTTTGCTTTATGATAATTGGTGTGTTTATGACTTGTCAAAATCATTAACCGCTGGGCGGCCTAGCTTTTCAATGAACAGTACTATGGTATACCCCCTTGAGACTCTGTTGAGAGAATCTTGGTCATTGTCTTGTTAATTCATTATTCAGTTGGTTAGTCATGTGTTAGTCATTATTCTCAGGTTTGGTTTTGAACGGATATTACTTATTACATAATTGCAAATGGTACCGCACATGAATTGCTAAACATTTTTCCTACTATATTTATTCAAACAGGGTATGCTCACCAATACAATTTTTGTATTGACCAAAATTATTTTGTACATGTTTCAGGTTATTTTGAGATGCATCCTTTAAGCTTTCGGATTTATATTTAGATTTTGATTCATTGTATTCCAATTTAGTTGGCAGTTAGAATCGTTGTATTTCATTTCAATGTAATAAATTATCTAATCAATGTATTCAAATTTACACTTTAGTCCATGTGCTATTGAACAATCGTCACTACGTGACACCTCGATGTTTCCGCCATCGGTTGGGGTGTTACAGATACCCCTTTTTCAGTTTCTCTCTCCATGCTGACTCAGCAGCCACGTGAACCAATCAGGAAGGGAGGTTTTATAAATAATGCCCCCCACTACACATGGTCTTATCTTTATTAGGTCATGAGGATACCAAACTTTATCTATACATATAATAAACCAAAGTCATTTTAATGACATAGCACTCAAAGAGACATTCTCTTCCTTAAGTGTGTCATGTGTCATCCCATGTGATATTGAGATATTTTAGGAAAAAAATAATTTAATCCCATATGTCATTAAGATATTTTAGGAAAAAAATAATTTAAAAACAAAATTGGATTTTTCACCCTCATGTTTTCTCCCATAATTTTTAAACATTAATATCTTTAATATACGAGATTTTTTAAAGAAAAAAATTACACCAAATTAACGAGTGTTTTATTATCTTTCCAACGAGTACCATAGTGCTATATAAAAAACGGAGAAATTTTTTTGTGGGGTTTTGTTCATACAGGAAAAAAAACACAAATTGTTCAGGTAAATCATTAATCATGTATAGACAAGTCACTAATTATGTTTAAATCAGTAAATATGATTTTTTTCAACTAGAGCCGAATAGGTTAATGGAGTTATACGTTGTTTTAAGTTAGGTATCAATACTAGTATGTTATAGTTGTACATTTGTTTAGTCTTTATGATAGGTGTTAATATTAGAGTTACATTAAAGTTCTACATTCTTTTAGGTTAGGTGTTAGCATTAGAGTTGTACATTGTTAATTTGTTTTAGGTTAGATATTAATATTAGAGTTATACATCAGTCTATTTCATATGTAAAATTGATATATCATATTAAATTTCTCAACCCGGGACGCTCCCGGTGTATAATCTAGTGTTACATATTCATGTATCATCATGGTCATTGGAAAAAATTGAGAAAATATCAAAGACAATATATGTCATGATCAATAGAACCTTCTTGTATCGAGGTCTACAAACATGTCTTTAGAATTTTATCCAAACGTCGCATTGTTACTACAAGACAATTGGATGATTCAGATAGGTTTTGTCGATCAACTATCCAATTACTAACAATTTTTATATTTTGTTATATTTGTTGAAAAATTTTAAAATTTTTATATGGATTTATCGAACTATTTGTTTGTTTTAAAAAATAAAAGTGTTTGTTTATTTTTTTTTTGAACGGCCAACAAATAACCTTTTATTCAATACCAAAAACACGCTAGTGGGGTACTAGCATAACACCAACCACCAAGATAGAACAAAGCACAACAAAAATCTCAAAATACACGATAATTGGAATTTACGCTTAAGGAAATTATCATATTTTTTTTTCTATATATTGCTCAACTTTTACATTACAAAAAACGTACGAATATACTTTCTAAACAAAAATAAATATATAATAAAGTTTAAAACATTAAGATATAAATAATATATACAATGGTACAATACTAGCAAAAGAGTGAGAGAGTGGTTTATTGGGCTGGATCCGACCCATTAAAACATGATTCGTTCCGTTGCTTACGAATCCGGGCAGCCCATGACATCCCTCTATTGGGCCTCCTGGTGGACCGACGCTGGAGCTCCGATATTTGGCCCACCCACGTCTCCCTCCATTGTTTCTTAACATTGGGTCTCGGGTCGAACCCGTTAGCCATGTAACTATCGTACATGGACCTAGCTTCCGGGTCAGACAAGGTCTGATAGGCTTCCTGTACTTGAATAAATTTGAAAGTGTACTCCTCCACCCTGTCGGGTGGCGATACGTCAGGATGGTACTTTAATGCCATTTTTTTGTACGCCTGTTTGATCTCGGACATCGTGACATTGTCCGAGATACCAAGCAGGTCGTACAATGTTTCCTTTTTTGGCGCCGATATGTAAGAGGTGGCAGCGGAGGCTTTGGTGGTTATTTTACGCGGTCGGGTCGAAAGCTGGGGTATATGAAGTGGTCGGGTTGGACACTTAAGATGGGTGGTGTTGAATTTGAATGAATGTTGAGATGGAAGAGAAGAAATATTTGGTGAATTTAGGAGGGATTGAGTGGTGGTAGGAAAGGATATAGACTTCATTGCTTTTACGTGTTAGTTAAAGAGTTTTAGATTTGATGAGGATGTTGGGGTGTGAGTGTGTTCCTTTATAGTGGATGATAAAACAGGGGACCACTATAAGTTGAATAATTCATGGTTTTTCAAATCACGGTTTTGTATTTTGTTTTGCAAAACAAGGGACAGGAGTCAACGTCGAATTCTAGATATAAATATGTACAAATGGAATTCCGCGGATGGTGTGGCGCGAATTCAATTTTGGTATCAGTCTGGTTCATCACAGTATCGATATTTGGTATAGTAATTGAAAGAGAAACCTAAAGATAAAATAATATCTCAAAATGATATTAATTTTTTTTTCGTCTATTGGAAAACATAAAAAATTAAAAACGAATACTGTTACCGGTTTAAAGTACTTGATAAAGATGTATAAATAGGTTAAAGCGTGTATATTATTTAAGGTAAAGGAGACGAAAATGAAACATGCGTACATATGTACGCACGCATGTACATACATCGGAGAGTTCAAACGAGAAGAAAATGTCTCGTAAGAATAAAAAAAAAGTAAGTTTAAACCTAGGGCTGCAAATGAACCAAACGTTCGGTGAGCAGTTCATGAATCGTTCGGCGGGAAGTTCGCTCGTGTTCGTTTAGCTAAACAAACAAACATGAACAGAAGTCGTGTTCATTCATTTATGTTCGTGAACGTTCGTTAACGTGTTCATTTATGTTCAATATCAACATTAGGTTCTTTAACTTTTATTTTTAATTTAAGTGTTTTAAAATTCCTAGTAATAGATTATTTAGTAATTATTAGTGTATTACATATTAGTATTACTTCATTTATTTTGATTAACTATTATTTTTGACGGTGAATGAAGACTTGAAGGGTTTTTTTTTTTTTTTTTTTTTTTTTTTTTTTTTTTTTGTGAATTAATTGAGTACTTCAAGTTTAATACGGCTATTTTGTGTTATGTTGGGACATTATGTTTTGGTAATTCCGTTATCAAGATTATATCATCGTCTGTTCACCTTCCTCGTCGTTCACCTGCCTCTGCCGTCACAGACGGATCTGTTCACCGTCTAATCAGTCCAACCCACTTCGAAATCTCGATTGACTGTATTCATAAGGTAAGACAGATTAGATTTATGTATAGGTGTTTGGAGTTTTGTGTAGTTTTAAAGATTTTCAGAAGTTTTGTAGAGATAGAGAAAAGTGTGTTTGTATAAGGTGTAGAGAGAGAGGGAGGGAGAGTTGAATAGGGAGGTGGTTTTATACATATGTGAGTCACGGAAAAAGGAGGTATTAGATGTTTTGCCAGATGAATGGAAGTTTTAGCAATGGCTTGTAATGACTATAATACCTTTGGACAATTCTTCCCCAATGCATACGTGGAGCAACTAAGACCATACAAAAGGGTTTACTTGGTTTTCTAAAGTGAAAGTGGTTTCCAATTTAGAATTCCCCTATATATATAGAAAATAAAATGCTCGTTTATACAGTGTAATAATATTAAGAAAATATTAACGTATGAAAAAAGTTATGCACATTTACAATTGTGGGGGTAGTCTGTTAAAATAAGGGTGCAAAAGTTTATTACTATTTACATAAACAAAAGTTGAAGGGACAAATCTATAAGTATTGTATAAAAAGACATATTTACCTTAAAAAGTAGTTAACATATGCATCGTGTATTGTGATATAAGCAATTATATTGTAAACTTAAATTTAAGAGGTCAATGGAAAATATATTATAATATAGTATGGATGATTTCGGTTCATTTTCGTTTTTGTAATTACTTAACTCTAATATATCATTTTTTAAATTAAAAAAAATTATTGCAATACTATACTCAAATTAAAGAGAAAGAAATGCTCGTTTATACGGTGTAATAATATTAAGAAAATACTAACGTGTGAAAAAGTTGTTGACGTTTAAAAATGGTGGGTGTAGTTGGTTAAAATAAAGACGAAAAATGTAATTATTGTTTAAATAAACAAAAGTTAAGTAAAGTTGTGGGAGCACATGTATAAGTATTGTATAAAAGCATATTTTCCCTTAAAAAATAGTTAACATATGAATTAGGTGTTGTATGTTAAGCAATTGTACTATAAAACTTAAATTTAATAGGTCAATAGGAAATGTATTATAATATAGTATAAAATTGTTTTCGTTTCGGTTATTATATAACCATAACATATTATTTTTAAATAAAAAAACTATATCAATACTATACTCAAATTAAAGAGAAAAAAAAAATGTTTGTTTATACAGTGTCATAATATTAAGAAAATATTAACGTATAAAAAAGTTATGGACTTTTAAAAAATTGTGGGGGTGGTTGGTTAAAATAATGGTGAAAAAGTGTAATTATTGTTTAAATAAACAAAAGTCGAATAAAGTTGAGGGGACACATATGTAAGTATTGTATAAAAGACATATTTGCTCTAAAAAAATAGTTAACATGTGCATTAGGTTAGGTGTTGTACTTTAAGCATTTACACTTTTAAAGTTAAATTTTAATAAGTTCTTGTGAAATGTATTATAAAATAGTACTAGCATATGCAAATTAGACGTTGCAGGTCAAGTTGAGACGTTGTAGGTCAGCGGCTGTACAGGTCGGGTAAGCTCAAGGCGTTGTAAGTCGGCGGCAAGGCGAGTCTGGTTAAGATGGTGCGGGTGGACGACATTCCAAGGCGGCATCAGGTCCGAGCAAGGGGTGTGGCTGTCGATGCAACAAGTGAGTGTTCGACGATTCCAAAAACTTTGGTTAAAACTAAAATTCCAAAAGAAAGTTTAGTGTAAAAAGTAGTTTAACGTAAAAAGTGTAAAAAGTATTTTGGGCCTTTGATCAAAATAAATCAATGGATGAGATTAAAAGGGGAAAAGTATACGTTGAGTTTCTAAAAGAGGAGGAGAAGGGCAAAATAGGTATAACCCACAATGGTTGAGTTCCACCCCAATTTTTTAACGTCCATAACTTTTTCATACGACATTATTTAAAAAAAAAAACACACCATAAAAACAAGCATTTTATCCTCTTTCATTTGCATACCATATTGCTATACTTTTAAAAAAAAAATTGTTGGGTTGATAGTACTTGCGTCTAAATGTAAACACTTGATATTATTACTTGCGTTTAAGCATTCTGAATGTAATAATAGTTTTTTTGTTTTTTAGGTATAACCAAAGTTCCAAACTAAAAAAAAAAGTTTTAGGCATAACAAAAGTTCCAAAATAATAGTTTATGAAAAACCAAACCATCAAACCATGACAGCAACCAACCAAATTTCTTAAAATTCTATGCTTTTGTCACTAATCTTTCAGGTTGTGTGTGTGCCTCCTAGGCTGATTTAGGGGTTATCTGATAATTTGTTTCTCTACAACATTGTTGCGATAACAACACACCATTAAACTGTTCTACACATGAGGTGCTTGGGGAGGGGCTGATGACATAGTCAATATAGATGCTACGAGAGGTTTCACATTGAACCAAATAGTTATTGGAATGACTTGTGTAATAGTTGTTATGTTTCTACTCTGTTATTCCTCAAAGGCTAATAAACAATAATAAACTTGATATGTACGTAAAAACTTGATATTACCTAATTGCGTTTAAACAATAATAACTTGCGTCTAAATGTAAAAACTTGATATTACTTGCTTTTTTAGCATGTATAACTTGCGTTTTATCATTTATAACTTGCATTTGATCAGGTCGTCTTATCAGGCATACCCTGTGTTTCTAAAACGCAAGTAGACCCTCAATAAAACGCTAGTTATCAACCAAGCAAATTTTTTTTAAACTATAGCAATATGGTATGAAAATGAAAGAGGATGAAAAAATTGTTTTTATGGTGTAATTTTTTTAAAAAAATAATGTCATATGAACAAAATTATGGCCGTTTTAAAAATGGGAAATTACCATCGTGCCCCTGATTATCAAATTTAATCCTACGCTCCATATTGTTTTTTACACTTTGTACAATAAGTGACTTTTTACGTTAGCCTCTTCCTAATTCCAATTTCATCAAATTATTCGAACATAAGACATTAAGAGACGAAAGTATATTCTAGTTCCTTTAATTTCCATGATCCAAACACATCGTAACTTAAGTTTTAAGTTAGTTTCTCAATGATACATTTTTGGAGATAATTGCGGAATCATATTTTTCAAATATTGCTTTCGGTGGAGTCAATTATCGTGTTGGTGTGTTTTCTATTCTTGGACCACGTTTTCATGGGGGAGGTTTCTAGAGCCAAGTTCTTTTTTGTTCTTTTATCACGTTTTCGGGACACTAAAATATATAAGTTTAAATGAACGGATATGGACGTGTTCATGTTATGACGAGTTATCAGACAAAAATGCAAATAAGACGAATAAGCATGTATCGTATAACTTCCTACAAGATACGTATATATGTTATTGCATCAAATGTGGGCATGAAAATATATATTTTATGAACTAAAATATATAAGATTGATTATGGGTGAAAAGTGTATAACACTTTCCTAAGTGTTGGGAAAGTATTCATGGGAGAATTAACGTTAAATAATCTATAACGAATACACGTTCAAAACTAAGTTAAGTATGCAAACTTAACAAAGTAAAATATGTTGTCGAATCGGCAAGATCCTATTATATTTATTTAATGGGAAAATAAATATATGGTAAAGTGAGCCGAGTCGAGTGTTGAAAACGAAATATCGATCGACAAGATCCTAATATAATTATTTAATGGGAAAATAATTATACGGTAAAGTGAGTCAAGTCGAAGGTCGTAAAATGTAATATCAAATCGACAAGATTCTAGTATATTTATTTAGTGGGAAAATAAATATATGGAAAGGTGAGTCGAGTCGAATGTTGGAAAATGAAATCTCGATCGACAAGATCCTAGTATAACTACTTAATGGGAAAGTAATTATATGGTAAAGCGAGTCGAGTCGGAGACAATTTTATCCAAGTTAGTTTATATATATATATATATATATTGAAACATACATTGAATAATAAGATCATGACGTGATTAAATCGGGCAATGATCTTGGTTTGCGACGACGAACCTAACTAACTTTGAAGATAATGTTAAATAATTATTAAATATAAGTTACATGAAACTTATAACGGGGCAATCCATCACCAACGGACCTAGGACATATGTTTAATTACACGGAAAAATATATGTAAATGGTGCTGTTAGGAGTTGGGTGTACAACTTGTCGGGAAACACACGCTATAGACTTAGTGACTTATACGCACTAGGACGTTCGTAAGTGCTTGACCTCGGACTTGCTATTCTCTGCTATTTGATTGCACGCTGTACTTCAGGTGAGTTTCACGGCCCCTTTTTACTGTTTTGTTTGGGGGGAAAGATATGTTTGTCACATGTTGAAATGTTTTAAATGTTAAAATGTGATGAGTGGCATGATGAGTACTTGAGTTTTGTTGTTTGTGCACCACTCGGGGTGAGTCCTCGTTACTGTAACCATTTACTCGTATGTTGTGTGTGTGTTGAAATCGAGAACCGAAGGAATATTTGGATAGTACTATTGGTGCTTGACAAGGCCCACCCCTAATCGATAGCGTCGATTATGCAACTATGTATGCCTAGGGTGCACGTATTCTGAACTAAGTTGTTATTTCCGAGAAACAACTTCTGCTTGCGGGGCATTATCGTTAGTTTTGGTTTGGTTATGGGCTCAAGGGATGGCTCATCATCATAGTTTTGTAGGAGCTAGCTACTCCTTACAAAGGCCACAAACTGTGTTTGTTCCGCACATGTTGTTGTTGTTAAAATGTTATTGTTATGGAACTAAAACCTGTGAACTCGCCAATATTTTATATATTGACGTCTTTTTAAGCATATCTTTCAGGTAACCAAGTGCTGATTAGATATGAGGCTAGTGCGGTGGAATATGGGTTGTCGGATACATGTCGGGGTTCATTAATATTTCCCATTGGGTTGGGAACTAGATGGAAAAACCCCATTTATGAACTTCTTGTTTGTTGTTTTGTGAAATATTGTAACAAGGTACCTATTTTCGGCATCTTAATAAAATGATATTTTCTAATTAAATATGGTTTGTGTTAATCTTAACTTTGATATGCTTTCGAGCGTTGCGCCACGTGTTTCCGCCGTTGACGTGGTGTGACACCTCACAACCTACATACTGGACCACCAGCCTGCGTTAAAAAATACTAAGGCTGCTCTCAAGCGGCTCGCGGTAATGCGTGTGTGAAGTGCGCCCATCGCCCACGCCACGCCCGCGCGTGTACGAGTTAGGGTGCTCCAAGGTATTGTCACTCTACCAATGTGGGACAAGTTTCACTTTCCCACATTGCTTCCAAAATTCAGCATTGACTGTTTCAGTCACCCTACTTTGAGTATCGATATCTCATTCATCCTACCTTCGTTTTGGACGCGGTTTTGGTTCGTTGCGAAGCTCTCACAACATAGAACATAAACCCACAAAGAAATATATAAATAAATCTTAGTTTCAAATATATATTTTAGTCCAAAGTTAGGAAAAACTCATTTTCCTACATTTATGAAAATATCATTTTCACCCAAATTTCCAACAGTGGATTTATCCTAATATCATCGTCTATCAGTTTATTTTGAAAGCGTAGATTGTATTGAGACAATATATGCATTGTATCTGAATGAATATCTCTAATCATATAGATGAAGGAAACAATACGTTGCTTTTACAATGTAATTAATAGCTAGCACATTTATTATTGTATTAAGTGTAAATTATTATGATTGCATAATTAGTGGCAAGGTAGTTAATACCTTCCTTATCTCTATAAGGAAACATTGTATATATATTCAAGAGATTTAATGAAAATAGTGAAGGGATTATCTCTAATATGGTATCAAAGACTAGGTCTTGATCCTGGCTCCCCTTGGCCGCCGCTTACTGCCCATCTCCGCCCCACTTCTTTCTTTTCCGATCACTCCAAAATCACACCTCTACTCTCCCGTACTCACCCTCCTCTACTCTCTGCCTATAAACTAATCTCCTTCTATCCCTAGCCCACCCTCTGCCACATACTTCCTAACCATCTGCCACCTATCCTCTCCTATATCCCTCATATATTTCGCTATCCCACCACCTCTTTATCATGGATACGAAATTGCACCCCGCGGTCACCGTGTCTAACATATCCAATTTTATCCCAATTACGCTTGAGATGGATACCGGCCATTGGCCCACATGGTCGGAGTTATTCAAAATCCATTGCAAAGCGTATCAAGTTTATGACCACCTTCTACCCCGCCCACCACCACCCGCCACGCCGCCACCCTCCACTGACAAGGACAAGGCACCCGCCTCCTCTTCATCTTCGGATGAAGTGTGGGAACGCCTCGATGCTATTGTCCTCCAGTGGATATTTGGCACCATCTCCAAAAATCTTGTCCACACCATTGTTGAACCCGGCCAAAACAAAACCGCCCATGAGGTATGGACCTCTCTTGAAGAACTTTTTCAAGATAACAAGAGTGCCCGTGCCTTATTTCTTCGCCACCGTTTCACCAACACCCGCCTTGAAAACTTCCCAAACATGTCCGCCTATAGCCAAGAACTCAAAACCCTTGCGGATCAATTAGCTAGTGTCGGTCACCCGGTTGATAATGACGGCCTCGTCCTACAATTAATTGCCGGTCTGACCGAACAATATGAAAGCATGGGTACCATCCTTGCTGGCCAAGACCCTCTCCCTACTTTTTTACAAAGCCCGCTCCAAACTTTGCATGACCGAGTCTAGCAAAGCCGAGCAACAAGCCCACGCCGCCAAATCAGCCAACACCGCCCTCCACACTTCCACTAGGCCAACCTCCTCCACTCCACCCGAAACCCACTCGGACCGTTCCCGTGGCCGCGGCTCCTCTGCCCGGTCTCGTGGCCGTGGTAGGGGACGTGGCCGCCAATCTTGGGGTCGCGGCTCATACAGCGGCTGGCCTTCCTACCCACCTTTCTGGCCTTCCCCCTACGGCCCATGGTCCATGCCTTACAGCCCACAACAACCGGCCCACCCTTCTTGGCCCACCCCGCCTTGCCCCTACCCAACAACTAACTCACGGCCCACCAACAATACCCAATCCAGCGGCCAAGGACTCCTAGGATCTCGGCCCAACCAGGCCCACCAAGCGGCATATACGCCAACTGATATTGATCAAGCGCTCCACGCTATGTCTCTCAACCAAGAGCCCACCGGCTATATGGATACCGGCGCCACAGGTAACATGTCTAACACCTCTGTTAATTTTGAGTCTTTTTCTAATAATAGCATGGGACAACAAATTATCGTCGGTGATGGCTCAACCATCCCGGTCCTTGGACATGGCAACCAAACCCTCCCCCCACCATACCCACCCCTTGTCCTCAAAAATGTCCTATATGCACCCAAACTACTTAAAAATTTAATTTCTGTACGTCGGTTCACAACCGACAATTCTGTCTCTGTTGAATTTGACCCTTTTGGTTTTCTTGTGAAGGACTACAAGAGCCGGATCCCTATCCTCCGGTGCAACAGCAGCGGTGATCTGTACCCACTCGTGCTCGGGCCAGGAACCACCACTTTCCCTACCACTTTTGCTGCTGTTACTTCCACTTTGTGGCACCAACGCCTTGGCCACCCTGGGCGTGCACCTTTACATTTCCTTAATAAAACTTGTCCTGTTACTTTTCCTAGTTCAAAGAATAAATTTTGCCAATCATGTGTACTTGGCAAAAGTATTAGACTACCCTTTGCTAGTTCTAATACTCGCATTTATTTTCCTTTTGATTTAATTCATAGTGATTTGTGGACGTCTCCTATTTTAAGTTCTAATGGCCATCGTTATTATATTTTGTTTCTTGATGATGTTACTAATTTTTTGTGGACTTACCCGTTATCAAATAAATCTCAAGTTTACTCCATATTTTGTCAATTCCACAAACAAATTAACACACAATTCGAACGCCACATTAAAACTTTCCAATGTGATAATGGCACCGAATATATTAACTCATCATTTAACAATTTTTTTGCCGCCCACGGCATCCGCTTTCGACGATCGTGCCCTCACACATCGTCACAAAATGGCAAAGCGGAACGTATGATACGTACCATAAATAATATGATACGCACCATTCTTGCCCATGCCTCGCTACCCAACACCTTTTGGCATCACGCCCTTGAAACCGCCACATACCTCCTTAACATCATCCCCACAAAACACCTCCAAAACTACACACCTACGGAAAGCCTTTACCACCGCACCCCCTCTTATGATCACCTTCGTGTGTTCGGGTGCCTATGTTATCCACTCTTTCCTCACACCTCAATCACCAAACTTGACCCAAGATCTACCCCTTGCGTCTTCTTGGGGTACCCTCAAGACCATAGGGGCTACAAATGTTTCAACCTCCACACTAAACAAATCATCGTCTCCCGCCATGTGGCCTTTGACGAGACAACCTTCCCCTTCGCCAACACAATCACCCCACCACCCTCCTACGATTTTCTCTCTGTCTACCCACCACTACTTTGGCCACATGTTGACCCTACCATACACTCCACTACCACCGCCCCAGCCCATCAGGCCCAACCTCAGCCCGTGTCACCTCCCAACAGCCCACCTCCACACCCGTCCCCCCAATCTACTCCTCCCGGCCCAAGTTCAGCCCACTCCTCACCTCTACCATCACCCGCCCAGCCCACTGACCTTCCCTCTCCTGCTTCGGCCCACCATCAGCCCAATACTGGCCCGCCCCACTTACCTCCTTCTCCTCACAACAGCCCGCCCCATAACCCAAACCCACCACCCGCACCACAGACCAACCGTACCATGCGCACACGTGCCATGGACGGTATCCACAAACCTAAACACCGCCTAAACCTAAACGTCTCCTCCATCGTACCCATTCCCAAAACCCCCACTGATGCCTTGTCCAATCCGGTTTGGTATAAAGCCATGACTGACGAATACCATGCTCTTATAAAGAACGAGACTTGGGAATTAACACCGAGGTTGCCAAACATGAATGTAATTCGGAGCATGTGGCTATTTAAGCATAAATTCAAATCGGATGGATCATTGGAACGATACAAGGCGCGTTTAGTTTGTGATGGTCGCCTTCAACAAGTGGGCGTCGACTGTGGCGAGACTTTTAGCCCGGTTGTTAAACCGGCAACCATACGTACTGTATTGTCTATTGCTTTGTCTCAATCATGGCAGGTACACCAGTTGGATGTCAAGAATGCTTTCTTACACGGTCACCTAAATGAGACCGTTTACATGTACCAACCAATGGGGTTTCGCAACAAAGATTTTCCAGATTACGTTTGTCGTCTAAAAAGGTCACTCTATGGTTTGAAGCAGGCACCCCGTGCGTGGTATCAACGCTTCACAGACTTTGTACTCACCTTGGGATTTCACCAAAGTAAATGTGATGCATCTCTTTTCACCTATCATCAGGACTCTCAGGTCGCTTACCTACTACTATATGTGGATGATATTATTTTGGTTACCTCTAATGCAAAGCTTCGGGCCACTCTGATGTCTCATCTCTCCTCTGAATTTGCTATGAAGGACCTCGGCCCACTTAGTTTTTTCCTTGGCTTATCAGTGTCGCGCAACAATGACACCATGTTCCTCTCTCAAAAAGCTTATGCCCAGGAAATAATTGACCGTGCAGGTATGGATTCTTGCAATCCGGTGCATACACCGGTAGACACGCACGCCAAGCTCAGTGCCGATGCCGGTCCAGATTTTCATGACCCCACACTATACCGCAGTTTAGCTGGTGCTCTTCAATACCTCACCTTCACCAGACCGGACATAAGCTATGCAGTTCAACAAATCTGTATTCACATGCATGCTCCTAAAGTTGATCACTGGAATGCTTTAAAACGTATCATCCGCTACATCAAAGGGACCATGTCTCTCGGCCTCACTCTCGGTCCCTCACCGGACCCACATCTCATTGCGTATACTGATGCAGATTGGGCTGGTTGCCCCGACACTCGCCGTTCCACGAGCGGTTTTTGCATTTACCATGGTGATAATCTTATCTCTTGGTCGTCAAAGCGTCAACCTACCATTTCTCGTTCTAGTGCAGAGGCGGAATATCGAGGGGTCGCAAATGTTGTGGCGGAAATTTGTTGGCTTCGCAATCTTCTCTTAGAACTACAGCGACCTATCTCTCATGCCACTCTCGTCTACTGCGACAACATCAGTGCTATCTACATGTCCAGCAATCCGGTTCAACACCAGCGGACCAAACATATCGAGTTACACATCCATTTTGTTCGTGAAAAGGTCCAAAAAGGGGAGGTCCGTGTGTTACATCTTCCTTCTCGATACCAGATCGCTGATATTTTCACCAAAGGTTTGCCACGTGTATTGTTTGAAGATTTCAGATCCAGCCTCAGCCTTCGGTCTCCTCCGGCTTCGACTGCGGGGGTGTAATAGCTAGCACATTTATTATTGTATTAAGTGTAAATTATTATGATTGCATAATTAGTGGCAAGGTAGTTAATACCTTCCTTATCTCTATAAGGAAACATTGTATATATATTCAAGAGATTTAATGAAAATAGTGAAGGGATTATCTCTAATAGTAATGTATATTTTAGGAGATGAATGAAAGATTTTTACCATTAAAAAAGAAAAGAAAAAAAGATGAAGCGAACATCGTAAATAGAAAATTGGGTGTATTGAGGTAATGTCTTCACACTATATGCCTAATTAATAATACATAATACTTGCATGATTTTCATCCTTTTTCAACATGTTTTAGTACGAAAAGATTTTTTATATGCAATTAAGTTGTCTAGCGACAACACATGATTAGGTCAACTTGAGAGATACTGCGAAGCTTGAAAAAAAAATAGTGGTGGAGATCAAAAATTACAAAACTCATTTTTTTCCTATCATTACGTTTGGGGGTATATGTTCAGATCATCGATCCAGTACGGGTCGAATTAAACAATAATAACTCTAAATGTACAACTTTTCTTCATACATAGATTATTGTTATTGTTGTTGTTGTGTTAGATATAGATATTTATAACCACAAAAAGCAATTATAGTGTTTGTCCATACACAAAATCACATTTCAAATTACATTTAAGCTTTGGCTAACCAGTAACCACCCTTAACCTACTCCATCTACTTTCAGTCATGATCTTCATGAGCTGAGTCGTGTCACAAGTAAAATTAGTTTGCTATATAATTACAAGTCACCCGTGTGCACCAATTAATTAGTTCAATCAATATAAAAAGCCAAGCTCATAAAAATGTCGGTAATTGTTTGGAAAATAGATGGGTCCAAAGTGGTGTTCTAGAAGATATGAAAAAACGCAATCAATTTCCCATTACGTAAGTCATGATCTTACTCCTGCCTAAACCCTATCAACTAAAAGTCCAAAACTGAAATAATTTTGGTAGTAAAGGTAGGTGTCACATCATAAATTGTTTGGTTGTAGATTTGATCCCTATATTTTATTTAAAATGTTGTGGAGAAACAAGACTCTCAATGTGGCTAAGAAATAGATATGCAAAACAGAAAACGCGGTTAGTTTTGTTAATAATGGAGTTTCATGTGATCACACCCGACTTGAGAATAAGTAATGATATATCAGGAATTCAGTATAAAGAGAAGAAGAGAATGGTTCAGTACATGTTACATTTTCTTAATTACATCCATGGTATTTATATTATGAATCCCAGTGGCGAAGGTTTGTTGGGGCGGGAAGGGGTGTCACACCACGCCAATGGCGGAAACACGTGGCGCGACGCTCGAAAGCATATCAAAGTCAAGATTAACACAAACTATATTTAATTAGAAAAGATCATTATATTAAGATGTCGGGAAAGAGTACCTGGTTTCAAACATTACTTAAAACCACAAACATTAAGTTTTAAAGTGGGGTGTTTCCGTTTATGTCCCAACCCGATGGTAACACTAGACGAAACCCCCAACCAGTGTCCGACATCCCAAATTCCACCGTACTAGCCGCATACCTGTTCAGCACTTAGTTACCTGAAAGATATGTTTAAAAAGACGTCAATATATAAAATATTGGTGAGTTCACAGGTTTTTAGTTTCGTAAATACGACATTTTTACATTCTGTGCAAATCCAGCACGTTTTTACTTCCTGTGCAAATCCAGCACATTTTTACATCCTGTGCAATCCAGCACATTTTTACATCCTGTGCAATCCAGCACATTTTGTGGCCTTTGTACGGAGTAGCTAGCTCCTACAAATTATGATGATAAGCAATCCCCTGAGTCCCATAACCAAACCAAGACTAACAAATATGCCCCGCTCCAAGTCGTTTCTCGGAACCTAACGACTTAAGTTCAGAATACGTGCACCTCTTGTCTTTACCGGGTTGACGCTATCAACCAGAGGTGGGCCTCGTCAGGCACCAATAGTACTATCCAAATATTCCTTTGGTTCCATTTACCTGAATTAATGGTTACAGTAGCGAGGACCCAACCCCGAGTGGCGACCAAAAACTCAAGTACTCATCATGCCACTTACCACATTTTAACCTTTGAAAACATTTCAATATGTGATAATTTTTGACAAACATATCTTTCCCCCAGTTAAAACAGTAAAATGGGGCCGTGAAACTCACCTTAATTTCCATGCTTAGCTAGCAAATAAAGCCCAAAGCTTTGACCGACTTCCTCGTGCCCTAATTACCAATAAAGGACACCTTAAAGTCTATCGCATATAAATCTAGCTTATTCTCCGGTTAAAAGATAGTTTATTCAACTATCTAGACTCGTGTGTACTAACCCGAGCCTTTAAGTGTTTCAACTCGACGAACCGATCGTGACTTATCATAGTTCATGTGTTCACTTACGACATAGTACCCAGGTTGCGCACCTGTTACTATTCGTGTGTAAACCATGTTGGACTACTATCATGAACGTATAACTCATCCTGAGCCGTAGCTCGTCTCGTGATCTGGATAAATGTATTTGACTTATATACGTACTTTTAGAAAACATACTTTGAGTAACCATAATATAGTTACAAAAACCAATTAGTAACAATTGCTTAATTGTCAAAGACCTTTGAAAGTCGACTACGTTTGACCCTCGGCAAGTACTACATATTTGTCTTGGAAATGTTGTGAAAGATTTACCAACCATGTTTCAACAATCATGTGAAACAATCATTTGTCGAAGACGTTTTGGTTTTGTATAAAACTCACTTGTCAAAACACTTGGGGAAATTTACTTATAAGCAAAACATACACGACACATGTCGACTTCTTTGCGCTTTAAATTTTATAACAAAATTTCGGCAGAGTTCCCTCTGTTTTTGTACGAACCAGACAACACAAGTTGTCTAAAATTTTCCCAAAAATCAATCTCCAAATCACAAGACAACAAATTCATTTATCCGCAATTCCATTAAAACGAGACACTATACGCTTCGATAACTTATATAAATACCAAACTTATTTATATAAGTATATATATAACAATATGTACATATAGTATAGTCCAACATTTTATTCCGACAACGACATAAAGTCACGCTTTATAAATAATGACGACCACTTGATTTATACATTTCGTGCATTATTACTTGGTTCGTTTAGCGAGTTAACACTATTTTCGTTCGTATTTATTATTTATAAATTATATACTTGTTTAAAAACAATATCAGGAATTAAATACGAAAACTAATTATACCATGTCGTACGCGCGCCTCGTTCTAGCGACACCTTTGACCAGATCTGACCCGTTGACCGTGCATTTGACCGCGCGTTGGCCAGACCCACAATGAATTCCAGCTCACCCGAGTTGACGGTTTGACAGGTGTGACCAGATCTGACCGAGTTGACTCAGTTTGACCGGGGTTGACCCGTGTTTATCCGTACCCGAAATCTGATCCGCGAGCAAGGTTGACCAGATCTGGTCCGGATCTGACACGAGACTACCTTCTTTGACCCTCGACTAGAACTCGAAACCAAGACGCGAACCGAGCCAGATCTGACCCGGGGCAGATCTGACCCGAACACGAACCCCACACTCGAACTAATCCCATGGCCCGAAACCCTTGTGTCCAACGCCTTGAACCACCCTAATCTGCCGGACCACGACCTCCGGCCACCACTACATTCTGTCACCAACACCCGCAGCCGCCTTTGGCTTCCAATGGGCCACCACAGCCGAACCACCTAAAAACACCACCAAATCAGCCACTTCATCCCGTCACCACCCAAACCCGACCAAAACAGAACTGATCGGACCATCTCCACCGTCCCCAGCCACCCAATCCCGACCAAGGACCCACCAAACCTGCAATAACGAACCCTCATCACGTCTGGAACAAGACCCGGCCTAAAACCCATCGCATACCACCTCTGTGTTGCTGCTTCTGCTCGTTTTGGGCTGCAAGACCACCGCACAGCCACCACCGTGGGTGGTGGTGGCCGATCGCCGCCGTAGGGAGGGGGAGGGAGGTGGCGGTGAGTGTAAGAGTAGAGAGAGAGAGAGTTGCAGATCTAGAGAGAGAGTAGAGAGAGAGGGGGGCGGGTATGTGGCTGCACAATTAGGGAAGAAGAAGACTTATCCCTTTTATAGCTAGGGCTTGGGGTTAGGTGGGGTGTGTACCGCGTATCGAACCCGTTTAACGTCTTAAGGCTCGGTTTGTATTTAGGCTCGAGAATATGTTATAAAAATCATTCGGTTTTGTTCGTAATTAAAAACACAACTAAACCGAGCAATTTAGTTATTATTCTCGTAACTCGACGCGTGAAAACGGAACACGCGTTAAAATCGCGTTAATCGATCCGGTCGAGCTATACTTCATTTAGGCGACCTGTTCACTTTCGAAACTAAATAATGAAATTATTTATAATAAATAATTATTCCGAAAGCTCGATAACGGTTAAAACCACGCGTTTCGACGTTCGAATCCCACGTCAGTTCCTCTCCGCGTTTCCCCAAAACGCTGCGTTTTTGGCCGTTTACCACGCCGATTTCACATCCGTTCGCATCGATAGTAAATACGTGTCGTATTTTCATAGAATAAACTTATGTTATTCCAGTTTGACAAATTTTTGCTGATGTCAGTTCGTTACGTTAAACACGCGAAGTCTTTCTTTAAAGGCATCAAGACTTCAACGAACTTTCAAAAGGACATCGTAGGACTCATATTAGCTCAACTAACCATAATTAACCTTAAACCATGTTAATTATTTCTAAAACATGATTAGAATCACGTTAATCGTTGTACGAAATTTGCCGGTTGTCACATTCTCCCCCCGTTAAGAGAATTCCGTCCCGGAATTCAGTTCAAGTCATCCGATACATTAGTATCCTTGAACAGGGCGGGATGTTTGCAACTCACACGATTACCCCTTTTCTTCGTGAACTCCAGTTCACGCTTAGCGTCCTAACGAACACAATGTCATGAGTCGGCTACGGCCGAGCTCTTGGGTATCGCAATCCGGCACAAATGTCGGTTTTCCCGAAATAGTAGAGCTTTGCGTCAACCTGAATCCTGTCGGTTGAGGAATTGACAATGCTTCCTCAAGCCAGAACTGCGGGATTCGTCGAGAGTCCCACTAAGCTCTTGCGATAGTTCGAGCTTGTTCGTTGCAAGGCCAATTTTTAACTGACATATCCGAGTCACTGGAGTACTAAGCGAAGTCAGTCCATTACCGTTTTCGTGCTTAACAACACCCCTTTCAGTGTATAACACTCAGCAAGGTCCTATACCGATTTGAAGTTCCTAAGGCTAACTCCTTGTTAGCACAACTTCCCGATCGGTTTGGCCACTTATTCAAGAAGATTTGAATCTACCAGATTCGTTGGTCATCTCTTGAACTCAAGCCAGATCATGTGTATATTCTCTATCTGTCATTCAATGTACTAGAGACGTACACATATGCACTCCAGAGGACTTCGAGCAGCACACTCCGAACACTAGGGTGATAATTCCTATCACATAGGAAATTCTGGCGATGAAGTACACGAATTTGATTTGCCACCGACACTAATCGTATCACACAGGACACTTCCGTCTAGGACAATAATTCACTCGTTCGAGAATGGTAATCCATACACATCTCAAATTGAGTATTCCAGACTTGCGTTCAAGGTTTGGCACACCTTGGGGCAGGATAACTACTAAAATTCGATATCGTGGAGGTTGACACCTAGTGTCTAGCCACGGCTCTCCAAGAGTATAGATGGCTACCCGTATGCCTCATATTATGACTGCAACGAGTAGGGGATGAGGAGGTTCCAAACATCGATCGATCTTTGCCTGTGTCCCATCACAGCCACCGGACACCCCAGGCGACATGACCATTAGGTTTGCTCGTTGAATTTCACTAATCGGGTGATCTTACCAGATCACAAAGCAGTCGACATTCTTGAGGACGCTCGAGGTTGTTTATAGTAGCGGATGGTAATCCCGTGTCCTCACATGGACCGAAATTCACTATGCATCCACTTACAACCTTTTCGTATGAGCGATTATGGTTAGTGGTACTAGGACGCCTAATATGGACTGATGGAGGTCGAAAGTTTTTGCGTCACTTCCACCCCTCAGTTCCCCAGGCAGTAGACAGTGTATATTCAACACACAGCCGTACAATTCCACAATACGCGAGGATTTAAGCCGACTTAAACACAAATGTCTAGAGGCTCACATCAACTCACCACGTTGGTCAACACGGGAATGATGTATATGAATCATCATGATATGGTTGCAGCAACAGACAAAGGGTAAGGTCTCGACAACATTTCAACACGTTGGTTTCCCTCGAGACGGTAAGCAGAGCATTGGTAACTACCCAAAACAAGGGTACCCAGTGCTTGTCCTGCTATATGTGCCTCACGAGCACTGGTGTCCTATCGTTATTAGCAACCTAGTAAGTCAATTCTGAACAACACAGGACACTTTCCCTCGAATTGACTATCCGATCCTATGCAGTGATCTGAGTGAAAGGAGTCCTAAAACTGGAATTCCTCACTCGCCGAAGGTTCCATCTTTCGGGTCTTTCAAGTTAAGAGGTGAAATCGAGTCATAATGAATGCATCTGGCCTAGATCTCACGTTTGGGCTTGGCGGCTTCATGCGCCAAAATCGCTACTTAAAACAACAAACGACCGAGATCGCCCTACAAGAAGTAGTCTTGAGTCTTCCAATAAGGCATCCCATTCAACGACTCAGGTAGTCACACGCATGGGTGCAACACGTAAGCTTTCGAGCTCATCTTGGTTAGTCAGGTACTAAACGCACTGACCTGGCAGCTCATATTACTTTGGTGTCTCCAACAGTGTCTGTCAAGGACAGGGGATTTTGCTCTAGCGCGAGCAATGCTACTAAAAATAACTGGGAACACCTGTATTGACCCAAGGTCGAAAGGGTTCCACTATCCCAAGAATCTACGTAACGACACCAAGACAAGATAAACCTACCCTTAGGAATAATCAACAGTATTCGAAGGGCTGAGTTGATCGGAGACCTCATCACGGTAGGGTAGCACTCTCATAGAGTAGACAATGCTACATGTCCTTCTAGGTTCAGGGTTTCATAAGACCTCCGAATCATGTACCGGGGACTCCACCAATGCACACGCTGTGGGTGGGTCCACACTGTTATTCCTGTAGTCATCGGCATGACACGTTGGCAGGTATGATGTTAAACAATCCACTGGGATGAGCAATAATAAATTGAGTCTTTCAACTCTTACTAGCCCAAAGGTATGGGTCATAATATCGCTCACATTTACTCGATCCCTTCAGGTTCGAGATGTATTTGAAATCCCTTATCACGAAGACGAGCCTCACCCCGTCGTGTGTGGATCATGGGATTTCCTTCCGACATGACTCGAGAGTGGTTAGTCGACCGAAATGCACGTAAAAGGTTAAGGCTGGACATGGCGTCACTGATGCCTTAGGTCTTGAAGAGGTAATGCTCACGAAACGCGCGAGCATATAAAGAGGTCGACGCATGATTCGGTCAATTACTGAAACTACCACGAGATTCGAACTTTAGAGGGATACATGTGCTAACACTAGGACTAGAGTGTCTTATCATGACTTCCGAAAGTCCGTTGGACACCCGATATCCTACATAATCAATGGCGACACTACACAACCATTCAGCAACATAACAACAGTCACGTGGGTTTGGGGTAATGTCTTTATTCCAAGGGAACCAAGAGTGAATCAAACGACAAGTTATCACATCATCAAGTCAATCCAACAATTGTAGCAATACGTTTACGGTGCGATACGGCAGTAGAAATAACATGACATGACAACAACACATCCACGGACACATCAACAAGGGAACACCGCACAGGAACAACACGACGACAAAGAAGCATGACAACAAGGCAACACCGCAACATGGACCGCATGACACAGAGAAATACGATAACAAGGCTACACCACTGCAGGAGCAGCACAACAACAGGACTGCACCGCCGACAGTGAAACGCAACCGCACGGATATGCAGTCGGCAAAACTGTGCAACTACAAGAATGCACAATCGTTAGGGGTAACACCACAACATGAATTCACGACAGCAGGACGACACACAACCTAGCGAGTCCACTATACATAACTACAAGAAGCTCCATTACGGTGAGCACGCATCCCGGTGCGCTTCAGCTCACTTATGGCGACGGAATCCTTATTCGTAACCCCAGCAGCAACCTATACTCCATAGGCTCACCGGTAGGAACGATTGGATCACCAAAGGCATCCGCCATCACAACGGAAATGGGAACAATGGGTTCCACCTAATTTAGTAGACTTATTAGGCCGATATCGTTCCTAGGGAGAATGACTGTATACTCAATATAAGTCACTCGAATAATAGCAACTGTAGCATTGACAGGCTCAACCATACCTGAGAGCCATCGCCAACATTAGTCTTGGCAGGAGCCAGGGAATGATAACGAGCGGTTCAACGAAAACCTCAAAGAAATTGGAGTTAATGGCAACGAACTCCATCGCGACGCAAACATGATCATAGCGGCTTGGCAAGGGTCTTAGAGATATCTATGTCAATGGCAATGATCTTGGCAGGAGCCTTCGAAACAACAGCAACATCAAACTTGACAACAGCCATAGAGACATCCTCAACACGCTCAGTATGAGCTACACTCTCAGCAGCGACGACATAATTCGCTTGGGCCATAGAACAACGATGGCAGCAACAACAGCAGGCTCAGCAGAAACCTTAGACCCGTCGTAGCTATTAGATGTGTGGTAAATAGTATCCATAGGACCTAGAAACCAAGCTACATCTTCTCCAGTATCAAAAATATCGGTCACAACGAGAATAGTAGAGGTAGAAGGATCATGATTTATCGAGACACCACGATAAAATAAAATAAAAAAAAAACGATACAGACTCTGGCAATTCGACCGTGTCATCCTTCTCATTAGGGTCCTCTTGCATGTTATTTGGTCCTAGCACCGATAGTCATCAACCGAAATGCCTCTCCGACACTTAAGCAAGGCCAGCGAACTTTCTTCCTGATAGGCTACGCAGTGAGAGTTTCGAAATATGACAAGAGATCAGACAAGTCACATTGTCCATGACGAATGGATCTCGCAACCTTAGTTTATAAAACACCGTGACAAAGGGACGCAACGTCCCAATATCTATGGGGATTGATGGAAAACACTTCGCATCAATTGCCACCCCAAATAAACAACCAGTCTCGTCGTCCTGACGAGGGTAGCGGACGTTCAACATTGCAACATGAGCAATGGAATTGCCGTCCCATGGGTAAGTTTAGTTGACAGAATAACGTGACCACTTCCAGTAGTCCGTTATTTGATTTTCGAGGGGGAATTTCGATGTCTGCCAGAGCGTTCCGTGACACTTGACAATTACGTGTCACACGCTTTACGATTTCGGCTCCCGAAATGTGGTTTCACTCCCCGAGTATTATGACGGATTCAGACGCAAAACGCACGTCGTGATCCTATATTCAATATATATGTATGTCTCCATATATATTAACTGACTTGGGTAAAATTATCTCCGACTCGACTCACTTTACCATATAACTACTTTCCCATTAAGTAGTCATACTAGGATCTTGTCAGTCGAGATTTCATTTTTCCCGTAATCGACTCGACTCACCTTTCCATATATTTATTTTCCCATTAAATAAATATACTATGATCTTGTCGATTCGATATTACATTTTTCAACCATCAACTCGACTCACCTTACCGTATAATTATTTTCCCATTAAATAATTATACTAGGATCTTGTCGACTTGACATTTCGTTTTACCATCATCGACTCGACTCACTTTACCGTATAATTATTTTCCCATTAAATAATTATACTAGGATCTTGTCGATTCGACACTACATTTTACAACCATCGACTCGACTCACTTTACCGTATAATTATTTTCCCATTAAACAATTATACTAGGATCTTGTCGATTCGACATTACATTTTACAATCATCGACTCGACTCACTTTACCGTATAATTATTTTCCCATTAAGTAATTATACTAGGGTCTTGTCGGTCGATATTTCGTTTTCGGCACCCGACCCGGCTCACCTTACCATATATTTATTTTCCCATTAAATAAATATACTAGGATCTTGCTGATCGATATTTCATTTTCAACACCCGACTCGGCTCACTTTACCATATATTTATTTTCCCATTAAATAAATATACTAGGATCTTGCCGATCGATAATTCATTTTCAACACCCGACTCGGCTCACTTTACCATATATTTATTTTCCCATTTAAATAAATATACTAGGATCTTGCCGATCGATATTTCGTCTTCAACACCCGACTCGGCTCACTTTACCATATATTTATTTTCCCATTTAAATAAATATACTATGATCTTGCCGATTCGACATTGTTGATTTAGACGCGGGCTATCATGCCTTCTAGATAAAGATGATCAAGCCTATTAACTCCGTAAGGACGATTTTGCCCTCCGATAGGGGAAGGAACGCCTGACCCTCGAAGACAACTTGGGCATGTGCTAGATCAAGAATGACTTACTCACAGTAATAACATAGCAGCACACGGGCAACTAATCTCAATACTGATCCACATAGGGTCCCGTGCTCGAAACGCACTGGTTTTGCAGGGACGCACCCTCGGTCTTCACTGGTTTCCAAGTTTAGCGTTCCACGCATCGTACCAAGCATTCGTCTCTCTGGTAGGCAGTGCATCCTCGTATGTCCGCTCCTCGGAGGAACCTTGAGTGGAGGCATTCAACTCCTATACAAGGAAGTTTTCATCTCCTGTCCCTATCCGATGCGAGGGTTTACGTCAGATCACTCATATGAATAAAAGTTCGAGCTCTTCCGTGTTCGTACCTTAGAGGTAATGCTGAAGAAAGCTCATTCAGTTTGCGAGGATCGAAATCAAGGGATATCAACAAGACCTCCCTTTTTAACTCAATGGCCAATCAAAAGCTAAGACTGAACCTACAGAACAAGAATAGACAAGGCAAGAAGTGATCACCAACCCCAGCCCTAGCGCCCACCTAGGTTACCGTGCACCACAAGTTATTATTACGTGTGCACCCGCAATGATAATCGGTGTTGCCAGGTAATTTTGGTGCCCGCTAGTTCCGAGCTTCCTGATCCAAAACAAAGATTTCACACAATAAAGGACCTAGACTAGCCTTGCCTTCCCATCATCAGCAACACGACAACGTCCACTAGCACGATAAAGGTTAGCCCTTCCGATCATCCCGTCCGCAGGTAAGCGGGTGAGTTCGTCGTAGACCACCGCTTGTCCTTCCCGCTTGTCGATGTCGGTAACCGATGCAAAAGTGCGGACTAAAGTGAAGTGTGAGACGATATCCTTACAGGCAAGCTATCTGTACTACTTATATGCATTAACTAGCACTAGTTAGAAAATCGGATCTCTACACAATTTAAACATTCATATCCTTATTTTCTAACATTTTATATATTGACACACATGGCTAGTCGGTCGGAATTTCCCCTTGTACAATCCATGTACAATTTTCTTTCTTTTCTAAAAATATTTCGTTGTGTTTTATTTTTGAAAACTCCGTTTTCGAGCCAAAACTGGTTATAGTCTAGCTTTTTCAAAAACACTAGTTCGCTATAACCTTGGCTCTGATACCACTTCTGTCACACCACGCCAATGGCGGAAACACGTGGCGCGACGCTCGAAAGCATATCAAAGTCAAGATTAACACAAACTATATTTAATTAGAAAAGATCATTATATTAAGATGTCGGGAAAGAGTACCTGGTTTCAAACATTACTTAAAACCACAAACATTAAGTTTTAAAGTGGGGTGTTTCCGTTTATGTCCCAACCCGATGGTAACACTAGACGAAACCCCCAACCAGTGTCCGACATCCCAAATTCCACCGTACTAGCCGCATACCTGTTCAGCACTTAGTTACCTGAAAGATATGTTTAAAAAGACGTCAATATATAAAATATTGGTGAGTTCACAGGTTTTAGTTTCGTAAATACGACATTTTTACATTCTGTGCAAATCCAGCACGTTTTTACTTCCTGTGCAAATCCAGCACATTTTTACATCCTGTGCAATCCAGCACATTTTTACATCCTGTGCAATCCAGCACATTTTGTGGCCTTTGTACGGAGTAGCTAGCTCCTACAAATTATGATGATAAGCAATCCCCTGAGTCCCATAACCAAACCAAGACTAACAAATATGCCCCGCTCCAAGTCGTTTCTCGGAACCTAACGACTTAAGTTCAGAATACGTGCACCTCTTGTCTTTACCGGGTTGACGCTATCAACCAGAGGTGGGCCTCGTCAGGCACCAATAGTACTATCCAAATATTCCTTTGGTTCCATTTACCTGAATTAATGGTTACAGTAGCGAGGACCCAACCCCGAGTGGCGACCAAAAACTCAAGTACTCATCATGCCACTTACCACATTTTAACCTTTGAAAACATTTCAATATGTGATAATTTTTGACAAACATATCTTTCCCCCAGTTAAAACAGTAAAATGGGGCCGTGAAACTCACCTTAATTTCCATGCTTAGCTAGCAAATAAAGCCCAAAGCTTTGACCGACTTCCTCGTGCCCTAATTACCAATAAAGGACACCTTAAAGTCTATCGCATATAAATCTAGCTTATTCTCCGGTTAAAAGATAGTTTATTCAACTATCTAGACTCGTGTGTACTAACCCGAGCCTTTAAGTGTTTCAACTCGACGAACCGATCGTGACTTATCATAGTTCATGTGTTCACTTACGACATAGTACCCAGGTTGCGCACCTGTTACTATTCGTGTGTAAACCATGTTGGACTACTATCATGAACGTATAACTCATCCTGAGCCGTAGCTCGTCTCGTGATCTGGATAAATGTATTTGACTTATATACGTACTTTTAGAAAACATACTTTGAGTAACCATAATATAGTTACAAAAACCAATTAGTAACAATTGCTTAATTGTCAAAGACCTTTGAAAGTCGACTACGTTTGACCCTCGGCAAGTACTACATATTTGTCTTGGAAATGTTGTGAAAGATTTACCAACCATGTTTCAACAATCATGTGAAACAATCATTTGTCGAAGACGTTTTGGTTTTGTATAAAACTCACTTGTCAAAACACTTGGGGAAATTTACTTATAAGCAAAACATACACGACACATGTCGACTTCTTTGCGCTTTAAATTTTATAACAAAATTTCGGCAGAGTTCCCTCTGTTTTTGTACGAACCAGACAACACAAGTTGTCTAAAATTTTCCCAAAAATCAATCTCCAAATCACAAGACAACAAATTCATTTATCCGCAATTCCATTAAAACGAGACACTATACGCTTCGATAACTTATATAAATACCAAACTTATTTATATAAGTATATATATAACAATATGTACATATAGTATAGTCCAACATTTTATTCCGACAACGACATAAAGTCACGCTTTATAAATAATGACGACCACTTGATTTATACATTTCGTGCATTATTACTTGGTTCGTTTAGCGAGTTAACACTATTTTCGTTCGTATTTATTATTTATAAATTATATACTTGTTTAAAAACAATATCAGGAATTAAATACGAAAACTAATTATACCATGTCGTACGCGCGCCTCGTTCTAGCGACACCTTTGACCAGATCTGACCCGTTGACCGTGCATTTGACCGCGCGTTGGCCAGACCCACAATGAATTCCAGCTCACCCGAGTTGACGGTTTGACAGGTGTGACCAGATCTGACCGAGTTGACTCAGTTTGACCGGGGTTGACCCGTGTTTATCCGTACCCGAAATCTGATCCGCGAGCAAGGTTGACCAGATCTGGTCCGGATCTGACACGAGACTACCTTCTTTGACCCTCGACTAGAACTCGAAACCAAGACGCGAACCGAGCCAGATCTGACCCGGGGCAGATCTGACCCGAACACGAACCCCACACTCGAACTAATCCCATGGCCCGAAACCCTTGTGTCCAACGCCTTGAACCACCCTAATCTGCCGGACCACGACCTCCGGCCACCACTACATTCTGTCACCAACACCCGCAGCCGCCTTTGGCTTCCAATGGGCCACCACAGCCGAACCACCTAAAAACACCACCAAATCAGCCACTTCATCCCGTCACCACCCCAAACCCGACCAAAACAGAACTGATCGGACCATCTCCACCGTCCCCAGCCACCCAATCCCGACCAAGGACCCACCAAACCTGCAATAACGAACCCTCATCACGTCTGGAACAAGACCCGGCCTAAAACCCATCGCATACCACCTCTGTGTTGCTGCTTCTGCTCGTTTTGGGCTGCAAGACCACCGCACAGCCACCACCGTGGGTGGTGGTGGCCGATCGCCGCCGTAGGGAGGGGGAGGGAGGTGGCGGTGAGTGTAAGAGTAGAGAGAGAGAGAGTTGCAGATCTAGAGAGAGAGTAGAGAGAGAGGGGGGCGGGTATGTGGCTGCACAATTAGGGAAGAAGAAGACTTATCCCTTTTATAGCTAGGGCTTGGGGTTAGGTGGGGTGTGTACCGCGTATCGAACCCGTTTAACGTCTTAAGGCTCGGTTTGTATTTAGGCTCGAGAATATGTTATAAAAATCATTCGGTTTTGTTCGTAATTAAAAACACAACTAAACCGAGCAATTTAGTTATTATTCTCGTAACTCGACGCGTGAAAACGGAACACGCGTTAAAATCGCGTTAATCGATCCGGTCGAGCTATACTTCATTTAGGCGACCTGTTCACTTTCGAAACTAAATAATGAAATTATTTATAATAAATAATTATTCCGAAAGCTCGATAACGGTTAAAACCACGCGTTTCGACGTTCGAATCCCACGTCAGTTCCTCTCCGCGTTTCCCCAAAACGCTGCGTTTTTGGCCGTTTACCACGCCGATTTCACATCCGTTCGCATCGATAGTAAATACGTGTCGTATTTTCATAGAATAAACTTATGTTATTCCAGTTTGACAAATTTTTGCTGATGTCAGTTCGTTACGTTAAACACGCGAAGTCTTTCTTTAAAGGCATCAAGACTTCAACGAACTTTCAAAAGGACATCGTAGGACTCATATTAGCTCAACTAACCATAATTAACCTTAAACCATGTTAATTATTTCTAAAACATGATTAGAATCACGTTAATCGTTGTACGAAATTTGCCGGTTGTCACAAGGGGCGACCGACCCCCCCCCCCCCCCGAATTTTCCCTCAGAAGTGCCGATTATATAGTATCCGTATAGATATTTTTAGGTATATATGTTTTTGACCCCCTGTTTTTTTTGAAAAAAAAATTGGTATATACGGTTTCGACCCCCCGTTTTTTTGAAGAAAAAAATAGGTATACGGTTTCGACCCCCGTTGGCCCATTTTAAGAGGTAAAACCCAAGTATTATTTGATTTAGCCCATGTATTTTGTTGTAATATTAGGAGTGGTGCATTTTGCAAATAATCTATATCTATACTACATTTGAAAAGACACATGCTTTAAACTTATAATGTCATATAAATCTTTACCATATTATCCTTTGATGCATTGTTACTTATACATTCATTGCCTTCACTCTTCACATATCATTTTACATGTGTGAATTTTTTATTGGCTTAAATTACATCAAATTTACCATTCGTTAAATCTTTAACAAGGCTTGAACTTTCATTTCAATGGAAGTAACACCAAAACTCCAACGGATTTACCAATGCAACTCTTAACCCCACCCATAGATGTGATTCATGTCTTATATGGTTATTTTCTAGATAAATATTTATTGAAACAGTCCATGCCCATCATCAATTTAGTTTTACCGTTAACTTTCTAGGAAAAAAATGTGATTCGGCTAAAATCATTTATATGTAAAATCATTCATTATTGTATTTATTAATTCTAAACATAAGGACAAGTAGTATAGTTTAAGATCTTAGGTTTAAGTACTATGATTTTAAGTTATTCTTGCTCTATTTATTTTTTTACATTTCTTCATTCATGTCCCATTTTCTTTGATTTTCCTTTCAATCTTCTGTTTCTCACATTATAGTAGTAGTTATTACTTACAACTTTAATAGTTATTATTACATGAGTTCTTTGAGTTGTTTCTTTAACTTGTTCAATATTGTGATGTTTTTTATACTAATGCGACATGCTATATTTTTTACTATTTTATATCTTTTTTATGAATATCATGAGTATTTTTTTTTTTGTTTTCTCTTTTGATTGCCATATTAAGTATGATATCGTAACAAAATGAACTTAACCGATACCAACCAAATCCTGCCACGTAGTGCGGGGTATCTCACTATATACCCAAAAAAGATAGATATGTTTCGATTGGAAACAATACTTCTAAAGAAACGAGTCATATAAAAAAAATTAGCCCCGCCGCAACGCGCGGGTTCCCCACTAGTGTTAATAATGGAGTAATGGGTCTACATAAGTATTAGTATTCTATTTAGTTAGTGTGACAACATGCACCCTTCATTTTTCATAAATGTGCATAATTGGTTCCTCAACTATTTCAAAATTTTATTTTTAACCCTCGTATTTTAATAGGACCAAAATTCACAATTTAATAAAACTTATAATTTTTATAAGTAAAAGTATGCACGTTTTATACTCACATCTACACCCGAGCACGTATGTTTCAGACCTTGATACTCAAAGCCTTTAATTTTCGGTCATAAAAACAACTTAGAAACAGAAGGAAACAAGTCTAGAACTTAAAATTGATTAAATTAGAAAAAATATTTTTTTTAGCCCTCGTGGTCCGCTGAGACAGTCAAACAGTCAAAGTTCCAAAAGTCCTAGTCAAAGTCTCAGTCAAAATCCTAGTCAAAAGCCATAGTCAAAGTCTTAGTCAAATTCCTAGTCAAAGTCCTAGTCAAATAGTCAACTTATTTTAAAACCTTACTTTATGGTGTTGACCAATTTTATAGGCTAATTGAATCCAAAACTAGTATAAAAACCCACCTATGACCCATTACACTTTGCACCTCTAATTCAATTGTTTCAATTTGATTAAACTCTCCCTCATACCTTTCTTCTAGAGTATATTACTTCTACATTTGAAGCTTTGATTATAAGCTCTCGTAATTGACAAATTGGAAGCTGAATATTTTTCTTATTCGGTTTCTTTTCTTCTAAATTGGACTAGTTTCGTTGTTGAATCTTTGGATTGCTCGCATTTTCACGCTTGCTTAGTCATCTAGTCATTTGGCGAAAGTGAGTATTTCCTATCCCCCTTTTGCTTTTATTCACTTTTGGGGTGTTACATGTACACTTATACAAATTACAAATACAAATTCATATTTTTACAATACAATTCTAGTACTATGTGCATTTGCTTACAAACGTGCTTTATGCTTAGATATTACATGTAGAATACATTTATACTTAGTGAAATCATTAACATTGTACAAGCTGACCTTAACATTGGATAGCGTTATTGGATTGACAACCCGCCTAGGTTGATTCTTCCCCTTTTTCATCGGAGAATCCGTGGTCATTGTTAAGTTATTATCCATTTATTGGATAAGTACACCGCCGTTCATTTAGTACATTATACAGTCAGAGGATTGATTTCGCTCATTTGTATGATACAGAGTTTACATAATTGCACTGTAGTGTTGCACTTGAATTGTATACCATTTTCCAGCTTACTATATGTATTAAAACTAGGAATGCTCACCAACATTTCATATGTTGACAAAACTTATTTTGTACATGTTTCAGGTGCAGTTTGATCTTAATTCCATAGCATTGGATTTTAGTGCTTGTTTTTAATAATTTATTTCAAATTTCATGTTTTGTTCAGACTTTTGTATTTTTTTCATTTCATCCATGTAAGACAATTTAAATTATACAATAATATATCTACATTTTAGTACCATGTGCTTTTGAACAATCGTCACTACATGACACCTCGATGATTCCGCCATCGGTTGGGGTGTTACAGTTAGGATATATACACACACAGTGTGGGTTTAATAATTATTTAATCGGTGTTTGAGTCATAATAGGTTTTGGTTTAATTTAGTATAAATAGATGGTTAGGGTTATTGTAATTTGTGTGCTGAATAATTAAAATTCTTAATTCTTCTTTGTGTTTTGTTTAGGCCTGGTTTTCCAACAAATTTTTATGGTCAATTTCATCATGCAGATGCCCACATGGGAGTTTAGATGATCTTGTTCATGAATTTGATACTCATTGTGATAGTTAAAATGAAAACCAACTACAACAGATTCCGAGAGCCATATGCACCATATCATTAAGTATAGTATAAACATATGTGCATGGCGCAAGACAAAAGCAAAATAGAAAATGTGCATGGAACTCGAACATATCCACATGCACATGGAGCTGGATTACAAACAAAACTATATATGTATATCAAATAAATATTATCATTCATAGAGAATTATGTTATGGGTGGATTCTTTGCGGATTGATAACAATAAACAGAAACTCGTGGAGTAATTCTTACAACTTGGTGGGCAGTTTGGAAAAGTCGGAATGAAGTTATTTTTATGCAAAATGATAGATCAAAGTGGCTAATTATTTACTCAATAATTCCCTAATTGAATAGGAAATGTAACAATTGGGTAGTGTGGCTTTAAAATCCTTTGCTCGTAATGTAATTTTCCTTGTTTTTAATCTTTTTAACTAGTATCTTTTTTTTATATGAAAGCTTTTGCCGCTCAAAAAACATAAAATTTAAAAATATGTCATATCCATAATGTAATATGCTTGTATATGTTACCAAATAAAGTATTAGACTATTAGCTTCATAAACCAGAACCCTTCACAATTTGTGAAAACTCAATATGTTGGAAACTTAATGTTATCAATGGATTTTGATGGTATTGGACTAATTTGTCGAATAAGTTGATCATATATAAGCGAGGATAAGGGCAAACATACAACACACAATTTACAACAGGAGGGCAAAGAGAAAAATCTGGATCTTAATTCTCAGCCGTGTTTCTCAGGTTACCAGGCTAATAGTGTTGGTGGAATATCGGTCCCCCCTGAACCGGTTTTTTTGGAGACGGACACTGAAGTGGGAAACACGATTGCAATGGGGATCGGCTAGGAGCAAATTTGTGTGATTTTGAGGATATGGTTCATCAAACCGTGATCGAAGAAGGATTACAGCAAGGTAATAAATGAATTTCTTGACGATTAATGTGAAAGGGATTGGGGCGATTGGGAAGATGGATTGGGTTAAAGGTTTGAAGATTAAAAATAATGTTTCATTTTTGGCGATTCAAGAATCTCAATTGGCAACTGCTGGGTCTCTTAATTTGGAACACTTATGGGGTTCGAAAGGTTTTGGGTTTGATGTTGTTGATGCCAATGGGAGATCGGGTTGCCTCATTAACATGTGGGATGAAAAGATTTTTGTTAAAAAGGAAGTGATTTCTAATCAGAATTTTTTGATTTCCATTGGGAATCTTGTGGCGGATAATTTGTTAATTAATATTGTAAATGTGTATGGGCCTCAACGGGTTGTTCAAAAGCGTCGTCTTTGGTCTCAACTTAGTGAGGTTATGCAGAATCGGGAGGGGCTGTGGGTTTTGCTCGGTGATTTTAATGTTGTTCGATATCCGGAAGAACGCAAGAACTCGAGTTTCAACTCAGTTAGTGCTAATGATTTTAATGGCTTTGTGGATGCTTTGGGTTTACAAGAATATAAAATGAGTGGGAACAAATTCACATACATGGTAGGGTCGAACAACGGGTTTAAACTCAGTAAAATTGGTCGAGTTTTAGTGTGTTATACTTTCTTGAATAGATGGCCACAGGCGGTTCTTCAGGCTTTACCCCGGGAAAAGTCGGATCATTGCCCTCTCTTGTTTTCTTTGGTGGACACTAACTTCGGGCCTAAACCGTTTCGATGGTTTAATTCTTGGTTGGAGAGAGACGGTTGTGAAAAGATTATCACTGATATTTTGGATGATAGTTCTTATACCGGGTCGCCTGAAGAGGTTATTGCTGAAAAATTCAGGCGGCTTAGAGAAGGTTTAAAGAAGTGGAAGGTTGAGATGGAGAACAAACAAAATAATGAGTATAATGAGATGATGGCCGAATTAATGAGGTTGGATTTAAAAATGGAGGAAACTGATTTAGAGGAAGAAGATACTTGGATTTATGAAGAATGCAAAAAAGGTGTTTCTTGGATTGATCATTTGAAGGCCCTTGATACGAAACAAAAGTCTCGGGTTAGGTGGGCGACTAATGGGGATGAAAACTCGGCTTTTTTCCACTCGGTTATTAATGGGCGAAAGGCTAAAAATAATATTCCGGGGATGGTGGTTAATGGGTTTGGGTTTCTAAACCTTCTTTGGTTAAGAAACATGTATTCCAATTTTTTCGCAGCTTGTTTTCCTCTAATGTTTCAGGTAGACCCTCCTTGTCTTGTGAAGGGATCAAAACTCTGAATGAAGATGAAAAAGGGGACTTAATTGCTGAATTTTCCCGGGAAGAAATCAAAAAAGCAGTGTTCGATTGTAGGGGTGACCGCGCGCCAGGGCCGGATGGTTTCAATTTCACTTTTTTGAAGCATTTCTGGTCATTCTTTGAGGACGATTTTTGGAGATTAATGAACTTATTTTTTTAGACTGGTGAGATTAATCATCGGTTCAGTGCTGCTTTTATCACTTTAATTCCTAAAGTCAAAAATCCGACTGAATTGAAGGAGTATAGGCCAATCACGTTGATTGGAATAATGTTCAAAGTTATTTCTAAGATTTTGGCCAACAGAATTAAAAAGGTGATGAAGTCTTTAATTTCGGAAACGCAAAGTGGTTTTTTATCAGATCGGTATATCCTCGACGGCCCTTTAATTATTAATGAGGTGATTGCTTGGTTGAAAAAAAGAAAACAAAAAGCTTTCATGTTTAAGATTGATTTTCAAAAAGCTTATGACAATGTTGATTGGAGTTTTTTGATATCCATTATGAAACAAATGGGGTTCCCGGATCGGTGGTGTCTATGGATTGAAGGGATATTGCGATCTGCTCGTTCTTCAGTGTTGGTTAACGGGTCTCCTACTTTTATTTTTCAGTGTGAAAAGGGTTTGAGACAAGGCGACCCGTTATCTCCTTTTTTATTTCTTATCGTTATGGAAGCTTTTACATGGTTGATGAATAAAGCCGTTGATAATGGGGATTTTGAAGGGTTATCTTTGGATAACAATGGGCTGAACATTAATCACCTTCTTTATGCGGATGACGCGTTAATTGTTGGTAAGCTTTCTATGCATAATTTTCGGTGTATGCTTCGTATACTTCGAATCTTTAAGCTAAGCTCAGGCTTAAAGATCAACCTCCAAAAATCCAATATTTTTACTATTAATACGACGGATGAGGAAGCCAATTCATTAGCAGAATTATCCGGGTGTGAGATTGGGTCTTTTCCTTTTGACTATCTTGGAATTAAAGTCGGGGCCAATATGAATCGCATTAAAAATTGGGATTCGGTTATTAATAAATGTAAAACTAGATTGAAATCTTGGAAGGCTAGAACCCTTTCCATTGGGGGTAGACTTGTTCTTATCAAGTCGGTTTTATCGAGCTTACCTATCTACTACTTGTCCCTCTACAAAGCGCCGGTCAAAGTTATTCAAGATTTGGAAGGAATTATGAAGCGGTTTTTGTGGGGAGGGGATGACAATGTTAGAAAAATCCACTGGGTAGCTTGGGAAGTTGTCGCTAGTCCCAAGAACGCCGGGGGTTGGGAGTTTCCCGGGTTGCGGATGTCAATTTAGCTCTACTGTCTAAATGGATATGGAGATTTAAAATTGATGTCTATTCTTTATGGAGGCGGGTTGTTTCATTCTGTCATGGTGGCTCCAGAAATTGGGGGTTACTCCCCTTAAACAAAAGTATCGCTAGTGGGTGGAAGTCTGTGGTTTCCTATCTTAACAAGGTCGACCGCGATTCTGGAAAGCTTTTTTCTCAGTTCTGTTGTGAGGTCAATAACGGTTTCAATGTTAGTTTCTGGATCGATAACTGGAATGGGACGCAACCATTGAAAGATTTGTTTCCGCGCATGTTCTCGCTTGCTGCTGATAAACGTCTTAATGTGGCTCAAGTTTGTGAAATGGCTGCTGCTGACAACCGTTCTTTGTGGAAAAGGAATGTTACTTCAGCCGGGGAGGGTCAGGAGTTAGATTCATTGATCTCGTTGATTAATGGGGTGTCGTTGACCAACACTAAAGATGTATGGAGATGGAATGGGGATAGTGGGGGTGTTTTTTCGGTTGCTCAATTCCGGAAACAGTTAATAGCAGAGCGTTTTCCAGAACCTTCTTCTAATATTCAATGGATTCAGTGGGTTCCTCTCAAGGTGAAAATCTTCATATGGCGTCTTGCTATTGGTCGTATTCCTACTAAGGATGCTCTGCACAGAAGACATGTCGATATTGCAGATGATTCCTGCGTCCTTTGTGAAGATGGAGACGAGTCGGCCACTCATCTCTTTACCGGGTGTGGTGTAACTTATGCAGTTTGGTTGGCTATTGCTTCGTGGTGCAAGATGGAACCTTTGTTTCCTTTTGATGTTGGTGATTTGATCCTCCTAAACCAAAGGGATAGGTCTAAAGCTGTTGCCAAACTCGTCCAAGGCATTATAATGGTACCTTTGTGGGCGATTTGGGACGCGAGAAATGATAAGATTTTTAACGCCAAGGAGACCAAGGTCGTTGAATTAGTTGCCAAAGTTAAGTCTTTATCTTTTCTTTGGGTCAAAGCTAGATCCAAATATAGTGATGTGGTTTGGAAGAATTGGTCTTTATTCCCTTTGTATATGTTGTAATGTGCGCTGCGGTCCTTACTTTGAGGGCCGTTAGCTTGTTTTAATGAAGTTCACTTTTCAAAAAAAAAAAAAAATGCGGGAATTTGACTAATGAGATCTGTTCGTTAATATGTTTTGATTTTCTAATTAAATTTGTAAATATAAAATATAAGACCATGTGTAGTGGTTCAAGCCCCTTATGGGCGTTTTCTGCCATATGGACGCCACGTCAGAATTAACATTTTTAGCTAAAAAAAGGTGTAGTGGTTCAAGTCCCTTCATTAATTACTCAATGATTTAATATTTTTTTACATGTTTTATTCATTTATTTTCATTATAAAATAAAAAGTTAATCAAGTTATATATACTTTAAAATGAAAAAATAACTTATGAAAGACCTCATATAAAATGAAAAACTAAAAATCGTTTATAGGAATGAACGAGATACACATATATATAATAAAATAAAGAATATGTTGGTCAATAAAATAACATAAAGAATTAAACTAATTAAAAAATTATTTCTAGGCTTAAAAGTAGTCAGTGAAAAGCAAAAGCCCAACCACCCCACTTTATATATCTT
The DNA here is from genome assembly GCA_030844895.1 of Ambrosia x helenae. Taxonomy (NCBI): domain Eukaryota; kingdom Viridiplantae; phylum Streptophyta; class Magnoliopsida; order Asterales; family Asteraceae; genus Ambrosia; species Ambrosia x helenae. The sequence goes on along the minus strand of CM061230.1, from coordinate 99,847,350 downwards.
TATAATATATTATTTCTAAAGTTAAAATCATTTTTGTTAAAACCTTTCTTCTTCATCTGGAGTTCAACACAAGAAAATTACAGAGGTGCCGTCTGCCGACCACAATAGCTCCATAAACACTATTTTCATCCTGTTTTTTCTTCACTTTACTTCTCAAACGGTCACAAATCTTGAAAGAAGCAAAATAGGGAGCGTTTTATAATTCACGCCTGAAGCAATTTTTTCCTCGAAAACGCCCGGGGGAGTGGTGTGTCCGGCGTTTTCAGGCGTTTTTTGGTCGAATCCACGCCCCACTACAGAGGGTCTAACTTACATATTTAGTTATGAATTTAATTCTGGTCCACATGTCAACTAGTTTTTATCAATGGGTTTTTGTTAATAAATGTTAGAGCTCTGTTCCGATACGGATTAAAATTTAAATGGTTATATACCATTTGGGCTTGAACAATGGATCTAATTGTTTAATGCCTAAAACCAATTGGGCCTAAATGATGCGACGGATTATATCGTAGACGGATCTGATGGGTACAGTGTGTGTTTCTCAGGCACAACAACAAATTCGTTCTTGGCAATCTCTCGGCATCTAATCCGATTAATATTGAAGGATTTTGTGATTTGATTTTGGTTGATGTGGTTATTGATTAAGGGGCTGTTTGGTAGCCTCTTAATCAGCTTCTTAACCATTCAGGTCTGAATCATTCAGCATTCAGACTGTTTGTTTCAGCATCTGAATGGAATGATTAAGTGCTGAACCATTAAGCTAATAAGGGATGCTGAATGATTCAGCTCTTAACCATTCAGAGCCTCTTAACCATTCAAACCATCTTAATGATTCAGCACTTAATCAACCAAACAACCCCTAAGAAATCAAAATATTTATATTATGGTAGATGTTTTTGTATAGATATATAACTAGATTATACGCTGAGAGTGTATTGGGTAGACAAATCTAATATGACAATCAACTTTACATATCTAATAGAGTAATAGACTAATGCACTTCACATTTACATGCAAGAAAGCTTCAGGCAGCACCTAACCTAAAATAGTGTATAACTCCATTGTTAACACTTAACCTTAAACAATGTACAATTCTAATGTTAACATCTAATCTAAAACAATATATAACTCAAATATTGATACGTAACCTAAAACAGTGTACAATTCCAATGGTAACACCTAACCTAAAACAATGTATAACTCCAATTTAAGTCTAATATTAATACATATCCTAAAGGCTAAAAAAATGTAAAACTCTAACATACTAATATTGATACATAACCTAAAACAATGTATAACTCTAATATTGACGCCTATCATAAGGGCTAAACAATGTATAACTATCAATATTCAATACCTAACCTAAAACGGCAAACATGTGAATATTTGACATTAACAATGTGTTATTTTTTAGTTAGAATATTATACAGATAACAACAGTCTCGTTTCGCCCTTTTAGATCCAGAAAATTAGCACAAACACAACACATATATAATTATGAAGCTACTTACCTGAAGAGCAATATCAAGATTATTCAAAAGCTGCGAAAGCGATGTAGTAACATAATCAAACCCCCTCAACAACATCAACGAATCTTCCTTCAATTGTTTCATCTAATCCCCCCCCCCCCTCACAATCCTACAAACAAAATCCCCCCCCCCCCCCCAAAAAAAAAGCATTAAAAAAAACTTTTGGGCCCTTAGCCCCTGAGGTCTCCCCGTTGGTGGGGTTGAGAGACAACAGCTTCGTTCCCGGACAAGCGGTTTTGAGGGCGGAAGCTAAGAAGGTGGCTAAGCACGAGTAGCATGTCTAGAGAATCAACACGTGTTTCTTTCGTTTGCCTTCGACACATTTGGGTCCTTAGCCCCTGAGGCGAGTCGTTTCTTGGAGCGAGTTCAGAAGGTGGTTCACAGCGACTCGTAGAGTCCAAGGAACCAAGGGTTTGTTTTTAGTAGAGTAGGTTTTGCAATTAAAAAAGGGATAGCGGCGCAGCTTGTTGCTCGCTTACCCATTATCCAAATGTAAATTTGACTTTTTATGTTGAATCAAATTTAAAATGATTAAATAAAAAAAATTATAAACAAAAACCACCAAATCAAGGTTTTCATATGCGATACCCAAAGTCGCTAACCTTTCACATGCCTCCACCCCTTAAAACATATTCAAGTTAGATAATCTAATCCTTAAATTAATTATATTATATGAAAAAAAAACTGACACCATTTAAAGAACTTTAAATTATCAACAATTTTGTACCTTAATTTTTTAAAGTAAATAATCAAATCTCATTCCTTAAAACTTGTCAAGTTACATCAATATAGAGGGTAGACGGTATATGGATATCCGATTACCCGATATATGGATATCTGATTACCCGCAAAAATACCGATATAATTTATTTATAATATATATTTTTTATACTATTAGTATATGTCTGTCTATTTGTATTTGTAAAATATCATTTCATTATATATTTAATGTTTCCAACTTCCCCCAATCCAATTAGTTACTGTCATAAAAGAATGAAACGTCAAAACTTTATGGGTATTTTCTACTACAAATCCCAACGGGTATTTTTTTTAAACAAAATAACAAGCATACTCGTTACCCGTGGGTATACCCAATACCCAATGGGTAATTACCCGACAATACCCGACGAGTATTGAGTCTGGTTTGGTATTCGGTTTTATAAACATGTGCGGGTTTGGTATTACCAATAACCTATCCGAGCCCGACCCATTGCCATCCCTAATAAAGTCCAAATTAAACATGTTGGCTAAAATCCAAAACATTTTTTCACTTAGTAGAATTCCAAAATTTTATATGTATCGAGGGAGGCTAATGTAAAAAGGAGGTAATCGTAAAAAGGATAAGAAAGATTATTAGCTATAGATTAAATTAGATAATCTGGGGCACGATGGTAAAATCATTGCGTCATTAAAGTTTTACCCTATTTTTAAAACGGCCATAATTTTTCAAATGACATTATAAAAAGAAACTATACGATAAAAACAAGCTTTTTATCCTCTTTTATTTGCATACCCTATTGCCATATTAAAAAAAATTGCTGGGTTTATAACTTGCGTTTTATTGAGGGTATACTTGCGTTTTGAAACGCAAGTTATACCTGATAAATCGCAAGTTATAAATGACAAAACACAAGTTATACATGCTAAAATGCAAATTATACATTATAAAACGCAAATTATACATGATAAAACGCAAGTTATATCAGATAAAAAACGCAAGTTATCAACCCATCAATTTTTTTAAAGTATAGCAATAGAGTATGCAAATGAAAGGGGATAAAAAACTTGTTTTTATGGTGTATTTTTTTTTAAATAATGTCGCATGAAAAAGTTATAGACGTTTAAAAATTGGGGTGAAACTCAACAATGGTAGGTTATACCTATTTTTCTCTTCCCCTTCTCTTTTGAAAAATCTAACGTATATATTCACCATTTTAATCATATCTATTGATTTATTTATATCAAAAGTCCAAAATCCTTCTTAATTTTTTTAGGTTAAGGTTCTTTTTACCGTAAATTTTATCTTATATGTATTGTGTCCGTCTCTATAATTTATTAAAAACTAAGGTCAAGATTAGGGTCGGCAATTTTGTATACGAACACGATTACCTGACACGAACCTGAACGATCTTAACAGGTACATGTATGGCTTTAATAGGTTTCGTGTCCTAAACAGGTAGACACGAATTTACGTGTTAATTTTCGTGTCGTGTACAGGTAGTCAGGTTTTGTGTATCGTGTCTTAACAGGTTCGTGTATTAACAGGTCATGTATACATGATTTGTCAGCCCTAAGTATAATGTTCACAAATAGGTACGCAAATATGTATTAACAAGTACACAAACAAGTATTAACAGGTACTCAAACATGTATTATCTAGGTCTTTGATGAACTTTTGGAAAATTTCTCTTACTAAATAGGTTCGTAAACATGTGATTAATATAATGGTTACAAACAGGTATTAACAAGTACTTTTTGTGTATACTTGTTAAAAAAATTAACAGGTTCGTGTATCAAAAAATAAACACGAAAAATTTTCTTGTCGTGTACAGGTAGTCAGGTTTCATATATCGTGTCTTAACAGGTCAGGTATACACGATTTGCCTGCCCTAGTCAAGATCCATCAAAGCTACCCGTTATCTGTCAAATCTATATCTATATCTATATCTATATCTATATCTATATCTATATCTATATCTATATCTATATATATAATAAACCAAAACATTTTTAATGACATGTCATAATATTATGCAATCTCTCTTTTGAGAGATGCCACATAGGATGTGATGTGGCAACTCTAGACCAATTAAAAAAAGGAATAAATATGATTTAAATATGATTTAACATAATCTATTAAATACTTAATCTACTAAATGTAAATATTAAAACTTTATTATTTTCTCTCTCATGTTTCCTCTCATAACTTTTAAATGTTAATATCTTTTATATACGAGATTTTTTAAAGAAAAAAATTACACCAAATTAACGAGCGTTTTATTATCTTTCCAACGAATACCATAGTGCTATATAAAAAACGGAGAAAAAAACGACTATTTTTTGTAACCCGACAGGTATTGCGTCAGGTTTGGAATTAGTTTAAAAAAAAATTGTGGGTTTGGGTCGGGTCTGGGATTAGGTGATAGCCGACCCAATTACCCTTTTTTTATATTAGAATATGATAACTTATGACAGAGATTTGTTTAAAACAACAACAATAATAATAATAATAATAATAATAATAATAATAATAATAATAATAATAATAATATATTGGCAGATGCCATTTAGATACTTCTAATTTTATTCACTTTACTTAGATTTCTCAAACCCGGGACGCTTACGGGGTATAAAGTAGTTGTAACATATCGATTGTTACATACAACAATCATCTAAAAATAATGTTTTTATTATATTTTTGGACTAGATTTGTATAGTTAAATATGATAGGCTTATATTTTTAGTAGATATACGAACTTAAAAAGGAAAATATCATTCTCCCTATCATATATAAACTCCCTGAAACCCTTCTTATAACTAACTACTCTTCTAGATCCGCTTAAGCTCATCACCAAACCCTAACACCCAACGAAGAAGAAGAAGTAGAGAGAGAAAGCAACAACAAACTCTCTATCTCTCTCTATCTCTCTCTTCAACATCGATCTTCACACACCTCGATCTGTGCTTCTGTTTGTGTCTGTTTTAAGCTTGATTACGTGTTAGCCGTTGATTATTCATAATGGCTGAACCTGTATCTGCTCAAGTTGTATGTATCGATATTCACTAACTGATTTATAGTTTTGTTTTTATATAATTGTTGTTTGGTTTAATGGTTTGCGTGTTAAACAGGTTGGGAACGCGTTTGTTCAGCAGTATTATCATATACTGCACCAGTCGTCTGGACTGGTGCATCGTTTTTATCAGGATGGTAGTAAGCTTGGTCGCCCTGAAGAAGATGGTTCTATGAGTATCACTACTACTATGGATGTATGGTTTTCTTTTCGTCTTGTTAATTAGTAGATTGTGTGGATTCGTATTTGATTTATTCGATTCGTATTTGAAACTCGTATTGGATTTAATGGAAATTCACCAGGAATAATAAATTGTTTTAGTTTTAAAACTACTACAAACTTGTTATTATTAATGTAGGAAATACTAATGTACAAAAATTAATAAACAATAATATTATGTTAAATATAGGAATGGTAAAGTAGTAGGGACTATGGCCATTTAGAGTTCTGTGGTGTATAAGGTAAATACGTGAAATATGGCTTTTACGTATGGACGAATCCATAGTTATCAAAGGCGCTAGGCGCACTCAAGGTGCATAGGCCTCACCTAGGGCCTAGGCGCACTCAAGGCGCATAAGCCTCGCCTGGGGCCTAGGTGCCAGGCGAAAACAAGTGAGGGCCGGAGATAAAAAAGCGATCAAATAAAATAAAGTAAAAATATATTTAAATAATACTTTATTTCATCTAGATAGTATCAAAAGTTTTAAAATATTGATTTATGAGTGTATAGAAATAGTTTTCCTTAGATAAAAGTAGAAATTTGGCTGGAAACTCTTCGGAATTTGGAAATCTAGCTATAATCTGCACCTAAACCATCACCTTGAGAATTAAAGCGCAATTTCCTTAAAGTTTTAAAATATTGATTTATGACTGTATAGAAATAGTTTTCCTTAGATAAAAGTAGAAGTTTGGCTGGAAACTCTTCGGAATTTGGGAATCTAGCTATAATCTGCACCTAAACCATCACCTTGAGAATTAAAGCGCAATTTCCTTGACTTAAAGCACAAATGCATTGCCTCGCCTAAAAAATGGGCCTAGGCGCAAGAGGCGATGGCTTTTAACAACTATGGCCGAATCGAATTTTGAACACATAAGTCTAATTTATTATATACGATAAGAGATGCCTGTAAGTTTTAGCTTTTCTTTTGAGATCTATATAATCAATGAATTTTATCAAAAGTTGGAGATTTTAGTCAATCAGTGGTGGTTCTATGCCACAAATATAGTACAATGTTCACATGATTGTATATGACTTTATTCCACTTACGTTCAGCTCTTGAATTGAATCAGTGGTGGTTCTATATAATCAATGAATTTTATCAAAAGTTGGAGATTTTAGTCAATCAGTGGTGGTTCTATGCCACAAATATAGTACAATGTTCACATGATTGTATATGACTTTATTCCACTTACGTTCAGCTCTTGAATTGAATCTCCTCCAAAGTGTGTACGCGTGTGTGAAACAAGAAACAAATTGGGGGTTATGAAAGAGATTTTGAAACTTATTTGTCGGATTCATTTGTTGGTATTGGTATCATGGTATGCAGGCAATCAATGATAAGATCGTGTCGCTTAACTATGGCGACTTCAGGGCTGAAATCAGAACTGTTGATGCACAAGAATCAATGGACGGTGGAGTCAGTGTTCTCGTAACTGGATATTTGACTGGAAAGGATAATATTCTCCAGAATTTTGTACAGTCTTTCTTTCTTGCACGTCAAGACAAAGGCTACTTTGTGTTAAATGACATGTTCCGTTACGTTGGGAATGCTAATCATCATGGAGAAGACAATGCTGCCTCTGAGGATGTGCTGGCTCCTGCAACTTCCGAGCAAGGTGACTGATAATTATACATGATTAACTGAAGTATGACATGAATTTGTAAATTGAATTAGTTTTTTTTCCTCATCTTTTTATTTATTGAAACAAATCAGATGCTGTACCTGAAATTGTTCCAGTTCCAGTACCAGAAAACAATATTCCTGAGCAAGCAGAAAAGATTATTCCTGTGTCAACAGAGGACTCTCATGCAGAAAAGGTTGTTCCTGTGGAGAATGGAGAAGTACCGATAGAAAAGGAGGAAGACCCGGTTGTTAAGGTTGTTGATGAAGTGCAGGATTCATCGCAGCTGGAAGCTGAATCTCAGACCAAAACTGAGAACGCACCAAAGAAATCTTATGCATCTATTGTAAGTTGCCGGTTATTAGCATGTTCTGTCCCATTTTTTGTATTCTAATAATGGTATTCATTACTCGACTCGCTTGTTGTCCGCTGGAACTGTGGAGATGTGTACTATGTTGTTTTCTGGATTTGTGGAGAGATATTAGACGAGACAAGATGGCCTTGTTGTTAAACCTGTAAAGTTTAAAACAGTTTTTCGTCCGTCTTGTTAGCCTCTAATCTGTCTTCAGTTACAGAAAACAACACACGTCCATATGCGTAACAGGTTAAAAGTGGTTGGGTTCACCTTGATGGTTTAATTTACTTCGGTTCATTTTTTAATTCGTTAATAAAACTCAAAACTGCTCAATCTGTTCATCAGTACATTCTCTGAATAAAACCATTTAGGAGTCTGTATGCATTAAATCTGAACCGTGTTCGACTTTCAACCTGTTTAACCTGCTCAATCTGTTCATCAGTACCCGTTTTCTTTGTTTTTTTTTCATTTGACCCATTAGAGACAAGACAAACCTGTTTATAAGATGATGCATGTAGATTATATCTGAGTAAGCAAGAGGACACATGTCTTGTATGCATTAAATCTAAACTATGGTTGACCTTTAACCTGTACAATCCATTCATCTGTACCGGTTCTCCTAGTTTTTTTTTTTGTTTCATCTGACCTATTAGAGATAAGACAAACCTGGTTATAAGACGACGCATATGGATTGTACTAAGCAAGCGCGAGGACACGTGTCTTGTATGAACATTTTTATGCTTTACATCCTATACACTATACAGTCATTTATGTCTTATGATATATTTTGCTGTTGTTTAAGGTAATGGATATGAAGCGGAATGGTGTAACCTTTTCATCTCCAGCACCTGCACCTAGAAAACCTCAACCAAGGAAACAAGAGCAACATGTGCATAATGCTCCTACAACTACTGTAGCTGCTGAACCAGTGGCTTCCAATGGGGATGCTGTTGAAAATGGTGTTCACGAGGAAGAAGGTATGCTTACAGTTTCATTCTATGGGTTCTTCTGTATTAATGCATGAGTTTTAATTATAAATATGTTTATTGTTTTTACAGCTGAAGGTTATTCTGTGTATATCAAGGGTCTTCCAGTGAGTGCTACACATGCAATGCTGGAGGAGGAATTTAAGAAGTTTGGGCCTATTAAACCTAATGGTATCCAAGTTCGAAGCAACAGGGTATGCAACTTTTTTTTTGGTTTTTATATTTTCATGTTTGTTTTTTTCTTTTTAATTTTTACTCACTTGAAACTCATTTAGCAGCAACAGGGATTTTCTTTTGGTTTTGTTGAATTTGAGGCCCCTGAAGCTGTTCAAAAAGCGATCGAGGTATTTGTGTAGTTATTTTGTATTTGTCTTTTAGGAAAAAAGGTTTAAAATGGGTTTAACAGATATATTAATATGTTCAGGCCTCGCCAATCACAATCAATGGAAAGAATGCTGTCGTTGAAGAGAAGCGATCCACAAACTCTAGAGGTATGTTTTTAGATGTTAATGCACATTCTAAACAAATTAATTATCTTGTATAATAACAGGTGTATGAAATATCTTATGCTATTACCTTATTTTTAATCACCTGACTGTTTATAGGAGGAAACCGGGGAAAATTTGTGGGTGGAAGAGGACCTGGATTCAGGAACGACGGCATGAGAAATCGTGGAAACTATGGTGGCGGCAGGGGTTACAATCGAGGCGGTGATTTTGGTGGCAGCAGGAATGATTATGGTAACAGAGGTGGTGGCAGCCGGGGAGGACCAGCTTCAAACCGCGGTGGTGATGGATATCAAAGAGACAATAGTCGTGTGAATCGTGGAGTAGATGTTAATGGAACTACCAGAAATACAACACAGTGAGTTCTTGCTTTTACCTCACCAGGTTCATGACCCATGGATTTTTGCTTCACACTTGCAGCAGTTAGGCAGTAGAAATAATATATTAATAACGGCTTATTGGTTTATTTAAGGATTTTTTTAACGTTTGTTTTGGCATTTGTATTTTTGGGTGATAATAGATGAGTAGAAAGAGGCGTTATTCTTTTTCGTTTATTTTTTACTTTGTAGTATAGTTGTAGTCGTGAATTGTATTGTCTTGGTTTTGTTGGATTCGTATAAGTTTTTCTTTTCTTTTTCATCTTACCATGTGTAATCCTCCACAAACAAGATGAAGTTCATCCATCATTCAAGGTTGCTACAGAGGTGCAACTCTTTTTGATATTATGAGATAGAAAATAGGAATCAACCATAAAGAACTCGAGTTTAGTAGTATTAGTCATTTTTTAGCAGTATAAGTCGATGATCGTTGTTTTCTTCACGCTTAGCTTGTAAAAAGCTAATTAGATTCGATATTCAAACTAAATTCTTGTCCGATAACCCAAAACCATTAAATGTGTTACGAAAGTCCATGTTATCCAACTTGACAAAAACATAAAGACAACATTTATTTTGAACAAATGTCGACTTCATCAAGATCTCATGTGCTCATCATTCAAGAGTTCCAAGAATATGTCCTCAAATAATAAAATACAGTTAAGTATTCGAACCTCATTTTAGCTTTATCAAATCTAAACAAAGTTGTTGCAATATAATCAGCGGTTGACACAACTTTAGCCTCCACTTATTTGATATATCCAGACTAAGATTGAAAGGCTCGGTCTTCTACTAATTTATGAATAGATAAGAGTATTTGTTAATACTCATAGTTCTCATATATTCGTATCCCATACTTTTCAAGTTTTCTTCATATCATATAAATAGATAAAGCCAATACTAAGAATATGGAGAACAATTATTCTACTTCTTAAATTTTCTTCATCATTGATGTAAATTTTGAGAGGATTTAGATGTATTCAATTCAAGATTTGACCATGTTTGGAGTACCCATTGCTAGACTATAGTACCAAAAATGTGTTAATTCGATACTAAAGTTGTTGTACTTTATCATATTGTAAATTCATTCTATTAGCTTTGCTAGTCTCGTGTTCAATTTTAATCACTGTAAGCCATTAACACTCCAAAGCAGGAGTTGAAGTTACACACTGAATTTGAAGTAGTTGTTTGTTGGGGAATTTCTGAATAATTGAATGCTTGCGTAGTCTGAGGGTCGTGTGAAACACTTTTAGATCCAACTCAGACAAATTCTGTAAGACAAATATGTGTGATTTTTGTGAACCAGAGAGAATAACCAAGTGAGATGTTTACGAATTTAGGGTTTTAGGATGCAGAAACTGCCATCAGGCAGTTATTAATTTTAATTCACAGCCAGCTAGAGCCTATGCCTGTTAGACCTTACTAGGGGCTGCTGAGCATGTTTTGGTTATTTAAACCTTATTAAACTTATCTTTTTAAAATTGTAAATTAATTCTTTTATTATTCCACAAATCTATCTATATATATAAAAGAAAACGTATATGCTGACGTGGCGTGGAATAGAGGCCTCAACCTTTCCTTGAGAGTGCCACGTGGCATCATAATTGAAAGATTTTAGTGTTTTTGAACTTTTTGATTTTTTAATTAAAAAAAAAAGATAAACATAAAACCCTAAATTAAATTGAGTTATTTTAGGAAAAAAAGAATTTAAAAATAAATTTAAAATTTTCTCTCTCATGTTTCCTCCCATAATTTTTAAACGTTTATATCTTTTATATACGAGATTTTTTAAAGAAAAAAATTACACCAAATTAACGAGCGTTTTATTATCTTTCCAACGAGTATCATAGTCCTATATAAAAAACAGAGAAAAATCGACTATTTTTTGTGGGGTTTCGTTCATACAGAAAAAAAACACACAAAGTGTTCATATTATTCATTAATCATGTTTTTTCTTTTAAACCGGGTTCTTATCTACGATATTGAAAATTAGCCCAATCGCCATGTTATCATTGGAATTTTACTAGGTATACTTCATTAAGAGAAGTTAGGAGAAATAATCGTGCAACACTGCAACACATGGTGTCACCTTATAGCAAGGTTATTTATTTATTTATTTAATTACAAGAGTAATAATTATTACTATTAGTATTAGTATTATTAGAATGGTTATGTTTTTCAACCCCGGGACGCTCCCGGAAAGAATTGATAGTTGCTGACGTGGCATTCAATTGTGGCCTCAACCATCTCTTGATTATGCCACGTGGCATAATGAGATGCAATGATTACAACTTCCAACTTAAATGTTTGTTTAGTTGATTAGGTTAGGAATTAGAAGAGCCATTAGAATGTGAGAAATTAGAGAGATGTGATGAGTTTTTTAATAGTTGCAGCTTACATAAGTGATTCTTTAGATGATTACTGATTAGGTTTTAGATTAGGGAATATGAGTTATTACTGATTAGAATACTATGAACATGCAATGTTTGAGAGATTTTGTGGTTAGTTAACTTGAGCCATTTGCAATAGGTTATCACGTAAAATTAGATTTTTCAACCCCGGAACCCTCCCGGGGTAATCAGCTAGTACACAAATATAAGTAAACACTAATTTTTGAAATGGTTCCCTCTTTTTATCAAGAAAATATTAATACGACTTTATCAAAACTATCTGGATACACGAGTATATAAAATACCAGTACCTTAATCAGTATCGGCATTTGTTTTTAGCGTTTTCGATCAATGTTAAAAATGTGTTGATGTATTGCTTGTGTGACAAGCCGGACCGATATCAAACGAGTTTTCTTAGTAGAATGTTGGGGAATCCCCTAGTTTCTAAGTTGCTAACAATTAGAAAGAAAAAAGAAAAAGAAGAAGTTCCAATTACCCTTCCAAGTGCCAATGCCATAATTAGGGCTGTTCAAATCGCTCGGCGTTTGTCGATCGCTTGCCGTTCGTTTGGAATTTGCTCGCTCGGTTGTAAACGAGCCGATCGGCTCGGTTCGGTTTATAAACAAGCCAAGTACGAGCAAAGGTCCGTTCGATTCAGCTTGGCTCGTGAACAGCGCTAGCCATAATGTGGTTTTAATTTTAGCCTCTTTAAGGTTGAGAGCCAGTTGAGGGTTGAGCCTAATAGCCGCAGTATATAACCCTAAACTGCACAACCACCCCTTCAATTCAATTCAATTCACTTCTGTCTGTGAAGGCAAGGAACTTAACCAGGGCAAAGATGATCATCCCGGTCCGTTGCTTCACCTGTGGCAAGGTACAATAAACCCACAGACGCATCACCATCACCTTCTTCTCTTAACGATGTTCACCAATTTGTGTTTAATGTTTTCAGGTCATTGGAAACAAATGGGACACGTATCTTGACCTTCTACAGTCTGATTACACCGAAGGGTCAGTTCTTATTTACTTACTTACTTCATCGAACAATCATTCCATAGTAACAGATGATTCGTGTTGTAGCTTTCGGTGTAGTTGTCTAAACGGGTTCGGGTCGAAACCATGAACAAGCTAACTGTTTGGTAACCTCTTAATGGGTCACGTTTCTTAATAGCTAAATGAATCATGTTGGAGAAAATATAAAACAAAGTAAATTAATATTAGGCTTCAAAGTTTATAAATAAATCTGTATAGTTTAAACATGATTGTATAAAAATGTAAAAGTAATATGTAAAATTAGAAGTTTTTAAGTATTAACAGGCTCGTGTTGGGTTCGACATGTCAACCTGTGAAGAAAGTTTAAAAGAACGGAAACGAGCCTTGAGGTGTTTTCCCTTCGCCTCACGAGGCGTAAGCCACGAGGCGAACCGAGGCGTATGCCCGAAGCGGAATCAAAAAACAAATTGAAAATTATACGTGTTATAAAAAATAAAATAATTTACATTGAAAAGTCTAAAACATCAAGAACACACATCAAAAATATAATAATTGACCCGAAAAGTCTAAAACACAAACACACACATCTAAAACACCCTAAACCACCCGAGGCGCACCTGAGACACATTTTCTTGGTGCTTAGGCGTATGTGCAAACTGAACCCCATGAGGCGCGTCTCAAACTCGTTTTCTTGAAAACCATGCCTGTGAACACGACCCATTTAGCAGCCCTATTAATGACAAAAAACACACTGCTAGAAGAAACGTTAATTGTGGGATTTGGAGTTGGTGCAGCTGTTTTAGTGATGAAAATTGTTGTAAATTGCACATTTATCAGTTAAGGTAAAAAATCATAGGGTGTAAAAAAGAGTGATAATTTTAAGGAAACTACAGTATACGAATTCACAACAAACCATTATTCATAGGTTCTATTGTGTAATGTGTATTAGACTCAACACTGTGGTTCCACGCCCAGGGGCGTGAGGAATCCGAGCCAGCCATTAGGTGGCATCACTTTTGAAGAAAATGGGCGTGGAGGTGTGTGTAGGTGAGGGCATGCGCCTAGTCATGCTTGAAGGGGATGTGGTGTCGATGTGGGGGGTGGTCAGGCCCTGGGTGTGGTTGCACTCTAAATGGTCTTATAGATAAATATTATTACAATAGATGCGGACATTATGTTTGCATGCTTTGTACTTTTCGGTAACTGGCTAGTGGCCGAGGAAACATGGTTTTAAAATTTTAATATTTGCTATATGAATTGTGCAGAGATGCTCTTGATGCTTTGGGGCTGGTTCGTTATTGTTGCAGAAGAATGTTGATGACTCATGTTGATCTCATTGAAAAGCTTCTCAACTACAATAGTAATCTCTCTTCACTTCATTATTCCGTCTTTGATAGTCGATGCACAACACTCAAATACGCATATGTATATTGGGTTGGGGTGGGGAGGCGGCAGCGCCCAGCGTTATGTTACGTGACAAATCATTGCTCACAGTTTTTTATTTGTCAGAACCAGGGACGATCCGGTTTTGATGAAAATTTTGGGACGAACAACTATGGCTTCAAGAAAAGTGAAACCATACCAGCTGGGTTGGTTTAAACTGATTTTTTATTTTTTAAAAACTCTGATTTTTTTAAATAATTGAAAATGACAAAGATGGTTTGAGCATACACATACCTGCATATTCCAAAAATGAAAAAAATAAAAATAAAGCTTAAACAATTGATTTGGCTTATACGGACGGTTACAAGTTTCAAACTGTCGGCTGGACCATTAATCTGCCAAAACTGAACCCAATGAATCTTAAACCGGCCTCTTGCTTTAGTCTGAGAGGTTCGGTTGGTTTCAACGGTTTATGAACACCCTACTAGGAACAACCAACCATGTAAAGTAAACTAATAGAGCAGGCATTAGTCTAAATACCTATAATTGGACAATGTAAAAGCTTATGATAAAATAAGGCTTTCAATTTTGTTGAAACATTTCTTATTTTTCTTGTTTACGGCAGCAGTAAATCTTTTCTTTTATTTTGTTAATAACCAAAATGGCATTTTGTTTCAGCGTTGGAGAAATCCGACACCAGTTGAGGCTAGGATGCTTGTGGATAGTTCTCTACTGGATATTTGTTTTTTGTATGTTTGCGTATAAAGAGTTTTTATTCTGCACTTGTTCGGATATCTAAACTTTAGTTTTTTTCACATGTGGTATGTCTAGTAAGTATGCTATGAAGGTTGATTTACAATCCAAGACATGCTTTTGACATTGAGGGTCCGTTGGTCGTGTGAAATGCTCGTCTCTTTAAATTAATCATGTTGCGATAATTTGCATGCATATCAACTTACCAAGTATCTTATTCCTGGATGTGGTTTATGTGTGTATGTAGTAAGCCACAGGGGTGGATTTAGTTATTAAGGAGTGGGTTCAGACGAACCCACTCGGTTTTAAATTTTTAGTAGAAATATATAGAAAAAATAGGCTATGAACCCATAAGTAAAATCGAATCGAAATGAACCCATTAACAAATCAATTGATTGGCTCCATGGTTGAAACTTCCCACCTTCAATCATTATCTCCCTGGTTCGAATCATGTTGTTCCCGTTTTGTTTTTTTATTTTTTTTTAAACTGAATGCAAGTCAAACATTTAGAGTTTTAATGTTTTAACTTACTTGCGCCCACTATCCCCACCATTTCCCCTTTACTAGCTCCACACTCCACATCTGTTGTTAGTTCTTAGTTTAATTTTTGTAGATTTGAATGTTGGATTATATAATAATAAGATCCACCAATTGTTCTAAAAACAAAGTTTGGGTTATATTGATATTCCAGCTATTCTGCAGAAACAAAATTAAAGGTTTCCAAGAGATTGCTAACAACTAAAGTCATATATGGGTTAGTGTTCTCATGTTCTATTACCTTCTTAGATTGTTGTTGTCTTGCATGTGTTTTTATTTTTATATTTATTTTTTTGAATCTTCAATATTTATATTCATCTTTGTTATTGCCTAGGGTTCTTTAATTGGGTACGTTCATAACTTTTTGCTGGATAAAACCTTATGCTTATGTTTCGTTATTATTGGACTGCAAGATTAGCAGAAAGATCAATTAGGCTAGAGTGTTTAATAGTGTTCGTGTATGTAAAATCTTAATTTTTAATGGATGTAAATTCTTAATTGCTTTCAAAATTATAATCTGCAAATGGTCTTCGTATTTGTTAGTTTTAAGTAATAATGAGTACTCAAGAATTGCAGCTGGCTTAGCCGCACATTTGCCCATGAATACTCATCTAGGTGCAGTACAATCTCAGTAGAAGTTTGTAAAAACTTGTATCTAATACTTTGGTATCTACTAAACAATCAGCAAGCTATTAGTAGAATTCGTACATACTTGAATGTAATAAACGTCATCTAATGTTACCTCTAATGGTCAGCACACCCTTAACGCAATAAGCATGCCCTGCAGCGAAGCCACAACACTAGTTACTAATTAAATGAGAGAATGACATGTGTCATTAAATGGAAACCTTTATTATATGTAGGATCATTATCTTGTTATGTAATGAACCACACCCGACTTGAACCGTTGGCCCGAAATTTTTGTGTCTATGAAATTGGGGCATCTAAAAATAGTGAACCTACTGAAAAAAAATCCTGAATCCGCCACTGGTAAGCCAGGGGCATTGGATTGGGTTGGTTAATGGGTGAATATGGATTATGAAAATTGTATTGAGCTTGAATTGGTTTAATCCTAGCCTACGAGTTAATTATGCGGTTTTATAACTGTGTTATGCATTGATGTCTAACGTGTAAGCTAGGTGCTTAAAAAGCTAGGGCATGAGACATGCAGCATTGCATAAACAGGAAAAAAAATATTATATATTGTTCACTGCTAGTAAAATGCTAGTCCACACATAAATAACTGTAACTTGGATTGACTCCAACCATGATAACTATTCAGTTCTGAATAATCAATTTTAGCTATCTAAACCCCAAATGTTTCGACGGTTTTTTATTTTCAATGCCAGTGTATCTCCTATTTTTTATGCATCCCCATTATCCGCGATTCCAGGCATCGCTAATCCTTAACTCCCATGTCGTTCAATCACTGTCCTAACTCCATTGAAGAAGTCATATGGAGGTACTATGATCGCCATCTCTCATAATACATTGAGGAAGTCAAGTCTAGGTTAAAATTGTGGCGACATATCAAGCTAGCGTTAAAGATCCTGCTCTCGCCTAATGTTTTCCTCTATGTATTTTCGGTGATGGAGATGGAGAATTCGGCGGAGATGACAACCTCAGTTCTACCGCGTTTAGACTATATTTCATATTCAATCAAATCAAAATCCTACTCAACAATAGAAAGTATATTACTTCCGGTTAGGTTAATTCATTGATTCATGTTCATTTTCTTTTGTGATTAATTTAATTTCCAGCTTCATGATTATTTCGCTTGAATTTGAATACATTTTGTTGTCGTTTTGATTAATTTATGCATGGGAGGCTCTTAGGGTGGTCGGGAAGGACTCACGGCTAGGGCCCTTTTTATTCTGAGGCACATTTTTTTTTTTTATAAAATTCCTGTATACATATGTTATTGTGTGTGTGTGTTTTTAATAAGAACCCATTTTAAACTTAAAACTAGAGTTCAACAAAAACTCGTTTAAAATTCAAAAACTTTATTAGCCCATTTATAAGGTCAATACTCATTTCAAACTCAAAACTTAAGGTTTAAGGGCATATTTTTGAATGTTTTAGATAGTGCACCTAAATCTTTAGAGTCGTCTCAGGATTTCTGTCCTGCTTCCTTCTCAGGTTTTTGTTATCATTTTGGTTTACTTAATCTGTTGATGTCATAGATTAACGTTTTGCGCATTGAACAACGCTATAAAATGGTTAGATCATAAATTTATAATCATCTATAAATTTCCATTATATTTAAGTATGTCCATCATTTCATGTTACATGTGATTTATACTATAATCTTTTTGCATAACAGGTCAGTTTCACAGAAGTGGCTCTATGTGAAAATGTGGGAACCTTTGTTAATGCTCTTTTGCTTGCCAAGCATGCAGGATTAAAGAAAAGTAAACAACTTTCTTTACCTGCTTTAGTTCATGATGAAAACTATAATATGTTTTATCATCTTTGTAGGTTCCAAGTATGCTGGATACGCGACCACTTACCATATTTGCTATTTGCAGCATGGTAACCTTCTTGCTACCCTTTATACGATATCATAGTTTTTCTTTTAATATGAATTGAAATTAGGTATGTCAATATAAACCCTAACTACTGACATCACTTGTATTTTTATAATTTGGTTTTGTTTGTTTTTTTGTAAAATTTTAGGATTAATTTGCTGGTGGGCGTATACTAATTAAGGAACATGTATGAAGGTGTTGTTACATTGCATATATGTCAAAATAGGGACTATTTGGGTGTGTGTTTAAATCACAATTTTCTGATTATGTGATCAACATGTTAGTTTTAAGACTGATGTTCCCATGTTCATGGGGGTTTGTTAACAGAAGTTTGTGTGCGACAGTGTGATGATCATATCAAAGATATCCGGGATAGTTAGACTCACCTCCGAGAAATACGTAGAGAATGGATTTAGGCGAGAGTTTATTTGTTCTACAGTCACCAAGAAACAAATAACACAATCACCCTAAAAGTGTAATGAAGAAAATAATCTAGTCTATAGTGAAAAAGGTCCTCAAGTTCCTCATCATGCACCTTATTGTTTTCTCATCTTACGTTCCCCAAGTACAAATTTCAAACAATCAAACATATATGTACATGGCTTCCAAATCAACTTGATTGTGTTATAACTATTTAGGTTTCCTCCTCCCTTCTAGGCAAGATAATTATATCAATTAAACTAAGTTATTTCTATAATTGCAGTAGATTCCTGTTGCACCATCACAACCTTCACTGCCTATAGCACCACCATCGCCACCTCTAGTTTCACCACCACATCAACGCAACCTAATCAATCAAAATGGCGTGGGACCATTCGTTGATATGCAGCCAGATCCTGTTGCACCACAACCTCAACTCGAATTCAAGTGCCCAATTTACTTGGGGGCCAATAGTTGAGATGACTAGCACATATTGTGGGCATATTCTTTGCAACACTTGCATAAGAAATGCACTTTTTTATCAAGCAAAGTGTCCAATTTGTATGTGCGGAGTCACCCCTAGGAAGCTCCTTCGTCTCCACCCTATGCATAATCCCATGTAGGCAAACCATAAGGGGTTCCATTGTGTTTGATTGTTGTGTTTTTTTACTGCTTTTGCAAATGGATATTTGACTATCTTGGATGTTTGACTATCATATTCTATATCGAAGTGTCCTCGTTTGGATAACTAGGCATTTATATTATAGTTATTAAATGTGATTACATTGGGTTTTATGTTTTAATACAAATAAGCCGAGTTTTAATTGTCATTGAATGGTATCATATGCTAGACTAATACACAAAGTAGACAATGATTTTGGAATAATTAATTATACTAGGAAGGAAAGTAGTTGATTAATTGAGTAATATTACTAAGGAAGGAAATAACAAGTAATCAAAATATACAAGAAGGTACTACTGAAGTATGACTAGATTATCTATTTACACTAGTATTTCCTACTTGGGAATGACTTTATTAGTAAGATATATTGCTTGTGACTACATGGTGATATTGAGTAGGATTGATTACCTAAATATCCACCTATTGGGAAGTCGAGACAGTTAATTTATAGTTTATATTGATGACTTTATTAGTAAGATATATTGCTTGTGACTACATGGTGATATTGAGTAGGATTGATTACCTAAATATCCACCTATTGGGAAGTCAAGACAGTTAATTTATAGTTTATATTGACCGCAAGGTAAGAATTAAGAGAATCGAGTTATTTAAACCATAACCTATAACCTAAATAGATATTACTCACAGATTATGCACATACATCCATACGTTGTGTTATCGATTAACTTTATTATCATAGTCAGCACTCTTAACCATTTTCTTAAGCTTAACTCACCCCTCCGAATTTACTTACAAAATAACAAAGTCACAACATACAACTTGTACTAATAATAGTTGTCACATGATGAATATAGACAACTCTTGGCCGAATTGAAAAAACTCATAGCACATAATTTAAAAGAAACTTTTTTTTTTTCTTTTTGAATCCTTACAGACGATTTATATCATCTAAACTGGACCAGAATCTGTAAAACCAAAACCAAATAAAGCATACACATGTTTAAATTGAGGAGTTATAAGAATAAACCTTAGCCAAATAGACAAATAAGTATGTGTTAATCTTGATAATCTCTCATACTTGTTAGCCTAAAATTGAAATGTTTCAACGTAAAATAGGAAAGTTGCTACAGATCAAAGGTTTGTTATGGCCATGGTCACAGACTCACAATGATGACGACCGTGAAAACGCCACATATGTGTATCATTATTTTCATGGTCATAAACTAGGTTTCATAATCATCACTTCGGCCAACGCCTATTTTTGGTTAAGATACTTTGCATGTTCATAATCTCTATATCATTCTGATTAACGATTTAAACTTTGATTGTGCTATTTTCTATTAAATAGTGTTCAAGAGCCCGAAAATGAAGATATTAACCTGACATTACCATTTAATGGAAATGAGCAAATCAAAGTATGAATCATTAATCATAACTTCGCAAAAATTAAGTGTTGCCCTAATTCATGATCATGAAACTTGGTTATGGCCATGAAAATAATGGTTGATATTCTGACTAAAGAGATAGGTACGCGGACCCTTCAGGGATAGGGTCAAACTCGATCCACATCTCATATGCCAAGGTAGATTGCTTGCGGGGGACACTGGCCACATACACAATCACTTAGCAAAGAGGTAAGACGGATGCATCGAAAGTGATGTCCAACCATTAACGCCCCACAGAACCCTGCACTTGGCAGATGCGTTTA
Source organism: Ambrosia x helenae (assembly GCA_030844895.1). Lineage (NCBI taxonomy): Eukaryota > Viridiplantae > Streptophyta > Magnoliopsida > Asterales > Asteraceae > Ambrosia > Ambrosia x helenae. Next base: position 99,826,612 of record CM061230.1, on the reverse strand, counting down.
GCGGTTATTGTAGAAGGGACAACAAGGACACTTGACAATGACATCTAGCCAATAGTGTTCCTCGGATACATATTCCCACTAGTCATCACTAATAGTCAAGCTCAAGAAGACCACATGGACACCTTGATGATGACTTCTAGCCAATAATGTTGCGTTTATACACACTATCCTTTGTTACCACTAACGGTCAGCACATATGAGACCAAATGGATATTCTGAAAGAGATGTCTCCTCCAATGACTTCTCACCACTCCAGCTATAAATAGTGGACTCCTCCATATCAGGTAAACAACTCATGTTCCCTGCTCTCACTCTCAAACTTATCTACTTTCACGATACTTATTCTCACGTCGGATGGTGGTTACGAAAAAAACTCCACCTTTGTCTTCTCGTGATAAGCCTGGCAATGTTTCTCAATTTTGTAGATCATTAGGTTCCACGTGAAGCTTTTGGTAATTAGAAAGAATATTCACTCCACACCCTTGGTCGAGCCCTATACTAAACCTACTCGTTTAGACTAGTGTTTCTTCACTGACATATTCACAATCATTCTCACCATTGTGAACATGGTCATGACAGACCTTTGACTTTTAGCAACTTTCCTATTTAAAGTCGAAACATTTCCATTTGACTTTGCTGACTTCCAAACTTGTTGGAGGGTAGAAAGAGGTGATATTAGGCTAACAAGTATGAGAGTGGAATAAGATTAAAATACAGTTATTTGTCTATTTTGCTAAGCTTTATTCTTTTAAATCCTCGAGTTACACATGTACATGTTTTGTTAGATTTTGGCTTTGCATATTCTATTCCTATTTAGATGATGTGAATCTTATGTATCGATTCAATAAAAAAAGTTCTTTAAAATTATGGGCAATGAGTTTTTCTATTTGGGCAAGAGTTGTGTGTATTCACATTGTGACAACTATTATTAGTATGTTGTTTTGTAAGTAGATTAGGAGGGGGTGTAAGAAAATGTCTTAGGGGGTTGACTATGATAATAATTGATAATAGAACGTATGAATATGTTTGTATAATCTATGTGTAAGGGCTATTAAGCTATAGGTCAAGTTTAAATAACTTGGTTGATTTCTTAATGCCTACCTTGTGGTCAATATAAACTATAAAGTGTATTGACTTCCTAACAGGAGGAGACTAAGGTAATCAATCATACTCAACATGTATGCTCGCCATTTAGTCACAAGCAATATATCTTACTCATAATGTAGTTCCGAAGTAGGAAAAACTGGTGTAAATAGATACTCATTCTTAGTCATAGTATAATAGTATCCTTGCTTCGTGTATAGTTTGCTTATTTGTTATTTCCTACCTTAATAATATTAGTCAATCGTTAATCTAAATACTTTCTTTCCTAGTATGATTAATCATTCCAAAATAACTATCTACTTTATGTATTATTCTAGCGTCTGGTACCAGTCAATGACAATTAAAACTTGGCTTATTGGTATTAAAACATAAAACCTAATGTAATACATTTAATAGATATGAAATAATATATTGGCCAACTATCCAAACAAGGACACTTCGATATAGGATATGATAGTCAAACACCCACGATAGTAAAACATCCATTTGACAAAAGCAATAAAAAAACAAACAATCAAACACAATGGAAACCCTCATGGTTCGCCTACAAGGGAAGCATAGGGTGGAGACGAAGGAGCTTCCTAGGGGTGACTCCGCAAAAACAAATTGGACACTTTGCTTTATAAGACAGTGCATGTCTTATGCAAGTGTTGCAAAAAATATGCCCACAATATGTGCTAGTCATCTCAACTATTGGCCCTAAGCAAATTGGGCACTTGAATTTAAGTTGAGGTTGTGGTTCAACAGGATCTGGCTGCATATCAACGAATGTTCCCATGCCATTTTGATTGATTAGGTTGCGTTGATGCTGTGGTGAAACTAGAGGTGGCGATGGTGGTGTTGCAGGCAATGAAGGTTGCGATGGTGCAACAGGAATCGACTGCAATTATAGAAAAAAACTTAGTTTAATTGATATAATTATCTTGCCCAAAAGGGAGGGGATACAACCTAAATAGTTAAAACGCAATTAAGTTGATGATTTGAAAGCCATATACATATATGTTTGAACATATTACTCGGGGAACGGAAGTTGAGAAAACAATCCGACTCATGATGAGGAACTTGAGGTCCACTTTCACTATAAACTAGATTACCTTCTTTTTTGCACTTTTGGGTTGATTGTGTTATTTGTTTCTTGATGATCGTATAACAAATAAACTCTCACTAAATTCCTTCTCTACTTATAATTAGAGACGAGTCCAACCATCACAAATATATTTGATAATAGCCTCACATGTGTTGCACATAAACTTCTTGATGTGCCACTTTTAATGAGCAAGTTTCTCTAATAAATACTCTATTTTAGTGTCTCCCACTCTTCACCACCACCATACCCTAACTATAAGTTGTCATATCGCCCATACATTCACCACCCCTACCCACCTCACCGCCTTTCGAGTACCATACCTACATTACTCCTTGATCCTCATTATCACCCTTCTCCCATCCACCTTTCCTACTTTATGACTCTCTTACCCTATAGTCACTCGCTTTCGTGATATTACTTGTCATCCTAACCATTTTTGTAATTGTATTCTCCATGCTACTCATCCCCTCCTACTCAGTCGTCTACTGCTCCCATGTATAGAAATGAATAACATGGTAGGATGCCATCAATATGGAGATTGTTTCTATTCACTTTAGCTATATATGGATTATATTATCTTCAAATTCTAAAGTAAACATTATTAGGTATAAGTGGGTCAAGACTCAAACATCATATGAACGGATCCATCAGAAGATATAAAGCCTGGCTTGTTTCCAAAGGCTTTAATAAATAGAAGATGTGGGTTGTACATTCACTTTCAATCCAGTTATTAAATCATCCACTACACGGTTGGTTCCCTGGTTTCCTTTTCATGTTGATGGGATATTCAACAGATTGACGTTAACAATGTCTTTCTATATTGAGAACTACATTAGATCGTGTATATTGCACAACCTCTCAACTTGACAACCTTACTCATTCTTATTATGCATGCTTACTAAAGTTGAGACCTATGGTTTTAAGCATACCCTTGAGTTTGGTTCTCTAAGCTTTCTATTTCACTAGTTATTTTGCTCACTGTGTCTGATACCACATTATTTGTATATTCTTGAGATTCTGATACTTGTTATATACTTGTATATGTGATCGATATTATCATTCCAGACAGCTCTTCGACCTTACTGACATATTTGAGTAGGTGTTTTCAAGGAGTACATGCTTCTTTCACTTGTACGTGTCAGCATAAGTACTTACATGATTTTCTCCAGCACATTGGTCTAGTCGGTGCCAACCCTTATCCAGTCTTGTACTGCTAGGTCGTCAACTATCCTGATATCGGGGCGTACCTACAAATGAAATCTTGCTAGTCGAAGTATTGTTGTTACTATTTAGTATCTTGTCTGTACACGTCAAAAGATTGCTTATAAAGTCAATAAGGTTTCTCATTTTCTTCATAACCCTACAGGTTGCTAATTGATTGTTGTGAGAGTTTATTATTCGCTATATTCAAACGAATTATTACTCACAAATTGGCTACACATACCCAAAGCGACTAGCCTTACTATTTATGCCTATGCAAATGCTGAGTGGGTAGATTCTCAAGATGATATTCGCTCCGCCACATGTTATTGGAAGGAACAACACGTCGTTGCTCAGTCCAAGGTTGAGTTTAAGTACCGTGCTCTTACTAACATTGTAACTTATATTTGTTGTTTTACTCTTGTACTTCACGATTCTACGATGGAACAACGTTGGAGCTACTTATTTGGTAGTTATCACTACACGAAACACCTTGATTTTGGCTGGCAGATGTTTTACCATGCCTTCCATATTTGTTATGAACCGACTGCTACTCAAATTGTTGATATTCTCACCAAGGGACTCTTGATCACCCGGTTTGCTACACTTCATTCCAAGCCGCACTTCGCTACGAACATTTATCTTACGGAGGCTTTTTAGAGACATATTGATGTATTGAGTACTTATGGTAATTGAGATACACGTTAAGAGTTGTTATTAATATATATTTTAGTTGTTATTTATATATATCTTGTTGTGTGCTTATCATTAGTTCGTTAGCTATCCATCACCATATATCCTTTCACTAACATCTCTACATGTAAAGAGATTTTGGTAGTTATTGAATACGCAAGACATTCCGCATCGATAAGATTGTTTTCACCCTTAGGCTATATGGTGTGGAGAGCATCTCCCCCAACTTCCCATAATGCCACATCAGCGCCACCTCATTTTCCCCCTTTCCTCCCTCAAAGTTTGGAAATGGTTTCCTCCAATTCCCCCTTCCCCCTTCTCCTCTGTCTCTCTCTCTCTCTTTCCTTTCCTTGTACCATTACATTCCCTCAATCAATAGAAAGCCTCGGTGAGATCGGTAAGATTGGCCCGAAATCACCAAAATTTTAAGGGGGGGGGGGGGTGTTCCCGATCGGGACTCTGCACACGTCACCTCCCCGAGTCCTTCCCCCGATTCCACACCGTTAAGTCTTATCATTATTTCAATCAAGCTAATATGTTGAAATCATAAATACATAAATTTGAACCATGTACTAGGGGAACGGAAAAAATTAAGGTGCATAATGAGGTTAACAAATATGCGTATATATATAATAATTTATAACTAGGTTATATCCCGTAATTTCTTGAGATATACAAATATAATATGTAGTGACAAAATGTGTGCTATGATATAGCATAAAAATTAATGCTCTATAAAGAGAAAATGTACGTTTGGATGAGGAGCAGAGATAGTAGCAACCATTGCAGGGCATGATTGAGGCGTTGGTCTTGAAGGTGTAACTTTTTTAGAAACGACTGGTTTTGACATATTCTGCTTTGAATGAAAACGGAACTCTCATTTAAGTTCATTTAGTGTCAAAAATTCATTAGAAACTTGTATATCACACGTGTCATAACTTTTTTTTTTGTTTTTTATTTATTAAAGTAAACTGTATGGATGGTCCATGTGGTTTGCAGGAATTGCACAGATGCCTCCATCTATTTTCAATGGTCCCCAATGTTGACATTTGATAACACTTTGGTCCTTACTAGCTAACTTAGTTAAAATTTCCAGTTAAGTCATGTAAAATTACAAAACTACCCACATGGACCATTCAAGCAGTTTACTCTTTTATATATCCACCATCTCCTCAAACAACCATCACTACTAGAAAAATGAACAATTGCGACCTACATAAGACGGTCGCAAAATTAGCAACCAGCTTGCGACCAAAATCGAAACAGTCGCGAAATTAAAGATAAACCCAGATTCGGTCACAAAACAGTCGCAAATAGAAGAAAAAAAGCAAAAGCAAAAGTTGCGACCGTCAAAAGCGGTCGCACAAACTAGAAAAATATAAAAAAACAAAATTTGCGACCGTCTAAAGCGGTCGCAAAAATGAGAAGAATATAAAAAGGAAAAGTTGTGAAGTTTACCGAAAAAGGCTTAGTCAACAAGTGTTGACCTACTTTTATGAATGACCTCTGACTGAATCCATATTGATTTTTTATTTATAACAAAAGTAATATATCATTCCTTTTCGAGTGCTTACGTGACATGCTAGCACAGAAAGGAGTATAACTTAACCACATAATACCTCTAAATACCCTACCAGTTTATCCCCAAAAATAATCCACCATCCAAACCCTACCAATTCACCATTGCTTTCTTCATTACAGACACTATTAGAGGCGCAATTAGATGTAATAAACCATCGCTTTCTTCATTATCGAAGAAGAATCTCCATTAGAGGGTTACAGAGCGGCAACACCATATTCAATTCGTTGATGTTGTCGCGATGATTTTGACAGGTAGGGTTAGATCTTTATTGAGCTCGGTAAAACAATGGCTTTCAGTAGGCCATTGCTTACTTTTATTGATTTTGATTGAGATTACGTGATAGATTTGTGTGAATTTCTTGAGTTTAGATCTGTATTGAGCTTGTTTAATCTATTAGAGCCCTCATAGTAGCTTTCAGGACATTAATTGTTACTTTGATTGATTTAAGTTGAGATAGCGTAATAGATTTGTGTGAATTTGTTGATATTAGAAATGTATTTAGCTTGTTTAATCGATTAGAACACTCACGATTAGTGGCAGTAGCTGTCAGGCTGTAATTTCTAACTTTGATTGATTTAAGTTGCGATTGTATAATAGATTTGTGCGACTCTACTTAATTTGGATCTGCGTTGAGCTTGTGAATCTACTTAGTATTTTTATGTAATCGTTTGTTTAATTATTAATCATTTTTAGGAATCATGGCACGTAGGGCTGTAAACAAACCAAACGTTCGATGAACAGTTCGTAAACCATCTGGCGGGAAGTTCGTTTGTGTCCGTTTGTTTAATAAATGAACGAACACAAACAAAAAATTCCGTTTGATTAACTAAACAAACAAACACGAACAAATGTCTCGTTCGTTCGATTGCGTTCGTGAACGTTCGGCAATGTGTTTGTTTACGTTCGTTTATTTATATCCGTTTGTGTATGTTTGTTTATGTTCGATCACTAGTTAAAACTTAGGATAATTATGAACTTTTGAATTAGGAATATCATGTATTCATGCCTATGCCTAAGTAATTTTAGATAATTATGTCTAAGTTAGTACAATTTGACTTATCGACATCATTTAGTAGATGTACTTTGTCTAATGGTTACTATTAACAATGTTTATTTAGTTAGTTGCATATTAAATGTTTGTTTTTCTTTGTTTGTGTTCAAGACCCGTGTTCATGAACAGTTCGCAAACAACTGAATTTCTTAACAAACAAACACAAACATAGAATTATGTTCGTTAGTGTGTTCGTGAACGGTTTGTTTGCCCAAAAAACCTTAACAAACAAACACGAACAAAGCCTTGTACGTGTTTGTTTTGTTCGTTTTGTTCGTTTACAGCCCTAATGGCACGTACTACATTAGATGTCAGCAGAGGTCGTCGTATTGTGGCAGGAGGCGTTATGGTTCGTGGTCAAGGTGTTGTGGCATGTATTTTGGTTTGACAACATATTAATTATTTTATTGCTCAAAAAAATAAAAAAATAGCAATATGTTGTCAAACCAAAATACATGCCACGACACCTTGACCACGACCCATGACGCCTCCTGCCACAATACGACGACCTCTGCTAACATCTAATGTAGTATGTGCCATGATCCCTAAAAATGATTAATAATTAAACAAACGATTACATAAAAATACTAAGTAGATTCACAAGCTCAACGCAGGTCCAAACTAAGTAGAGTCATACAAATCTATTATAAAATTGCAACTTAAACCAATCAAAGTTAGAAATCACCGCCTGACAGCTACTGCCACTAATTGTGAGTGTTCTAATCAATTAAACAAGCTAAATACATTTCTAATATCAACAAATTCACACAAATCTATTACGCTATCTCAACTTAAATCAATCAAAGTAACAATTAATGTCCTGAAAGCTACTGTGAGGGCTCTAATAGATTAAACAAGCTCAATACAGATCTAAACTCAAGAAATTCACACAAATCTATCACGTAATCTCAATCTAAATCAATAAAAGTAAGAAATGACCTACTGAAAGCCATTGTTGTACCGAGCTTAATAAAGATCTAACCCTACCTGTCAAAATCATGGCGACAACATCAACAAATTGGATATGGTGTTGACGCTATGTAACCCTCTAATGGAGATTCTTATTCGATAATGAAGAAAGCGATGGTTTATTACATCCAATTTCGCCTCTAATAGTGTATGTAATGAAGAAAGCAATGGTGATTTGGTAGGGTTTGGATGTTGGATTAATTTTGGGGATGAACTGGTAGGGTATGGGTTTAGAGGTATTATGCGGTTTAGTTATACTCCTTTCTGTACTAGCATGTCACGTAAGCACTCGAAAAGGAATGATATATTACTTTTGTTATAAATAAAAAAATCAATATGGATTCAGTCAAAGGTCATTCATAAAAGTAGGTCAACACTTGTTGACTAAGCCTTTTTCGATAAACTTCACAAATTTTCCCTTTTATATTCTTCTCATTTTTGCGACCGCATTAGACGGTCGCAAATTTTGTTTTTTATATTTTTCTAGTTTGTGTGACTACTTTTGACGGTCGCAACTTTTGTTTTTGCTTTTTTTCTTCTATTTGCGACCGAATCTGGGTTTATCTTTAATTTCGCGACTGTTTCGATTTTGGTCGCAATTGCTCATTATTCTAGTAGTGATACCCAATGTGCATACTAAGTCCCTACTTCTTAATTTAGGTATATTGAGTCCCCACGGTTTAAGAAATCGGTCAATCAAGTCCCTGTGACTAACGTCGTAGCTTTATCTCGTTAACTAACATAAGATCAACATTGACCTTGAGGGCAAAATAGTCTTTTCACCCAAAAGAATTACCCTATAAGCATGAACACCCCTAAAGGCACACGGGGTGGTCCGTGATTGCCACCCCGTGATAGCGTGATGGCCGCGAAACACTGCCCCGCCCAAATTATCACTGCCGTGAAGAACAACCACCGTGATATACATCACGTGAATAAACAACCATTACCAAAATCAAAGTTTGTTTTTATTAGAAAAAGTAGGTGGTGGTCACCACCAAAACCCATTCTCTCTCTTAAATTTTATTATAAAAAAATAGTGATGGGTGTGATGAGATGAGGTGTCACAAGGTTATTGGATGTGATGGTTTTAGTGATAATTGTGAACACCACCACATGGGTTTAGTGATGAAATGTGATAGAATGTGATAAAATGAGGTGACACAAGATGATTGGGTGTGATGGGTATGATAAAATGGTGACCACCCCATGTGCCCTAACCATAAAACCCCTGACCATTTACGTCCCTAACCTCCACATGCCACACGCCACTCTCTACCGCCGTTGCTCACCTCTTAAGACCATCATTATCGTCTTTCGGCGCCCCACTGTATGCCATGCGTTCGTCTGTTGTTGGTCATATTTATGGCAGATTCCATAGGACTAAGACAAAGGCTCTAACGACTATTGCCAACTTCGTTGACAATGATCATTTGGGTGTAGAATCTTTTGTGTGATCATGTTTTCCTAGACCACGTCAGCTTTGGTTCTTGTTAAATAGCCATTAGATCTTGTTTTGCAGGACAACTATACAATGGTTAGCATGGTTTCAGTTGAGGCAAGCATAGAAAATCAAATATTGAGAAGTAATGGTTGTTAATCATCATCATCATCATCATCATCATCATCATCATCATCATCATCATCATCTCATCTCATGCTCCATTTTTAGAAGTAATGCTTTGTTGATCTTGAAAATAGTTACAATCGGAGCGAGGGTGGATACAATACTTAACCACCTTGTGATCCATATCAAGGTGGTCTTCAAGTAATGGTGCAACCTCACCATGGATTTTAAATATGAACGAGACAGGGAGTACGCTGTCTTCAAATTGTAGATTATTAATGCCTATTATGTAGTGATGCTTGTAAGTTAACAGTTGATCATGATTTATTTGCACCTCTAGATCAGGGTTATTTTGGGATTTTGATGACCAAGGTTTTTATTTGATCATTTTGGGTTGGATATAGTGATCAATTTGGCTATTTAGATGATAAACTAAACCGATGATCAAGGTTTTTGATGCGCAAGCTTAATGTAATGATCAATTTGGCTATTAAGATTGTCTTATTGTTAGTGTACTATGTTGTTAATAAGAGTGTGTTAATGAAGCTTGATTATATGCGAGTAGTGTACTATGTTGTTAATGAGAATGTGTTAAAGATGCTTGATTATATGCAAGTGTGTGTAGTTTGTTAGTGTTAATGAGACTGATTATATGAGAGTTTGTGTAGTCTGTTCGTGTTAGTGATTCTTGATTATATGAGAGTGTGTGTAGCATGTTAGTGTTAATGAGATTGATTATATGATAGTGTGTGTAGTTTGTTCGTGTTAACGAGATTGATTTTATGAGAGTGTTTACTTAATCTGATTAAATGACAACTGCAATCTATATACTCATGATAAGTTTAGATGCAATCAGACTGATTAATGAGAGTGATTAATTAATGAGAATGATAAAAGGGTGCATACACTTCACAATGTTACAGATTAGTGTCCATACTAATATAATGTTGTGTGTGTAGTAGACTGATTAATGAGAATGTGTGCAATCAAACTAATTATTGCATATGTTACAGATTAGTATGCATACTGTTGGTTCAGGCCCCAAAAGAACACACTACAAAACTCACTATCAACCTTTAGTATGTATATATGTATATGAGAATAAAAGAAAAGATGTGTTGCTTTCCAAGAAAAACTATATATTATCCCATGCATACAAATACCTTATATAGGCATACAAGACACCTGACTCAAAAGAAATAGTCCATACTACCTATTCTAATATCTAGCCTAAAGAATCGCACACTTTAACAAACCCAACGTTCACATTGACTTTTACTTATTCAAACTAACATCTCTAAACCATTAACCACATGACATTAAGCTAACAACTTGACACATTAAACTAAATAAACCTGCTGACCCGTTTCATGACCCGTACACAATCCGAACCAACCCGGAACATCAAGATTATACCCAACACATACTAATATGATGTTATGTGTGCAATCAAACTTAGTAATGAGAGTGTGTGCAATTAAACTGATTAATGCATGTGCAATCAGACTTAAGTTGTTTACTGAAGTTACTAATGTTGTATGTTTACACTTCACAATATTGTATGCATAATCTGATGTTGTTTGTCACAAAATGTATGCATGACCTGATGTTGCTTGTTGTGTCTTAATGTTGGTTATAAAATGTATGCATGTTAATGATGTTGTATTCTGATGCGATCTGCACATTTCTGTGGTGGTTAAGGTTAGGGAAAGTAAGAAACAGCAAACCACAGGGATGCATACTGAAAGGAATTAGGGGCAAAAGCGTCTTTCACAAAAGTAATTTTATTTTCTGAACATGATAATTGCAATTTACTCATGTGAATGAAATGAAAAGCACAAACCTAAATATTCTGAGAAAAAAAATAAATAAATAAAAGTTCAAAGGTTCAAATTCTGAACATGATAATACGATTTACTCATTTGCAATTTACTCATGTGAATGAAATGTAATATATAAGGAGACATACTTGTGGTATGTGATGTACTCCATAACTAAAAAATTAAAAGTTTAGATTCTCTAGGGTTTATCCTAATCTAAAATTGTTTATAAAAAATATACATTATATGTATATTATTAAATACAAATAAAAATTTATGATATATATATATACACACATATTGATATATATATATACATATATATATATATCAAGTATAATCTTGCAACAAGATTACGTGTTTATATCATGCATATGTGCATTTTGCAACACATTTTATTTTGCCTTAAATTTTAAATCATGACAACTTGAACAACTAAGATGCAACTAAGATGCAAGCTCACACAGTTTTTTTTTACTATGGTAACCCAAGTTTTTAATGTGGAACCAAATCCATACCGACCGATGTCCCATTACATCGCAACGCACATGTTTTCTTTCACTCTACATATACAGGTCCCCGATCGCAACTTGTGGGATACAAGCAAGTAATTGACATATCAAACCATGAGAATTTGTTTTATCACATGAATTTTGTTCTAATCATGTGCATGTTATTGATATTTTACATATTAATAATCCATACTTTCTTGACTTAAAACATGCATATATGTGTATGTAGTCTCTAGATGAACATGTGAATATTGCTAGAGAATGCACTGCATGGAGTTGTTTGAAATATGTTTTTGTAATCTTGAAAATAGGATGGGGTAGATAAATTATTAACTATAAGTTTACAAACTAATTAATTTAAAAGAGAAGATTAATTATTCATTACTTTTATAACATATATATATATATATATATATATATATATGTTAAAAAAATTAATCTTTTTATTTATATAATTTTAAAAATTGAATAACTAATTAGTTCTTGCAAATCTAATAACTTGTATATGTAAAATTAAATACAATAAATAAAGTAAATAATTACGAGTCATTGGGTATTCAGTGGATAGATAAACAGCAAACCTAACCATTTGGGTTAGTTGAATCGGCTATAGACCAAGCAAATCAACTAAAAAGGTTTGGTTTGACGTTCTGAATGAGGTTTTTTAATCATTTCTTATTGTTATCTATTTAAAATAATAAATATAATATAACATACAAACATAAATTCAATACAAAAAAGGTGGTGGCGCAGCTTATTGCCCGTTTACCTCCTATTTTGATGTAAGTTTCATATTCCATTTTAATGAAATAAACAGAACTATTATGTAAAAAAAATACAAAAAACAAATAACATTAATCCATATGTTGGTTTACACGGGCAATTTCTTGTTTCAAAAACCGGGCCAACTAAACCGTCAAACCAAAAAAAAAAAAAAAAAAAAAAAAAAGAGTTAACCGTAAATCATATATCAGATCATAAAATTTCAATCCGAATGAAGGGTTTGTTTAAGTTGTGTTATCAATTGTAACGATTTATAAAGCGTAGACATGTATAAGATAAAACGTTGATAAAAGGACTGAAAGAAATACCACGACACTGCCGGGATCTTCCAAAGCCACAGAGGGTGATCGCCGTTGGCTTCTTCTTCGTTGGAACTGCTGATTATTGCCAGACATTTTCACTGCTAATTTACAAGTCACAAAATCACAAAAGATTAACATTAGAAAACAATACATTTAAAGCTCATGAACCATTAAATGACGAATACAAAATATTTGTCCGTATCTCAAGATTCTAAAAAAATTTAATTAATATTGTAAAATAGTTTGTTGAAATTAATGTCTTTTCACTTTTGGTTTTAAAAGTGTTGAATAACAGCGTAGGGTGAGGTTTCTGTACAAAGTTCATTTTACGTATAAAGTGTGAAAAGTCTATATAAACATTGTGTTTAAATTTTAGGCATGAATTTTATATTTTTTTTTGGCATAGTATTATATAGAAAAACACAAAACATAACAATTTAAAACACTAATTAATGTATTCTCGACATACAATCTAAAACACCATGCGAAAAAATAATCAACGTGTTTTAAATTTCATGTCTTTAATACATTTGATTGTGTTTTAAATTGTTACATTTGGCATTTTTCTATATAATGCAATGCAAAAGGAATCAAAAACATCATAGCCAATAACTATATAGATTTCTCACACTTTGTACGAAAAATACAATTGATCTAGAACCTATATCTGTCAACGCAAATTACATTTCCACCCTTGGTTTAAAGAAAAAATATATAAAAATTGTGAACTTCAATGATAACATTAAATGTCCTGGGTTTTCATTTTTCGAAGCGAAACAATAGTTTTTGCCATCATAACTAATAGTTTATGAGTTCATGTCAATTTTATATGGTATGGAATGGGTTTATAGGAGCTTTATTGCGTTATCTAAGCGTTACGTTAACGGGGACTTTGTTGTCTTCTTCTAATACCACTCAAGAAATGCCGCTAATTCGAAGGCATTCCTAGCTCGACGACGGCAACCACCTAACTTGTGACCAAAGCTATATCCTCTTGTTCGATCCAACGTCGTGCCATTTTAAAATTCAATAGAGAAGGTTTTGAGAGTAAAGAATAAAACACGAGATGGGGTAAACAAAATAAGTGTGTGTGAGTTATATAATGAAAAAATAAAAAGAATTTGATTTTTTTAAATATGACCGTTCACAACTATCATACATAACATGGCCACACAATATGCCCCGTTCCCGCTTGTTATTGTACTCGCGAATGATCAATAGCACCCCATAATGGCGTTGCGTAATTGCGAGGGGGTAATGAAGGCTTTTTGGTTGGGTGGAGGGGGTGCCACCTCATACCGCATAGCCTTAGTAAATAGCTAAAATGTTGCTAAGTTGTAAGTAATTTGAATAAGATATTCACGCTAAAATGGAATATTTGAAGAAATTAGGTTACAATCCTGTGTATTACAAAGTGTTATAAATGTAATGTTATATAATTAATAAAAAAACTTATGTTTATAAAAACATATGCATTTCACGGTTGAAAAAAATCGATTTACTTTGTTAACATGTATAGCCATCAAGAGATGTATTTAAAAATGAACATTGACCGGAAAGTTATAAATTTTGTTAGGTTAACTTTTAAAGCACTTTTTTTTCGAATGAAAATTAACATTGTTTTTTACTGAATTACAAGTTTTGTCCTTTATGTTTATACCTAATTACAAAGCATGCCCTTTACGTTTAAAATTGATGAGTTATGTATTGTATGTTTCAAAATCTTGCACATTTTGTTCTTTAACACTAACTCAGTTAGTTTTTTCTCGTTAAATCTGGTCATTGAAGGGCAATTTAGTCTTTTTACCCCTTTCTTCTCACCCCTCTCTATCTCTCTCTGTATACCCAACCACCACCACCATCCAATAATACCACCTGTTACCAACGCCACTACCCCACACCACTGACCACCATCATCTCTCTCTCCCCCCCCCTCTCTCTCACTTCTATACCCAATCACCACCGTCATTATATACCCTATACCACCTGTTACGCCAGCCACTCTCAACCATCACTAATGCAAGTCACCCTTAATTGAAAGCTCATAGCACCATCTTTATCTGCAACCACCACCAACACCACCTGGAATCATTTCTATTGGATGAAATAAACATCACACACACATTCCACAATTTGGCCTTATGAAACCAAGTCTTAGATATCTTATTCCCAATCCATAAATTAACAGCCTCAAACCCTTCCTAGTCGCCTCGATAGCACACCCCACATCCACATCATAATCCCCTCCCAACTCCCCATATTCCCCTTGAAATAATCATTATGCTGTTGCAAATACCCACACAAGTATTTAAAATGAATTCAAACAAATAATTTTTTTTTAAAAAAAGGCCAAAGCTTCTGGCTTTGGTCAAAGCTAGGCGTATGGTTTGCTTGATTAGACCACAGGCGCCTTGCTTTGACCAAAGCCAGACGCTTTGGCCTTTTTTTAAAAAAAAAAAATTTAATTTGTTTTAATTCATTTTAAATACTTGTTATTGATAAAAAACAATAATTTTAATTCATTTTAAAATGTTTTTAGTTGTTCCCAATACAACAAAATTCGTTTGAAGCGTTCCGGGTCGTTTATTGCTCGTTTGTGTTTTTTGGTAGAAACATCCGAGTTTGTACAACTTTCATGAATCATTGTACGTGGTGCTCCAACTATACAGTCGATACCCATATTTTTTCAAAACACAATTTTTGCATGTCTAATCGACATGCTGGATTTCCGGTCTCTGTTTGACGCGTTTCGGAATATTTAATTGATCGTTTGTGGTTTTCAGAAGTCACATCCGATCAATTAAAACGTACCGAAACGCGGAACCCTTGTTTGATTATAGTCGTGTTCAGCCTTTAAAGAACTATAAAATCATTTTACTAATTCCCGATTCTTGATACTTTCATAAATCATTTTACTAATTTCAGATTCTTGATACTTTCATAAATCGTTTGCCAAATCATAACCATCATCATCATTATACCCTCAAAACAGAAATAAAATAATAATAATAATAAATCATTGCTCCAGCATAACTTGCACTAGCTTGAGATATGAGTTTGATTAGCTTAAATCTCTCTGATCCATGGTATCCACTAACCGTAGCAACAACGAGATCCATATTTTAAACATGGAGCTAAACGACATCATAATATTTTAGACGTTAGGGTTTGATAAACACAAAACTTATTATTAAAAAGCAACAAAAACAAAATTGGAACCTTAAATCGTACCGTGATATAAAGAGAAGCATATTAGGAGTGCAATGGAGGAAGATCGTCGATTTGCTGTAGTTGATGATGGCGTAGAGGTTAGCGGGAAGTTGAAATTTTGAATGATGTTCGTCGGTTTTCTCTCTATATACTAATTCACAACAGAGGTAGGAAAGTATTCTTATATAAAGAACATTAAAAAGTCACTATTCAACAAAATTTATCTACTCACAGTGACATGGAACACTTTATAAAGCAACAAATTCAAAACAGAGGTAGGAAAGTCAAGATTTAGGTGAAAATGGATACCATGGATCAGAGAGATTTAAGCTAATCAAACTCATATCTCAAGCCGGTGCAAGTTATGTTAGAGATATATGTTATCTTCTTCTTCAATTTGCATTCTCTTGATCTTCACACTTGCTTTTGGAGCTCTGATCTTCTTTCTATTATCTTTGTCTATCACAACTTAAAGCTCTGATCATGGGTCACATGATTATGTTTATGTTCTTTTATAAGATGAAAATAGAAGTGTCGGTCCAAGTGCTGATTTCTTTCCGCAACCTGTACAATGAACTCTGTATGGATGATATCGATCAAACCTTCATTAAACAACCAAAACCACCGTTCGAAACCATAAAGCACAAGGATCTAGACCAAAATTCTAGGGGTAACGTTTACAAATTTTTTTTACCACACTTTCATACAATGAAAACGAAACAATCGATAATCTCTTTCTGTATTGATGGAACTGTCAACTTATTATTGCTTTTTGCGCCCTAATTTATACATTTGGGCTCAAGATTCATATCCGAAATCGTACCCAATTTATACCCGAAAATACCCAAGACTGGTATACCATATGCTTGAACCCGGCCATACCGTGTACCCGATACCAACTTTTTTTTATTTCTGGAATTTTTAAAGTATATTTTATATTTACTTTACAACTTTTATATTTAAGTTTGTTAAAAATGCATATTATAAAGCAAATAGTTTGTAGTTCGATGAATTTATGTTATGGTAATTTGTATTAATTATTTTTCCAAATTACAAACCAAATATAATTTTTAAACAAAACAATAAAAAAACTTACATTTCAAAACCACATATTAATACTCCGACCCTTACATGGTCATACCCGAACCTGATCATACCCTACTTGGGTACATATGATATGATTTTTCTCCTCTTACCCGTACATAAACCCTACCTCGGTATGTGCACCTCTACCCTTAAACAACTAATTGAGCTTAAGCCTTATGAGTTTCTATCTTATAATTAACAAGTGGAATGTTCAATGGGCTATGGACTTATAGGGTTCAAAAAAAATTATTATTTTTTTTTATGGTGAGCTAATGATAAACTTGAGAGTGTTTTAGGTTTTTAAAAAATTAAGGAGTAGCGTTAGTTTAATTTCAGGGGTAACATAATACAAAAAACATAAAAACTAAAAAAAATCGCACTACGTCGGGGAAGTTAAGGGGTAGCGGGTGTTACCCCTCCTTTAAAGCTACATCTGTCCTGGTTTATGTTCTTTTATAAGATGAAAACAGAAGTGTCGGTCTGACTGTTGATTTCTTTCTGCAACCAGTACAACGAACTCTGTATTGGTGATATCGATCAAACCTTCATTAAACAACCAAAACCACCGTTTGAAACCATAAAGCACAAGGATGAAGTCTTGGAAAAACCCACTAAGAAGCCCTAAAGTTTTGGACCCTAACACGCACGAGACAAATGTCGCGTGTCATGAGTTCGATAAAGATGACACGCGAAGTGGGTCACTATTCATATTTAAAGAACATTAAAAAAGTCACTATTCAAACGAAATTTATCTACTCACAGTGACATCGAACACTATATGAGTTTGATTAGCTTAAATCTCTCTGATTCATGGTATCCAGTTGACAAGATATGTGGCTTTAGTCCTTTACGCAGGTTTGCCAGAGGGTCACTGTTCATGTATAAAGAACATTAAGTAACCAATTGCCAAAGGGGCACTATTCATCAGAGTTTTCACACCACTAGATGACTGCTCAATTCCAAAACAACTGTTCATGCAAGCAAGTAAAATTCAGTTTTTGGACATTGTGATCGGGTACAAAGCAAGTTGTTGTCGAAGATATAATTGTCAACGATGAAGGCAACCTGAAACAACCGAAAAATATTTCAAAAGTAGTCAAAGAATGCATCAATTTTTTTTTATATAGAGTTTAATTTCCATGAAGATGGATCTCAGGATGGTTGGTAGCTCTAGGTAAGAACATTGTGGATGATGATGATAATAAATTATCTTCAGATTCTGATTTCACCGAATCTAGTCTTCAGGTAAGTCCACATAGTTAATCATCTATACATTCCATGGGTTTATGTCCAATGCAAGGATCTTCGAATGCGGTATGCGCATTAAATTTCATTAAATAAAAGTTTCTTTCTTTATTTATTACTTGCAGCTTAGATTGATTGATTGTTACTCTTGATAGCCATTGTAAAGTTGAGAAACTTGATTTTTAGGTAAGGACATTGTGGATAGTGATGAAACAACGGTGGAATTGGAATTGAAATTAATGTTAGGAATTGGAGTGGACAAACCGAGGCCTAAGGTGAATCCGTTTGGTGATGGTAAACCTAGAGAGGTTTTGCCTTTAGGAGAAATGTGTGGATTATCGGAATCGAATACTTAGAGATGACACCCGAAGCTTTAGACTCCAAGCGGGATCCCTTGAAGAAAGTGTTCCTCTCTGTTACCAAGCATGTCAAGAAATGATAATTTTCAAATATTGCAGATCAAGTATAATGAAGATTAATGTTGTATTTTTCCCGGAAGTAATGAATAAAAATAAATAAATAAACACTAAGAAATGATAATTTCTTAGTGTTTACCATCCCATTGATCAGAGAGATTTAAGTTAATCAAACTCATATCTCAAGTCGGTGCAAGTTATGTTGGAGCACTGTTCTTCTTCTTCAACTTCTTCTACTTGCTTTCTCTTGATCTTCACACTAAAAAATGATAAATTTCAAATATTGCAGATCAAGTATAACAAAGATTAATGTTGTATTTTTCCGGAAGTAATGAATAAAAAAAAATAAACACTAAGAAATGATAATTTTCAAATATTGCAGATAAAGGATAACGAACATTAATGTTGTATTATTCTCGGAAGTAATGAATAAAAAAAATAAATAAACAGTTTTAGAGTTATTTAATTTAGTTATTTTATTAAATAAATTAAAAAAACACTTCAAAATATAAAAAAACAACCTAAATCAAAACTTTGATCCAAAGTGCCTCGCTTTGGATCAAAAATCAACTTTTTCTGCCACCTCGTATGACCTCGTTTGATTTGACCCGAAGCACCTCGCTTTGGCCAAAGCGAGGCGTTTCGGGGGAGGGGGTTGAAATAGAAGGTGGGGGTATAAATTGCTGGAGCCTTAAAAAATGGGGGTGGAACTCAACAATTCTGGGTTATACCTATTTTACCCATCTCCTTCTATTTTAGAAACTCAATGTATATTTTTCTCATTTTAATCTTATCCATTGATTTATTTTGATCAAAGCCCAAAATGCTCATATTCTAAATACACCATACCTATTTTTCATTTACACCCACTCTATAGTATTAAATCGGTTTGAATATACCAAACCAATAAGAATTCACCTCACTTAATCAAGTTTGACTAGAGATAGAATCTACACTAGTCTCTTAATTACACTCTAAATTTAATTATTAATATTTGGGATTTAAATTGATTATGAATCTTTATCTATTTATTTTAAATTTACTTGACAATTGTATGAATAAAGAACTCATTAATTAGATTATGTAGGAATTTTTAAAGCTTAAATATTCAAGCTACAAACAAACAGAGAAGATTTTTGCAACATTACGTTTTAAAATTGATAAAAAAATATCTTAGATGTTCTATTTGCAAAATTATTTTATAAACCAATATAACACAAAGAAAATGCAAAAAAAAAAAAAATATCTTTTTAAAAATTGATATGATCGTATTGCTTTTCAATAAACATATAAATATCTTTTGAGTTTGATTATATTAAATACGTTTATGTTCAAAGTTGAACAACTTAAGTTCCTAGAAAAAATCGTTCTATAAACCAGTGGCGAGGCTTAGTAGGGGCGGGAGGGGGCGGCCTACCCTCCCGAATTTTTGTGTAGAAGTTTCGATTATATAGTATTCGTATAGAAAATTTTGTAAATATAGGGTTTCGACCCCCGAAACTGGTTTTTGACCCCCCGAAACTAGTGACTTCCAACCCTCCGGTGACTTCCGACCCCCCGAACCTTCGGGTCAAGCTTCGCCACTACTATAAACTATACGTTAAATAAAAACATTTTCTGAAAAATATTTGTTAAGTACAAAACTCATTTACTTAGTGATAAAAAATACTAAGAGAAAAAAGGTAATAAAATGACAAAATAGATTATATTAACACAAAAATTACCATAATAAAATGAAATTTAAGTGCATTTAGGTTTTTAGTTTTACGAGGAACCATTTAAGAGATGTATTTAATGTTTAACTAATAATAAATAAATGTTTATTAAAGTTTTCAATTTTCTAGGCAATAATTAATGATTTATATTGAGTATGGTGTAATAGAGTAGGGTGTAAATAGCAACACATAAAAAAAATTCATCCTACGTATATCCTACACTTATCGAAATTATCCTTCACTTTAAATTAGGTTTGGTTTTGAAAAATATATTTTAAAAATCAATT
Source organism: Ambrosia x helenae (assembly GCA_030844895.1). Taxonomy (NCBI): domain Eukaryota; kingdom Viridiplantae; phylum Streptophyta; class Magnoliopsida; order Asterales; family Asteraceae; genus Ambrosia; species Ambrosia x helenae. Next base: position 99,805,983 of record CM061230.1, on the reverse strand, counting down.
ATGACTTTCATTTATTTAACGAGTTTAGAGGGAGCAACAAAAATTAACAATTTATTTAACATTAATAGAATCATTACATGAGAGATTTCTATTGGTTAAAATTTGTTCTTTTTCTTCTTACAATATGTTTTCTTCTCATTTGAACTCTCCACTATGTTAGGTTATGGATAAGTATATATATTATAAGAAAAAAATAACCTTGGTAAAAGTACTTAGCGTTCATTTCATGGATCGCAAATAAATCAGAATTGGAATTGGAATTCGCGCGAGAACCATAATTTGATTTGGAATTTTGATATGTTCGTCTCATAAAATAGAATGAAATCTCGATGAAGTAAAACTTAACAGCTATGTTCATCTATTACAGAGCCGACCCTGGGTCGGCGAACCGCACCCCTGGCCAAGGCCCGCTTTTTCGAAGAACCAAAATTTTTATATATATTGTTTATATATATAGTGATAGAGCTTACGTAGGGTCCCTTTATGTCGATAGATAAAGAAAATAGTGAGGATGTAAGATATTCAGAAAATTTTTGGTTGCCGGAAATTGTTGCAGCGATTAACAAATGAAGTAGACGACTTGTTTTGTCATTTAACTGTACACATTTTTTTAGGGGTTGGCTAAATGCACTCCCCTTTTTTACTAATTGCACTCCCTTCTAAAAAAGCAAATTAAAACTTACCAAATTCTATCCTTATACTTTAAAAAAAAAATCATTTTAGTAACTCATTTTCATCGTGTAATCAACCCTTTTTAAGTTACTCACCCCATGAACACCATCTTCATCACATAACTGAAGCATCATCGTCCCATGAATCTCGTCATCATCTCGGTGGTACAAAACCCCATCTGAAATATTGTTAGTTTTAATCTTTATGATTTAATTACTATAGTTTGAGACAAATTTAGATCAGGATAGAAGAGGAAATTCTATAAAAAAAATATATAAGGTTTAATTATGTTTATTTAAAAACTTTAAGGGAAAGTGTAATCAGTAAAAATAATATAAAGGGAGTGTATTTAGCAACACCCTTTTTTTTCATAATATTTGAGAAAAGGGGACACTTGAGGGTATCAAAAGAAAAGTTGATTGGAGTACTTTACAATGAAACGTAAATAGTCAAACTCCAATTAATATTATAACCAATTAATTTACTTAATTTATAAACAATTAATTTATATAAGTCAGTAGTTTTATTTATTTTAATATTTCATTTATTTACACTTTTATTGAGTTTTAGATATTTGATATTTTTTTTGAAAATTAAACTTCATTCAACTAAAAAAAGTTAAAATGAGACTTACAAAAATTTGTCATATTTGTCCAAAAATCTCTTTCGATGCAACTTTTACAACGCGGTACTCTAAAAGTTTGAAAATTTCTAAGGTTTGTTGGGTGATTAAGAGCATTCACATCAGCTCCCCTATAATTTTTTGAGAGAAAACTCCATATTTTAGGATGGGGTTATGAGTTGTTATGAGTGAAGGATATTAGAATCTAGTATATTTGGGGGAACACTGTTCCCCTACATTTATTTTTAATATATTTTTAAAGTGGTTGTGAGTAGAGGGGAGAGAAAAGGTAATGTTAAAAGTATGTAAAAGTATTGTTTAATTGAAAACTAGATAGAAATGTGATGATTTTTAGTGTAATATGTGATTGTGAGTGGATGGGAAAGCTGATGTGAATGCTCTAAGAATACCAAACAATTTACTTAGACGATTCACATTTCTATCAGTTTAGATTCCCTCTAAAATTTCATTACCAAACCCATAAAAGTTACTCTTGAAAAGGATTGTAAATGATTATCATCTATCACAAATTATGAGTAAGAGAATAATTTTAAGTCAAATTATAACTTATAAATAAATGACACGGTAAATTTAGTACGAGAATAATTGTGTAAGAGAATAATTTAATTCGGTCAAATTATAAGTAATTCAATTTAATTCGGTCAAATTATGAGTAATATCAATTTAATTCGGTCAAATTATGTGACAGAAAAATTACAATATTTACAAATTATGAGTAAGAGAATAATTGTAAGTCAAATTATGAGTTATAAATAAATGACACGGTAAATTTAGTACGAGAATAATTGTGTAAGAGAATAATTTAATTCGGTCAAATTATAAGTAATTCAATTTAATTCGGTCAAATTATGAGTAATATCAATTTAATTCGGTCAAATTATGTGACAGAAAAATTACAATATTTACAAATTATGAGTAAGAGAATAATTGTAAGTCAAATTATGAGTTATAAATAAATGACAACGGTAAATTTAGCAAGAGAATAATTGTGTAAGTCCATAATTTAATTCGGTCAAATTATAAGTTTATGAGTAATTCAATTTAATTCGGTCAAATTATGAGTAATATCAATTTATTTCGGTCAAATTATGTGTAAGCAAACTCATAATATTTACAAATTATGAGTAAGAGAATATTTTTTTATTCAAATTATGACTTATAAATAAATTACACTGTAAATTGACGTGTAGGTTACAATATTTATCACAAATATTGTAAATATTGTAATTTAACGGTTGAAACAGATTTAGGATATAGGACAAAACCTCACAAATTTTGGATTTGATATATGCTCGGTTGGTACTTACAGAATTTGATGACACTTCTTTAAACAATGACTAAATCGGATTCAAACAATAACAAACAATAACAAAATCCATTCGATATATATGTTTTTTATGTTGCTTTACATTCCGTTTTGGTTTTCAAATAGTAAATCCGGTTGAATGTTTAAGAAGTCGGTTTCATGTTTCAAATACAGAATCCGAACATTGAAACGACCTCTTCAACAAATAACTAAAAGTAACATAAAAGGATCAAATCCGGTTTCTTGTGTCATATTTTGAATCCGAATATTCAAACGAATGGATACATAATCAATATTTTGAATCCAAAGAAATAAACAGAATTGATAGACTTTTGCAAAAGATTTAGACAAATGAATGAGCGAAACAACAAACGAATACAACTCCGAAGATTCAAACGAGTACATTTCAAAAAATCAGTTTCATTTAAATGAATAAAACGGATTAAACACACGATTTACATAAATCTTTTACAATAACTGTATAAATCAGAAATCAAACAAAAAAATAGGATGATATAACTGCATAAATCAGAAATCAGACTAAAAAAATATGATGATATAATTGTATAAATCAGAAATAAAACAAAAAAAAATAGGATGATTTGCAAAAATCAAACGTTTGATGTTTTCTTATAATGTTAAGAATAGAAAATGAGTAAAACTGATGCAAGATTACCTCGAAGAAAATGACAAAGAAGAATGAAGAATAAAGATGGGATGAATTGTTAAGGAGGATTGAAGGAAGAATGAAGAAAAAAAATATAACGGCTTTTATAGATACAATGCTGGAGCTCCATATACCTACTTGGATCCTAGAAAACGGCGGATCCCCCCTTTTTTTTAATTGATTGTAAGGTTGACACGTGGATGGTGATTTGGAGCTTATGTGGAGGCCCTAGTAAAGGGACAAGTGGAGCCCTAGTTACTCTTTTATTAGTGTAGGTAGATATGTAAATGATTACAATGTATAAATATAAAATACTTAAATCATATAAAAACACTCAAAGACAAAGATAATAAATAGTATACACTATTTTTCGGTAATTTTTAGCACAAAATGACAATCTAGATGGACAATTAGATATATTATGCATACATATTTAAAAAGATATATTAGAAATTATATTGGGTATCTAATCGGATAAACGGTTGTACTTTATCGGGTAATCGGGTCGGGTAAACGGGTATATCATCAACCCCGTCCCAAACTCGCGAAAAAAATAAAAACTAATCCCATACCCGATTACCTGACCCCAAACCCGTCCCAAATATGTCGGGTTTTGAGTTTACCCATCAGGTTCGGGTTTGATTGTCATCCCTAATTTGAAGCAAGAAAATGGCAAAGATGGAGGCATAAACACAGAAGAGTGTCGGAGACAAAGACGAATCTCCTGGCAAGGGATCCTACAAACACTTGCATCAACTCAAAGATCTTTCGTTAGACAACAATGAAGTGGGAGACGTTGAACCATTGGTGGATTTTGGACTGCGTTTTCAGTAAAACTTGGCAGGCCGGACTCAACGCATATACATTCTTTTGGAATTTTTTGGTAAAAATTACACTACGAAAAAAAATCTGTAGAGTCAGGCCCACCTTGGCCAGTGAGAAGCTCCGCCTATTCGTTGAATTGAAGAATTTCACATTATCTCGTCTAATGTGTATAAAGAAGGATAATTATACTACAAAAAAAATTATATGGGGTTTAGGGCCCACCCTGGCCCGTGAGAAGCTCTGCCTGTTCGTTGAACTAAAGAATTTCGTATTATCCCGTCTAACGTGTATAAAGAAGGATAATTACACTACAAAAAAATCTGGGGGTTAGGGCCCACCTTAGCTCGTGAGAAGCTCCGCCTATTTATTGAATCGAAGAATTTCACTATCCCGTCTAACGCGTATAAAGAAAGATAATGCCAAGAGGTGTAGGAAAAGGAAATACTTGATGATCTCCTTAGTGAATAAATTTATATAATAAAAAAATATAGTAAGTAAAGTTTATAAGATGATTGCATATTTGCATTCAATTCAAGAAATAAAAGCCTTAACCCAAACTCAACTAACTACGCTCCACGAAACGGCTGTCATCTAGATAGACACAATCAAGTTGTAGCCTAGTTGGTTGAGGGCCTAAAGTTTCCTATGGAAGGCTTGGATTCAATTCTCACTAGCTACATTTGGAGGACATTGGTGGAGGGGAAATGAGGGATGACCCAGGCCATTGGCGTGGGTTCGAGTCCTGATCTCGACCGGTTTTACCGATTATTTCACTGTCGTGCCTTCGGGCGGGTGAGTGGTCGGGTTTTCCCGGGAATTGGTGGCAATTGGTGGCCCGGGTACTCTCGAGTACCTGATTCGCCAAAAAGGTGTCCGAGAGTGCTCGAAAATTGATTCGTTGGCCGTTAAAAAAAAAAAAATAATAACTCTAGAAAAGCTTGCATCACATGAAGCATGTGTGATTATTTGGGAAAAAAATGGCGTTGCGTTGGACAAATCGATTTTCTCTTCGACAATATTTGTAATAGTTAGATTTATGTAATACTTAGTTGATTCTATTTTAGAATTTTCTTCCATTTATATATTATTTAGATATATTTTCAATTTTAGTTATGCGATTATTAAACGTGATATTTCTTATTTGTATACTAGCTAATAACCCGGGAACGTCCCGGGGTGAAATTTAATAATATTTAACGTCGCTTGTCGTTGAGCATTATGAGAAAGTGGTTGACGCTAATTTTACGTGTGCACATGTTATTAAATATTAGTATACAAAAAGATGTAATATAAAAAAAATGTATAATCATTAAAAAGTATAAAGATTCTATAGGTGTATTACAAATATGAGAAAACTTCTTTGTAGACAACGTTCTTGGTTTCTGATTGTGGTTCGCCATCTTGTTAAGAATCAACAACCTTAGGCCATCTTTACTTTTAACTCTTGATAAGGCAACATAAAGCTGACCATGTGTGAAAACTGGTTCTTTTAAGTAAAGGCCAACTCTTGACAACGATTGTCCTTGACTTTTATTGATTGTCATGGCAAAACACACTGATAAAGGAAACTATCTTCTTTGGAATTTGAAAGGAATTTTGGCGTCTGATGGTATCATGTTTATTCTTGAAATAAAAATCTTCGTTCCAACATTGGCACCAGTTATAATCTCAGCCTGAAGAACTCGTCTACCAAGTTTTGTAAGCCTTAATCTTGTGCCATTACACAGTCCTTGTTGCTGGTCAAGGTTACGTAAAAGCATTACCGGTAGACCAACTTTTAGAACCAATTTGTGATTAGGCAAACCTAAAAAAGAAAATATTATTTAAATATATAATAAAGAAATTACAATTGTAAAATAAAGAATTTTCAAACCTGAAATTTGAAGATTATTAAGTACATCAGGAGAATATAAAAGTTCTTGAAAAGGGTTTAAAGTTTCTGAAGGACAGATACTGTCAGAACTAAGATATTCTCTTTGGTCACCTGGGAACAAAGCGGTCAATCTATCATTTAATTCATGAACAATTTCATTTTTTGGAGCAAGAATTGCTCTTTCAGAAAAGTATGATTGATTGCCATGTTGTTGAAGAAGTGATGGATAAACAAAGTCAATCAAACTCTGTATAGGATCAGATGAATCAGAAATTAACAGATCATTTGGTATCTTAATGTTTGCTTCTCCATCATTTGGATCTCCAACCGTTCCTTCACCAACTTGTAGGAGCCATTGAGCAAATTTTTCGGTCTCTTCAAGATTTGACAATTGTGAACCAATGGCGAGTCTCATATTTCTTGTTAATCTTAAAAGCTTGCATTGTGACCATAACTTTGATGAAGTTAAAGATGCATTGACAATATCTTGTCTAGTACCGTTTTGAACAACAGGTAAAATCTGTCTGAAATCTCCTCCAAAAACAACAACTTTACCACCAAAGGGAAGTTGTGAAGCTGAATTGGTACGTGTAGACAAAATATCTTTCATTGTTCGATCAAGGGCTTCAATTGCATGTCTATGTACCATTGGTGCTTCATCCCAAATGATTAGCTTCGTTTTCTTTAGTAGATTTGCCTCATCACTATTTGGTGTAATATTGCAAATTGTGTCTTCATTAATGATAATAGGGATATGAAATCTTGAATGTGCGGTTCTCCCTCTTGACATTAATAAAGATGCAATTCCATTTGAAGCAACATTTAGAACGATTTCTCCTTTACTTCGAATTGATGAAGCAAGTGTCTTCCATAAAAAAGTCTTTCCTGTGCCACCAAATCCGTAAACAAAGAAAACTCCACCAGTGTTATTTTCCACTGCATTGGTAATTTGATCAAAGATGTGTTGTTGTTCTGAAGTCAACGACTATTTTAGTGTATTGAACTCACTAAGCACATGTTGTTGGTCAAATGATAACTCATCATTGATTAATCTGTTATCAATATCAGACAATGCTCTTGTATTTGGAGAAGGCATTGATTTATATCTTTTTAATGTAGAGTTATTTCGACGAAGGAATTTTTCAATTTCCAAAAGAGTTAGACTTTTGATGGCTTCTTCTTGAATGACTCTACCTGGAAAAAGTAAATATTAAATTTTATTAAAGTAAAAATAAAATAGAAATGTTAATAAAAAAAAACCAATTCATAATTAAAGTTGTAAGAAAATGTTATTCTATTTAATTAAAGTTTAATTATATACTTGGAAATCTTTTTTGCCTTTAGTACAATATATCTTCTCCAAGCAATTGCCATGTTTGTTCCCAAACAAAATCAGGACGTGAAAGACTTTCGGATGTAAGAAGGGTTCCCAAATAACGCAGATAAGTACCGCCAGAAGAAAAACTTGCTTCTTTAATTGCCTCAACATATTTAGTGTCATCGTCTAAAAGTCCTCTTGCATAACATGCATCTCTGAAAGTTTCATACAGTTTACCGTTGACAGTTCGGATTTCTTCAAATGATTGGGGACCTTTAACAATGTTTAACAAAATCCGTAGGAAGTAAGGTTCTCCCAAAGAAGGAGGCACTGAATAAACCCTGCCAATTGTTGAGAAAAACGACTTCCTTTCCTTCCAACATCGTTTTTTAATTTTCCATGTAAACTTTGTAGGAAACTCAGCATACGTTAACGTACGTGCAAGAGAACTTTCTTGGTTCATAACCATCCATTGTAAGAAAATAGAAGAAGCGACACTACGCTTACTTAAGACATTGTCAACATCTTCATTTGCACCAAATACAATTGTTTGTTGATTTGGAAGATGAAATGGAAGTCTCATAACAGAAGGATACCTGTAATGGACATCAAAAGAAAAAATTCTCCAAGACGCTTCACAGGCAGATACATACCTGTGAAAAAACATATTTGTTCATGTATTTTAAATTTTGAATTTTTATTTGTTTTCAGTTATGGTTAATGTAAATAAAAATTATAAAGATAATATTTATACATCTATTTGGAATACTTATATGGTATAATAGATATGAAAGCCATGTTTCAAATGTTTAATTGGTCCTGAACGTGATTGTTGGACCTGGTATGGTTTCAGTCCGTATAAAAGTTAAAACCAAAATAATAAGTAGCCTATTCTCAATTTTATAAGCATATCCCATTTAATAAACATAATATTTATATATGTATTTCTTAAATTTATATGGTAAAATAGATATGGTAGGCGTTTTTTAAATCTGTAATTGGGCCTGAAACAGATTGATGGTTGTTGTTGTTAGTTCGAATAAAAGTAAAATTTTATAAGAATAGCAATTTTACGTTTCAAATTATATTGTTTGAAAGTTGCCAGTGGGTCTATAAAGCATTATTGGGTCTGCAAAACGATATGAAAGTGGGCCTGAAAAACAGATTGGCATCTTAGCTATATAGTGGATTTGGTTATTTAATTTGTTATGGATTTAAATTGTTTACCGAGTGTTTATAAAAGTGAATTTAACAAAAGTATAATTATTTTAAATGTTATACTTAAAAATAAGATAACATAATGATGATTGGCATTTGCTTTAGTGTTTTCCACCTTTTTTTGAACTTCATTATGACTTGGATGGTTTATTACTTCAATATTATCACCATCAATTGCATTTGCGTCAGCTTTTTTCTGTTTTTTCAATGGTTTAGCATTCTTCTCTTCATCTTGCCTTTCATGAAACTTACCTTTCATCTGAAATGTAAAATTAAATAAATAAAATAATAATTTTAATTCCATACTATACTATATTGCTAAAATTAATGATACTAACATCAATTTCTAAGTGATTGAAAGTTGTAGGTGTCTATGAATGTTGAATACAACAAAGTAGAAACATGTTTTAGCTTCTTTGCCTCGCTTAGTTTGTTTACTGGTATGTTTACTTGTATATTCTAACAACTGTTTACTTGACAGTCTTAAGCCATAAGATAACTTTGACATATCTACACATCACACATCATTCTAATTTGCCATAATAAAGGCATGTTTACTTTAAATAATGAGCATACGAATTAACTATGTTCTCTTCCTACATGTGTCAGATTTAAAGTCATGCAAATAGATTAATAAATCAGTCTGTAGTTCACTTATGTTATTCTATATTTTAAACCCAAACATCTATGCCTAAAAGGTATCCAATATTGCTACTGTGATATTAAATGGTCAAAATGAACATAACACTTGTCAATTGATCAAATAGGAATAGCAAGTATAATAAAAAAGACAAAAACAAAGAAATACGACGATAAATAAAAAATGCAGCTTTTCACTTGATTGGGGGGGGGGGGGGGAGTTTATGATTCAACTAATACATAACAGAAGTAAAGTTTCATCATTTACCTTATTACTTGTAGTAATCTTCATAACACCAAAATAAGGAACATGAAATTCCTTTTCAATTTTGCAAAAATATTTCCTTGCTTCACACCATAAAGAACCAAGATCACCAGATTCATTTCTAATGTCTTTTGCTCTATACCTATACAAATATCAATAATTAATGGTAAATATGCAATACTAATCATGGCAAACATAAATTAAAACAATATATAAACGTTTAGAAAACTTACCCCATATCATTTAAGGCGAGAGCAACAACACAAAAGTTAGGAATTCCACTTGTGATCACCTAATTATTTAATTGAATAACAATTATAAGATTAACTAAAAGATTAAATTTACTAAATTTATATTTATGTGATTAGGTAAAGAAAACTTCATACATCATATTTGTCAACAATCCCTACAAAGTTATTTGGCAACGTCAATGCAGATGAAATAAAACTTCCCAACTCAGTTCTATTTGTCTCAATAGTAACAGTGTTTGAAGACATTAATCTCTGTAACAAACATAGATTAACACAATTTTATAAATTAGCTAAAAAATACGCATTTATTTATTTTTTATAATATTATTATAATTGACAAACATACCTTCATTTTATCTAACCACTTTTGTGTTACATCCACAAAATCATTGCAAATTTTTGCTGCATTCTCACTTTTCAGAGACCGCTCTATAATCTCATCAGTCCCCTAAATATTAAAAAATTTATAAAATCTAATAAATACAATATACTATTTATACTCGTTATTGACTTGTTTGATTATTTTGGACTTAAAAAATTATGATCTTTCACTTTTTTGACACATCAATTCCTTTTTCCCAACATAAGAACCATCACAAAACATCTCAAATTTGACAATGTGTGGCTAGGTAGTTAAAGGCTCGAGGCGCACTATAGGCAAAGGGCGAGCCTATCATTTAACAGGCAACCCCAAGAAAATCAAAGTGTACGTCTGATCAAGCCATTGTTACCTGTTTATACTGGTTATTGGCTTGTTTAGACTGCTTCAGACAGTTTGAAATTATTTTTGGACTTTTCAATGCGCCTTGCTGCACTCAAGGCGTTTTGTTGCACCTCGCCTTTTGCTCTTTAACTACATAGATGTGTGTTTTGTGTAATTTTCTCTTCACATACTTGATTAACTAACTTTCGAAATATTGTACATAGTTTTTAATCAACATAAATAAACTGTAACTAACAATAAAGGTGGCAAACTTACATCAGCAAGCAACATATTGTTGCAGTGATCACCAAAGTGAGGTGTAACCTGCATTAAATAGAATAAGTACTAAAATATCCCATGAAACAACTTAACATTATCTAATGTATAAAGTAAAAAATTACCTCATTTTTGTCTTTTAAGATTGGCTCAACTTCTAAACCAGTGTAAACAAAAACACGGACATTAAATGCATCCTTCCCATTTTGTTCAAAAGTTAACACATCGCCAATATGCAAACATAGATCTTTGAAAACATTATTCCATCCATAAGTGAAATAGAATCCTTTTGCTTTCTTTTCTAAAACAACTTTCCATTCATTGTAACAACCAAATTGCAATTTATAAATCACTTGATTTACATCTTCTTCTTTGAAGTGCTCTTTAATATACTCAATTGGCACCTTCTGAAAATTATAACACAAAATATGAAACCATTAAATATAAACAATTTTAAGTCCTATTTCAAAAAAAAAAATAATGACAATTCATACCATTTTTTCAGTCGCTGCGCTAATCAACCAGTAATGAAAACCATCAGATACATCTTTAGAACTTAAGTGTATCAAGTTGAATGTATTATTTCCAGTTAGTTCAAAAATCAGAAAATCATCTTCTTCGATTTTTAATTCATCAACAATCTGTTTCCAACCATTACATATTGTATATGTTTCACCTTCTTCAATTATTTCTGCATCCCAAATCATATCATTCTTGCTCCTTAAAATAACGGAACCAATTGGAAAGTTTTCTTTTGTATGTAATATGTGGTAACAGCTTGGAAGTTCCTACATATTATTACATAAATATGTTAAAATCATATATTCTTTCACATTATAAGAAATTAACTAATATAGTTACATATTCTTATAGGTTAAATCATACCTGTTGTCTGTAGTCATAGTGAATTATCAACTTAACAAATGATTTCACCATACTTCTATTTCTGTAAAATAATAAAACAAATCAAGTTTTACACCAAACTCATCTTCAACAAATCTGAGCAATACATGACATCAATATATGACATCAAGTATATTACAGACCAATATATCAGAACAATTATATTACAATTTCAACTTAACTCTATTACAATTTCAACGTAACTCATAGATACATTATATGCGCAAACCGTAAGTGGGACGTACCAACCGCGAGCTATGTGTTGGCAAATGATAAGACTATGTGTTGTGGCCCGTGAGCTACCAGTCGCGAGCCACAAAAAAAGCTACGTGGATCAGCCTAGCCACAACACCCCTCAGCGAACACTGGCGCGAGCGAGCAGGCGTTAGTGACATTACAACAGAGAACCCAGATCTCATTAATGATGAACAGATGCATCACTTGTCTCGTTCAATTGAAAACCACGTGTTCATACATGAACATGTATCAATTCATAAAACTATGTAATTTAAATCTAACTTTCGAGAAGTAATTTAGGTTTCATTATTTAAATCTATTATTCATACCTCAATTCTGTTCAACTTAACATTACTTAAGTAATTTATAAACTATGTAATTTAAATCTAACTTTCGAGATAAGTAATTTAACATTATCTGTTCATACCTCAATTCTGTTCAACTTAACATTACTTTCAACTTAACTGACCTTCAAAACATGTATCAATTCTGTTCATACATGAATAATAGATTTAAATAATGAAACCTAAATTACTTATCTCGTTCAATAGATCTAAGATATATGTACCTTCAAAAGATGTATCAGTTCTATCCAGCTCTAAAATATGAAACATAAATCTATTATTATAAATAACAGATATAAATCTGTCGTGACTAATTAGCATCTAAATTATAATAGATCTGAAATAGAAAACAAAATTAAACAATCAATAATACTTAAAAACTATTAAAAAAGGCTGAAGATATACCGATTCAAGAACTGATGAAGAGAGAAAAACTGAAGATTATTTGAGAGATGAGAGAGCGACGTGAGAGAATGAGAAAAGAGAATGAGAAGAGGCGGATTATGAATAGGATGATATTTTAGGGTTTCAGTTTTTTGATTTCTTTTTCATTAAAAAACAAAATAATTGAAAACCACCAAAACCTTTCAATTAGAATGCCACGTGGCAGTTTCAAAGGGATATTGAAGTTACCATTGGACGCCACGTCAGCAAAGTTTTTTTCTTTTATATATATTAATTAATAGATGCTACAAAAAACTAAATAGGTTATTATTATCAACGCTTTGATGTTGAAAAATAATCGTAAAAGGTGGATGATGGTGTGTAAATGGTAAAGATACTTTTCATATGGATGAAAAGTTTAATAATAATTTGTTAAAAAGTCTACGTGCTTTTGGTTTATCGAGACACCATCAATGTCTATTTAGAGACTAATACACTCAATGTTGGCTAATATGGAGTATATAGGTGGTCCTAACAAGTCAACTACACCTGCGTCAAATGACTATGCGTGTTTTATTAGCGTTTTGAAATTTCAACTGTAGATGCTTTAATGATCACAATATAAAGCATTGTGTACGGGGTGCTTTGTTCTCGTAAGCCTGAATATATAAGTTTCCCCTCTATTTCGAATGTTCATATTAGGGTGATGGAGTGGTTTACTTAGTTACTCAAAGTACTCACTCAACTAATCAATAGGTGTCAACTAAAATCACCCTCATGGTACTCAAATTAAGGGGGGTCGTTACCCCAAGTACTCACCCAACTTTTTTTTGTTTAAATTACTAAAATTTATTTACTATTTAAATTAAATACATAATTTCATTAACAAAAAAGAATATGATACTAAAAAAAACAACCTAAAATGGAAAATCCCATCCATATGTGTCCGCGATCTCACATACAAGCAATGAGAATCGAGCGATACGGTTCATCAAGCTTTTCCTGGTCTTTAAAAAACGTTTATTTCGTGATCTTTTTGTCTTGTCAACATTACTTGAGTCACCGTTTTCTCGTTTAAGTTTTGCTTCAGCAACCTTTTGTCAAATTGCGTCATAGAGGCAGCCATATTGCCTTCATATTTATTACATGGGTCAGTTTAGTTTTAGTCAAATCTTCATTATTGAAGGATTTGCAGACACTAACAACAAGATAAACTCAAACATGAAACTAGAAACATCTAGTCAACCAAACATAAGTAGAAAGATTGATCATACCAGCTCTTGGACATAATTGGTCACAGTAACTTCTTCGTTAGGCTGATCACTGACGAATTTACAGCAACGGCTTCCAAAACAATCCACGATGACATAAAAGCTCATGAAAAAACTCAGCCCCGGTCTCCACAGAAACATTTCTAAATGCAATACCAAACGCCATTTCCTTGAACCGCTCCCAGCCTTGGTTTACCACAAACAACAACAATTAAAACTTTTTCCCGTTCTTGAGTGTAGCAAACGCATATTAAAGGTTTCATTTTTGCACCATTTTCCCTTGAAGCGTTCATTATGAAGTATCCGAATTTTGTTAAAGCTTGACGGTATCCCAGTAATTCTGTATCGGCTGAATCTTCAAGCTTGACCCATCTTAACTTGCGTCCACTTCTTATCGAACCCTTTTTGGTTATGGCAACACTACCTTGTCTCTTGAATGGCCCTTTGGATCTTGATGGCATGTCTCATGCCTGTTTCTAGTTTTCTAAGCTTCCTTGATGATAAAGCATCATACGCTTCTCCAAACTGTGCACATAAACTGTTCGAATCCATGGAGCATTCCAACAGTGCAGTGACTCCATAAACCACATCTGCAGCCGAAACTTTTGAGCTATAACCATGTAACAACAAGAACCCACGATAACAAAAGTTGTTCAAACCATAATCCGGTAGAAAATGCTCAAACTCGTCTTTTATTTTATTCTTAATCTCAACACTCATGAAGTGGATTTTCTGTTTGCACTCTTCATATGCAAACCCCATTTGAGCAAGAAGTAACATGAGCTTTTTAGTACCATTATCACTCCGTGTAATAACATAAGTCTGGGCTCATCTTCATACGCTATTCTTAAACCATCCGGCGCACAAACTATAGTCCCATATTTTAGAGTTACTGACGCAACTGCACCTAAATTTCCTGAACTATTAATATGCTGTTCAAGCTCCATTACACCAGCTTGCCAGCTTGGTACCAGCTTTCATACGTTAACCTCTCGTGAACAAATTGATCCATTAACGCCACACAAGCTAGCCACAACATATCATTAGTGTTGTTTCTCAAGTAACTAGACAACTCATACATCAAACAACATATCATTATTTTCAAAGCATCAATGCCGATTCACGCAGTTTAGAGCAAAAAGATTCAATGTTTTGCTCTCAAACAACAATTACTTGCAATTTCAATAATAAAGATCAAATATTTGGATGAGATAGTTCAAGAAACCACTAAACCCAAGTATATCACAACTTGAAGCATTCAGATTCAGTGTTTTTGAGCAATAGTTGATGAAAATGGAAAGAGGGAAAATGTGTGATTTCTGATTGTGTATATTAATTGGATTTGGAATAAATAGTTTGATTGTTTTGGTGATGAAATTTTTAAATTTTTGTAAAGGCGCTAAGATTTCGCGGGAAAAATATTAAAATGGGAGTGTTGCTGTACTGTCTTGGTTTTTTTATTATAAAATAAAACCATAAAAACGAATACCGATAAAGGTTCACATATACCGAGGTTTGTTCGGTAGCGATCGTGCCTTATGGTGCCGTCAACTGGTACAACTTACGACACCAAAGAAATACTTTATTTTTGCACAAGATATTAAAAGAATGTAGATGAGTCAAGCCAGCCCAACCGGATAAGCATCGACTAACCAAGGTATATAACACTACATAAACATGGTAACATAAAAGATAGCTGAGAAACCCAACAATATATAGAAACCAGAAACAGCTAATAAGTATAACCTTCATCCAAAACTAACTACTTGCATAACACAGTCATATGCTTTTAAGGTTTTTTTTTTTTTTTTTTTTTTTTTATTTTTTTTTTTATAACTAATAACTCATATTTAACCTACTATAAGTTTCTCTACATACAGCTACTGATATCATAAAGAAGCATTCTAGATCCAACCTCCAGTCTGGTGCAACATTGCATCAATTTCATCACCTTCCTCCATCTCAAGCTGCAGCATAACAAGACAATCATCTAAAGGAGTGTGATAATCAGAATTGTTCGTGTCTGTCATTGAGAAAAGAGTGCCCTATATATAGGGAAAATACAAAGGAGCCTATCTCTATACAAGGTAAATAGAATCACTATACATGGTAACAATTAATAGCAATAATTATGGAGATAATCACTATGTCTAAAGTCAAAACAATATTCCCGCTAAGATCATAATCATCATACTCAGTTAATCCCACCAATAGCAAAGCTAAGGTATGGTCTGAGGAAGGTAAGATGTAGACAGCCTTCCCTCTACCACCAATTTATTTTTTCACGATCAGTTTATATAAAAGTTTTATAACTTATAACCATGGTACAATGTCATGGGTTCGAGTCCCACTTGGTGCACTTTGCTCCAGGTGAGTCAGGGGTTTTATCACAGTGCGCCTTTCGCATGGGCGTAACCAGCCCTGTTTTGTGGATTTCTAAAAAAATGGAAAAAAATAGTGAGAACCTAGTATGATTTGGAAAAAAAATAGTGAGAATCTACCAAAATAAACACCAGAAAAAAAAAATACCTAAACCCTCCACTGGCCTTAGGGCGGTGAGTTTCCCCTAGAAAGGTAGTTAATTTATATACAAATGGAAACTACCTTTAACCAATGGATTTACCCGGGTGACCGGACTTCTATAGTATTCATTAGTCGTTCAAACATAATAATAAACATGGTCCATTAATATCATAAATATGCATCATGTTCCATGAATGAAAAAAACAAACACACGAACACCTGAACCTAAACAATATACATATGAATCTATACCTGACCCTTAACCTTGAGATTAATATGAGCCGACTGATCGACAGGCTTCTTGTCATCTTCTTGAGATATTCCACTTTCTCCTCCATTAGCCGACATTATTGTTGTGATCAAAGTTCTAGCGTTTAATTATGAAAACTGAAAAGGGTTGGTTGGTTAGTTATGTGGTGATCATATAAAGGCGGGTTATATATAAAGATTTTTAAAAAACTGTATTAATTTATGATTTTTTGGAGATGATAAGGTTTGGGTCCACGTTTCACGATTCTGTTATTTAAAATATGTTTAGCGTCTACTTTTATACGTTATCGATCACCAAAGAAAACCACTAGAAAGGTAGTTAATTTATGATTCGTGTTGTCATGTTTTCTTAGTGCAATATACATGGTATGAGACTTTTCAAAGTTTTTTTATGAAATCTTGTGATAAGACGCGCCTAGTTCTTTTAAAATTCATCGTTATGTTTTTTTTTATTTACGCGTTGCTTATAGAGTGTGATTTTGGGGATCCGGCTCCCCAGATAGCAACCCTTTTAGGGATGCATGCTAAGAACAATACTGAAAGAAGCTTAATGATGATATCATCAAATCATCTCGTATATTGTTGGTAATTTTAGTGTCATCGATGAGATTTTAGTATAATTAAATTTACTTGAAACAAATGAGGAAATAAGATAAATATTGATACGGGTTTGAGGTGTGGAGTACACACTTGTTCAAGACTATTATGATTTTGAGGACCAAATCATGAGGGGTTCAGGGCAGCGAAGTTGCTTCTAATTTGTATGGCTGAAATGATCTTCAGTAGTTATGATCATGATCATCAGTATTAAGTTACTATTGAGAAGTAGTCAACTGTGCTCAGTAACTAAAAGTAGTTCTTTTTTTTGAAATTTTTTTTTTTATACCACCTAACTTTACATTTGCAAGGATAATGGGTAATGAGGAGTCGTTCTAACTAATAATATTAGTAGGCTCCGGATATTTGCACAAGTCCAAAATTTATTCACACAACCCTATACGGGCCGTAGAGACCTCTACGGCCCGTAGACCTCATTTTTTGAACATTTTACGAGCCGTAGACGCCTCTACGGCCCGTAGGTAATCATTACCAATGATTGTATGATTGTCAATCATTGTAATGCTCCCAACAACCAGCTTTTCTACGGGCCGTAGAGGCCTCTACGGCCCGTAGAAGAAGTGATTTTTCAGACTGACACGCTGAAAGTCAGTCTGTTCATTGAATGACCTCGTACCTCGTATTCCCTACGGGTCGTAGAGCCCTCTACGGGCCGTCTAGGGTTTAAATGCACTCGACTAACCCACCTCTACGCACCTCTACGGCCCGTAGAGGCCTCTACGGGCCGTAGAAGGCTGTGCAAACGTAATTTTTGTTATTGTGTAAATAACATACCTCTATTAGTTGTCACACCCCAACCGATGGCGGAAACATCGAGGTGAGACTTGTGATAGATTGTTCAAAGACTTCATGACACTAGAATTCGTGACAATATGATTTAAAGATAAAATTTCATTCATAGCATAATCATCGTCTAAAAAGATAACATAATACAAATTGTTTTCATGAAAAGAGAAATACGACATCAAAATATAGAACTTAAACTAGCGTGGGTTTCTAGTCCAATCCTAAGTAGATTTCTTGAATATCTTGCATCAAACATTTCCTGCAACATGTATAAAATATCCGTCAACACATAAAGCATTGGTGAGCATACTAGTTTGAGTCTAAGTACATAGTATAGAAAAGTCTACTCGAATCATCATGTTATAGGCATATGCACGTAGAACCATACAAACGGCAACAACACTCGATAACACAAAAGACTTCATCTTATCATGACCCATAAAGGGGGCGGCGTGTCAACCTATAGCGCTATACATGTAAGGTGGGTTGTTAACTAATCGTACATTTGTATGTAAGACTTTGAATTCTAGCATGGCATAGCATAATAGCATTTAGATTGAGCATAATAGTTTAAGAGTATGAAATCGTTTAAATTTTGATAGTGATACATGTTGAGCCCCAAAGAATAAAGAATAAAAAGGGGGACAAGTATGAACTCACCTTTAGGTGCGTTTGATAGAGTTCCAAAAAGGTAAGTCTTGGAAGGTTTAGCTTTGGCCTTGGTTATCTAGAATTAAAGAATAAAGGGTCTTAGGTTCGGGTTTAGATTATAGATTCACGAGAGTCATGCAAGCCTTTTAGGCGAACCAAAACACAAACCACCATGAAGGTGATTCGGATGGTCATAAGAGTCAAGCAAGCCTTTTAGGCGAACCAAAACACAAACCACCATAGAGGTGATTCGGATGGTTATGAGAGTCAAGCATTGGTAAGGTAGGGATGTATCCACAAACCTTTCCGAGTTATTAAATTAGTAGAGTTTATATAATTTAGTATTTATATAGTATAACTTAGAAAGTAGGGTATGGTGACTTAGTTTGGATGAGCCTTGGCCTTCCTTTTGTCAACCATGAACCATAACACAAGTCCCTCCATCATTGAGTTGTTGGTGAACTTGGTTGGTATTATTAACAACCTAGTGCATAAAAGATAATAGAAGATGACCACATTTGAGGCCTCAAATTGGTGCCCTACTCATGTTTATTTGCCATGGCAAATAGGAGAGAGGTCCTAGAGGTTTCCTCAAAGGGTTTGAAGAAGAGGAGAGTGAAGAAAGTAAAAGAGAGGTTGAAGGTGAAGTGAGAAGCTCACTTATTCTTGAGAGAATTCTTGAGAGATTTGGAGATTTAGAGAGGATTTAGGATTGAGTAAGTGTTAGAATGGGTAGGGAGTGGTGTATTTATAGTTGGGGTAAGTTGGTTGGGTATTAAATAGAGTTAATGGGGTGGTTAGGAAGATATTAATGGGGGTTAAACTTGGTTGTTAAGTAATAATATTCCTAGTTGCTATTGTTACTGATCGACCTTTTTTAAAAAAAAAAAACAAAAGCAACGAATGTATAACAATATAAGATTATTGTTGTTGTCAAAAAAAAGTCAAAGGTCAAAGTGAATATGAACTTATATCACGTTTTTTTGTTTTCTTTTTTTTTTTTAATCTTAAAGTATTATAAGTATATATTTAAATAAATAAATATATATTAAGATCTTAACTAAATGAGTTTCTTGTTATGACGTCTAAATTGTTTAGGATAAATTATAATGACGACCCGTCACGAATTGGTAAGAGTATAAAAGAAGCGAGTAAAGGCGAACTTGGCATTTGTTAAGTAAATAATTTAAAATACATGAAAATTAAAAATTACGCGATGTTACAGTCTCCCCTACTTTAGAAAATTTCGTCTCGAAATTTAATTAAGAGCCAACCTTAAAAAAAATAGGTAAGTGGTTTGATATGGGTTTAATAAGAACAAAAACTTGTTAGTTTATTATGTTTAAATCAACTATGGTATCTAGTCACATTTTGTGATAATTATGTTCATACGAAAAGTACTTTTAAAATTTTAACTATGGTTGTACGTAGAAATTTGAGAACTTAACCGACATAAGCATTTTGTAAATAGTGAAATAAGGGGTACGTATAAATAGGTTTGTATATGGAGTTGATGCAGCAAGTTTTGAAAAAGTAAGTAAATATATAGTATATCATACATGAAATAGAAAAAAAAACAAATCTTGTGAAGGTAGGTAAGTATACTGTGTATAAGAAATAGTAAGAATTTTAGGAAAGTAAGTATTTATACGGTATGATATAGTGAAAATTGAAGGTAGGTAAGTATATTTGTATAACATATAGAAATTTTAGAAAAATAAGTAGTTATACGGTATATCATATATGAAATAGTAGAATTTGTTGACTTGTAAAAGAGGTGTCTTTGGGTAATTGGTTGGAATAGTAAATATGTGAGCATAAGGTCGAATAGTAGAGATGTCCTTGACTAGAAGTGGGATTTGAGTAGTTTTTAGTAAAAGATATTTGGTTTGCACAAGGTCGAAAATTTTATTAGAAAAACTTTTAGAAGGCGATTAAATAAATGAGAAATTCTACTATTTGAAAACAGCTTCAAGTGAAATAAATAGTAGTTATTTAGTTTTGGAAATCCAGTATATAATTAGTCAATAAAATATGTGAAAGTGAAAGACGAATCTTGTTTTACATGTATAAATGCTTTTAGAGATTAAGGCCAGAGCTTACGGGATTTAGAAATAGATTCTTGATAATGTAAGGATTGCTGATTAAGCAACGAAAGCACGAGGAAGGAATGAAGTTCGACGGAGATTGCAAGTATAGATTATTCATAGCAAGGATGATGTTGCATAGTGGAAAGTGTGGTTCAAAACAAGGTTATGATATGTATAAAAGATAAATAATGCAAGCGTAATTAGACTAGTAAACTATAACATGAATGGTATCGCAAAAGATAAATAATGTAAATGTTGGTCAAAATTTTAACTCGACACCCAAAACTTCTCATGGCACGAATAACTCTACTTTTGGTAGTATGATAGGACATTTATGTATAGGATGTACCGGCGGCGTATCCACCATGCCGTTATCATACCTCATTCGTGTTGTTATTCAAGTCATGATAGGTTACACACACTGGGACTCGTTATGTTTTCCATTCGCCAAATTTTTGTAATTACGTGTGCACCCGTAATTAGTCCAATTTGTCGTATGGTCCACATAATTTGTCTTAGTTATGCGTGGGTCGCTAGTGGACACAAAATACTTATACACAAAGCAAAAGGACATTAAATAGTTTTGATGTTGTACACATAGCAAATAACGTGACATGCAAACACATAATGTGAAAAAGGCATTAAGCAAGTTTTTGATGTTGTTAACCGTACGTGTTTTTTTGGCGTAGATATATGGTTTCATGACATAATTGTGTAGACTTGTGCATATGCGGTTACGTTTAGTTGTATAAAATCAAGCAAAAGTATGGGCAATTGGATTCTTAATGAAAACGTGTAAAATGTTTTGACTGTGGGCAACATAGAATTCAGGTTTATTACAAATTGAGTTTTATGGGTACGCGAGAAGTTCGGGCTTTTCAAGACTAAGGGTCAAGTTTGATGGTAGTAGAATTTAGTCCGTTGGATGTTAAAGAAAAATGGATTTAATTGAAGTGGGGAAAATTTAGTGTAAAAGTTTTATCGAAGATGGTCGTTTGATTTATGAAAAATCCATTTTATTAAGCGAGGAAAATAGTTTATTGACCATTTTAGTTTGGCGTTGATGAATGTTTTGACTCGTGATATGATTTCAAGAGAAAAGGTTTTGGGATTATAAAGAAGTAGGTTGTCTGATTTAGCGTGTCTTTGCTCATAAGTCCTGTTTACAAAAGAAATTTTTTTTTAACACTTTTACCATTTAGAATCTTGTTTGTCATACAGACTCGACGCACACATTTGTTAGTAGTTTGAAAGTGAGGATTTTATAGAAGTATAGGATCCTCTTAGAAATAGTAGGAAGAATTTTGTAGAGATTTTTTTTTTTTTTTGAAAAAGATCGTGTGCGAGGAGAAAAGGGTTTTGCGATATTTGAGTTTTGCCGTTAAATTATGAGTGTAACTACGATAACGATGGTATAAAAAAAAATTTTATATCCGAACAATTTCTTGAAAACATTACATAAGGAAATTCTCATTTTTTTTTAAAGAAAAGAAAAGTCAATCTTCTTTAGTGTGGTGAGTGGGTCTTCCAGCATCATAGATCACCATGGCAAGTCTTGGGCATTGGTTGGTTTCATGGGTTGGGTCGTTGCACTCGGTACATAACCATCCATTGTCTTTAGTGAATGAGGTGGTAATAGTAGGTTGTTCGGGTCGTGGTTTAGTGGTGTGGCGACATGCTTTGGCTAAATGACCATATGCTCCACAGTTGGCGCATATGCGGCATTATGTGTGAGTGAAATGGTGGAATTTACAACTGTTGCATAGCGGATAGGTTCCACGGTGCTTCTTTTTGTTGGAATTTGGAGTCTCAGGAGTTGTCGACATGTGGTTTCGTTTGAGGGTTTTGCGTTTTCGGTTACCCTTTCTCGTTTGTTTGGTAGGGGTATGGGTAGAAGGTTTAGTATCTACATGGTTTGTGCTGTCCTGGATGGTATCGTCGAGGTTTGGAATTGGGTTTGTTGGTGTTTCTAGGTTAGGGAGAATCTTGACTAGTTCTTGGGCAATAAGGCTCGCCAGTTGGTTGAGATCGATGTTGTTGAGACGGGAAGACATCTACGAGAATCATAAGAAAATTTGCATAAGCGTTTTTAAACAAGGTGACTTTTGAATTTAGGAAATAAGTTACTAGGATTTTGGTTAACAATGAAAAGCTTGTGGGTAAGATTAGGTCGGTGGGATTAATGCAAATTTAGATAAACAAAATATGTAAGCTCAAGTTGTTCTCATAGATTTAATATGCAAGTTCTATTTACACGTATAGGACGCAAGTTTCATATTGTTCAAATAGCATAACACGTATGTATAAGCAAGTATAATGCACTTAGTTAACATAAAGGAGTTTTGATTTATGTTGGTTTGCGAATATTATTATTGTTTGGAGATTGCAAGAGTAGCTTGAAGCGTGAGTCTTGAGATCGAGTGCGAGGAATAAGGTACAATTTCAAGTAAATCGAATATATAATGAAAACATAGCATGAAAACAACATTGAAAGTAGTATTAGCATAAAAAAGAGGCTTGTTTTAAATAAAACAATTGGAGTGTTCCGGAACGGAACTAAGACTAACCAAAGTGATTCGAATTTACCTTTGAGTTTGGAAACATGCTTTGGCCTAATAGGTGGAAATACTCTCGCCGAAACTTTCGGTTAACGGTATTCACCCTTCCAGTTACTACATGTTTCTTGTCATTAGTAAGTTTGAGACTTTAGCGAGATCGTTTCTTTGAGTGTGGTTTGTACACTTTGTCCAATGTGGTAAGAAAATTAATTCTAACCTTCAATTGGTAAGTGTCCACTAGAACGAGAATTGTGAAATTTCCACCAAGGTGAGGATATCACTCCTATCTTGGTGTAGTTTCAAAAACACAAAGATTTTACGCGGATTGAAAGTTATCACCAAAGTGAGGGTTTCACGCCTATTTCGGTGATTTTCTTTCGTTTGTGTTATACGAACGTCTTCGAGTGTAGAGTAATCCACAAATAGGAAGGTAAATTTTTAGGACCAAAAGAATTGAGTAGAAGCAAGATAGGGAGAACAAGTATATTAAGCATGATAAAAGGAATGGTCAAAAAGGTTCTTAACTATAGTCTAGGTCAAACATGGCAATTTTTCCTAGATCCCTATAGTCATGGCTCTGATACCAATCTGTCACACCCCAACCGATGGCGGAAACATCGAGGTGAGACTTGTGATAGATTGTTCAAAGACTTCATGACACTAGAATTCGTGACAATATGATTTAAAGATAAAATTTCATTCATAGCATAATCATCGTCTAAAAAGATAACATAATACAAATTGTTTTCATGAAAAGAGAAATACGACATCAAAATATAGAACTTAAACTAGCGTGGGTTTCTAGTCCAATCCTAAGTAGATTTCTTGAATATCTTGCATCAAACATTTCCTGCAACATGTATAAAATATCCGTCAACACATAAAGCATTGGTGAGCATACTAGTTTGAGTCTAAGTACATAGTATAGAAAAGTCTACTCGAATCATCATGTTATAGGCATATGCACGTAGAACCATACAAACGGCAACAACACTCGATAACACAAAAGACTTCATCTTATCATGACCCATAAAGGGGGCGGCGTGTCAACCTATAGCGCTATACATGTAAGGTGGGTTGTTAACTAATCGTACATTTGTATGTAAGACTTTGAATTCTAGCATGGCATAGCATAATAGCATTTAGATTGAGCATAATAGTTTAAGAGTATGAAATCGTTTAAATTTTGATAGTGATACATGTTGAGCCCCAAAGAATAAAGAATAAAAAGGGGGACAAGTATGAACTCACCTTTAGGTGCGTTTGATAGAGTTCCAAAAAGGTAAGTCTTGGAAGGTTTAGCTTTGGCCTTGGTTATCTAGAATTAAAGAATAAAGGGTCTTAGGTTCGGGTTTAGATTATAGATTCACGAGAGTCATGCAAGCCTTTTAGGCGAACCAAAACACAAACCACCATGAAGGTGATTCGGATGGTCATAAGAGTCAAGCAAGCCTTTTAGGCGAACCAAAACACAAACCACCATAGAGGTGATTCGGATGGTTATGAGAGTCAAGCATTGGTAAGGTAGGGATGTATCCACAAACCTTTCCGAGTTATTAAATTAGTAGAGTTTATATAATTTAGTATTTATATAGTATAACTTAGAAAGTAGGGTATGGTGACTTAGTTTGGATGAGCCTTGGCCTTCCTTTTGTCAACCATGAACCATAACACAAGTCCCTCCATCATTGAGTTGTTGGTGAACTTGGTTGGTATTATTAACAACCTAGTGCATAAAAGATAATAGAAGATGACCACATTTGAGGCCTCAAATTGGTGCCCTACTCATGTTTATTTGCCATGGCAAATAGGAGAGAGGTCCTAGAGGTTTCCTCAAAGGGTTTGAAGAAGAGGAGAGTGAAGAAAGTAAAAGAGAGGTTGAAGGTGAAGTGAGAAGCTCACTTATTCTTGAGAGAATTCTTGAGAGATTTGGAGATTTAGAGAGGATTTAGGATTGAGTAAGTGTTAGAATGGGTAGGGAGTGGTGTATTTATAGTTGGGGTAAGTTGGTTGGGTATTAAATAGAGTTAATGGGGTGGTTAGGAAGATATTAATGGGGGTTAAACTTGGTTGTTAAGTAATAATATTCCTAGTTGCTATTGTTACTGATCGACCTTTTTTAAAAAAAAAAAACAAAAGCAACGAATGTATAACAATATAAGATTATTGTTGTTGTCAAAAAAAAGTCAAAGGTCAAAGTGAATATGAACTTATATCACGTTTTTTTTGTTTTCTTTTTTTTTTAATCTTAAAGTATTATAAGTATATATTTAAATAAATAAATATATATTAAGATCTTAACTAAATGAGTTTCTTGTTATGACGTCTAAATTGTTTAGGATAAATTATAATGACGACCCGTCACGAATTGGTAAGAGTATAAAAGAAGCGAGTAAAGGCGAACTTGGCATTTGTTAAGTAAATAATTTAAAATACATGAAAATTAAAAATTACGCGATGTTACATTAGTAACACTATTGAGGTTTCCCCTGATGCAACTGAGCATTTATAAACGTCAACTTTTATGCTATTTGTTGAAAAGTTGCAATAGTTAACCCGATTATTGTGACAATTTGCAATATTTCAACCCAATCACTGTGACAATTCGACCGTATATAAACGAATCCAGTTGGTTCCTTTGTACACAAAATCAGAACTTCATTTCTTGTTCTTTGCAAGACTAATTATTATTGATTTTGTAGTAAGCTGCAACATACATGATCCAAAAAGCTATCAAATGATATTTAAAATACGAAACTTAAGGGAAAACTAGCATCAAGCCCTATAAGAAACTCGTTACTTTCATTTGTTAAAGACAATGGAAATCTTCATAGTATGTTTTGTTATGCACAGAGAAATACACTTTACCTCTCAAATGAAGGACGTGACTTAACTTCTAGTCACTCATTGGGTCTATATTAAGGCTAATGACAGATAACACCATCTGAAGCTGAGGACAGTGTATGCAATCTTGGTTTATTATTGGTGTAGGCTTCCTTAAACCATGTTAATTAACCTATTTTTTTGTGTTAGACCCCTTTTGTATGTTCTTTACGTCTTATTGTTGGAACAATGAAGTCACCAACTCTGGAGAGAGCCAAATGGAGATTGACAAAACTCCACATTGATGCACATACTACAAAGGTAGGATAAGAAAATAATGGAGAGATTACGAAGAAATCGTACATTTTGTAACTCCACGTCATCCCATGTGAAAAATCAACATGAAGTTCATGTTGGAAATTTGGTGAAAATGAGTTTTTTCACATACGAAAATAAGTTTTTTTAGAATCTAATCATGATGAAAGACCAAAATGGCTTCTTGATGATCGTATAACAAATAAAGTCTCACTAAATTCTTTCTCTACTTATAATTAGCGACGAGTCTAACCATCACAAATATATTTGATAATAGCCTCACATGTGTTGCACATAAACTTCTTGATGTGCCACCTTTAATGAGCAAGTTTCTCTAATAAATACTCTATTTTAGTGTCTCCCACTCTTCACCACCACCATACCCTAACTATAAGTTGTCATATCGCCCATACATTCACCACCCCTACCCACCTCACCGCCTTTCGAGTACAATACCTACATTACTCCTTGATCCTCATTATCACCCTTCTCCCATCCACCTCTCCTGCTTTATGACTCTCTTACCCTATAGTCACTCGCTTTCGTGATATTACTTGTCATCCTAGCCATTTTTGTAATTGTATTCTCCATGATACTCATCCCCTCCTACTCAGTCGTCTACTTCTCCCATGTATAGAAATGAATAACATGGTAGGATGCCATCAATATAGAGATTGTTGCTATTCACTTTAGCTATATATGGATTATATTATCTTCAAATTCTAAAGTAAACATTATTAGGTATAAGTGGGTCAAGACTCAAACATCATATGAACGGATCCATCAGAAGATATAAAGCTTGGCTTGTTTCCAAAGGCTTTAATAAATAGAAGATGTGGGTTGTACATTCACTTTCAATCCAGTTATTAAATCATCCACTACACGGTTGGTTCCCTGGTTTCCCTTTCATGTTGATGGGATATTCAACAGATTGACGTTAACAATGTCTTTCTACATTGAGAACTACATTAGATCGTGTATATTGCACAACCTCTCAACTTGACAACCTTACTCATTCTTATTATGCATGCTTACTAAAGATTGAGACCTATGGTTTTAAGCATACCCTTGAGTTTGGTTCTCTAAGCTTTCTATTTCACTAGTTAATTTGCTCAGTGTGTCTGATACCACATTATTTGTATATTCTTGAGATCCGGATACTTGTTATATACTTGTATATGTGATCGATATTATCATTCCAGGCAGCTCTTCGACCTTACTGACATATTTGAGTGGGTGTTTTCAAGGAGTACATGCTTCTTTCACTCAAGATTCTTTTCACTTGTGTCAGCATAAGTACTTACATGATTTTCTCCGGCACATTGGTCTAGTCGGTGCCAACCCTTATCCAGTCTTGTACTGCTAGGTCGTCAACTATCCTGATATTTGGAGTACCTACAAATGAAATCTTGCTAGTCGAAGTATTGTTGTTACTATTTAGTATCTTGTCTGTACACGTCAAAAGATTGCTTATAAAGTCAATAAGGTTTCTCATTTTCTTCATAACCTTACAGGCTGCTAATTGATTGTTGTAAGAGTTTATTATTCGCAATATTCAAAGGTATTATTACTCACAAATTGGCTACACGTACCCAAAGCGACCAGCATTACTATTTATGCCTATGCAAATGCCGAGTGGGTAGATTCTCAAGATGATATTCGCTCTGCCACATGTTATTGGAAGGAACAACACGTCGTTGCTCAGTCCAAGGTTGAGTTTAAGTACCGTGCTTTTACTAACATTGTAACTTATATTTATTGTTTTACTCTTGTGCTTCACGATTCTACGATGGAACAACGTTGGAGCTACTTATTTGGTAGTTATCACTACACGAAACACCTTGATTTTGGCTGCGAGATGTTTTACCATGCCTTCCATATTTGTTATGAACCAACTGCTACTCAAATTGTTGATATTCTCACCAAGGGACTCTTAATCACCCGGTTTGCTACACTTCATTCCAAGCCGCACCTCGCTACGAACATTTATCTTACGGAGGCTTTTTAGAGACATATTGATGTATTGAGTACTTATGGTAATTGAGATGCACGTTAAGAGTTGTTATTAATATATATATTTTAGTTGTTATTTATATATATCTTATTGTGTGCATATCATTAGTTCGTTAGCTATCCATCACCATATATCCTTTCACTAACATCTCTACATGTAAAGAGATTTTGGTAGTTATTGAATACGCAAGACATTCTGCATCGATATGATTGTTTTCACCCTTATCATTATTTCAATCAAGCTAATATGTTGAAATCATAAATACATAAATTTGAACCATGTACTAGGGGAACGGAAAGCAATAAGGTGCATAATGAGGTTAATAAATATGCGTATATATAATAATTTATAACTAGGTTATATCCCGGAACTTCTTGGGATATACAAATCTAATATGTAGTGACAAAATGTGTGCTATGATATAGCATAAAAATTAATGCTCTATAAAGAGAAAATGTACGTTTGGATGAGGAGCAGAGATAGTAGCAACCATTGCAGGGCATGATTGAGGCGGTGGTCTTGAAGGTGAAGTTTACTGAAAAAGGCTTAGTCAACAAGTGTTGACCTACTTTTATGAATGACCTTTAACTGAATCCATATTAATTTTTTATTTATAATAAAAGTAATATATCATTCCTTTTCGAGTGCTTACGTGACATGCTAGTACAGAAAGGAGTATAACTTAACCACATAATACCTCTAAACCCATACCCTACCAGTTCATCCCCAAAATTAATCCACCGTCCAAACCCTACCAATTCACCATTTCTTTCTTCATTAC
Organism: Ambrosia x helenae; assembly: GCA_030844895.1. Taxonomy (NCBI): domain Eukaryota; kingdom Viridiplantae; phylum Streptophyta; class Magnoliopsida; order Asterales; family Asteraceae; genus Ambrosia; species Ambrosia x helenae. Next base: position 99,776,759 of record CM061230.1, on the reverse strand, counting down.
AGACACTATTAGATGCGCAGTTAGATGTAATAAACCATCGCTTTCTTCATTATCGATGAAGAATCTCCATTAGAGGGTTACAGAGCGTCAACACCATATCCAATTCGTTGATGTTGTCACGATGATTTTGACAGGTAGGGTTAGATCTTTATTGAGCTCGGTACAACAATGGCTCCACACCCCACCTATGACCTATTTTGTTGTGTGTTTACTCTATCCTATGTGGCAAGAAGACATCCCATTTTAGGTTTTTCCACACCCACTAGCCTTACTTGTGCTTTTTAGAATGCTTTAAAAGAGGACTTAATTGAATTTTTTTTTAAATTTTCTCTTTCATCCCCACACTTGAGGTCAACAAATACCCTCAATGTCTAGTGTTTATATTAATGGTTGATTTTAAAATACATAAATTTTTCTCCTACTTTCACACTTAGAGTCCACATTGTTTTTAATGTGTAAGGAAAGGTTCAAAGTGTACACATGATGTGATAAAACCAACTCAAATAATTCACCTCAATCCACACGAGCAAAAATACACATAACAATTAAAAACACACCACACAAAAATAAAACATTCAAACATAAATTGATCATGCCCACACAAATAATATAACAAAGGAAAGAATATATGGACCAGATCACCGGGTTGCCTCCCAGAAGCTTTAAGTTTATAGGTCTTTAACCAGACCGTACCTGACTTGCTTCTCCTGGTGGTCTAAGTGAACATTTTCCTATCGAGTTCCCAATGTATGACCGGTAGTTTACATGTCAATTCCACAGTTGTTTCTTAAAGATTGGCTTGAGAATTGGGTGCTTTTTGTTGTTGTGGGGCCGTTTAACAATGAATTGCCCAGTGTCTTGCACTGTGATGTGCTCAATGTGGTTTAGTAAAAACTAACTAAATTAACCTAAACTAGACACTCTAAGTTTTAAATTTATAACCTAAGACTCTCTAAACCTAAACCACACAACCGACAAGTTTACCGGTCAGTGCAGTACAGCTAAAGTAAGTCCGAGTATCGAACCCACGAGACTCTACTAGAAAACGTAAACTAGACTCGATTACTTATCTACAAACTGACTTAATAATGTTTTATTGCTTAAAATGGGGGTTTCTAACAAACTAATTGTAAATAAATAAGTAAAACTGAAATAACTTAAAACAAGAACTGGGAACTGCAACTGGGATCAGATGATGGGAAGGCACTACCTAGGCTAGAATCCTACACATGAATGATAATCCTCTAACGGCTATGGAACTGGTGTGGAACCGGGATCTTAAAATACTAAACATCGAGAATAAACTAGACAACCTCGACCCTTCTCAAGGGGAAACCCTAGAATATTGTTGTGCTGTTAAACCACCGGTTGAGAGGTTACCCTCACAGGCTTACCTACTCGAATCTTAAAGTACCCGCTAGACAGTCTACCTCACAGCGCAAAAGTCACAATACACCCGAAAGTGCAAGGGGTAACTATAATATTTTTTATAAGACTTGGCCTACAAGGAATGCTAGGGAAACTAGGAAGATCTTCTTACAAAGCCTCTAGAACTAGCAATTTAACACCCTAGACAGACCAACAATCTCGCACCTTACAGCTATTGAGAATTGGTAGAACACTTAGAATTACCTAACTAACAATTACAACTCCTGTGGATAATCCTAGGCAATTAACCATAAACTAGTTGCTAGCACCCAGTCCGCAACCTAACCCGCATTCATACATGAAATACATTCACAAAAACGCAAGTGGAGTTTATAAAAGTTATTTAAATAAAACTAAATATGCATACACATCAAACCAGAAAATAAAAAGTTCTTTACTTTAAAATTCACCCACAACCAAAAGTTCCAAAACCCGAAAGAAAAAATAATCAAACAAGCGTATTCGTCATCACCTAGGTAGTTCTATGATCTAGCCAATAATTGTCATGATAAAATCAAAACAATGAAAACTAAACATATTAATGGTGTTCGCAACGGGTTTAAATAGATAAAAAATTGAAATAGAACCGACCCGTGCTGACACCTATACTTCAACCCTTGACCTCCACTTCTTTCTCCAATATTTAATGGTGCTCTCCTTGCTGCTGCTCTACACGAAAATAATGCTCCCTCTAGGAAAAATAGTAATGTCCCCTGTATAATATGCGCCCCACTAAAAATAATATCTATTCGAAATAATAATGGCCCTGACCATAAGAGGTCACGTTTTGTTTCGTTTTCTTTTTGTTTTTATTATTATTATTATTATTATTATTATTATTATTATTATATAGTTATAACTACGTGCTCTCGACTCGGGTGTTCTTGACTTGACCAAAGTTGCTCGTTTACGCTTCAACGCCAATGAACACCTACAAAATACAAAATAATATAGATAAATACTAAAAAAGACACAAAACTAATAAAAATATATAAAAACCTATATTAAATAAAATAGACCGGTACAAGCCTAAAACTAATAAAAGTATTATCTAAATGACTCAAAAACTGTACAAACTTTACACTGAAAATAGATGTATTTTACAATACATCACACTGCCACCTTTGGACCCTTTGCCCTTGAACCTTCCTCCCCAGCTTCGATGATTGGAGTAATCAATACAAGAATAGGAAAAAGATATGCTAAGATTACCTTAGTTGTTAGTTCTTTAATAAGTGCTACGTCTTCATTTGAATTTAAACATTCATTTTCATTACCAGTAAGACTTGTAACCTCTTCATCCACTTCAACGTCATCAACCACAATACCACAAGCCAACTCATTTGCTCACGTTTAAATTGAGCCATTTCCTCAGTTAGTTAGTTAACAAACCTGCCAAACCAAGACCTCACTTGATTTATCTCTTAGCTTGTCTTTCTTTTTCATTTTTACTATCATATCCATGACTGAATTAAGCTTTGAATATACCAAATCTTAAGGTTATTCATATGTTGGTTAAGGATATTCATTGTGGTGCCCATTATACTCTTCTGGATAGCTTGAGAATGGCATCGCCTCGGATTTATAATCTTCCTAGTCCCAATTTAAATCATAAATTGCAGTTAACCTTTGGTTGATAGAGTCATTGACGTGAAGGTGACTTAGAACCATACTTCAATTTTTCTTATACTTTGGATTACTCCAAAATACTAGGCAATCTTCATGTATATGAATTTTCTTGCAACAAAAGCAGGAATGGTCATCTGGTGGTAGAGGCGGTTTAGAGTGTGGATAATATGAGGGTATGTCTTGAAAGTCTTCATAATCTTAGCATTCCTTATATTCTTGAACTCTTTCATGGAACACTGCGCAATTCATGATGATCTTATCTTGCTGATTTTTGAGTCTTCGAATTGTATACAACTGGTGAGCTTCTTCCCGAATGTCAGATATGTATGCATTATCTTTCACCTGCACAATCAACAAACCACACGTAACAACGAACAAATAGAAATAACAAAGACAATAATTAAATAGGTAATCACAAATAGGGGTGAGCAATTTAACCGCCATAACCGGTAACAGAACCATAACCGACATAACCGAACCGATTTTAACCGATAATCAACATAATCAATGGTTATGATTATGAAATTTCTTTAACCGACCGAGCCGCTATGGTTATGGTTATGGTTATGGCTATGAAGCTTTGGTTAACCGATACAACCAATTCCGAACCGAACATGTAATGTTGAGTCTATGTAATAGATTTATGTTTTAGATTAACCATGTAGAGGTATTTTACTAAAATAAAAGTATGTTATAAACAAATGATCATGATGTAGTGCTTTTTTTAATGATTAATTGAACTTGTAATCAAAGGCTTAAGAACATTTTTTTGTTAATATCTATACTACTATATAATGGGTGCTGGATGGGCAAAATAGTCATTTCATATTTACCTATATGGGTAAAATTACAATTTTATTAAATTGGCAAGACAAATTTACAACAATTAAATAACTATTCTATTGATTAAATGCACTAAAAGACAAAAAAGTTAGAGTTTATATGATATTTTACACATCCAAATGAATAAACAAATAATAGAAATATAAAATGTGAATAAAATAAGAAAAGAAACATGTCATTCATCTTCTTTCTATATATCTGCACATCATCATAGAAAAGCGAACCGACGTAGAAAAATGGTTGGCCAACCATTAAATTGTCGATTCCGCTGCAACGCACAGGTTCACACTACAATATCTCGCTTTCATGAAAGAAATTTTGTACCAGACATATACGTAGGGGCTTGCACATAACATGTTATTAGTTAGGTACTCCAACCAACCGGCATATATTGTCACTTTACTTTCCTCGCCATTTTGATGACTCTTCAAATCAAACAGAAAACAATAGCGAGGAGATTAACTAAATGCAACAGGTAAACAACATGAAGTTCCGCTGCAACGCGCGGGTTCCTGCTAGTGTTATTAAAAGGGATCTCACATTTATAATGTAACTAAAAATTGTAGTCTTAATTGTGTTACTAAAATAACCCAGGTTAAGTCCATCATGGTAGGTTTGGTTTTTTTTTTTTTTTTTTTTTTTTTTTTGTCGACCTAATGGCTTTTAATATTATAATTTAGCCAAAAGTCAGTTTTAGTTGATTTTTTGTTTAATGACCAAAATAACCATAACCAAATTCATAACCTAGTAATTATAACTGAAGTTTTGGTTATGGTGATGGTTAAGAAAATTCCATAATCGAACTAACGGTTATGGTTAACGGTAAAAACCGAACCGAATTGACCCATGCGCATCCCTAATCACAAATATCAACACCAAGCGCATGAACTCCCTTTCAACGACGCCAAAATTTGATTGGATGACGCGGTCTAGTCAAAGATAGAGTTAAATGTTCCTAATTACCTCAAACTATGTAGCTAATGGTAATAAAGGTCCCAAATCCACGAAGAATCTATGGTTCGTGTTCTAAAACTTAGTTGATTGTAAAAAGTAAATACGTTATGAAGTTTGCAATTTTGTTATTTTAATTTTTTATTGAAAAGGTGGTTAGACAACCCAGCGGTTTATAATTAATAAAAAGGTGTCACGTCAAAAATTGAATAAAATGAATTTTAATTTTAATTAAACAATAATCTATATCTATACTATATTATAAAGCATTTGACAAGGACTTCTTAAAATTTAAGAAGTACAAGTTAATTTGCTTATGGTATAACATACAATGCACATAATAACTACATTTTGAGGGCAAATTGGTCTTTCAAACACCATATTTAATCTAAATAAATTCAAGAGTCAATAGATGTTTATGATAGCTCATGATATTTATTTCTACAATTACTTTAAACATATGAAATAGAAAACATATAAAAATTTTGTTATAATCTTTTATATATAGAGTTAAATACTTTATACAACTTTAAATAATTTGACATCACGAGAGTTTACCCTACTAAACAACGTAAAGTTGCATTATTCATAGAATAGCATGCTTTTATATATATTTTTTAAATCCTTTTATATGACATAGGTCAAACTTATTATTTTTTATAATATTATCTTGTGTTTAGAAGAAAAAGAAACAAGAACTTCCATGATTGGTTCTATTTTTATATACGTTTCAATGTATGCTTCGTTTAAAATAGAGTTGTGTATGATAGCGTACAAGTCATCTTAGCATAGGCGAACAAGTCATTAAAGTTTTTCTTAGTTTGCTATTTCCTTTTTATATTTTTATATGTGGATTTGTTACGGTTTTGACTTATTTAGTTTTTCTATGATAATTTTTAACTTTTTGTAATATGGCGAGTAAACTTGCCACCATGTGTGTGCGCGATTCAACGAAGAATCTATGGTCCGTGCTCTAAAACTTAGTTGATTGTAAAAGCTAAATACGTTATGAAGCTTGCTATTTTGTTATTTTAATTTTTGATTGAAAAGGTGGCTAGACAACCCAGCGGTTTATAATTAATAAAAAGGTGTCACGTCAAAAATTGAATAAAATGAATTTTGATTTTAATTAAACAATAATTAATAAAAAAATCACACCCAGTTCAAATTGTAAGACATACGGTTCTATCACAATTAGGTTTAACATCACGAATGCAAAATGGTAAACGAGTTAGGTGTTTCATAGCTTAGGCGTCAATAGTTATCAAAATTAATATCCCCAAATCTTGCTTGTATAAACCCCAATTTGTATTTTTTAGTCAAACCTATTAAATTATCTCTTAATTGCCCCTTAATTAAGTCAAAGATGTTGACTGGTAGTCAAAACCCATTAATCCTTGGTCAAAACCAATTAATCATTGGTCAAAATTACACTTAAAACACAAAACTTTGACTTTGACTGTTGTGCTTGTCGGCTAGGGATGGTAATGGGTTAGGTTAGGAACGGGTTTAGGTGATTCGAACCCCATACCCAATTAGATATGCTTGTCCTAAACCCGTCGGGTTTATATCTGGTAATTACCCGTCGGGTATCGGGTAAACCCGTTAATTTTAAAAATTTATCCAATGGGTATATCTGACTAAAAACCTGTCGGTATCTATTACGTGACTACTAATCAATACATTTAGCATTATCAAATATGTATGTAAATGATTACAATGTATAAATATAAAATAGTTAAATCATATAAAAACACTAAAAAAATATTTAAATCATATAAAAACACTAAAAGACATAAATAACACATATTATACATAATTGGTGTTTTTTTTAAGAAGATGACTATCTAGATGGATAATTAGATATATTATGAATACATATTATAAAAGATATATAGAAAATTACATCGGGTATCTAATCGGATAAACGGGTATACTTTATCGGGTAATCAGGTCGGGTAAATGGGTATATCATCAAATCCCAAACCCGCGAAAAATATAAAAACTAAGCCTATACCCGGACCCATACCCGACTACCTGACCCCAAACCCGTCCCAAATGTGTCGGGTTTCGGGTTTGAGTGCCATCCCTACCATCGGCGACGGCAAGGAGGCTCATCATCGATGGCTTGTGATGGCCAACGGACTGTCTGCTGTTCATGGATTGGCAGATGGGTAGTGTTGACAGTCGGCGACAACCTAAGACCCTGTCGCCGATGGGTTGTCCTCCATTTTTATCCATTTTCTCCATTTCTTCTTTCTGAATCTTCCTAGCTTCGATCCGACGCTTCATTCCAATGCTTCATTTAGCTCCCAAAAAGCACCTTAAACTCCGTTAGACCTGCAAAACCAAACCATATCAAAGTAGTGCATCCAAAACAATAAAATCACATCAAAATGCATTCTTAAAGACGAAAAAACATTAGGCTTTCTACCACGTATCAATAATTTTTTATATCTTTATTATTAAATTTTCTCTCTTTTCTACTCATGACTACTTTAAAAGAATATTAAAAAATAAATGAGGGAACATTGTCCCCCAAAATATACTGATTAACGGTAACATTTTCTCTCTCCTCCACTCACAACCTTTTAAAACCACTTTTTAAAATATGGGGAATTCACTCACACAAATTTGGTGGATGGGATTTGAATGCACTTAATAAGGGTACACCCCAATCTTACTTTGATACCACCTATATGGAATATATAATGTTATATGACACGTATATAATCTTTTGACAAGGCATATTCATTTAATATTATATTGCACATATAGGTTTATACGTGCATAAAAAATTCTATATGGCCCATATAACCATATATGTAAGGGTGCCAACAAGCTGAACCCGAGCTCGACTGGACTCGAGCTCGTTTAGGTTTTTAAATCTCGAGCTCATCTTGATTCGAGCTTTGTTTTTAAGCTCGAGCTCGGCTTGTAGGTACTTTTCCAAGTTCGAGCTCGGCACTTTTATTATTTATTTATTTATTAGTATTATTTACAAATATTAGTTTATATATAATTTAGTTCTTTTTTTATAATTTCACAAATAATAATCTATATTGTTAGGGTAGGGATCAATTGATAACCAACTTTAGAGAGAGAACTGAAGAACCAATGTGAACAGGGGGCATTATTGTAAATATTCATTTCTTTAAAATAATTCATATTCTGCTAACTCTAACAAAAACTCCAACAAAATAATACTCCTCATCTTCTTCTACAACCTCATCCAACCACCCCTATTCTCCAATCTAAATCAATCATCATGAATAATAACAATAATAATAATCTTCACTGTTACTCCATCTATCACTCTCTTCAAGCTCATAACCATAAACCCCTAATTTTCACACACAATTTCAATGGAGAAGTAGTTGGTGCTAACATACGCATCTGACGAAGTAACCGATCTAAAAGTTGCAGATACTGAGTTAGAACTTAGGTCGTGGAACTTATTCGTTGTTTTATTATCTATAGGTCATCCAGTTCCTCCAACCGAGCTGACATCCTGATGCACGAGTATTAAAGCCATGTTTCTCGTCAAAAAAATTCATATATTATCATTTCAATCCTCTGCACGAAGTCAACCGGAGACTTGGATGACTTACGTGTAGTAGCAGCGATAGCGGCGGCGGAGGACTATTCTTCGAATTTGTTAGAGTTTTCATTATTATTATCATCATTATTATTTCTCAGGCCCTAATTCGGTGACTATTCTGTCTTTATGGTTAATCTGTGATATATTATATTTCTAGGGTTTATTTTTCAATGCCTGTCATTTTATTGAAGTATTGCAAACAGATTATGTTTACTGGTGGGTTTTCGTATTGGTAGTTTTATATATGCTAGGTATTTGGAAGATTAAATAGGGTTCATTTGAATCTTGGCATTTTCATTTTGATGATTCTTAGTTTGCTTTCATCCATTTAAGACTTGTACTATATGCAATTATACTTGCACACTAAGATTAAAATATATTGATTGCACATTCATTAGAATGCAGAGGAGTTGGTGATGATGTACTTCTTAGTTGAAAGCATAAGAACATGTTTGGGATTATATGTGGTGAATATTCGGTGAGGATTGTAAGATTCTGATCATGAATACGTTTTTCGTTGAGGTAATTGTTAAAGATAAAAGTAATGTTAATGCACATGTGCATTAAGACTATTATCATTAAGGTCATTAACAACAATGCACATGTGCATTGTTATGTGATAATGAAAAAAGAAACGTTAATGCACTTGTGCATTAAGATTTAAATTTTGGTTTTCTTATGTGTTGTTTTTTTTTGTAGTTAAAGAATGGGAAAAAATCGAAGAAAGTAACTTTTGTCTTAGAATCGAGGGAGAATGGGTAAAAAAGCTGCGAGATGCGATTGAGGATGATGACATAATCGTTGATCAAGAAGTTAAAAAATGTGTCATTATTTATTTAAGCAATTTAGATATATATGCACATGTGCATATACGTATGTTTTTCATGTTAACTAATAAATGTTAATTGTTAGTTGTTTAAACACACGAACAATGTGATAAAATTGAAAACTATACGATGTTCAGGTTGACGGATGAAAAAACAAGGGAGATGTTAGACGAGGCATCAATTAGGTGTGAAGAGTGTTGGAAGAATATAAGTAAAAGCGGAAGAAGATGAAAAGGGGACAAATAAGCAATAGAAGGGGACAATGTTGGTGGACATGAGGTTGTGAGATAATTAGAAGTTTGTAGGTAGGTGGTTAGTAGTGACATGGTTGGTTTGTAATATGGATATTTTTTTTCTGTTATCATTTTTTTTATTTGTTGATGGTTTGGTAGAAATTACATGTATTTGTATAATAAAAATAGATGGATACAAAAAAGTTTGTTGTTTGAAGGATGATGCATGCACATATGTATATTTATGGGTGGTCTTATATGGTGGTTGATAGGTTGATTATGTTTGTGATTATTATTTTAGCATATGCAAATTTTTATGATAAGGAAATTAACATATGCATATGTGCATAATTATAATTAAACCTCCCACCAACCAAAAACCTAAAACCACCACCCACTCCCCCCCCCCCCCCCCAAAAAAAAAAAAAAAAAAAAAACAACCCTAACCCCCCTCACACCATACCTAAAAAACTAAGCCCTAAAGCTAAACCACTTAAAAAACCTAACCATATTAGGGAAATTCACATGTGTGCATGCAGTACACGTTTATTATTTTATAGTTCTTACATAGAGTTGTTTTAATTTTATGTATGTTTGTTGTCCTACACGTGTTTTATTTTCATTTTGTGTTATAATATGCAGGACTAAACAGTTGACGAGTTCGAGTGTATTTTATATCTCACTTTGCGTCCATTTAATGATCATTGAATAAAATTTTTGACCATTTATATCTCATATCGCGTCCATCTCATAATCATTTAATTATGGTAATTGACAATTTATTCAAAAGTGTGATTTAATAGCGAAATGCACATGTGCATCAGGAATAATATCATATCAGCCATTTTTATTTTTTTATTATTATTGTTTTGGAAATATTAATATTAGATAATCATTTTGGTGTTTTTACTTTTTTTTTTAATTTTTTTAGGTTATATAATCTTTTTATTTTTTGATGGAGGGGTTTTTATAGACACACTTCATATTTACAAAAATGCCATTTGTTCACACTGATACTTTGGTTCTCTCCCTAAATGATGGTTATCAAATTATCCAAATCCTATATTGTTAATAAGTTAATTACAAATTATATATATATATATATATATATATAATTAGGTTTGTATTGAAAGTAATTGATTTTGATTGGTTTTCTTATTTATTCTCACGATATTTATTGTTTTCAAGATATCCCTCATACACACACAAACATATATATATATATATATATATATATATATATATATATATATATATATATAGGGGGATGATAAATTGAAAACCCCCTTGAGTTAAAAAAAACTAAGAAAACCCTTGTAAAAGCCATCTAAAAAAAATTGTTTTGAAAAAAATACACAAGGTAACATACATGTATTAAAGGGTTTTGGGCCAAAAAAATAAAAAAAGCGCCGATTGGATATTTAAAAAAAATTAACAAAATTTGCGCTGTTACATATGTAACAACTGATGTTACATATGTAACAGCACACACTTTGTTTTTTTTAAATATCCTATCGGCGTTTTTTTTTTTGTTTTTTTTGGCCCAAAACCCTTTAATACATGTATGTTACCTTGTGTATTTTTTTCAAAAAGAAAATAAAAAAATTTAGATGGTTTTTACAAGGGTTTTCTTAGTTTTCTTAACTCAAGGGGTTTCAGTTTATACTTTCCCTATATATATATATATATGTGTGTGTGTGTGTGTGTGTGTGTGTGTGCGCGCGCGTGTGTGTGAAAGATAAATTGAAAACACCATTGAGTTGAGAAAACTTAGAAAATCCATGTAAAAACCATCTAATTTTTTTATTTTTATTTTTTTGAAAAAAAATACACATGGTAACATATATGTTTTTAAGCGTTTTAAGCCAAAAATAGATGGTTTAACATATGTAACATCGATTTTTTTCGAGCCGAGCTCAAGTAGCTCAGCTCATTGAAACCTCTACTATTTGGACCATATAAACCTAGGGATGTTAAAGTATGATGTATAGGTGTTTGAATAGTGATGGCCTTAATATTTTACTTTATCGACTTGTGTAATATACTAGTTTTTTTTCCTTTAGTGTGTGTGGTAATAATAAATTCATAAGCTAGCATGAAATATAACATATCATGTAATAATAATACAGTACGCTTTTAATGTCCTCTTATAAAACATTTTATGTGTGTGTGTATATATATATATATATATATATGTATAATTATCACAGTGGATTTCACTCAAAAACTGAATTCTTACAACATGGGAAGATTTCAATTTAACTTCCTCTTCTTCCTCGTGGCATCCATGGCCATCATACAACTCTCGATTGTAAGTGTGTGTGTGTGTGTGTGGGTGTGGGGGGGGGGGGGGTTAATGCATATAAATTCTACAAGTTGTAATTAATTTCACATGTTGCTAATATTACTTGTATGAATGACAGGCCGGAGGTGAAGGTTCAGTGCCGGTTGAAGGTAAACATTTTCTTATAATCTACACTATATAAATATGTCATATGACTCATATGTGCATGTATTTGTGTGTGCACATTAAAACTTAACTATGTTTTTTGTGTGTGTAGAATGTCCATCGGCATGTTCGGTACGGTGTTCAGAAACACATCATCCTGGAAATTGTATGGATGTTTGCATAGATTGTTGTGGAAAATGTTTATGTGTTCCTTCTGGAACTTTTGGAAACAAAGATGAGTGTCCATGTTATAGAGACATGCTGACCAAGTATGGACAACCTAAATGTCCTTAGTTATTAACTAGTTCTTTTCTGTTATTGTTATTATTATTGACAGAAAAATTGTCATTAGCAGCCGTTCAAAAAAAAAAAAAAAAAAAAAAAAAAAGAAGCTAATTAAGGCAGTTAATGCGATTTTGTTTCTTAATTATCTCCGTGTTAAGTTTACATTTAATAAATAAGTAGCCTTTATATGTGACGTATTTGATAGTTATTGGTTTTTTATGTCTTCTTTTAAAGTTAAGATTTGAACATAACTTACAACTGATTAACCCGACCAACGAGATCTAAGTTGGGACACTTTACGGGTTATGATTTTTGGTTTGGGCTAAGGTGTGGATTAAGGTGTATAAATGGCTAAAATTGATAAATGTCTAAATTGGGTGAGCCTACATTCTCATAAGGTTTAGCAATGAGGCATTGTTTTACAACTTGGGTATAAAACTGATGCATTGAAACTCTTGTTTAATTTGAACCAAACATTTGACCTATCTTTTGCGTTTACACTAGAACACTAGAACCTCTATAATTTAATACTTGATAAATTAATATATAACCTCGATAAAATTAATAATTTGTCCGGTTTTAACTTGAGACCAATACAAAATTGGACCTTAATCAATAAAATAATAAGATAATAATTTTTTTAAATCCCAATGTAAATATATTAGTCCCAGTGAAAATATAAATTAATAATTACTAAAACATTCCAAAATTCTAGGATTGTCTAGTAAATAACGAACTTCGAATCTATATTGAGTTCATCTTTGAACCTCCCAATTGAACTTAAGAATACTTGAGGCACTATATTCTCGTATTGCAATAAAAAGTTGTGAAGGGTTGTTGCCGCTTGTAATGCTTTTTTCTAAGTGACCGGTTCCAAAGGTACTGAATTATCATCAACTTTATCATCAATCGAATTTTGAACGGTATCCGTCACAATTTCTTCAATGCTGAATCATCATCAACTTCTTCAATGCTTTGTACTCTTTAAATTAATAATTTATTAATTTATCGTTATAATAATATCTTGCTAAATTAATAAAAATCCTGGTCCCAACAATATTACTCCCTCCGTCCCAATTTAAATGTCAATCTTTCCATTTTTTGTTGTTCCAAATTAAATGTCTATTTTCAAAAATAGAAATACAATTTCCCCACTACTAGAAAATTGGGCTTTTGTCACAACATTTTTGGTCACATAACGGTAGCAATTGCTTAGTAGTCACCATTTTGCAACCGAAAATGCGGTGGCAAAAACACTCGTCTCTGTTGCCCTAATGTCACCAAATAGCTACCACTTTTGTATTTTGCTACCATATTTTTGTCACCACAAAAATGGTTAAAATTATTGCTACCGCTCCTACATTGTTTTAGAAAGGTCTTTTGCTACCGTTTTGGTACCATTTAGCCACCAATATTGCCACCATTTAGCCACCATTTTTTTGAAAAATTACACCTTTTTTTGTAACCGTTTTGGTACCATTTAGTCTGCAACCATTTAGTCACTGCTTTCATTGAGAATTTTCTACTATTTGGTCACCACTTTCATTGAAAATTTGCTACAATTTAACCACCACTTTGGTTGGAAATTTACTACCATTTAGCCACCATTTTCATTGAAAATTTGCAACCATTTAGCTACCACTTTTATTGAAAATTTGCTACCATTTAGTCATCACTTTCATTGAAAATTTGCTACTATTTAGCTTTGCTACATGTTTTTTTCCTGCTTTATTAATTTAATTACATTTCAAGAAAACTATTATACAAAACTGTCAAATAATACAAATCTCAAATTATATAAAACAAATTTGTTACGGTTTTTCCAATATTAAAATCATATAAAAGACTCTGATAGAAACACCAACTAAAACATCAAATAACCGAAATTATCTATTAAAAACTTCAAAACATTCATGTCTAAGTGTTTATAGCCTATTTTCAACCCGTAGCTGTTAACATAGCTTCAAATTGTGCCATTCTATTGAGCATGGCCTCTTTATCCGCAGTATCTTTTTCTTTTTCAGCCACCAAGCCGCAATAATTCCTTCGATCGTTAAGCCACTAAGTCACGAAGAAAAATGACCCAGCAAAAGTTAAGCAGCTCCCGGCGTAGCTAGCCAACCCAGCGTTGGCAACACCCCTACCTGCACAATTCTGAACAGCCATTAAATTTTACAATTACCTTGATCCATAACCTCTTTTGGTTTGCATTCGCTTATATTAATTAAATTATGGATATATGTGGAATAAGCTATCAAACTACACGTCCAAATCAACTCTTCTAACTCCAAACTTAAGATTCAGTTTACATTTTTTAGGACATCTCCTTTGAGTAACGTTTTATTACAAAGTACTCAAATAATACCTTAGTTGGAAAATATCAAAGATCATATAGTCTTTTTCATAGACACTTATCTCAGCCTTCAATATTTTTCAATATGTGCTTATTGACCCATGCTAGTTGAACCAATTGTAATCGTCAATGAGCATTTCTACCCATATCAAACTCAATAGAGAAAGGTTTAAAAGAACGGAATCGAGCCTCGAGGCGTTTTCCCTTCCCCTCACGAGGCATAAGCACGAGGCGGAATTAATAAATTAATACAAAAATTATATATCTTATATAAGAAAAAATACTAATAATGAATAGAAGATGAGTGAAATAGATAAAAATATTTGTAAAAGTTAATTTAATAAAGTGATTCGATTTCTCACTGTTTCGCCTAGAGGCACGCCTCAAGGCGTACGTTTCTAAAGTTTTTTAAACCATGCAATAGAGTAGTACAAGTAAAATGCTCACTAATATCCGTTTATAAATATCAATTTGCTTTTATGAACTTAATCTATTACATATCAACGAATTGACAACTTCATTAGTCATTATTATTCATAGATCATATCATTTCATGAACTGCATCTTCAAGTTGTTAGTCTACTAGTTCATATAACAGCATTCAAGTATCCAACTAAATATTTCTATACATGAATTCATAACCTTAGGTTATGAAGCTCCCACACATGGAATAACCAAGTAAAGTTTAAGTTTATAACAACTTGTTTATAACAACTTAAAGTAAGGAAATACATACCTTTGCTTGTAGAATTAATTGGAACTTGTTTTCCTCATCCAACCCATTGATTGTCGAGCACTTGAGCCTCAATAATATTGCTAGCTTGCAAATTCAATACCACACATTTTAGCATATAGTTCAAAATGAATATAGTACTTAATCCCATGCAATACTTCCATTAGGTTAACTTTTTTTTGTACTCTCTTTTGCTTTTTATAAAAAGGTCTTATATTGATATTAAAAGAAAGCAAAAATTCAATAAAAGTTTTTCATTGAGGCATTTTATCGAATACCTCATTACGTACCAGATTTTAAAGTATATAAAACATTTTGTTGCCATACAAACTTATCCATTTCATTGGGTTAAAACTTATTTATCATCATTTCCCCAACTTTATCAGATTTAGTTAAAATGGCTTTAGACATTTCAACAAACATTCGGTAAACATGATTCATTAGTGATACAACCAAGTTCATACAAGATTTATAATAACCCATCTCACTGGTGTTTAAAGATATGAAACTTCAGAGTCAAACTTAAGGGATGATGATAGAAATTAAACTTGAATTGCCTTTATTTTGGGATTTACTAGAAAGAGAAGAAATACTCAAGTGTCGTATTATCTTTCATTTCCCCAATTCACATCACCAAATTCAAATTAAAATAATCTAACAAAATTAGGTTTTCTTAGTGATTATCTTCTACTTTCCTCAAAGGGTCAACACCCTCTTCACCAGTCACTAATTACAGTTAACTCTACAAGTACAAGCCTTGATTAATAACCCTAGTGTTCGAAACAGAACAAGAAACCGGAAACAATCGGTTATTGTAATGAACACGATTACAATAATACAAAACAACACATACCTCCACTGCTCCGACAAGTCATGCTCTCACTTGAAACAACTCTTCCTCGTTTTCACGTGTCGACACGACACCACTCTTTGTCATGACTCCGTCGTTAACTTTTTGGTCCGTTCTCTGGCCACTGTCGTTCTCCGCCTTCGTGTTCCTTATGTGATTATGAGGATAAAGAGGTTTTCGGGGCTGAAAGAGTTGGGGGAGGCTGAAAATGTATAAAGAGGGATTTAGGGTTTTTAGAGTTGGATGTAGTGGAATGAAATTAATGAAAGAGGGAATATTAAGAATTTAAAAAAAAATTAACAATGACACTCAAGATGGCATTCATGTTTTGATTGTGGCATGTTTTAATCTATACAACACTAAACAATAAAACGTGTGTTATAAATTTATCACATTTTACAAACTATGACATTTTTTTATTGACACGTACTTTTAAATGTAATAAAATAAGTTTGTGTTATTGTTTGCGTATTAAGAGATGTATTTTTTTTAGTAGTGAATCTCTCTTTATCTTCATATTTTTCCTTAACAAGCTCTTTAATAACCATGTTTAACTTTTCATTCTACAAAACACCAAAACAAGCAATAAATAGAATCAAGAAGTCGGAATTAACAAAAACTACTAATGGGTCAAGTGAGTTACACAATAACATAATCCAATTGTAAGTTACAATTCTAGTGCTAAGAATTGGTCGGTTACACGATATATTAAGTTCGTTAAGATTCCAACATAATAAATTGTTATTTATATTATTATTTTATTATTATTATTATTATTATTATTATTATTATTATTATTATTATTATTTGATATTTCAAATTTTCGGGTATTATGATTCTAACCCAAACATTGCGTTAAATTACGGTTTATGTGATTTTTTTCCATTTGAAATATTGTCACTTTATGTCTCTAAAGTTATAACTAAATTTGGAAAAATCATGAATGTCACATTAACCATCATTGGATCTAATTGATGATCATTGGATCTAATTGACGATCATCGGTTCTAAATGACCATCATTGGTCTAAGTGACAATGATTGGATCTAGCTGGCAATCATTGGGCCTAACCGACCATCATTGGATCTAACTAGCCATCATTGGATCCAACTGACCATCAGTGGTGTAATTAGCCATCATTGGATCTAATTGACGATCATTGGTTCTAATTAACCATCATTTGGGCCTAATTGTAAGACCCTAACCCGTAATCACGCGATCAACGCCCAAATCATACGGGTTTGGAGCTTACTTAAACCACTCCCGATTAAAACTTTGAAATTTATAATAAGTCGACCCATTAAGATCAAATACATGTTTGATTCACACAAATTTTTACATTTTAATAGTTAAAACATACTCTAAGATGTTGCGTTTTAACGGGAGTTTCTTAGATTCTAATGCGGAAGCTTGATGAGTGATCGGGTGTGTTCGGCTCTTATCGCGAATTGATCCTTGCTCCGGGACTTCCATCACATGTTTACCTATCACCATTACACAAAGAATGGTTAGTGAGTGGTCAAATGAAACATTTAACTAGTACGATAGTCGTTACACGTCGAAACGGAACGAACCAGGCCAAACGGCCCTTTATCAGGAGAACAAACTGCTGCAACTTATGCGCAGCAGCTGTTTGGATCGCTTTTACCCCTTCTAAAACCCAAAATCTGACTTCGACTTTCAAATGAGAATTGTTCTACGCTCCGAGAGCTTTCCAGGCATATAAAGAACACCTCCTAACGATTTTTCTACGATTTTATATGAAATTTTAAAGATCGTGCTGACGTGCAGGTCGATTCGCGCGGCCGGTCGGTTTATTCGCGCGGCCGGTCGAAGCTTCTGATGTAATTTTGGTGGCTTTTAAGCGTGGGAATCATGTCGCAACCGCATTTGATGATTCCCGAAGCCTAAGTAGTGACTTGCCGACTAAATAAACCTTTGTTTGACTGAAATTATGGTCCGGTTTATGTCGCCATGATCCGGTTCTTAGTTTTGAATGTTTATGGCGACTTTTACCCAATTTGACCCATTAAGGCCTTAATTCAAACAAGGCACTTTTGACCACTTAAATTGCATACCGTTTGAGTTGTCAAGTCATTAGACACTTGATCAACAAAAGCGTTTGTCCGATTTGTTTCATTACGACTTAGATTCTTAGAATCAACCTTTATTAATCCTTTAAATCCCCAAAATGCCCCTCATGACCAAATCTTTCAATTTAGCCATTCGTGGCGAAACTTCTTGTTTCAATTCCAATGTTTTTGACTCAATGACTTGTTTAAAAACTTCTAAGTCCATACGGACTTAGATTTTCAACATTTCTCAAGATTGTTCTAATGTGGTCGATTCTAAGCGCCTTAGCGCGCATTAGACATAGTTATGGAAATAACTTACTTGATTTGCACCCACACTTCATGTGGGTACTTTATCACCTATGTTGCTTCACCGAAGGCGTTTGTATGACTACGGACTTACCGGGTGGCCTTGACCCATATCCATACCTTGTGTTTATCCTCCATGATTCTTAACATCAAGAATGCACGCGCAATTGCATCTACCTGTATGCTTTCTAAATAGACAACGTTAATTTCTCGGAACTCAAATGGCAATAACTTGCCATTTGACCCGTTTAACTTTATGAATCTTAATGCTTGGAATACAAGCATCAAGTGTTGGATTCACATGGTGAGGACATCACCATTTGACCCGTTTAGACTCCTAGTTCATAATGCTATGTTACCCAAGTTTTTATCTATGGTTCAAGTGAAACAAACTTGACCCATTAAACATCATGCTTAACGACTCCATTCAATTGGTTTAATTTGGATTAAAACATCATTTCTCACATATCTTTATTAGTTGACCCGTTTGATGGATTTCTCCATTTGGTCATAACTCATTATCTCGATTAAGGTCATAAACCACATTTTGTATTGAGTGCACATAAGGCAACTCACTTAATAGATTCTACCCCTTGGGGTTTATCTTTACCTCACACTCAAGATTTGAAACTAATGTTTATAACAATTAAGCTATGTTATAGTATATTGGTGTAAGTAAAACTTACCTCATATCCGTTCTTGCTTCCATACGCATTGCTTGCATCCGTTTGACCGTTTGCATCCCTAGTTCTTGTACCTACTTAGGGATAAGTCAAACTTGATTATTAGAATACATAACATGGATTTAATTCACTATCCGTAAATCATGTATTCATTACCCATTTATAGCTAAATCCATAGCCATTTTCTTATATAGAATATCCGATTAACTTGGCTTATTACAAACCAATATCACATACGATTTATAGCTCTTACATGATTCTAACTTCATAGTTTCACTAGTGTTCACCAATTTGGCATTTAATCGAACACTTGGTGTGCACCCACCAATGTAACACCCCAACCGATGGCGGAAACATCGGGATGTCACGTATTGATGATTGTTCAGTAGCTCATGGTGAATAATAAATTTCATTAAATGATTTAAATAAATTACATACAATTGTTCTACAAGAATTTGTACATTAAATGAGAAATACTAAATATGCATCTTCAAGCATTAACTCTAAACTCCAAGCAAGCTATAACCTGAAACATGTTAAGTTTGAAAATATTTTGGGTCAACAAAAGTTGGTGAGAATTACATAGGTTTTGATAATCGAATAAAATTGTTGTGCAATTCATGTGTCATGGCAATCTAGTCCATATGTGAAAACATACTAGAAGTAAATCGAGTGCATAATCAACCTTGTGACTGTTGTATTGTGGTACATCCCATACGCTCATGGTTCACTCGTTTATATTGCAGTAACAAACACCCACGCAACCTTTGTAGGAGACACGTATCCGGGTGGGATTGTCAGTCCAATAGATCTATCAATGTATACCGTTTGGCTGATGAATGTTTATGCTAGAATTGTGCTTACCCTAGTCATGTTCAAGACATAATGCAACATAGAAATACACATAGACACATTGATGATTGAATTGCATAAATATTGTTGTAACATGTTTCACCCCAAAAATGGTGATAAATAGAAAAAGGGGATATGTAAAACTCACCTTGGCAAAATGTTATGTCTCGTAAAAAAATAGAATAATGTGTTGTGAATGTATGCGAGGCGAATCGCAAAGACTCAACAACATAGCTAGTCCAAATTGAAGAAAACGAAAAAGAAAGAATATCAAGCTTCCAATTCGCCAATTACAAGAGCTTATAATCAAAGCTTCAATTGTAGAAGTAATAGACTATAGAAGAAAGGTATGAGGGAAAGTTTAATCGGATTGAAACAATCGATTTAGAGGTGCAAAGTATAATGGGTCATATGTGGGTTTTTATACTAGTTTTGGAGTCAATTAGCCATTAAAATTGGTCAACACCATAAAGTAAGGTTTTATGATGAATTGACTATTTGACTAAGACTTTGACTGTTTGACTAAGACTTTGACTAGGACTTTGACTATTTGACTCAAGGCTTTATTTAAAAAAAGAAAAAAAAATCTTGTATGTGTAAAAAAAAAGAATTTAGAATCATATTATTATTATTATTATTATTATTTATATACATTTATGTATGTATATAAGTTGTGAATTAGAATAAATAAAGACTTAGGCACATTTGTATAATATTAATGATAAAAGTGTAATAAATAAATATATATATATAAGGGCTTTTTATGTATTAAAATTTTGGGGAAAATTTTGCGATGTTACAGTCTCCCCTACTTTTAGGAACTTCGTCCCGAAGTTAAAAGAAAAACACCAGGTATACAATTGGTCGACTACCGAAAACCTTGATAAAATTTCTCACTACCTGAACGTACCTGTAAATTCATGATTACGTTCCGGACCATAATTATTAATTTACCTTACATTAGGGTTTTGCGTCCTTTTATGACTCTACCGATTGTTGAGCAGGTTCGATAGTCTCCACCAGTCGTTGAGCAGGTTGTAGGGCCTTTCCCGACTGTTGGAAAGACATGATGACCTCTACCAATCGTTGAGTAGGTTGTTTGGTAGTCAACTAATTGTTGTACAAGTAAGCAAGTATGATTATAGATATAGCAATTAGTTCACATTCAAACAAGCATGCACTCAGATGTTATGATAATACTTGAATTTATTACTTGAATCAAAAAGTGTCAATACATAGAATTAAAAAGTAGACATCATTCAAATGATGGGGTTTGCTGTTAAGTAGTTGAAGGGTCTTGATCTCGATTTAGTTTAGGGCATCGGTTACGAAAATGATTTGGGTTTCCACATTCATAGCATTGACCATAGTTGTATTTACCAGGACGATTAAGATTAGCAACCTGAGCAGGGTTGGTTGGTTGGTTGGTGTTAGGGTTTGGGGACTCACGACATGTGTTGACCAGATGGCCATACCTACCACAATTGGTGCACAGGCGACACACTGAAACAGCGGGGTGATGTCGTTTGCATGTGTTACACAATGGAAAGTTTCTTGTATAGGGTTTCTTGTTAGAAGCTTGTGTAGTGAGGTTTACATTAGGATCCCTGGTCTTGCGCTTCTGGTTCTCGGTAGTTACCGCGGCCACAATACTTGTTTTCTCGCCTTTCCGAACTAAGGTCCCGTTCTTTATGTGATTTCCATCGCCATTTCCATTTCCATTGCCGTTCCCATTCATTGAGCCAACAAGTTAGAAACCAGAGTTGTGATTTGTTGCGCCATTTGTTGGGAAGTAATCGCAGCCAGTTGGGCATCAACACCTCTGTTGTTTTTGTTGTTGTTGTGGTTGGTGTTGTGGTTGTTGTTACTTTCCTCTTGGTTTTCACCACTGTTATTGCGAGTGTTGCGACGTGGAGACATGATCTGTAAGGGACACAATGAAGGTTCAATGTGGCATGAAATGAATGAGGTGATATAAGGAATGTAATCATTTATTCATTAATTAAAACGAATAAACGAAAACGTTGACGTATCAAAGATTCCAGATTCCAACAACATAGTGAAGACATGCTTTAGCCTATAAGTGAACACTCATCCCGAGAATTCCCAGGTAGGCATTCGGGTCCCTCGTCTGATTGGGATATATGCGCAATGCCAGCCTAGACAGAAGACTCAGAATACAGGCGTTCACCCTTCCAGATTGCACGTGTTCGTTATTAAAATCTAGAACTTCGACGAGATCTCAAGGTGGTTCAGGTTAAACCTGAGGGTTTTGCCTTATTAGTCTAAGAGTGGATCCAGTGATGGAGAGCAACCTTCTCGTAGGGATTAATGTAGGGATAAGAAGTAGGAGGGAGATAGAGAATAGCAAGTAAAAGAAGCAAGTACTGGTTAAATCCTATGGTTATAGACTAGATTATTTTTCTAATAACCTAATTCCCTATAACCATGGCTCTGATACCAATCTGTAACACCCCAACCGATGGCGGAAACATCGGGATGTCACGTATTGATGATTGTTCAGTAGCTCATGGTGAATAATAAATTTCATTAAATGATTTAAATAAATTACATACAATTGTTCTACAAGAATTTGTACATTAAATGAGAAATACTAAATATGCATCTTCAAGCATTAACTCTAAACTCCAAGCAAGCTATAACCTGAAACATGTTAAGTTTGAAAATATTTTGGGTCAACAAAAGTTGGTGAGAATTACATAGGTTTTGATAATCGAATAAAATTGTTGTGCAATTCATGTGTCATGGCAATCTAGTCAATATGTGAAAACATACTAGAAGTAAATCGAGTGCATAATCAACCTTGTGACTGTTGTATTGTGGTACATCCCATACGCTCATGGTTCACTCGTTTATATTGCAGTAACAAACACCCACGCAACCTTTGTAGGAGACACGTATCCGGGTGGGATTGTCAGTCCAATAGATCTATCAATGTATACCGTTTGGCTGATGAATGTTTATGCTAGAATTGTGCTTACCCTAGTCATGTTCAAGACATAATGCAACATAGAAATACACATAGACACATTGATGATTGAATTGCATAAATATTGTTGTAACATGTTTCACCCCAAAAATGGTGATAAATAGAAAAGGGGCTATGTAAAACTCACCTTGGCAAAATGTTATGTCTCGTAAAAAAATAGAATAATGTGTTGTGAATGTATGCGAGGCGAATCGCAAAGACTCAACAACGTAGCTAGTCCAAATTGAAGAAAACGAAAAAGAAAGAATA
This sequence comes from Ambrosia x helenae, assembly GCA_030844895.1. NCBI lineage: Eukaryota > Viridiplantae > Streptophyta > Magnoliopsida > Asterales > Asteraceae > Ambrosia > Ambrosia x helenae. The sequence goes on along the minus strand of CM061230.1, from coordinate 99,753,402 downwards.
TCAAGCTTCCAATTCGCCAATTACAAGAGCTTATAATCAAAGCTTCAATTGTAGAAGTAATAGACTATAGAAGAAAGGTATGAGGGAAAGTTTAATCGGATTGAAACAATCGATTTAGAGGTGCAAAGTATAATGGGTCATATGTGGGTTTTTATACTAGTTTTGGAGTCAATTAGCCATTAAAATTGGTCAACACCATAAAGTAAGGTTTTATGATGAATTGACTATTTGACTAAGACTTTGACTGTTTGACTAAGACTTTGACTAGGACTTTGACTATTTGACTCAAGGCTTTATTTAAAAAAAAAAAAAATCTTGTATGTGTAAAAAAAAAGAATTTAGAATCATATTATTATTATTATTATTATTATTATTATTATTATTATTATTATTTATATACATTTATGTATGTATATAAGTTGTGAGTTAGAATAAATAAAGACTTAGGCACATTTGTATAATATTAATTATAAAGGTGTAATATATATATATATATATATATATATATATATATATATATATATATATATATATAAGGGCTTTTTATGTATTAAAATTTTGGGGAAAATTTTGCGATGTTACAACCAATTTGTTTAGTTTTAAAGCTCAAGATTAGCCATAACATAACCATTTGTCTAATCATCATCATAATACATTATTTAGACCATTTTGCCTAAATTTCTCATACAACAACTTCTAAGAGTCACAAAAGGTTACTAATCATGTGTGGTTTCAACCTATAGGTTAAACCCCAATCTTACATATTCACATAATCATATGGTCAAAATCAAATGCACATGTAGAATGTGATTCATAACCGAATTATACCTAATTGAGGCTCCCTAAAGCTAGAGAAACCTCTAACAACTCATAAATTCACGTTTTGCCAAAACCCTAGATTTTGACCCAAATCAAAAACGAGTTTGACATCAAATTCAACACGAATTAAAGGTACCTTGATGTTCATTAGGCCTTAGATGATCCCTTTCTTGCTAATGCACTGAAAACCCCTTTTGATTTAGCTTGAATTTGGCCTTGTTCTTGTGTTTAGGGTTTGTTTGTTGAAGGAGACCAAGTCTCCTGATGTTATACACGACATACACACAATGTGTGTGTGTGTGTGTGTGTTTGTATTATTATTATTTTTTTATCTATAAAACCCACTTTGTCACATTGGCAACTAAGGCCCCTCAAGTTTACCCACTATCATTTTCGTATAAAAACTAACTCATATGCTAGTTTCAAACACCTTTTATTAATTTATAAGCATAATATTATTAACTAGGTTATTTCCATGTTAGAATATAACCCATATTATTATCCTCTAAGTCTCGTGTTATTATATTGCTAATCACGCCTAATGGCGTAGTTAGGCAAACGAATGGTTTTGGGGTGTTACACTAATTGACCATCATCGGGTCTAAATAACCATCATTGGTCTACGTGACAATGATTGGATCTACCTGGCCATCATTGGGGCTAACCGACCATCATTGGATCTAATTAGTCATCATTAGGTGTAACTGACCATCATTGGATCTAACTGATCATCATTGGATCCAACTGACCATCAGTGGTATAATTAGCCATCATTGGATATAATTGACCATCAATGGATCTAAATGACGATCATTGGTTCTAATTGACCATTATTGGATCTAATTAGTCATCATTGGGTGTAACTGACCATCATTGGATCTAACTGACCATCATTGGATCCAACTGACCATTAGTGTGTAATTAGCCATCATTGGATATAATTGACCATCAATGGATCTAAATGACGATCATTGGTTCTAATTGACCATCATTGGGCCTAGCTAACCATCATTGGATTCAACTCATAATCATTGGTCTAATTTACCATCATTGGATCTAATTTACCATCATTGGATCTAATGACGATCATTTGTTCTAATTGACCATCAACGGGCCTAATTGACCATCATCGGGCCTAATTGACCATCATCGGGTCTAAATGACCTTCATTGGGTTTAAGTGACAATGATCGAATCTAACTAAACGTCTTTAGGTCTAACTAACCATCATTGGATCCAATTGACCATCATTGGATCTAATTGACGATAAAATATTTATAGTTACTAGTTTTGTTTCTTTCATTAAGTGTGGCTACTAAATAACCAGTGGCGAAGCTTGAAGATTGCATCTGCGGGGGCCAGACATTTAATTAAAAGTGTGGCAGTTAAGTTTTAGAAAAAGTGTGGTTGTAGGCCTATTTTGGTAGAGTGTTAATTATCATGGCTAATATGGTAGCAATTTAGTCTCAAAATTTACAACTAATTAGCTACCATGTATGTATGCATTATGCTTTAAGAAATAGGTCTCTAAATTTGCTACCGCTAAGGTGGTCACAATTCAATAGGGTTGTTTTCTTTTTATGAATTATTTTTTAATTCTATCTTATTATTTTTCTCATGAATTTACCACAAAAAATAAACCGTGTCAAAATTTGCAACCGATTAGTTACCTTATCTTATAATACATAATTTGGTGTAAAATCGGTTGCTAAATTTGCTACCATTTTTCTAGGTATCAACTTTTAGTAACAATAGCCAGTTTTATCATGGCTAATATGGTAGCAATTTAGTCTAAAAATTTACCACTAATTAGCTACCACATTTATAGGCATTATGGTTTAAGAAATAGGTCCCTAAAATTGCTACCGCCAAGGCGGTCACAATTCAATAGGTTTTTTTTTTTTTAATTCTTTCTTATTATTTTCTCACGAATTTACCACAAAAAAATAAACGGTGTCAAAATTTGCAACCGATTAGTTACCTTATCTTATAATACATATTTTGGTGTAAAATCGGTTGCTAAATTTGCTACCATTTTTCTAGGTAGCAACTTTTGGTGACAATAGCCTAGTTTTCTAGTAGTGCCAGTTTTGCCCATAATAGACAAAACACAATCAAAGATTTGAGGATATTATTGTCATTTTACCATATACAAACAAAAAATTTCTTAATATGTGTGTTTTTAGGTCCAAGACATTTAAATTGGGACGGAGGGAGTAATTTAGAGTAAATTGCACGGATGGTCTCTGTGGTTTGCCCAAATTTCACGTATGCCCCCATATATTTTCAATGGTCCCCAACGTTGACATTTTATAACATTTTGGTCCCTACCAGCTAACGTCGTTAAATTTTATCAGTTAAGTCATGTAAAATGACCAAAATACCCATAGGGACCATCCGAGCAGTTTAATCTTTTATATATATGACCAGCACCACCACCACCTCCTCCTCCTCAAACAACCAACATCACCCCCTCCTCATCCAACTACCACCACCCCAACCTAACGAAGCTTAATAATAATAAAAATAATAATTAACATACCCTTATCCCGCAACAGTCCTCCCAACGTTCTAATAATTAACATACCTGCTGCTGCAAGCCTAAGCCGCACCCCTACCGCACTGATGGTAGGTGCCCATAATACCCTAGCTTTAAATAACCGATTATCTGATTCTGCTTCTTCAAGTAGCAATGGTCAGTTCAGAAACACATATCCAAACACCCCAATGTCTGTGTATGTATTGTGTAGTTGTCAATCTTCTGTGCATAATTGTTATATTCATGTTAAAATATAATAAGTTGAAGTTGCTAATAGGGCATTGCACAATCATTGGAGAGGGCCCAACCTGCATTAGCAGGATCTTCATCACGAGGATATGTTGCTGGCATCCCAATGTTTGAGGTACTTAAGCTCTTAATCGAACATCTTGTGTCCTCCGGCAACGACGTTTCAGGCTGTGATGCTCTTAATCGAAGATCTGAGCGGTGTTTTCTAGCAAGATGGTAGCTTGAAATCGTCTGCTCCTCTTCTCCTCTGCGTTTAGTGGTACCAGCTTCATCTGCTCCTCTGCTCCTCTTCTCCTCTTCTCCTCTGCTCCTCTTCTCCTCTGGTCTTGGTTGGACGGTGGTTTTGGGGTCTTGGGTGGACGGTGGTGAGGACATGGTTCGGTGGTTGATAGTAGTGGTGATGGTTGTGGTTGGTGATGGTTGGGGAAAGATAGTAGTAGTGATGGTTGAGAAGAGGAGATATAAAGAGGGGTTGAGAAGAGAAGGGAATATGGTGGTGGTGGGTTTTTTTTATTTTTTTTTAAAGAGGGGTAATTTAGTAATTTCACATTGACTTAACTAAAAAACTTAACCTCCATCCAAGTCAGGGACCATCAATGAAACGAAATACAAACCACAGATCCCATACGTGTAATTTCGAAACGTTGAGAAGCAGAGTTTAAATTTGGGCAAACCACAGGGACCATCCGTGCACTTTACTTGAGTAATTTATAGAGGTTTTACTGCATATCACACGTATGAGGCAAACATTGACCCTCTTCAAATACAGACAACATCGGTCTTCTCAACTTTTCGAGAAAGGTGACATTTTTCGACCCATATTTGTATATAGTAAAAAGCGTACATGTTGACTTACCAAAGAATGAGGCATGGCTCATTCGCCAGAGATCTGTCAATAAAGGGGAATTGGATTTTAATAATTCAAACTTTGCCTCGTTGGCCGACAATAATTGTACTTAAAAAATTCCTCACAACAGTCTCAACTTTCAATGTATTGGCCAACAATGAATTTTTGGTAACTGAGAACTAACTCAGTTAGTAGATGCTGACGTGGACGCTGGCATGGATGATGACGTGGCATGCCATGTCAGTGTTCACTAACTTGGTTAGTTTTCAGTAAACAAAAGTTCACTGTTAGCCAATACTTTGAAAGTTGAGACTGTTGTGGAAAAAATTTTAAGTACAAATTATTATCGTCCAACGAGGTAAAGTTTAGATTATTAAAATCTGATTTCCCGTCAATAAAAACACCTAATCACCTATCATATCTGAACTTCATAAAAATAAAAGGTGAAAAACAAAAAGGCTTAAATGGTTTATAATATGGATTTATCAATAAGCACGAGGATGGTTTTATTTTGATGTCTTAAGGGATGATATTAATGTAGGATAAAAAGGGTTTACAAACATCCTAAGGTACACTGCATTAATCATCTTCATGCAACATTCGTTCATACTTGAAATGTATCATACACGTAATAATTAATTAACTAATGTGGCACATGCATAAAAAGTCCACCATCCTACTTGTCATTCTAGGTTAGACACTTCTACCTAGTTTTTCAACAAAAAAATTCCGAAATGAGTACGACCATGACTAAGGACATATACCAATAGGTTAGAAAATTGGTGTTTTACACTGAAAACTCTAGCTTTTAAGAGCAATTAAACCCCATTTGGGATCCTGACTTATTTTCAAGGATTCCCATTTTACAAATCTTATTTTCTTAAAAAGCACGCTACGTACCTCACTTCACTAATTTGATCACTAAGTTAATTCGGTAATTTTTGACCAAAACAATAGATACTTTTGAGTTGGTCGTATTATATTAATTTATCGACGATTGTTGGAATATAGCCGTTGGAATATTTAATTATTTTTGGTTTAATTTCTTAAAAGATTTTTATTTAATATTAATTTAGTTAAAAGAATTGTATTATTTTTTAAAAAAATAATATTATAATATTTTTTTATCGGCAAAGGACATCACCTCGGTACCTCGTTTCGAATCCCCTCCGTATCGTCCCTGAGGGCATAAGCTCTTTCAACGCCAAGGGGTGTATTTTTGTTGGCCTTGGGATTCAAATCGTGCACCTCCCCCCGGACAAGAACCTCCCTAAAAAGTAAACCCTCACTCCTCTCCCCAACTAAGCTGGGGTCATTGGCAATAATATTTTTTAAAAGATATTTTTAGTTAGTTATATTTATTTTATATTTCATTTTATATATTAGTTGCGTTTTTTTAATTTGAAATCTATTGTAACTTGTCCAATCACACTTTAAAGGTTGGTATTCCAGTAATGCTCTTAAAATATTTGACAAAAATGGCGTATGCAATGAAACTGAATTACAAGTCATGTCACTCGGTATTCACATTATTTAGGCTAAGATAATTTCTAGAAATATTCCAAGAATTAATTTAACACCTTTTGAGAACGCCCTATCTATTGGTACCCCTCACTTGTCTATTTAAACCTCCAGCCGTCTTTAAAGCGCTGAGCTTTGGGCAAAGCTCAGTGCTTTGAACCCAAAAGCTGACAGCATCAGGTAGATCAGGTGGGGGGCCTTAGGATTGGTGTTAAGCGCAGAGCTTTGGCCAAAGTTCAGTACTTTGAAGTACAAAAGCTGATGGGGTCTTGAGATTGGTGTGATAGGGTGTTGGGTTGGGTTTTTTTTGGGTGTTTTGGGTGGGGTTTTGATTGTTTTTTTGTATGATTTTTTTTTTAGGGTTTTTTTGGTGTTTGTTTTTTTTAAGATTTTTTTTTTAAGTTTGTAAATAATAATAATAAGGTAATACTAATAATAATAAATAGATATAATAACTTCTAACATTTCATTCATTTAAACGTCTAATTATAAAATAAGGTTTTGAACGAACGATCTTGTTGTTTATTACTCTATTTATTACGTTAAGTGTTAACATATTAATCACTCGACACAAACGTCATATAAACAAACAAATAGATATAAGCATTCGTTAACAAATAAAAGCAAACAAAAGATCGACTTCATTAACATATAATAATCAGTTCGATGATACAAAATATAAATAAACTGAAATCTAATACAAACAAAGATAAACTACTCGTCATCAGCTGGCTGTGGCAGTGGTCGCTCATCTAACTCCATAGCCACACGCACATCCATCAATGTCTGCACCACCCAATCCATCGAACGCTCGTTCCGCCTGAGGCGGCGGTCAAAGTCCCGAACAACCAACCGCACAGCAGGAGGCAGGTCCTGATATACGTGTTGTGGATACTGTTGCTGAGGCTGCGGTGGCGGAGGTGGTGGGGGCTCAGGTGGTGGGGGCTCATTGTCGACCGGCGGCTGCTGCTGCTGGAATCCCGGCTGCATATGGGGAGTTGCTGGTACTCCCAGCTCAATCTCCAAGAATACAGGGATCTCCTGGGGCAACGACAACGGCTCGGGGACGAAAATCTGGTTGTCCCGCGCCCGGAACCGAAGACCAATGCCCTGGAAGGTGCGCGCCAGCCGCATGCTGCGTACATTGGCAGCAACCAATGTAGTCGCAGGGATAGCAGGGGCTAGAAGGGGGTCCTCATCCGGAACGAAGCCCAGCGACTGTGCGATGGCGGTGATGTAAGCCCCACCGTATATAGTGTCACGAGTCTGCTTATGATAAGCTAAGGAAAAGTACTCCGCCAAGCACTCATGTAACGCGCACGTCCTGCCACATAGTAAACAATATAAAAAGAACAGGTCAGACATGTTGACCTTATCCCAGCTGTAGTAACGTGGAGTGATGGAAGACGCGATGATCCGGTGTAGGTAGCAGTGGAGAGGATCAACGATCGTACTAGCCTTCGCCATGGCCCTGCCAAATGGCGTCCGAGCGATATGCCTCCAAAAACTGATAAGGGTCTGCCGGTCAACCTCCATAACCCCCTCAGTGTACAAATCTGTACCGATCTCATCCTCACGGTACAACCCTGACCGTACTGCAAACTGCTCCAGGGACATCTGAAATCCCTGACCGCACATCCTGAAAGAGATCTCATGTCCGGTCAGTCTCAAACGAAACTATGATCGGGTAAGAGCCTTCCTCCTAATCTTCTACCAACTTCTCCTCCTCACCACCATCGTCTCCCTGGTCTTGTTTTACAAATCTTTCCTCAAAACTGTAAGCGTACGGGTCCTCTAAGGGGGTATTCAAGTCCAGCGGCACCGTATTGTCACGATAACCAATGCCAGACTTAACTTCCTCGGGAACCGACACGTTGTAAGAATCAGAATCACCGAAAATAGAGTCGTAATACGACATCTTGTATAATATTCGTAGTGTAGTTGTGAATGTATGAGATGAGGTTTATAATATTCGTGTAGTGTAGTTCACAAACATATGAGATGTGGTATAAATAAGCAATCTGGTCAGTTCAAAGCACTGAGCTTTGGCCAAAGCTCAGCGCTTAGGGTTCACTTTTTCAGCCTTTGTCAGACTGATTGACCAACCAGTCAACCTCGTACTTGAAAGCACTGAGCTTTGGCCAAAGCTCAGCGCTTTGAAGTACGATGTTTCAGTGATGTGACTTAAAGTCTGATAAAGCAGTGATTGGTGTGACAATCACGTCACCCGTGGGCCCAATACGCCGAGCTTTGGCCAAAGCTCAGTGCTTTGAGGGGGTACAAATAATTTTTTGGGGGTTTGAATAGCAAGACCCTTTGAGAATTGAATTCCTTCCAAGCTACAAACAAGAAAGTTTCTAATATGTCTTTGCTTCGCAATAACAATAAAAAAAAAATCGGGGTCAATTATCGTAAAGGGTTGGTTTGTTCTTAGGCACCTGGTTTACACTCAAAGGCAATTATATTTGACATTTCAAGAGTTCAAATCAGAGACTGGCTAAAACTTTTAATTTTAGATGGTGATTGAAAAATTACAAATTCAGCCTCCAACCTTGTATACAATTGCAAGTTAATGAATTACTAGTGGGTTACCTGCGCGTTGAAGCAAGATTCACAAATGGGTTGCAATACAACATTATGATACTTAGGTTTTTTGCCGCAAGTTACACAAAAAGAATAGAAATGTGCACACTATGTTTTAACAGAATTTCGTAGAAAGAAAAGAAAACAAATGTGCACTGCCACTTACAACTGATTGTAGTTCACCACAAAAACCATGTACATATTATTGAACAAATCTTAATAAACCAAAGGTATGTTACTTTAACAGACCAATATGAACATAAACATCACTCTTGTGTAAGTTGTCCGGTCATTGCATATCTACGTAACCGTGCCATTGAAGACATCTTGCTAAATGATAAAGTTCATTTACATGACAAAAGTATGTAGTAATAATATTATATTGTATAAACTATCATATGAAGGTCATTGTCCATTTAGAAATTAAAAGTTGTGATTTGTAAGTTCGTAATAGACTTGCCCAATTTGACCAGCAGCTACAAAATTACCCAATGTAGCCAGTGGGTCGAACCATCCCGTCCACTTTGTCGCTGGGTAGACGCATATATATGAAAGGGGTTTATAATATAAGTATTATTATGATAAAGTTTTAAAATTCATACAAGTTTAGCTGAGATAAGATTATTTATTGTGGTAACATAAATTATTATATTTCATCGCCATTATATGAAATTTGTTCAAAAATATTGTTATCCCGTGTTTTTATTTAGTTTGGGTGAGTTCCATTTTCATATAAAAGTTAATTATCTTCTAGGAGTATTTAGGGAAGAAGATTGTAAAATTTAGAAAATTGTAAAGAAACCCTTGATATGTCATCTTAACTTTGAACAATTTGGACATATTTACCCATGCCTCCACCTTATAATGTAGTATAGATAGATATAGATTTTAGATTATAGATAGTATGTAATTAAAACCAAATAATGACATAGAAAATTTCAATGAATACAAATAATAGCAATAATTTAAATATATAAGAAAACATATATTTTTAAAACCAATAAAGTATGTAAGTAAATGCATTGTTTATGTGAAAGATGTTAATATTTTTCATACACCATATATAGTAATTCCACTTTAAAAACATTTGGAATTGTGGAAACATACTAACTGATGCCTTAGCTGGAGGAGTGGCAGCTGGGGATACGTAGCTAGCTAGAGGTTGACCATATAATTGTAGGATTATCTACCAACATGTAACCTTTGAGCTGTAAGTAATTACCATTCATTTGAAAGGTGTCGGGATATATAGCTAGAGGTTGACTCTGTAACTTCTTTTATTGTAACTGACACATTAATTAATAGTACATAGTGTGCACCCTATGCACAATGAGTTCATGTAAAATGACATGTGAAGAGTGAAGGCAATGCATGTACAAGTAACAATGCATCAAGGGGTAATATGGAAAAGATTTACATGACATTATAGGTTTAAAGCATATGTCTTTTCAAATGTCATCTTAACTTTAACAATTTGAACATATTTGCTCATGTCTCCCTCTTTATAATATAGTATAAATATAGATATTAAGCATTTTTTTTTAATTTCCCATAGTATGTATTCAACCGTGTCTTTTGTTATTAAGTATTTACTCAATGGAGGCTATCAACAAGGCCTTGGCGGGTTGTACGAGTAGCATAAAATCGGTGCAGAACACCACCAAGGAGCGCGACTCCTCCCCGATTCCAAGGCCGAGTTGGTCAATTTTTACAACTGTGCCTGTGTGTACACGGTAGTAGCACTTATATCTATAATAGTATTACGTTATTATAAAATTATTATAATTATTGATGACATGATATAACACTCATATTATTAAAATATGTTACGATTTTATAACGATCATATTATCTTTGACGTTTTGTGTATATATTGATGTGGTTTCATGATGGATTTCACTCATAAACTAAAATCTTATATGATGGGAAGATTTCAATTCAACTTCATCCTCTTCCTTGTTGCATTTATGACAATCATACAACTCTCGATTGTAAGTACACAAAATAAGTACCCAATGTATTTGTGTTTAATTAAATTTTAATTTTACATGTTGCTAATAATTCTCCATGTACGCATCTCAGGCGGGAGGTGAAGGTTCAGTGCCGGTTCAAAGTAAATATTCTTATATTCTACTCTCTCTATAAACATATATAAATGAAAATTGTTGTAACTAATATTGGTGATGAAAAATAACCACATTATTTTATTTTGTTGTGTAGAATGTCCATCTGCATGCTCAGTTCGTTGTTCAGCAACACATCATCCTATCAGATGCATGGATATATGCAAAGATTGTTGTAGAAAATGTTTATGTGTTCCTTCTGGAACTATTGGACACAAAGATGAGTGTCCTTGCTATAGAGATATGAAAACCAAGTATGGAAAACCCAAATGTCCTTAGTTACGAACTATTTCTTGTTTAATTATGTATTAAAAAGTTATCATTAAAAACTAATTAGGGAAAATGAATGCAACTATGCAATTGTGTTCTTAGGGCATGTTTGGATAAACTTAGGGAAAATGGCCAAAATAGCCCGTTGATCGAGTGAAAAGCATAAATAGCCCCCTCTCCTCTCTTTGGAGAGAGGGGTCACGGTTCCCAACACGTCTTAGGCGTCTCCCGAGAGGCTTCCCATTTCAGCCAACAGAGGACCGCCACGTGTCGTTGTTGATCTCGAGACAGACCTGAGACGTCTCCGGTGACGTCTCAGAGACGCCTCCGGTGACGTCTCAGAGACGCCTCCGGTGACGTCTCGGAAGACGTCTCCGGTGAAGACGAAGAACAAGAAAAAAAAACAGTAAACTTCGTCGGAGAAGACGGAGAACTCACCGGAGAAGACGAAGAACTCACCGGTTTTAAGCCGTCTCTGACTTAAGCCGTCTCCGACTATTGAGACGTCTCCGACTTGCGACTTCAAGCCGTCTCCGACTATTGAGACGTCTCCAAAAGAAAAAAAACACAAAGAGAGACGTCTCCGGCGAGCCGTCTCTGAGACGTCTCCGTCTTCGAGTGATGCTTCTGACGTCTCTGGTAAGAATCTTTTCCGATGACGTCTCCGTCTTCAAGATTTTAACATCAAACAAACCAAAACTTGACAAAAACTTATAAAACTCAACAAGATTCATATATAGACAACAAATCCCCTGTTTTAGAGATGCCCATTACACCATTCCATTATCGACAACAAACAACATGAAAAACAAGAAAGAAAGAAGGGTTGAAGGATTAGAAGGATACCCTTTGGGATATTAATGAGAACAAGGAAGAATGTGAGTGAAAAGAATGAGTATAGAGGAGCGTCTGAATGAATGAAGGAATGAATAAGGTGTGGCGGCTATATAGGGAAAGGGTACCAAAGTTTTCTGCTAAAACCCCTATTTTTTCCTTTCCTACGTCTTTACCCGAGACTTTGCATTGCCTCTCTCTCTCTATATAACATGCCTTCCCCACCTCACCTATGTTTGAGAAATAAGAATGATGTACAACTTGCATCCAACATACTTTGCTTTGCAGAGAAAATGAAGTGTGAATATATTGGATGCTTGAAGTCGGAGAGTGAGGAGAGAGAAAGGGGGTTCAGGAGAGAGAAAGGGAGAGAGGAGAGAGAGTGTCTGATGAGGTGTTGGTTTTGTATTGGTTCATATGGAAAGCCTCTCGGGAGACGCTTCAGACTGGTTGGGAAACGTGACCGGTCTCTCCAAAGAGAGGGGAGAGGGCCATTTAGGCAAATCGCACGGTCAACGGGCTATTTTGGCCATTTTCCCATAAACTTATTTGAGGCAAAAATGACTTTTTGTTAAAAGGACTTATTAACTTATGACTTTTTAAAAAAGGAGTTTTTAAAAAAGTGTTTGGATTAGCTTATGTGGTGGGAAAAAACAATAAGTTGATAAGTTAGTTTGTAAAAAAGTGTTTGGTTTAACTTATTTAGGTAAAATGACCAAAAAGGGTATAAGGAGGGAAGATGTAAGGATATAATAAGGGCATGTAGGTAAATAACCATCAATAAGTTATAAGGAGGTTCAAAAAGTCACGCATCCCTTACTTTTCCAAAACAACTTATCATAGGCTTACAAAAAGTTAAAACAAAAAGTCATTTTCCTTTTGCCAAACACTTTTTGTAACTTATTAACTTTTTAGAAAAGTTATAAGTTATAAGGAGGTGGAAATAAGGAGAGCCAAACATGCTCTTAGTATCTCCTTGTTATGTTTACAACAAGTATTCCAATACTATTGATTGTGATAGGTTTGAAAATTATTTGTGTTACCTTTTTAAAAAATTGATATTAGCTAGAGTTATGATAAACATTCCAACGAGTCAACAAAATATAACTCTAAAAATATAAATGTTCGTTTTTATGGTGTAATTTAAAAAAATATAAATGTACGAAAAAGTTATGGTTGTTAAAAATCGTAAAGGTAGTTTGTTAAAACAAAGGAAAACGTGTAATTATTATTTAAATAAAAAAAATTGAGTTGAAATTGAGGGCAAACATATAAGTGTTTTTCTAATGCATCTTTACATCAACTAGTGGATATGTGCATTATGTGTTGTACTTTATACAAATGTTGTTCTACTACCTAATTTTTAAGATCGCACATTGTAAAACGTATTATAGCTAGCATTTTGCCTGTGGGTGTTGCCCCGTGAGCCTGCGTGTAAAACGTAAAAAAGAATAACTATGTTGATCTAAGATACGTGCGTTGCAACGAACTTATCAAACGTGGAAAAGTAGACGCGATGCGACATGCCCGTCAAACGGGAAAAAATAGGTGAAAAAATGTTGAACCCCACACGCACGTTGCGACGTGTTAACTCGAAAATTTTAGAACGAAATGTAAAACGACAAACTTGTGAAAGATGAAAAGTGTGATAGACAAAAGTTGAAAGTAAAAAAATGTTAAAGTTAAATTGCAAAAAAGAAAAACTTTGGGTTAAAAGTAAAGAAATCAAAGTGGTTAAATTGAAAACGAGGAAAACTTTTGAGCACATGGGTTAAATTGTTAAGGTTGAAACTTTAGAGTTAGGCCCTGTTTGGTAGGGTCTTAATGGCTCTGAATGGGAAGCAGGTCTGACTCGGTCAGACAGGGTGCCGTTTGGCTAGCACGTCTGAACGAGGGGTTGCGTCTGACCGAGGCTCTTAACGGGTCAGACTCTGAGCAAAGTCTGACTGAAACACGAGGGCTGTGAGGGACGTCTGGGAGCTGCTGTTGTGCTAACGCACGCGAGGCCAAAAAAAACGACGAGGCAGGTCTCTCATTCTACTCCGACCACCAGACGCCCCCAACCTTCGTCCTCTGCTCCTCCGACCTCCAACCGCCGCTCCTCCGTCACGAAGAACCTCCCTAGTTATTATGAATACAATCGGGATCTTAAAGAAGCATAAAGATCTTCTTGAGGCTAAACTTAGTTTATGAAGGGATGTTGAAAGTTAAAAAGAAAGAAAAGGAATCAAGAGAGAGCAGAGGTTTGTGGTGAGTGTATGTGTTTGGTATGAGATATGTGTAATGAAAAGAAGATAAGGTTTGGTGGTGTCTTGTGTCGTGTTTTTTTTTTAAGGATATAAATATTTTATTCAGATGTCCAACCAAATACCCTTAATGATTCGGCACTTAACCGTTCAGAACATCTTAACCATTCAGACCTCTTACTGAGTCAGCACTTACCCATTCAGACGTTGCCAAACAACCCCTTAGAAAGGAAAAATGCATTTTTTTAAAACACCCAAAGCCAAAAGTACAATCCAAGTAAGCATAAACCAAGTTGATAATTGTATGTTAGATAAGCATACATAAGTGTTTTATATTTATATAAGATGTTCTTAAAATATCTTGATTAAATTTTCTATTTTTAGCCAATGATCTCTAGCTCAGCTGGTTTGAGATGGGAAAGTTTACCTCCTTGAAAGGTTCCTGTCCGGGTTTGGTCTCATGTTCGAATCTCATGCTCCACTAAAAAAAAATTCTATTTTTATATGTAATAAGTTTATTATCACCTAACAAGAAAACGTACTATGAATTGTATCTCTTTGTATACCCTTCGATGACACTCCATTTATAATGATTTTCAAAATCTTGTTATACGCACACATAAATTATGATAAATAGCAATTATGTTGAATAGCTATTAATAATTACTTAAAATATAACGCATCTAATTAAGACCACATATCATATCATTTGTAAAGCATAACATGTGTATATATATATGTGCATGGTTTTCATTATATGTATTCCACTCCACACTCAAACGTTATAACAAAATGAGAAGATTTGAATTTAGTTTTCTCTTCCTTGTATCTGCATCCATGGCAATCATACAACTCTCGACTGTATGTACACATATGACAAATGGATATGGTTAATTCATTTAAGTTGTATAGATCTTAATTTTATAGTTGCAAACACTAATTATAATTATCTCAGGCTGAAGGTGAAGGTTCATTGTCCGTCGAAGGTAAATATTTTTGTATAACCTGAAAATATATATTGGAAATTAATTAACTATTATTTTTTATATATTTATTTCTTTATTATTATTATTATTATTATTATTATATATATATATTTTTTTTTTGTAGAATGTCCATCACTAGTAAACAAATGATCAAAAGATGCAAATGGCAAAACCTATAAGGTACGGTTCACCATCTCAACCGCATCTTATACACTTATTTAAAAAAAATCAATACCAAAAGATGCGGTTCTTCACACAATCTCATCTTATACTTTATATTGAAAAAAGGGTTGCACCAAGTGATGCGGTTCTACTCACAACCGCATCTTACGGATTACATGAAAAAGCACCCGCGCCAATAGATGCGGTTCCCACAACCGCATCTTATGCTCAAACGGATATATTTCAAAATTTTATCTTCTTTTTCTTTCATTACCTACAAAAGAATTTCTCATCCCAAAATTTTGAGAGAAACCTAATCTTTTGCATCTCCAACATAAAAAAATCGACCGTGTTCTTCGTGCAAACTCATCTTCTACACACAAAACGATCGCTATAAAGTGTTTGTGCGTTTGATCTTTTTTTTTTCGGAGCTTAAACAACTCATCCTTTGTATAACTATTTATCGTTTGTTTTGTGTATTTTTCACAGAGAGAACGAGTCAATTGGATATAGAGAACGAGTTGATTGGATATCCATTCGCGTTTGGTAACATCTCTTTGCACGATTAGTTTGTTGATTTGGGACACATAAACGAGAGTTGCGCGAGTGACATGATAATGTAACTCGAGAAGAAGATTTTGAAGCCAGTGAATTTTGGCAACCACATTTGCGAGAAATAGTATACTGTCCTTTAGAAGACCAAGAAATAAGGTTGTCACCCAAATAAACATAGTAACCAAAAGTGGAGCGGCGAGTGTCAGGGCATCTAGCCCAATCAGCATCAGTGTAGGCGACCAGAGATACGAGTCTGAACAGATAAGAGTCTGAACAGGGCCAAGATGTAGTCAAAATCAGATGTGCCCTGAATGTACCGGATAATGCGCTTCAAAGGATTCCAGTGTGCAATTCATGTAGCATGCATATGCATACATATTTGCCAAACAGCATAGGAAATGTTTGACCGAGTGAATGTGAGATATTTGAGTGCACCTACAAGGTTGCGATAGGTAGCGGAGTTGTCATGTAAGGGCCCAAAATCAGCAGATAACTTGGACTGAGTGTCAACAGGAATGGCAACTGGCTTGCAGGAATCTATGGATGCATGATGAATAATGTCCCGAACATATGCTTGTTGCGACAAGAACATATTATTTCCCTCGCGCGTGACCTGTATACCCAAAAAATAAGAAAGTGGACCCAAATCCTTCATTGCAAATCCCATGACAAGTGTGCTTAAGCCTGTGGCGAAGAGCATCAGTAGACGTGGTGAGTATAATGTCGGCCACGTAGATGAGAAGCTTATGCAATTTCCTGACCATGTAGAAACACCCAAAATCAAACCACAATCATTAAATAACCCAACCCTATCAAAAATCCCCAAAAGGGAATAATATTATGGAAACATCACATCATTGCATGAAAACTTTACCCTAAATGGCAAATAATCGGATTTGATCATACGAACACATTCAAATCATCATCATCAAAGTGTTTTTACATCTTAGATCTTGATTGGAAATGATGTTTTAAGCTTGGAAATGGTAAATTTAGGGCAAAAATGGGTTTTAGAGGTTAATGATGGTGTGAAAGAGGTTTGGGACGAGTTAGGGTTGCCCAAATGATGTTTAACAAGTCAAATATGGTATTTATAGTTGTTGCTAGTCGTCTAGCACCCTGTAGGTGAATAGCTTTTGTTGGAGGCGACTAGCTTAGGCTAGTCACCCGTGATGCACACCACTAGCTAGCTAGTGGCTTCCTGACGCACACCGCTAGCTAAGCTAGTAGCCCCCTGATGCACACCACTAGCTAAGCTAGTAGCCTCCATAGAGTAGTTTGCACACCACTAACACATAAATTCACGTATACACATATCGACACGTTATATAATGGTTGTAGAACGTTTATTATTCGATAACTAACACGTTAACGTTAATTCACCAACTTACGGGACTCGAGACTCGTGTGTGTGCATTTTTACCCGGTGATCCTCCGAATCACCGACCCTTGGACATATGTGAGTAACCGACTCCCGATGATCCCCCAGACCATCGAACCGACTCTCGATGATCCCCCGGACCATCGAACCGACTCCCGATGATTCTCCGAATCACCTTAACGACTCCCAACCCAGTTAAGTACGTTTTATGAATGTTTTTCTAAGGTAGACTTATAAGTTTGATAAAAAGTTATTAACCTGAGTTTGCCGGCTGTCACATAAACATGATCTGGATAATCCCGATGTTGAAAACCCATTGGTTGGTGCATGTACACAGTTTATTCCAAGTTTCCATGTAGAAAGGCATTGGTAACGTGCAGTTGATATAATTGCCAAGACTTTGATAGTGCTAGTGACAGAACCAAACGAATAGCAGCTGGTTTAACGATCGCGCTAAAAGTCTCCCCACAACTAATACCTAATTCTTGTTTACAACCATCACACACCAGACGAGCTTTGTAACGCTCCAAACTGTCGTCAGAACTAAACTTATGTTTAAAAAGCCACATGCTACGAATTATATTCATGTTGGGGGTTCTGGGTACAAGCTCCCGGTCTTGTTTTTAATAAGAGCACTAAATTCGCTAGTCATGACATTATATCACTTTGGAGTGACTAAGCCAACCTGAGGATTTTTGGGAATTGGATAATGGTGACAGTGTGGAGATTGAAAAGTTTTTTTGGTTTAACAATGTCATTCATGGCATGTGTCCTAATGGTGCGTACAATATGAGGAGGGGGTGGTTGAGGAATAGGTGAGGTGTCAACCAACCCGCTACGTCTAGAAAATTAATACATAGAAAATTATCTTATGCAATTTTTATGACCCGTTACTATGCCAACCAATCCGCTGCATCTATTTTGGTTATTATACCGTTACCCAACTCATTGTAAGTTATAGCTTTTCTTATGATAAGGGCCCCAACTCTTGATTTCGCTTTGGGTTTCCAGAAGGGTTGAGTCGGGCCTAAATATAAGCTATGATAAAAATATGTTAGGATAAAAATGAAAAAAGTTTACTTTTTTTAAGAATACATAATAAATAAAAAAAGTATAGGAAAAAAAAATACTTGATAGTCATCATTATCATCATACTCAGTTAATCCCACCTATAGCAAAGTTAAGGTAGGGTCTGAGAAGGGTAAGATGTAGACAGTCTTACCTCTACCCTACGAATAGAGAGGCTACTTCTAGTGAGACCCCCGGCTCGATGTGGTTTGGTATCAAGCCTTAAACATAAGGCACAAAACACTTAGCAATCGGAACAAACCCGATCGGTGCATGTACCCTTTTGTCTTTTGGCTATCCACGCCACCACATGATGCATGATTAACCGTCCGTCATTTTTAACGTTATTTTCACGAAATTAGTAAAATAACATTCAAACTAGTGTAACTTTACTTTTACCCCCCCCCCCCCCCCCCAAAGCCACACATATATACATTATAAAAAAATACTTGATAGTAAAAAATTAAAAAAAAAACATAAAATTCCCCCAAAAGCTTCTTTTGATAAACCCCGCCATTTGCCCAAAATTTCCCCCCAAAAACTCACCTTAGCGGTTTGTTTCCCCCAATTTAAACCCCATTACATTATCAAAAGCTTATAACTGTTGACAATTAAACCTACGACGTCCAACACAACGACGACCAGACACCATCTCTGCCGACCAGCGCAAAGCTTTATCGTCTCAAACCCTACAACCGTTAACGTTACCATCTCAAACCATCACCGTCACCGTCACCATCTCAGTTCTACTCCGAAGGTGATGATAACCCTAACTAGCTTTCTTTTTGATAAATTTCCCTATTTTACTTCTAAAGGCCCTTTTCTTAGTGAATTAAAGAAGTTAACTGAGGCGATGGATGTTCCGAAAACCGGATACGATATGTTAAAGAAAGGTTCCGAAAAACTGGAACTACCATCGTTGGGTATTTACTTCTTGTTCCGCTTCTGTTACATTTGATTGATGTTTTTAATTTGAATAAGGTTTAGAGTTTGCATATTGCTCTGTAGGCTGTTGATAATTTGATTAGATGTTTTGTAGATTGTTTGTATTAAACAAGAAGTTGTGATTAAGCTTTGTTAGTATACATGAATGAATTAGTGTGTATCAACAGGTTATTTTTCTATAAAGTAATTACATTTGTTTTTCAATAAAATAATGCATTTTTAACCATTATATACTAGGATTTAGCTTTTAAAAAAAAACGTTGCTATAAACATGATGTGCGGAATTATTGAAGAATATAAGTTGCTTAATACATGTTTCACATGAAAAATAGCTACAGCAGTGCTTGGTGGTTAGTATATGTATATAGTTTTGAATTTTGATATATAGTTTATTGATAATTCCAATTTGGCGTTCTGTAGTATGTTCATATCAAACAGAAACTGTGATTAAGTTGTGATTGTTTTCGTTGTTCAATGGATATACTTTCCAAAAATTGAAGTTGTGTATATGTAGTATATAAATGTATATGTTGTATATGTATTTAGTATGTATGTGTGCATGTAGTATATATATGTATCTATGTAGTATGTAATTGTTATGTTGGATTGTTATTTTATAGTTAATTCAAAATGTGAAAACTTCAATAATTTTGTGGATTTTGTAGGTCCATTATCTTATGTAAGGTAAGGGTACACCACTTGCAACTGGTTCATTGGTTCTTATGATGGTCAAGCCAGACTATGGAGTAATGATGGTTAATAGTCTTCAAAGGGTGGCGATTATGACCTACCTGTTCGTTAAAAAACAGGCTAATGTGGGCAAAAGTGAATAGTGAATATGAGATCATTTGGATCAACTCATGTTGACAACGGGTCAATTTGGGTCTACCCTTCTTGAATTTAAAGTATAAAAACGCGTATGCCGAGGTAGCTATGAGAAGAGACATCCGCTGCTATTTTTTATTAACAGATTGTATATTTTACAGGGGAGTTGGTAAGTACATTAACAAAACAGTAAATATTCCTCAAAGATTAATGAGTACAAACTGGATTTCTGTGTACAAATTGGATTAATTACCCAATTTATTCATGATGTAGATATGGAGCTTGAAGCAGGATACATGCTTCCATGATTTGAAGGAGCATACAAAGGTACAACATAATAACACATTATATAATTTATCTAAATGTGCTTAGTATTTTGTGCTATTTTTGGTAATAATTTTTAAGGAAATATACATCATCAGATGAAGTCCCACAGGTCCAGGAACTAATAACTCTAACTTCATTGTTGGCAAGGTAAATTCATCTTCTTCATCACATTAACCTTCAGGTGTGAATCCTGCTTCAACTCCAAACCATATAAGTCAACCCTATTTATAAATCCACCAATGCCCCTGCGTGTGCTACCATTTGGCATCAAGTCCTGTACTGTGGTTAGTATGTTTTAGTTGGATTTTGTCTATTTTTATTTATTTATTAACATTATGTGTGATGCTTTAAATGTACTAGCAAATGTTCAGATAGATCCTTTGCATGATGAGAAAAGGAAACAGTTTGACTTCTAATTCAGGTTCTTCATCTTCATTATATACTTTAATCGTGGTTTATACACCTGGTTATATATGTAATGGGTTAATTTGAGTTTAAAGATTGCATTTAGTATACACACACACTTGAATATATTTTTAAGCTTCATTTTATTAATGTTACGTTATGTTTTGTTAGGCAATTTATACGATTCCAGTTGCAAATTATAATTGAAGATGTCGGTTTGGGTTGCAAGTATGAAGATGTCGATTCGAAAAGTTATTGTCAGCACTTTGATATTTAGACATATGTATTTGTGTTCATTTGTAACTTTGTAATTTTATATTCTTCAGTTAGTTTATATTGGTTTTATTCGTTGCATAATTTATTTTATTTTAATGTTTAGGTATATATATTGGTGTGTATTAGGAAATTTCAATGAAACTACTTGCAAATTGAACAAAAATAATAATATATTTTTAGCTAAAAATATCAAAAGATGCGGTTCTATTAAAAGACCAAGAGATGTGGTTCCATACCAAAAGATGTGGTTACTTTGAACCCGCATCTTTTGGCATTTAGCTATTTGATGCGAGGCTATAAGATGCGGGTCTAAAACCACATCTTATGACCAAAATAACCACATCTTTTGGTCTTTTATGTACTAGTGCATCTGCATGTTCAGATAGATGTTCAGCAACACATCATCCTGGAAATTGTATGGATGTTTGCATAGATTGTTGTGGAAAATGTTTATGTGTTCCTTCTGGAACTTTTGGAAACAAAGATGAGTGTCCATGTTATAGAGACATGCTGACCAAGTATGGACAACCTAAATGCCCCTAATTGTATACTATTTCTTTCTTTTATTATTCAAGGGAAAATCATTATTAGAATATCTCTTTTTTTGTGACGTTTGTGATAAATAAATAAGTATATTTATTTGTGAGGAATTTGATAGTTATTTTGTTTTGTTTCTTTTCTTAAAATTGAGTTTCGAATTATAGTTATATAACCAGTCCAACAAGGCAATATATAACTCTAAACAATTTTGAGCTTTTTTTTTAACGACTAATTTGGATCATTGACAGACTACTGGAGTATCATTGTATCATCAGTGAAACCACATGATCATATCCATCTCTACTAGGCAATAATGCCTATACATCAATTCACGAGAAAACTCAATAAATATAGGAAAACCCCCTTGTGGAAATCAAACCAGAACCAAATAGTCCCTAAAGGTGGGTGGGTGATCATCACACCATCACACTCAATATCACATTGTGTCATCTCATTCTATCACATTTCATCACTAAACTAATGGGGTGGTTATCACACACATCACTAAACTTGTTTTTCAAATAAAATAAAAAACATTACATTAAATAAAATAATAACATTACATTAAATAAAATAAAAACATTACATTAACTAAAATTTAACTAAAATAAAAACATTACTAGAAAATAAAATAAAAACATTACTATAAAATATAAATAAAAACATTACTAGAAAATATAAAACCAAACGTAATTTTGGGCGTAAATTCGCCACGCCGAAACATGTGGAAAATCATTGCCGACCTCGAAGCATACTCGATGTGAGCATAGGCTACCAACATATCTTCTGTTTCATCGGAGAAATCATTTTTCTTTTTCTTAAAAAAATCCGAAGGTATTACACTTCGATTCGAGCTCCCCGTACTTGTGAGAGATTGAATCACAACAACGTTGTGTTCCCCCGACAAGTGCATTAAACTCGGCTAAAACTTTATTCCACGATGGAGCATTCCTCCGACCACGGCCACGACCACTGTTCATTTATGCGCTAGTTTTGTGTACGTTGTCGTACGCGATCACTAGCTAGCGCAAGTTCCTCCTCTTGTGTCCAAGAAACCATTGTTAAAATTGTGAATGTGAATGAGGATGAGAAGAATTTTGTGATTTTTGTGTGTACGTACGTATATGAGAAGAATTAGGTGCGAGTGTGGGTGTAAAAAATTAGGTAAATATGTATATATATATATATATATATATAGGTAATTTTTATTAACGGTCAAATGACCGTTGTCAACTGTGCAACGGCTAGCGAAATTGATGGCAGGACCGCGATAGTGGTCGCGGCCAAATTAAACCATCACGAAATTGGTGGGGTGGTGGTGGTCGTGATGGTCACGGTCATTGCAGAGTGGCCATCACGGACCACCCCGCCCACCCTAAGCCTTATCTCATCCCCAAAATGTCACTAGGCTATAATGCCATGGGCACTTTTACACTTTTGGCTGAGGTAATTTAATCACCAAAATAAACATTGAATACTTAGGCGAAGGTGTTGGCCTGCTTCTTGGTGTTACAACTCCGGTTGTATCCTTCACACCACTGAGCCGTTGTTTTTTCGATGATGATTATGCTCAACTTTTAATTTGATTTTGTTCTAGCTCTTTTTACTTTTACTTTATATTTTTAAAAAAATATGATTTATTATGTTGGCTTTGGATACAAGTTGCTTTATTGTTAATTGAATGTTTTTGAAATAATGAGTAGATGCGACCAAATGACAACACACGAAAATTACAAGTGCGCAATGCGCACCGGGGATAGCCACCGGTTAGAATTGGTATGTGTGACCGTTTATCACTCCCTTTTTAACTCCTCTTATGTGTGCTTGACCACATAAACATTATACTTTGTGTTTAATTATGGTACATGAGACGGTTATATGAGACGGTTATGTGACCATTTATCACTATCTTTGTTAACTCCTATTATTATTTGTCAAGCACTACGTGTAAGTGCATTATGTGATTCTTACGGTTATCTACATAAACTGTTATTTGTTGAACGCATGACGTGTATACATATATGCATATGACAGTAATTAAATAATGGTATATTGGATTTAAATAATCTCAACTATCGGCTATTAGTCACCACCGGTCCAAACTACCATCACTGCTAACAGTCCCACAGTTTAATACGTTTTCTACCAACGGACCCTAACTAACAGAATCCTAACTCCGTTAGTATATGGTGGATGTGTATGATGACTTGGATGATGATGATGCGGAAAAAATAATATTTGACTCGTTATTTGGATGCTTTCGTGCGTCTACTAGACTCTTTAGCCACATGTGATCTTTTAATTGTAATTTGGTGGGCCCGAGATAAGTTGAAGCGTCTAGTCTTAAGCCTCTTCAAAATTGTGATTTCCCTTAAAGAGTCTAAAGCACACTCTAAAAGTTAACCCCAAAACCAAATGACAAAACCTAAAACAAAACCAACTTAAAACAAATGAACAAAAATCTACTTAACTTGTTTGTGGTTTCAATTCAATTTCAAATCAAAAGTGTTTTATAACAATTCTTCACAAAGATATTCCATCAAGTACGCAAATAATTGTGTAGAGAACCAACATGTATTTGTCCCTTTGGCCTTCGATACCTTTGGCTCCCTAACACCAGAAGTTATTTGTTTCTTGACCAGAGTCCAAAGAGTTATCCACAACAATAGCTCATCTCCAGGGGGCAAGGGTTTGTATTTGGTAGACTAGGATTTGCAATTTAGAAATAGGTGAAGGCGCAACTTGTTACCCGTCTACCTTCTATTTTAATGTAACTTGACAAGTTTTAGAAATGAAAATTTGTTTGTTTAAAAATTAAAGGTAACATAAATGAATGCTATAAATGAACAGTACCGAATATTGTTGTGCGACAATTCATATTTTCACCATAACCGAAGGGGGTGTTTGTGTTTAGCAGGATATGGTTTGCGATTCAAAAGAAGTCATCGACGTAGATTGTTGCCCGTTTGCATGTCATTCTCCTATAGTTGGTTAGGTTTTTCTATTAATGAAAAATCCAACATTGTTAAAGAAAATGTTACTATAAAAAAAGTTAGGTAAAATATTGCTCTACAAAAGTTCAACACTCTATAAGCAAACAACTTTTTATTAAAACTTAGAGAAGTATGCAAATTCAATCCACTTCTCATTTGGTACACTCACTCATGTATCATGCCACAAAAGAAACAAACTATAGAACCCTGAAACTAAGCAGAGTTGCTTATGAATGTTATTCTTCATCCAATTAAACAAGAGATAACACTATGTTCCCAAATTTTAGGAGAGAAAAGAAAGAAAATGATTCTCTTATCTTCTTTTCCCCTACTCTCAATTTTCTTTCAATTTGGAGAAATGAATTTCATGCTAAAAACTCATTTTTTTTCTCTTCCCTTCTTCCCATGAAAAAACTACACAATTTTTCATTTATTCCTTTCAAGTTCTTTCTTTTCTTCCTTTAAATGAAACGCACGAACACAACATAAAAGCAAATAGCAATTAATTGGAAACTTGTTACTAATTTAAAACATATAAATGGATTAAGGGAGAAACCAAGTCAATACAACTACTATTGTCAGATACAATCAAATAGCTCATAACTTGCATCATTTCTAACCTTGAATTATTCAAGTGGCGGGTCGCAACCTTACCGATGCGGCATGGTGGGTTGGGCCTTCTCTTGGCCCGAGATGTGGCCACTTATGCCTTTGTGGCGTCCAGATCTCAATCCTGGGGGTTGCAAGACCATATTCTATGTAAGAGCGGGGTTGATAACACGGATTTGGATTATGTTTGCGCTTTGGAATGCCTGCATGAATATCTCACTGACTTTGATCTAGGTGGTTTCTTAAATAAAGACACCGCCCCAAAAAAAACAACAGAAACCTTGGCGAATGCTTTTTATTGTCGAATCGCACGAAGTCTAGGGGAAGATTTATGCTTGACCCCACGCTATAAAGTCGTCATGGAATGCTTACAGAAGCCCTATGCCCAAGATTTCCTAATTGTTATCACTATTGAAGGACTAGGGTAACGAATGTCAGCGGTGGAGTATAGGGCATTCCTTAAATATCGTTTGATGATCCCCATTTTCCCGGGGGACGAAACATGTCCGGTTTTCCGTAAAGCGTGCTTGGATAAATATGGGGAGCATGTGCTCCACTGTAGAGAGTTATCGGGGTTTAAGTACATACATGATTTTGTTCGAGACGTTTTGATGGATATTCTTAGACGAGCAGGGATCTCGGCAAAGAAAGAGACCCAGGTTAATTTTCTTACAGACCCGGCTGAAGGGAGGTCCACTTTACGTCCAAATGACCTGTTAGTGTTTGGTTGGGAAGGTGGGAAACACGCATGAGTGAACCTTACGGGTGTGTCTCCTTTAGCGGGATTCAGGGAGAAAGGGTTCGTGGCTGGGCAAGCGGTCCTTAGGGTAGAGTCGAACAAGGTGGCAAAACACACTAAAGCGTGCGAGGATAACCAACATGTTTTTGTTCCTTTGGCTTTTGACACCTTTGGCTCATTGGCACCGGAGGCGATTAGGTTCCTGACGAGAGTCCAGCGGGTGGTTCACAACAACTTCTAGACTCCCCAGGGGCGAGGATTTATTTTCTGTAGATTAGGGTTCTCCATCCAGAAGGGGGTGACGGTGCTACTTATTACCCGCCTGTTATCCTTATGTAATTTGCTACTTTAGTGAAATGAAAAAGGATATATGTTGTATGGAGAAAAACACTAAACCAAACTTCAATTTAAGGTGCTCGTAATCTACTCAAATTCCAATTGAAAAAAGTTTATTAACAAGATGAGCTTAGCTGAGCTTAAATTAGAGCTTATTTAGAGCATGTTCTTCTTATTTTCACCTCCTTATAACTTATTATTTTTTCAAACAGTTAATAAGTTGAAAAAAGTGTTTGTCAAATGAAAAATTAGTATTTTAACTTTTCATTTGCTTATAATAAGTTGTTTGGAAAAGTAAAGAATGTGTGACTTTTTAAACTTCCTTATAACTTATTGATGGATATTTACCAACATGCTCTCCTTATATCCTTATACTTTTTCTCCTTATATCCTTTTTGGTCATTTTACTTAAATAAGTTAAATCCAACACGTTTTTTTTTTTTTACAAAATAACTTATTAACTTATTGTTTTTCCCCTCCACATAAGCTAATCCAAACACTTTTCTAAAAACTCTTTTTCAAAAAGTCATAAGTTAATAAGTCCTTTTAACAAAGAGTCATTTTGGACTCAAATAAGTTTATCCAAACATGCCCTTAATCTTTGAGCTCGTATTCAAGCTTCACCTACCAAGTTTAACTAGCCCCACGGGTCAAAGAGTATGTTGTTTGTAAAATCTAATAATTGTTATTTTGTTTTATATACACATATAGAGAGATCATAAATATTATTAAATATAAACCATGATAAATATACGTAAACAGTGTATATTTTATTAGGGTTAGGATCAAATACACAAGACATTTTTTTAGGAAGGGTGATAAGGATTGTGATCCATTGATCATATATTTGAAGGGTTGAGATTAGTTTGTTTGAACAAAATAAATAATAAATTAGAGGAATGACATAAAAGGAAAACCACATTTGTTGACTTTCTCTCTCCATATGCAATGCACATGTCAATTCCCCCATCATTTTAAAACGTATATAACTTTTTTGTCACACCCCAACCGATGGCGGAAACATCGAGGTGAGACTTGTGATAGATTGTTCAAAGACATCATGACACTAGAATTCGTGACAATATGATTTAAAGATAAAATTTTATTCATAGCATAATCATCGTCTAAAAAGATAACATAATACAAATTGTTTTCATGAAAAGAGAAATAGGACATCAAAATATAGAACTTAAACTAGCGTGAGTTTCTAGTCCAATCCTAAGTAGATTTCTTGAATATCCTGCATCAAACATTTCCTGCAACATGTATAAAATATCCGCCAACACATAAAGTATTGGTGAGCATACTAGTTTTGGTTTACATACGTAATAATTAGAATGATTTACTCGAATCTCATACTATAGCATTGAACATACATACCATACAAAGAACATAACTCAAACCCGCGAGTACCACAGCGTATACCTAACATATTCATGTTAGGCCGTTTAAATCTTAACAATGACCCATAAAGGGGGCGGTGTGCTAGTCCTATAGCGCTATACATGTTAAGTGGGCTAATAATAGTTAATGAATTATGTTTAAGTATCAAGAATCGTAAGCATGGCAAAATAGCATATAAGTATGTTTAATAGATTGAGCATGATAGTTTAAGAGTATGAAATCGTTTAAGTTTTGATAGTGATACATGTTGAGCCCCAAAGAATAAAGATAAAAGGGGGACAAGTATGAACTCACCTTTGGGTGCGTTTAGTAAGGTTCCAAAGACGAGTCTTGGGAGGTTAGTTTCTTAGCCTTGGTTAACTAGAATTAGAGAATAAAGGGTCTTAGGTTCGAGTTTAGATTATAGATTCACAAGACTCATGCAAGCCTTTTAGGCAAACCAAGCACAAATTGCCTTTAGGGCAATCCGGATAGTCATGAGATTAAGTTAGACCAAGCACAAAATCATCCTAGATGATTCGGATGGTATAAAGTTAGGAATGTGAATCCATTTGATAGGTTCATGTCATAACCACTTCGCTTATGAGGTAAGCGTGAGTTTTGGACACGGGATTTCCCCTTTCTAGTGTGGATAAATCCGTAGCACAAGAAGGGTCAAGAGAGTTGGTAAGGTAGGGTGTAACCACAAACCTTCCAAAGATTAATAATAAGCTAGTAAGATAGAAACTTGAAAGTATATGTTTATATTATTATATAGTATAATTCATAAAACAATTCAGAAAATAAACCCATTTGGGACCTCTTTTAGGTGCTCTACCCTTATCACACTTCTGTGGATAAACATGGGGAAGATCCTAGAGGGTTATCCAAGGAGTTTTGGATAGAAAAGAGAAGGAAAAACTGAAAAGAAAGAGAGTTTGAGGTTGGAAATTTTACTGATGTGTTATCAGGAAGTTTGCTCAAAACTTTGAGGATTAGAGAGTGATTTTAGAAAGATTATGGATGAACAAGAGGTAGGGCTGGCAATGGGTAACCTGTTAAGACACGATAAGACCTGTTTGACTGAAAAGTACACTATTTGATTTTTTGACTTTTTTTAATACTTAGAATTAAGAGTCAAAAATCTTTCATTTCCCTTTTTTGGTACATAAAACATAAAACTGTGTTATAAACATGAGATATAAATGAGTTAAACGAGTTGTGTTCATGCTTAGAACTTGATTTGTTCGCGCGCGTCAGAGACCTGTTAACCTGTTAGGGACACGATTTGCCAGCCCTAACAAGAGGTTAATGGGTGGAGAGGAGTGGTATTTATAAGTGGGGTGGGTTGGTTGGGTGTTTAATGCAGTAATTAGGGTGGTTGGGAGGTGTTTAGGTGAGATAAATGGGTGTAATTACGAGTTGGTTCAAATGCTGCCAGAAAGGTCTCGTCGCGCTACGTGACGGGAATTCAGAATCTGGTCACGCGACGTGACCAGGTGTTTAGGCCCAAAAAATGTTTTTTTGGTTGGGCTTGGTCCAACAGACTTGGTTTTGGACGTGTTTTTGGGTTAAAACTTAAGGTTTAAGCCCATTTTGACATGTTTTTGAATTGGGCTTGATTCCTAACTCGTACGGGTTCATTTATGCTTCAGTTTCGTATTAGAGTCTCGTTTTTAAGCGTAACGTGTAAGGTTTGCGTAAAATAGAATACATAGAATGATTGAAATAGATTAAAATTTAAATTCAATTGAAAAAATATTCTTCCATTGATCATAAGCTCGGGAGTACAAGGGTACAAAATGAAAGATACAAGAGTACAAGGACTAGAACTGAAAATACGAAAAGTACAGATGTTACATTTTTCATACAACATTTTTTTTTCAAAAAAATTTCATCATATTAACGAGCGTTTTTTTATCTTTAATATGAGTACCACATTGCTACATTAAAATTGAAAAAAAAAATCATGCTAAATGGGTTTTCTTCTCCGTTGTGTCTTCTGCTCGTTCATTGTGTTATAGTATGCATGTGTGCTTTATAAATATGTTATTTATGTTTTTTTTAGTCTACACATGTTTTAACTTTGTCCATTGTGTTTTTAGTATGCTTTTCATTGTGTTTTACGCAAATGAGTTTTGTATTTAGGTGTACATTGTGTTTTATTATGTTGTTCATTGTGTTTGAGTCTATTATTCATTGTGTTTTAATTTTTTGTTCATTGTGTCTTTAATATGTCGTCCATTGTGTTTTATTAGACTGCTCATTGTGTTTTATACCCTATTGTTTATTGCATATTTAATTGGTACTCATTGTGTTTTACGGTATCTCCATTGTGTCTTACGCAACTGGGTTTTCAACTTTTTTTCCAAAAGTATTCATTGTGTCCTTATTATGTCGTCCATTGTGTTTTACACAATTGAGTTTTTAACTTTTTTTTTTTCAAAAAGTATTCATTGTGTTTTAGTCTTCTGTTCATTGTGTCTTTAGTATGTCATCCATTGTGTCTTACGCAACTGGGTTTTCAATTTTTTTTTTTCAAAAGTATTCATTGTGTTTTAATCTTCTATTCATTTGTGTCTTTAGTATGTGGTCCATTGTGTTTTACTAGACTCTTGATTATGTTTTATACCCTATATTTAATTGGTGATCATTGTGTTTTACATTCCATTGTGTCTTACGCAAGTGGGTTTTGAATTTTTTTTAAAAATATAACAATATGGTACTCATATTAAAGATAAAAAGATGCTCAATTTTATGGTATATATATATTTTTTTTAAAAGATGACGTATAAAAAAGTTACGGACGTTTAAAAATGAAGGTGGAAATGGCATGTGACTTGCATGTGCATATGTTTTTGACAAAATTACTCCTCCCACTTGTTTATCCTTTGGACACATGTCATTTTCTAGTGGCTTCTCACCCTTCTCATTTTTTGTAGTCTTTGTAGAATAACCCAACCCTATTTTATTATATGTATAATATTATTGTTACAAACATGTATAAATATTTATATTTTTTATATTTATGTGTAATTAAAATATTCAAATATTTTTTTGAGCCGAGGGTCTCACTGGAAGCAGCCTCTCTATTCCGACAGGGTAGAGGTAAGGCTGTCTACATCTTACCCTCCCCAGACCCTACATTAGTTTTTGCTATTGGTAGGATTAACTGAGTATGAGTATGATGATGATGAAATACTTAAAAATAAATGAAGCAAAACTATATAAAGTTAAACAATTACAGCTAAAGCTCAAACTTTAGTAACTTATAAACAAGGTCGGCTTATTACACCTTGCTCTATGATTAAGTGCAATAACGGTTTGTGTGACAAAAAGAAGAATTGTCTTAAAAAACATAGTACACAAAGCTCCAAAACTAGAATAATTATGATTATGATTACGAAAAATCAACAAAATTGATTACAAAGATTTACAATAAATGATGATAATTAGGGAAACAAAACAATAAAGGTAGAATCATAGGCCTGACTATCCGAGTACATTTACTGGCGAAACGTCATCCACGCTCATGATCATAGGCAACACTACTGACATGTGACTCTGTCTATCACCAATTCTAGAAAAAAATCCATCGTCCAAAAACCCACTGCAATAAAACCTCTGGCTCGCACATGACATTATCTCACGAGCGAAACTCCAATCGACACCCTTCCTAAATAAAAACATCCAGATTCCGCTAGAGAACTGCATATTTGGTTATTACATATTCAAACAATTTTTATATACAAAAGAGTGAGAAACAAAAAGCCCAAATAACCCAAAAAATAAAAGCCCTATGCATCGACGTCTGCATGTCCAGCCCACTAATTACAGACACGAAGAAATAATATTATTTTTGCAGAGACAAAACCAAGCTTGAAGACGAACCAGAACAACGAACAACGTTACATACACACAAATCTTCACACCAACAACACATATATGTATCATGTATACGTATAATTTCTGAGTGATTAAAACAATTTTTATAAAAGAGGGCATTAGGTCGATTCATTTCACGTCCTTTATTTTCTAGGGCACAAATTATTATTTTTATTAATTGATCTATTTTACACCAAAGAAGGACCCAAGAGTATAGGGGAAACGTTTCTAAGCTCGATATTGTTGCAGAGCTCTATGCAATTCAGGTATTGTTTGTAGAAACCCTAGAATTGGATGAAATGTTTTATGCTGTTTAAACCCTAGAACTGAAATTTTGTTGGAGTTGATCATAGGTTTGTGAATGGGTAGTTATGTGATTGCAGTGTTGTGTTGGTGTGTTTTGATTGAATGCATGCCAAGTAACTGCAACTAGGTTGGCTTTTTTATGGCATATGTTGAGATTTGAATGTTTATTATGGCGGGTGCGCGTCGGCATGTGGTATGGATTTAGAAATGGGGTGAGAACACAGTGCAGTTGTTGAAAATGATTGTGGCTTGCTCTATTGTGTGCAATGAATCATGAATGACTGACTGAACTTGAGTTCGTAGATTATGTGTGATCGACTGTTAGATCGTGTTGCGTAGATTTGTGACTGATAATGATGTTACTTATGGATATGGTAATTATTTGGATTGTTTCCATATTGGTTCTGTTTTATAACCTTCATTATGGCGTTACAACGTATTCGTTAGTAATAAAATCAGGTTTCCGCTGGTTACCTTAAATAACATCTATTTTCTTTCATTTGCATACGAATGTTCTCAACCATACACCCACAAGGGATACGTAACTTGTTGGTTCTAAGTTATTTCTCAAAAGAATAGCATACACGCTTCTTTGTAGTTGGTTGGACTTGGACATGTGATGCATATTGGTTTCCCTTGGTAGTTCTTGTGACCTTAGGGCTTACATATCAGATAAAATAAGGAAGCGTGGAAACTCTCAATGTGGAGGGGAGGAGTAGGGGCAAGCCGGAGCTAACTTGGGAGGAGCGGATTAGGCATGCATTGCTAGAATTGCACCTCTATGAGGACATGGTAGAGCATAGGAGTGCGTGGAGACGTTGAATTTAAGGTTAAAGACTTTTAGAAGGATAGTATGATTTGGCATTAAGTCGTTCTTTAGGAGCTTAGCGTGTCGGTTTGGTTGGATGGCCTTTGCATGTTATTGCTTATCTATTATACGTTCTCTCCAATTTTCTGTTTGGTAGCTTACTAAGAACATCTTTAGTGCACTATGTTTTCTGTTGTTTTTTGAGTAGCTATGTGCCTTCGTATGTTATTATGTGACTTTGATGTCTAGATATGGCTTTGGAGCTAGGGGGGGGGGGGGTCTCATTGAAAGCAGCTTCACTATTAGTGGGATGGCTTTGCTATTAGTGAGATTTACTGGGTATGGTTGTTGTTGTAGATATTTATGTACTTTTTGAAATGACAACACATTGTTATCATGGGTTGTCTTACAATAAAAGGAGCAAGCCAGTAGTGGTCGACATTCATCACCAATTTGCTTTAGTTCAACTTCAAACATCATGGAACATGCATTATCCATGGACCAAGAAATTTGATTTGTACTGATAATTGATGTAAGCCCTGCCTGATTGAAATTCATAAGATGTATCACATCTAAGACTATTTAATAACACTATGATTTAGTCACCGTTATGGTGTGGTTTTAGTAGTGTAACAGAAAATATTGAATGTTTGTTGCTAGCGAACATGGTAAGGATGCTCATGTTCTGTTCTCCGAGCTTTCTAATATCTGACTTTAGGTTTAGTTTAGGAGGATGACCCTTGTGCGCTACTACCTAAGCAGTCAATAGCGGTGGGATAGCGGTTATCGGGCTCTTCCAAAATAGCGGTCTAGAATAGTGGAACCGCTATTATCGGCGCTCTTGACCGTTATTTGACCGCTATTGATTGATATTGCCCGCTACTTTGAATGCCTTGGTTGATGTGGACTCGATGGACGATTTCATGGCTTATGATTAGATCATGTTTTAAATATTGACACTTTTGAGATTTGACTTTTGATATTACTATTAATATTATATATGTTTAACGTTTTATACTTTTATATATAACTTCTGCATGATATTAAAATTGCCGATATCCCACTGCAATAACCTATATCTCAAATATCGGCCCTTGACCAATATTTGATTTTGGACCGCCATAACGGCATAGACTACTACAATAGTCTTGTAGCGGATGATCAAATGTGTTTAGATTCACTTTAACCTTTTTCATGATTTACATGTTTGGGTGATCAGTTCATGATTTTTGGTGCCTACTGCTTCTCGGCATATTTCCATGATTCCCACTTGGTCATATATAATTCATCATGTAGACTGCTAATTTTCTTCTCAGATTATAGTTTGTGCATTGTTACATTTGATCCCATCATTTTAACACCCCATGTTAATCATTTTGCTCCAAAGAAAGATTTTTTTTTTCCAAGTCATTCTTGAAAGTAAGTTTTGTATGTAATCTTATTTCAGCTGGTTGAGTATGAACAGCTTTTACTAGATGACCATGCCGTGTCTTTTCTTTGGTATACATAAATCATCTGTCTTCTAAACATTATTTTGAACCCTTTTTTCTAATCTCTCTCTCTCTACCCTCTGGTACTTGATTAAGTTTTTGAATCAATTGCAGGAACAAACCTGTAGGTTGTTTAAGTGGGTATGCATGGATGCACTTCAGGATTTACACTTGTAGTCAATGCTGAGCTTGATTCCATGGGAGGAGTTGGAATTTCTTCAACACCATCTTTACAGCAATCATCAGATCTTGAGAAAACTCAAGCAGAACTTAGGTAACAGTGGCACTCTTCTGTATACTGCAAAATACAGAGGTGTTTAGTTTGAAGGTTTTGATTTGATGGCACGGGCTAGATTGTATTTGAGTATGTTTGGTTTAATAGTAAGGTTTGAAGGAATGTTGTTGATACTCGTAAAATTGGATATTATCCAAATCCACATAAAGGGTTGGGTGTAGAAATCCATACTCATTTTCAATCCAGCATTTTATCAAACCCATACCCATAGTGATTCCCAAGTGCTAAACAAACACCACCTTATGAGTTGATCATTTCCTTTTTTTGGTCAAATCTAGGTGAACATAATAACGGATCATTTTTATTGCAGGCAAACATTCACAACTGCTGAGAAGTTTAGAAGAGAATTAGAATTTCTACAAAAAGTAGGTTGATGAGATTATTATCATTATTATTATCTTCATGCCACAGGCCCACAAAGCATGTTTGAGCATAAATAGGTGATAAATTGCTTGCTATTTGCAGGGTGGAGATCCGTTAGACTTAAAACCTGGGAATGCAACATCAATTAGCTTCCAATCCACGTCCTTAAAAGGGCACCCTGAGCAGTTTGTGACGAGGTCTGTGTCGGGGGTGTGAGGAAGTTGCTGCTTATTTTTCAACCATTTATAAATTTATATCATTATTATTGATAATCTTTTTCTTTTGTTATTGTGTTTTTATGGTACTGTAGTGAAGCAAAAGGTAGTTTTGCGATTACGGCTTCACCTCATGGAGATTCTGTTGAAAGTAGCGATAGACTAGGGGCTCCTTCAGTCTGTGAACCAAACAGTGCTGATAATCTTATGCTTTTGAAAGAATCAGGCGATACTGTTGTTTTAGAACTGCCCAAAAAGTCATATAAACGTAGGATTAGGTCTCGCCCCAATCGTGATCCTATTCGACATGCTTCCAGGGATTATAAAGGATTAACTCATGATGCTAATGTGGCTCTAAAAAATTCCACTAGTGATTTAGAAAATGAATCAGATGGGTTGCCATTAAAATATGATGGCGGGGAAGCTACACTCACAACTGCTTCTATAGAACCTGAATCCCTAGGGGGTGTACATTTGACAGCTTCCAAGGTTCCCCGTAACGGAAATACAGAGGAGATGAAAAGCATACCTGGCCCCACAAAGGCCATGGACCCGTCATCATGCACTCCAACCGGACAACGTTTTGATGACTATAACGGGAATGGTCTGCATACCACTAAGCCAATGGAACAAAATTTGGGGAGTAATGATTTAGGTGCGGAAAAGAATGATAACATATCAAATATTGATTTGATTGGCAATGATGATCACCCTGCTATTAAGGAAGAGCAAGGATTGAAAGGATCTGAATCTGTCAAAGTGGTTAGCTCAGATGGGTGCACTGAGTCAAAAATCAATCGAAACCTGGGCACAGTCGTGGAATCCAGTCCCATTTCTCAAGATGGAAATGCTAATGACCCACCCTCTACATTGACTGTTAACCATTCTACTGATGGAGCAGAGCAAAATACATGTTCACAGGACAACTTGAAATTGGCAACGAAAGAGCATGAAGACTCGATCTTAGAAGAGGCTAGAATTATAGAGGTTAGTTTCTTTATCTTCATGCATTTTGAACTTAATACATATGTTTCTAGCCTCATAATTCATAAAAGTTTTCTTAATAACTGATTCGATATTTTTTTTCTTAACAGGCAAAACGTAAGAGGATAGCTGAATTATCTGTTAGAACTTTGCCTTTGGAGAAGCGTCTAAAATCGCATTGGGATTTTGTCCTTGAGGAAATGTCATGGTTAGCTAATGATTTTGCTCAGGTTTGTTTTTGCTGATAAAAATTGAAGTCAACCTAATCATGTTTCGCTCTTCCTTCATTAAATATATTATTTACTAAATATATTATTTTATCATCAGGAGCACCTTTGGAAAGTTACAGCAGCGGCTCAAATTTCTAGAAGAGCTGCTTTTGCTTCACAGAGAAGATTCCAACAACAAAGATCACTGCAGAAGCAAAAGGAACTGTCTCACACCTTGGCAGATGCTGTCATGCAGTTCTGGCATATGATACAGGTCTTTAAATTTCCATTTTTTTAATCTTAAAAGCACTTTTAATTCTGGATTTGAATACATACTTGAGAATGTTTCGACTCTCTTATCTAGTAATTGACTTACAAATTAATGTGAAAACTTATGTTTTTTTTTTACATTGGACAGGTGAAGCGCAAGGGACCAGAGTCACACTGCCTTGAAAAAGATAATGCAGTTGGGATTCAGGGATATGCAATGAGGTTCATGGAGTTTAATACCTCTCAAGCTCAATTCAATGCAACTCAAGCACCTGTGTCTCTTGATATTATATCTGATCCAGGCATCATGGACCCATCATGGGAGGATAATTTGACAGAAGTATGGACTAACACTTGGTATCTTCAGAGTTTACACATAAAGTTGAATCACGATTACACCAAATTTCACTGCCTTTCTTTATTTTTATTTTTTACTATAAGCTATAGCTAGAGGTGGCAACTGGCAACCTTTCATTTATGAGTATGTCAATTCAGGTTGTATGTTATCTCTATAACATGTTTTGACACGTTACTTAACCCACCCGAGCGCCATTTTGCCACTTCTAGCTGTTGCTACACAAAGCAGAATGACACAGATAATCTACACTTCCTCTAATACTTCAACATGAATCTGTGAAGGATCTTTTCATGGATATAACAATGTTTGGAATATTTACTTGGGTTGGATTATATATACTTCCTTTTTTGACTGGTTCTATATAATACTGGTTTCCTGGAATGCAGGAGAACCTCTTTTATACAGTGCCACCTGGTGCAATTGAGGCTTACAGAAAAGCTATTGTTTCTCATTTGTTACATTTTGAGGTAAACATGCCAAGGAAGGACAGTATGTTATTTTTTGTTGCAGTTTGAGTTTCTATGTAGACCATATTTTGGAATAGCATACAGTTTAGTGGCCAATTATATGATATCTTGTGCATTTTATTTGTTTAGATCACGAGTCTGATAAATTATTCAAATCTTCATTAAATCCAGGATCATTATATAAAACATTAATCTATAAAGAAATCTGCAAGTCCATGTGGAGATGAAGAATTTTAAAACCCTAAAACTCTGGGGAATTTGTTTAAATAAATTTAAGAATTGCATTGTATATTAATCATGAAGAATACGGTTACTTTTTGAATAATTACCAGCAAACTTAAAGAAACCATATGTCATCCTTTTTTCTTTCATGCTTTTTCCCTAATGATATTTTTTATTCTCTTTAGAGAACTGGCACTATCATGCAAGAGGAAGTGGATACATCGTGCTATGATGCCGTTGCTGGTAATTTAGACTTTCTAATTTTCTGACCTTGTTTACAGATTATAGTATTATACTAATTAAAACTCCTAACTGTATCTGCACTTCAAATCTATCAAGATAATGATGCATTTGAAGAGGACGAGGGAGAAACAAACACATATTATTCACCAGGTGGATTTGAAGGTAGCAAATCTACAAAAGCTGCTCAGAAAAGGAGGAAAAACTTCAATTTATATGGCCCAAGATCATATGCAACGGGTGATGATGTGTCATTCATGCAATCCGTGGAAAGGACCGTTGGAAATAAACCCTCTGTGCTAAGTGGAAAACGACCTGGCAGTTTGAATGTTACAATCCCAACAAAACGTGTTCGTACTGCATCCAGACAGAGGATTATAAGCCCATATAATGCAGGGACTTCTGGGCACATGCATGCATCAAATAGGACAGATGCTTCAAGTGCGGATACTAATTCCTTTCAGGATGAGCATAGTATTTTACATGGTGGGACCCAAATACCAAACAGTTTGGAAGCTGAGTCTGCTGGAGACTATGAAAAGCAATTACAGTTTGACTCCATGGAAGTTTCAATTAGACCTAAAAAGAAAAAGAAAGAAAAACATTCTGTATGTAACATTTACTGGAGTCCTAGTTGTGTTTTGCTGCTTGCGACTAAAGTATATTATGTTGTTGCAGGGATCCACATTTGAACACCGTTGGCAACTTGATTCTAGTTTTCAAAATGACCAGGTGAAAGTTCAACATACTTTAAAAAAAGAAAAATAGTGGCTTGATGTAGCTATGTCACCATTTATAAGTGATACAGGGTATATGGTTGAGTTTATTGGTAACATGTTAGCAGTGGTGTGTATTTAAGTTGGCAGTTTCAATACATTTACATGTAAATGGGTGGATTCAGGTTATATTTGACCTCTAACGAATCAAATGGGTAAACTTTAAAAAGTTAGCTCAAAATGGGATGTGATGAATGGTTGGAAGTGACCCGACATGTATTGTCACTTGAACCCATTTCAAAGCATTACCAATCCCTCCTGACTTGCCATTTTTTTTGCCACCTTCAATGTCTATGGCTATTAAAAAGATCTAACTTTATTTTACATTTGTTTAAATGCAGAAGGATCACTCAAGAAGGAGACTGGATGCACACCAATTTGACTCTAATGGAAATAGTGGTATGTCTCTTTCATTCTCATTTGTGTCTCTCATTGGTAATGTACCAAGCTAGTTAATTTCTAATATTGTTTTCTCAGTTACATCCAACAGTCATTCTATAATGGTATATATGTTGATGAGACATTTATTAGATATATATGACACTCTTACTCTTTTGGTTTGTACAATTTCTTCTCCAGCGGTTTCTCAAATGAGTAACATGACCAACCAAAATAAGTTCATGAAATTACTGGTACGCGATCGTGGTAGAAAAGTTAAAGCACTTAAGGTATTCTATTAGGAAGTACTAGGTTATCCAAGTTTTCTAATACTTATTACTCTGTAGAATAGTGTAGATTCTTCTTGCATGATGGATTATTAATCAAATAACATTTTTGGCAGAACCCTGTTAGACAGTCAGGTTCAGGAAGTCCATGGTCATTATTTGAAGACCAGGTTAAACTTTTTGGTTCCATTTTCTGCATTGTTACTATATCTATATTTTTTATTTGTAAGTTGTCATATAGAATGCTTTCATCTCCACAGGCCCTTGTTGTGCTGGTACATGATATGGGTCCGAATTGGGAGCTTATAAGTGATGTTATTAACAGCACCTTGCAATTCAAGGTAAGTACCATTTGCCGAGTTCTGTTTTTTTTTTTTTTTTTTTTTTTTTTTTTTTTTTTTTTTTTTTTGCCTAGCTTGATTAATTATATATATTAATATATATTACTTTTTTTATTTGTAACATGCGCAGTGCATATTTCGCAATTCCAAGGAATGCAAAGAACGCCACAAAATATTGATGGACTTGAATACTGGTGATGGTGCTGATAGTGCTGAGGATTCAGGGTCTTCTCAACCTTATCCATCTACTTTACCTGGCATTCCTGAGGCAATATTCATATATTTTTGGTTCTACGTATTTCCCATTCATTAACATCCATAATTGACCTAAATAGTTGATTTTGTATCTTGATATATCTCATTCAGGGCAGTGCAAGACAATTATTTCAGCGGTTGCAGGGACCAATGGAAGAGGATACACTCAAATCTCATTTTGAGAAAATTATTATGATTGGACAAAAACAGCATTATAGGAATAGGACGCAGGTGACTCTTTGCCCTATTCTTTTCTGTGGTTAGCAGTAGTTCATACTTCATACTAGATTACCTAATAAGTTCATTAAGAAGTTAGTAGTTCTACTTGGTCAGTGTAAGTTTCAGTTTTTATGCAATTTAGTTTGACTTCCTTCTAACATTATATCTCGTCTCTAAGAACTCTAATGTGCTTGAGGATGATTGCTATATCTAGGTTGAATTCTTGACTCACATATTCTCTTTCTTTCTTTCCCATTTTTTTAATTTTGCAAAGAATGATAATCAGGATCCAAAACAGTTGCAGCAGCCTCATAGTTCTCATGCATTTGCTCTTTCTCAAGTCTTCCCAAATAATCTTAATGGTGGGCCTGTCCTGACGTGAGTTATCTGTTTTATTCTAGTTTGTTTTATATCATTATTTTTTTATTTGTTTCTGAATCTCCTAATACCATTTTCTTTCTAATTATCACATTAAGGCCTCTTGAATTATCTGAAGCAATCTCATCCAGCCCAGATGTTCTTCCAGTTGGCTATCAGGGCCTTCATAGTGGTGGGTTACCAGCTCTGAACCATGGTTCCGTTGCACCAGTGCTTCCTGGTTTGGGTTCTGTTTCTGGTTCCCCCTCGGCACCTGGCTCATCCAACCCGGTTCATGGTAGTAACCTTCCGTCTGCAGCTTCTCAACTTAATCCATCTGTTAGGTAACCCTGTAAAATTCTGCACACTTCAGTTTTCTCTGGTATCAAATTCTGATTTGTAGTTACGTCTTGTTTTGTACCTGTAAAGGGAGGGAAGATATAGAGTTCCTAGAACAGGGCCGTTATCAGTTGATGACCAGCAAAGAATGCAACAGTATGGTCAAATGTTACCTGCAAGGAACGCCCAGCAATCCAGTTTGCCACCTGGGCCCCATTCGGTAAATGATCGTGGGGTACGCATGTTACCTGCTGGAAATGGTATGGGCGTTATGTCGGGGGTTAATAGAAACATGAAGATGACTAGACCAGGCATTCAAGGGATTAGTACACCACCCATGTTGAGTTCTGGCTCGTCAACACCAAGCTCTTCTAGTATGCACTCTGGACCTGGAAACACGATGTTGAGGCCACGTGATCCTATGCATATGATGCGGGTGAGTTCTTTAGCAAACTATCACATTTTGGTTATGCTTTGTTTATAAAACTCTGTATTCTGATTTATTGCTACAGGCTAACACAGACCAAAAAGTATCACAAAGTGGGACCGCTCAAGGGGTACCTTCGTTTGGCACTAACCAAGTTTCCCAACAACACCCATCGGCAATTTCCCCACAACAGGCTCCACGTATGCTTAGCAATAGTAATTCCCATCATCCACATCATTTCCAAGGACCTCCTCCAAACCATCATGCGAATCCAGCTTATGCAATGAGATTAGCTAAAGAAAGGCAACTTCAGCAACAACGTTTACTGCAACATCAGCAATTTTCTACATCCAATCCCATGATGCCGCCGCATGGACAACCCCAAGAGTCTCAACTTCCTGTTTCATCTCCTCAAAATAGTGCGGCGCGGTCTTCTTCTCCACCTGTGTCCATTTCACCATCCATGACCCCGAAGCATCCTGGACTTATGAGGAACTCGCAAATGAGTGGCAACCAATTAGTTAAGCAGCAGAGACCACACCCACCCCAGCAGTACCAACAACCACATCAGCAGGCCAAGCTTATGAAAGGTGGAAGGGGAAATATGATGCCTCAAAATCATCCTGATGATTCTTCACTTGTTAATAATGGCTTTTCAGGAACAGATAAAGCTCTGCAAAGTGGTCCGAATGTAAACTTGTATCCAAGTTCATCTGCTGGCAAGCAGTCTGTACCTCAGCAAAAGACATTAAAAAAGCCGTTGGATTCATCTGATAATAGCAAGAATCAGAATCATGGTCCACCGGTTGTTGCTGCTTCATCCAACCACCTACTGCACCTAAATCAGAAGTTAGTTAATCAAAAGAACGCTACGACTCAAAAACTATTGCTGCTTAATCGAAAAGTCAACACATCTGAACAGACTACAAGTAAGCAAGCTGAGTCACCAATGTCTCCCAATACCTCATCTCCAGCAAGTACAGCTGTCACAGTTCCTAACCCACCTTGTAATGATGCAAATGGTAGTGAGACTCCTGTTGTTTCTTCAGTTGCACCTGCAGAGAATGAACCACCTGGACCATCCATGAACCAGGCTGCGGTTCATAGACAGACTTCATCAGACAACTTCCCTAATCTTGTTGAACATGATGCGGGAGTACAGCAGCAGCAGCAACCTTCATAACTACCAGTTCCGAACTTACCTGCTAGCTGTAGATTGGAAAGTAGTTATGGGGCATGCCATTTGGATTGAGCTGTCATTCGCATGTAGAGGCAATCCGCAGGTCAGTTTCCTCATTTATTATTGCAATTACATGATTAAAGTTGCATAGGCTTTTGAATCTTTTTCTTTACATGTCTTTTTCTCTATTTAATACTTCTCTTTTGCATATGTACAGTTTTTAATGGTATCATACCTTATGAAAAACTGCGATAATAGATGCAAGAGGAAAAACTGAAAAAAAAAGGGCAAATCCCTTTAGCATCTATATAATGTATCTTAGACCATTAGGTGTGGAGGAGGCCCAACTTCCATGCCTTGCCTCCACCTCAGCTGCCACGTCAGCGTGGGGTAGGAGCATCCATGAGATGATGCTCCTAGGGGTGTGGAGGAGGCCCAACACCATTTAATGCTATTTCCTTTTTTTTTTCTTTTTTTTAATTAAATAATATTAATGTTACAATAAAAAAGTTAATATTCTAATATTAATATTAAAAAGTAAATATTACATAAAACCATTACAAATAATTAAAAAAAAATAACTAAAATTAAAGTAACATACTCGACATAAAAAAAATACAAATAATCTACTCTTGCCCGTTGTTCCAAATATATTCAACCAAGTCTGCTTGAAGATTTTTATGCGTGAACTCGTTATGTAACGAGAACTCGTTTAAATCTTGTTGATGTGGGTTGACAGGCACCGTATTCTCCGGCGGGGCATTCTCGTCATACACACAAATGGCGGCGCCTTCGTCTTCAAGTATCATGTTATGCAACAAGATACAGGCATACATACAGTAACGCAATTTTTTAGGGGTGAACATACGTGCCGGGTGTGAAATGATGTGCCATCTTGCTTGTAGAACACCAAAAAATCGTTCAATGTCCTTTCTTGCCGCCTCTTGATACTTGGCAAATTTCTTTCTTTTTTCATCGAACGGGTGGTGAATACTTTTAACGATCGCCGAGTAAGATGGGTAGATTCCATCAGCAAGATAATAACCGCGCCTATACTCCACCCCGATACTGTAAAGCTGGACCGGTGCCTTTTATGACATCGTCAAAAATATGCGACTGGCAATAACATTAATGTCATTGTTCGAACCAGGAACGCCAAAGAAAGCATGCCGAACCCATAGATCTTGTGAACACGCCGCCTCCAATATTATTGATGGATAATCTTGATCCCCTCGTTTGAACATTCCGCGCCATGCTACGGGGCAGTTTTTCCAAGGCCAATGGTAGCAATCAATGCTTCCGAGCATTCCTGGAAAACAATGTTGGTGGTGAAACTGATACAATTGTTGGACCTCACTGGAGTTTGGTTTTTCGCAAATATTTCTTGCTGTAAAGCTTAACCACACACTTGCTAAACCTGTACAGGCACTCTCGTGCAGTTCTTTCCGACATTTGTAAATACTCATCCCACGCATCCGCCGTGGTCCCGTACGCTAGTTGCCGAAGTGCCGCCGTGCATTTTTGTAAGGTGGTGAACCCCCTTTTGCCTCTAGCATCGTATCGTAAGGTAAAATATGGCTCAAAGTTAGCCATGTCGTCGGCTATACGTGAGAACAATCTTCTACTCATTCGGAACCGACGCCTAAATAATTCCGCCGGGTATAAGGGTTCGTCGGCAAAATAATCGGCCACCAATCTATCATGGGCACCTACACATATTTACAAAAAATATAAACACACTAAAAATCTACAATATATTTACAAAAATATAAACAAAATAAAATTCCAAAATGTTTAAAAAAATAGATATAATACTTATCCTCTCGGTCTCTATTTATTCGAGGTGCCGAATCGACTTCATCTCCTTGCTCCTCGGCAATAATCTTCGCCGCTTGCCCCACGATGTTTATAACAAAATTTACGGCTTCGTTTGTAGATGACGAACCCGAAGAAGACGAAGACGTCGTAGAAGATGATAACGACATGGTTGTTTGAGGGTTTGTATTTTATAAATATAGTGAGAGTGTTTGAGAGATTTTATAAAAGTGGGAGAGAGTTTTTAAAAA
Organism: Ambrosia x helenae; assembly: GCA_030844895.1. Lineage (NCBI taxonomy): Eukaryota > Viridiplantae > Streptophyta > Magnoliopsida > Asterales > Asteraceae > Ambrosia > Ambrosia x helenae. The sequence goes on along the minus strand of CM061230.1, from coordinate 99,709,105 downwards.
TTGTGGGGAAGAATGTGGGATTGTTTTGGTTTAAATATTGTTTGAATTTTTTTTTTTTTATTAATTGTCCAACGGTCAAAAACGTGGTCCCCACCTTTCAAACCGGCCCGGCTTCAACGGCAGGAAAATGCGGTCATGCCCATGCCGCGCCTAGGGGGCGGTGTAGCGAGGCCCGGCATCCGCTTGATGCTCCTATGCCGCCCCCCACACCCACTGGTCTTATATCTCTCATGCTAGAGGGATGCTCAATACAGAACCAATTTTATGTATAGAACTGCGAGAACTCCATGTCTCCATAGGCACTTACATCTATTGCTTTGTTTTGTTTTCCTTTCTTTTCCTTCCTTAAATGAAACTTGGGAATACACTCAAAATTTTCTTTCCTTTCATTTCTTTTCCTTTCTCTCATTAAGTTAACTCGGGAACACAGTGTTAGTTTAGTTTTCCTTCCGATTTGGAAGGAAACGGAAGGAAATGATATGTATCATTTCCTTTCCTTTCCTTTCGTTCCCTTCGATAATATTCCTTTCTTTTCCCTCCTCAAGTAAACTTGGGAACGGAGCGTAAGTGTCTACATGGTATTATCTTTAATGCACTACGTGCATAAGCCTTATGCAGTTTCCCCTTAAAAATACACATACAATAATATGTACTTGTTGAAGCTTCGGTCTTGAAACATTAAACCTGTGACTTTTAGAGGACTCCACTTGCAAGTTTGGTAACGTGTCAAAGAGGTCCAATTGGGTTGGGCCGAAACACTTCTTTTACTACCATTACTTTCATGGTGCACCCACCACACTGGTATAATGGCCATAACCTCATTTAAAAAGAAATTTTGCAACTGCTTTACATTATATGGAGTCAGTTTCATTTCACTGAAGTAATGTATTTTTAGCTGTGCAGATGAAGCTCAACTCCATCGGACAAAAGATGGAAACATGCTAAATTAACCGAACTCAAGTAATGTTGGCCGGGCTAATTCCTGGATGTTTTGTATAGTCATTAGGAGATGGAGGATGATAAGAGCTATGTGTACAGGACTTCCATCTCTAGTCCAAAAGAAAAAACATTTTGTTTATTATTATTATTACTATTATAATTTTTTAGTCTTATAAATGCTTAGGCTAGCCTATGTATTAGCACCCTTTTTTTGTACTCTAGGTGGGTAGTTATTGTTATTGGCGGAAGCCTGGGGAAGCTTTTGTGAATACTAGTTCATTTAGTGTATACTTAGATAAATCATCAATGTCATTGAATATCTTCATCGAATCTCTTAATTAATGGAAGGCTGGTGGGTGTGGTGGGTCGTCCCGGATTGTCCTCGGCCCGTCCCCTTCCCCTACACTGCCCTTGTGGTCCGTCTCCGTCTCTCCCGTCTCATACCCCGTCTCATACGAGACATATGGGACGGCCCTACACCAATTAATTTTTTGACGTTACAATTCAAATGGTAACTTTATAAAAGCGGTTTTTTTAATTATAAAAACAACTCCACTCACCTCTTTTTTATACAAAAGCCACTCTACTCATCTCTTCTCTCTAATATTTTTATAAACTCTACCTTTTTATACAAAATAACATGGATTCATTCAATCCCTTCAAGCAAAATGACCCAAATAGCCTGAATCCAACGGCGGGTTACACCTCGGTTCTAGATCCACCAATCTCGTAACAAGTACCACCGTTAAGGCGATCCAACAATTCCAGCAAAACCCGAACGCTTCTTCCAATTTAATCCAATGCAACACTTTGTGCAAATGCAATAATCGTTTCCCACTCCTTAGGCACCTTTTCAAACAAGCCAACCATTTTCTCCACAAGCACCTCCCATAACATCACCTATCGGCCCGTCTCAACCCGTCAACGAAGAGGATAGTGATGACGAAGAGATCGTTCCGGAAACTCAACATTTGCCACCCCAAGGTAAAGGTAAAGCTAAAGCTAAAGGTCCTGGGCGGGGTAAACCAAAAGATGGAGTAGCGAAGATATGGTCCGATGTCGAAGAGGAGGCGTTGGCTAAGGAAACGCGCCGTTGTTGGTAATTTTTTTGCGTGTATATGTGTGTATATATATTAATTTTTTTAACTAATATATATACTTGTAAAAATTGTAGGTACTAACCAATCCCAAAAGGCTTTTTGGATCCATGTGGTTGAAAACTTTCATAAGTTTATGTAAGCTGGTCCGTATCGAGCTATAGATTATGTTAGCTCGAAGTGGAGAAAGATGAACACCACTTGCGGTCGATTTAATGGTTATTATAACCAAATTAAATCGAACTCGCCTAGTGGTTGGAATGAGCAAAATATTTTTGAGGAGGCTTTACGCAAGTATAAAGCGGAGCATAAAAGGGCTTTCGGGATGATTAGGGTTTGGTCGATTTTGAAAACCAATCGAAAATGGGTGACGGTACCAAACGAGGTTCAACGCGTCAAACGTAGTAAACCCACCCACGAAGGAGGTCCGTCCGCGAGAGGCTCGCCCGTTCCAATTGACATCGATATCAACGAGGAGGCGGAGTTCGAACAACCACCGATTGAGGAGGAACACCCTATAGGTTGTTAAATTTTCATTTTTATGTTTTTACATATTTTTACGTTTTTTTTTCTAATACATAAATATTATGGGTACTAAATTAGGTCGTGATAAAGCTCGAAAGCAAGCGGCGGCATGAAAGAAAATCGCATAGGGTAGCGGGAGCGGTTCCAGGCTTGACAGTTTAACGGCACAAATGGAAGCTTTCAACTGGGCACAAACCGAAAAAATAAAGATCAAGAACGAAAAGCTTAGGTTGATAGAGGAATCAAAAGCAATGGAATAGTTTAAAATTATGTCGACCGACCTTGCGAGTTTTCCTGAAGAACAACGTGGAGTGTTGCAAAAAAATCGTCAAAAGTGGATGTAGTTTATTAAAAATTTAGGAAATCTTCTTTTATGTTATGTTTTTTTTCTTTGTAATTTTTTTTTATTAATTTTAGTATTTATTTTAACTATATTGATTATTCGTTACTTTTAGCTATAATTAAAATTAATAATAAACTTAAAAAATTTAATTAATTAATAATAAAAGGGGAAGGGTTGTCTCCACACTCTTTGGTTGTCTAAAAAAAGAACAAACTATCCATCCTGGTTTAGCATTCTCTATTTACTGAATTTTGTGTTTACTAACCTTATATCATTATCGGGTGTGGACGTGTGGTGCATTTGAAGGGTGAGTAATGGGCCGGTCTTCTTGAATTTTTTTTTTTTTTTTGTGATTAAAGATTTAGGTGATATCAAGTCGGTAGTTTTTTTTTTTTAGACTATAGGGAGTGGGAGTGGGGAAAGAAAGGTGTGTGTGTGTGGGGGGGGGGGGGGGGGGGATTGTAGGGACTGGAAGGGGAGAGGAATATTATTATGTGTGTGTTAGATTTAAAAAAAAAATAACCAACCAATAACAAGCTGCCACCTTACACCCCAATACCCCCACGCCCAGCCTCCTCTCCTCCCCACACCCCCCGCCCCCTCCTCCACGCCCCTAAGGGGCGGTGTTCCCGTCCATGAAGCCTCTTTCTGCCCCACTCCCTATACTTAAACATAGGGCCAATTTTAGATTTTCTCAGCGAAAAGAGTGGTGTAATTTTTCTTTGTACATATCGGTTTTTTTGGGCCGTCTTTAGTGTATGTTATTTTTTTTCCAATAAAGTTTATTGAAGAACCAAGAACAATTAAACTTGAGAATTTTTTAGCAGAAACACATTTATAGAATCACTTTAGAAAATTGAATTTAAATCATAGAAGTTTGTACTATGAAGTCTAGCCACAGTTTTATTTTTCAATTCTTTTTAATTAAACTTACATAATAGATTTATCAAATATTGAATTTTAGAAATTCATCTTTTAAAATTGTTTTTAAAACTTTTGTACTTCAGAGTTTGACCACAACTATTTTTCACCCTTTCGACCTAAATTCTAATTGGGTTTCAAGTTTTCAACCGCTCTTTTCATACATTTCGGCGTAAATTATAATCGAAACATAAACGTGCAAGTCATCTAAACTACTTTATGTGTTTGTTAAAAGTACAAAGTTTGGCGGTTTATTCATTTTATTTTATTTGTTGTGACGTTCTATTTATCTAAAATTTTAGTTGGTTTTAACCACTCTTTCAATTGGACGTAAATTTTAATCGGAGCATAAATCTACAAGTCATCTAAACTACTTCATGGTTATGTTTATACTAGCAGGAACTCGCGTGTTGCGGCGGGGCTGCATGATGTTTGGGTATACTTAATTGGTCTCTATATGTATAATTGATAGATATGTTTAGCTTTAAGACTTGGACATGTAGCTTTAAGTCTTGTTTTATTGGCAAAAAGAGATAACCATAGGGGATATAGTTATATAGTGATGATATATATATATATATATATATATATATATATATATATATATAGGGGAAAGATCCGGTACAAAGTGTTTTTTCGGTAAGAACTGTGAGAATCAAAGGAGAGTATTTTCTTTTTTTTCGAAATTTTTTTTCCCATATTGTTAAACATGTATTATAGTATTGAAAACTAAAAAAAAAATTGGTTTAGAGTAATTACGTGTAGAGTAATTAAACTAGTGTATTTACTTTAATGACGTAATTACACTAATTTTTTTTTTTGTATTATTCATCTAGAAAGTATGTTTAAGCATATGGGAAAAAAAATTCTAAAAAAAAAAAAATTAAATTTTTTTACCCCCTTTGATTCTCACAGTTCTTACCGAAAAATATATGTTTTACTGAAATAACGTATGTTATACAAACCGTAACACATGTTAGTTGAGTATATACTAACATGTGTTAGCATCACTAACATGTGAAAGGGCGTATACTTACATGTGTTAGTTGGGCTCCCCAACTAATATGAACCCTAACACCTGTTAGTTAGGCATATACTAGCACGTGTTAGTATCACTAACATGTGAAAGGGCGTATACTTACATGTGTTAGTTGGGCTCCCCAACTAATATGAACCCTAACACCTGCTAGTTAGGCATATACTAGCACGTGTTAGCATCACTAACATGTGTATAAAAAAAATAGACATATACCCTATACGAGTTCATAACAATTTCACTTGCCAAAAATTTATTTAATAGAATATAAAAATTATTTAAACACCCTATTCACCAAAAGATTAAAAATTTATAATCTTTATAAAAAAAACATCACTTACCACAGCCACATCACCAACGCCGCCTTCTTCCAATAGCCTACTCGTGAAAACCCACACTGAAACAGATACACATGTTAGTTTGGGATCCTTAAAAACATAATGGGACATCACTAACCTGTGTTAGCATATACTAACATAAAAAGACTACAAATTTATTCATCAATCACATGTGATCCATCAACCTCATGTCCCCAATCCAATAAAAATATAACATAAACAAAATAATAATAATAAAAAAAATAAAAATGGTTAACATAAGTTTTTTTTTTTCATTCAAGCATTTGATCAAACACTTGGTGTGCAACCAAAAACTATCCCTAAAAAAAATTATTATTATTATTCTAACAAAACCCAAAACCTATTTCACTAAACCCAAAACATAACAGCTTACAAAAATCAAAATCTTACATAAACAAAGTTTGAATTTTTTTTTATTATAATACTTCGAAGCAACGCCTTGATAAGTCGTGAATATAAAGTGGGTCAAAGTTTTGATTACACATAATCAAAAAATAAAACAGATTTAATATTATACATAATATTGTTTTCGAAAAAGCCTCATCTTATCCCCATTTTTTTTAATATTGGTTTTCTAAAGTGGCCACTGACTTTTATGGCAATCAATTTTTTGGCCATGTTTTCTTGGTTATATCCCTCAATCGTATTTTTCAAGCCTCCTCAATCCCTAGGCTAATTAATCCCAATTTTCATTCCAAAGCCTCATTTTCTTTCTAGATTTGAGATTGAGACAATATTGGTTTCTTTTGATGCATCGTCCCTGTTAATAATAATAATAATAACATCAGGCAACTCATCATGCTAATAGATTACACCAAAAGAAAGCAAACGAAAAGCATATTATAATAATAATAATAATAATAATAATAATAATAATAATAATAATAATAATAATAATATCTACGATCATCATTCTGAATATGAATAGAATGAATGTAATGGATGTGTAAATAAATAATATACCATCATCTTTCTTCTCGTCCAGATCCACCCGAGACGACTCGATCCAGATTCCCAACTAGTTGCAGACGCAATTAAAACGACAAACGATCTGACAACAACCTAACGACGGGACGGTGGTTGTGGCTGTTCTGTGGTGGTTTGTTGTTCTTGTTTGACGGTAACAGAGGGTGCTCTGTTTCGTTTGAACTCTGTTTTGTTTGAACAGAAGTTGAGAAGTTGTTGTGGTGGCGGTGGTTGTGGTGGTGGTGGTTGTGATGGTGGTGGTATTTCTAGAGAGAGACAGAGAAAGAGAGGATAGAGAGAGAGGAGGGTATAATCAGATTTGAATTTGAAACAAGAATGAAGAGAGAGAGAGAGGGGGGGGGGGAAACAATATATATAGGTAGAGAGAGAAGGGAAATAGTGGAATTGTCTATATTGCCCTTTTAATATTATAATATGGTGGGTAGTGTGGCTTAATATGAACCATGTATTTGGTTTTCTAGAGTTTTTTCATTTGAGGGAGTTTCTTGTCTATACTTCCACTATATATATATATATATATATATATATATATATATATATATATATATATATAACTATTACTACTACTAATATTACTACTATTATTATTAGGGGAAATGGATTTAAATACTCCCAACTATCGCCTGTTGGCGGATAGCACTCCCAACTATCACTTTGGCGGATAGCACTCCAAACTTTCAACTTGTTGGATTTTATCACTCCCGAACTAACTGAGGTCTAACCCAGTTAGTGTTTGTGGCCAAAATGTAAAAAACAAAACTTAAGGGACCATTTTGAAAGTTTATTATTATTATTATTATTATTATTATTATTATTATTATTATCTATATCTATATATATTAACAGAGAGAGAGGAGTTCAGAGAGAGAGAGAGAGAGAGAGAGAGGCGGAGAGAGAGAGAGACTTACCACCACCATCTGCCGCCACCACCCCGCCACCCCGCCACCACCACCACCATCTGCCATCAGCCTCAGCCCACCACCACCTTTCACCAACCTTTAACCTAACCTTCAGAGAGAGAGAGAGAAGAGAGAGGGCGGAGCAGGGAGGAGCTCCGACCACCAATCCCGGCGGAGCTACGATAGCGGTTCAACCCACACAACCATCCTCACCTTTTAATCATCCCACACCCATATACGAATCTGTGGAGAGAGAGAAATTGAGAGTTAGAGAGAGAGAGAGAGAGAGAGAGAGAGAGAGAGAGACAGACGTGAAAGAAGAAGCAATGGCGGCGGCGGGGTTTCCAATCGAGATGGTGGTGGTGATTTGATGGAATCTGTTAACAGGGTTTCCAATCGAGATGGTATTCCGATGGTGGTGGTGATTTGATGCAGCCGGGTTTCCAATCGAGATGGTATTCCGATGGTGGTCGCTCGGTTGTGGGTTTCGTGGTCAGATCTGATAATCCCATTACAATATTTTTTCTATCAAGTTTGCATTATTAATATTACTACATATTATTGTTCATATGATCTTGATCTCCGATGCTTACACACAAAGCCCTAAAGTTTCTGCTGTTTTAGTGTTTGGAGACTCAACTTCTGACCCTGGTAAGCTAGTGATATGATTGGTAAGCTAGTGTTGGGACAATTGATGATTTGTTATATAGCATATATGTTTTGAAGAAGAAAATAATAATAATAATAATAATAATAATAATAATAATAATAATAATAATAATGTTGTGGTTTTGGATGTGTGTAGCTAGGTATCTTGGTGTTAAAGATAATGTGCCTCCTTATTTGGATCCTTCACTTACGGTTCATGATTTGATGACTGGAGTTAGTTTTGCTTCTGCTGGAAGGTGGTGGTTTCCGGTGGAAGGTGGCGGTGGTTTCCGGTGAGGGTGGGGGTGGTGGTTTAGAGAGAGAGAGAGAGAGAGAGGGGGGGGGGGGGGGGGGGTCTGTTGCAGAATATGAGGGGGGGGGGGGATTTTATAAGTTAAAGGTTTAATTTCAAAAATGTCCCTTAAGTTTTGTTTTTTACATTTTGGCCACAAACACTAACTGGGTTAGACCGCAGTTAGTTCGGGAGTGATAAAATCCAACAAGTTGAAAGTTTGGAGTGCTATCCGTCAAAGTGATAGTTGGGAGTGCTATCCGCCAACAGGCGATAGTTGGGAGTATTTAAATCCATTTCCCCTTATTATTACTATTATTACTAAAATAGTGTTTGACTTATTATAACTTTATTGCCTGTTACTTAAGCTCAAATACATGAATGATGTTGAATAGTTCCTAGTATCCAGACCAACAATATTCTAATTATTTAATAGGGAGTATTTTTTATTCTTTAGTTTAAATGAACACTAAAAATAGTTTAACAAATAAAAATACGGTAAGACAATTGATATGAATTTGAAAATTATATATATTAGCTTTTAATAGTGTAATTGATATGATTAAAACAATTGTGTTTTCATGCGTACAAACCTTCATTGGTTAAAGTTGAAAGAGTGCCACGTATACTTGAGATACAATCTGTCGGGCCACTGGTATTTAAAATAGTTGATGTCCAATCTATAAAGGGATATGTAGCAACATTGTAAAGAGGGTATGATGGATCGTATAATCATTTAAGTTTAACATCATTAATGTTGCTAAAAGAATAAACATGACAATAGTAAAGCTCCTTTGAAATTACCTTGGACCTTCGCAAATTAAAGGGAAAAAGAATTACTAAATGCATCTAATGATTTAAACTAATAACACAATCAAGAAAAAATGTATATTTGTGGCATCAGTAAGTAACCTTGCTCAACTAAATGAGATACTCTATAAAATGCCCAACTTTCAACCTAATTCCAAGTTTATCGTGTAATTTAATTTATTCTACAAGTTTCTAAATCTTTTTTTTATATCTACTGATACTTTATATGGTTACAAATTACAATACAAGAATATGATGAAAGTGTCAGTTTGCATTAAAAACCTCCATTTCTTTGTTTGCCGAGTCCCCGAATGCATCCGTTAGAACAACATCCAAGGAGAAGTTCCTACGACATGATGCCTGCATTTTATATGTAGTTAGTAATAACATTTGAGATACTAATGAAAAGAAAGAACTTTGATTTAACATAGCAAATATATGTAAAACCTAATAAGCTTTATGCACAACCTAAGAAGCTATATGCACAACCTAGAGAATCTAAAAAAAACATAAAAATCAGTAAGAAACAAATCAAAAGTGGAGAAAATAAAAAGATGAGAAAATGGGCTGGTAAACACCTAATAAAGCGAATAGTGTTTTTCCAAAAAAAAAAAAAAGGAAGCGCCACTCTAAATTGAAGGGGACTCTCAACATCTCACCTCTAGAATATACCATTGGCAAGTAGAAGAAGAGGTTTTCATAGTGGAGCATTGAATTGGATTAAAAACCATTGGTAAGTAACCTATGCAAGCATTGAATTCGATGTTTCATTCACAAGGGTGTGTATTAGAGATATGTACTATTATCATTAAAAGTTGTACACGAAGGCATAAATGGAATAAATGAGGTAAAAGTTAAATATTTGTAAAGAGACCTTTGGACTCCCAACTTAAAATAGAGGTGATTTTACCTTTTTATCCATCTAGAATGCATTATATAGTAGTATAGAAGTATAGATAGTCCAGTATTTATCCTTTTTATTTTATTGGGAAATTTAATTTTAATACTCTGAACTATTGATTATTGGCTGCTGACACACTGAACTACAAAATTGATCATCACCGTACCGTACTTTCAACTTCTTAGCATGTGTCACCCTACGCCTAACGCCACACTAACGTGGTTAGTGTTTTGATGACGTAACATGATTTTTAAAACGTGGCATGCTGATGTGTACTTCTATCCATGTAAGCATTCTGACACATGTAATTATTAAAAAAAAAAAGGGAAATCATTTTTTCCCGGTTTTCGATATATAACATTATTTTTAAATAGTTTAATACAGTATTTTACACGTATGTATAATAGCCGGACATTATATATATATATATATATACATTTACCAACATGTTTATGCATATTTTTTTGTACTTCTAGGTACAAATGTTCAAAGCTTTGCCTTTGTAAGATCTTGCTCTCATGTAAAACAAAACGTGGGTGACACTATTCTTCATCACACCATTCAACTTTACTCTTTTCATTTTCCACACACATATTCAAGAGAGAAAAAGAGATGGTGACACTATTCCTGCCAAGAATCACGTCGGTGCTGACCATACTTCGGCGCGTGAACCCTCTCAAAACCAAGATCGGAAGACAGGAAGTCCGGTGGTGGTTGAGGCTTTTCCCCTCTTCGCTTCTCTGCTTCTTTTCTTTCTCTTCACCATTATCTCTCTGCCTTCTCTCTGTCTTTTCTTTCTTTCTCTAATACTTAAGTCATAGGTGGAGGGCTGGAGAGAGCCGTTGCCGGAGTTCGATTCAGCCGACTACTGTCTTAGGCGGCGGCAACAGCCGCCCACGGTGGTGGTTTTTCCCTTTTTTTACCTCTGTTTGCCGGTGTCTGGGGGGTTTTAAACCTTTATTTGCTCTGGCTGTAAACCCTACTCTTGGAATATTAGCGGTGGAGGGTGGGAGCGAGCCGTTGTCGGCGGAGGTACAGCTGCACAAGGTAGTGACTTTGCTGTCTCCTTTCTTTTGTTCGAAACTTCATTTTTGTCATCTCTGCCTGGCGTGTGGCGACTACCGTTGCAGCAATAACGATGACTGAGATATGGTTTATGATGAAAAATCTGAGCCTCCTTATTGTCTATGTACGACTATGATGACTGAGCCATAAATATGTGAGTTGTGCTGCTCTTTACTTCAGGTCAGAATGTATGGCAAAATCCCTAATATCTGTACAATAGTGAATTTGATGTCTATCAATCTGTCAATTGCTTTTCTTTGAGTTGTTTCTCTAATTCATCAAATTACCCAGTGATTTACTTATGCCCGCCAAGTTCTTATTGATCCGAATTGCAAAAGTCTACGACTTCCCCTTCGTTTGTAGCCTATTGCCAAAGCCTCTAATGTTAATTTATATCAAAATATTTTGTAGACTTATTGATGACAAACAGAACTAATAATATGCAGAGTTTGTTTTTCCGACATGTTACATTGCGCCGTTGATAGATTATTCTTGACTTAAAGTTTATTTGTATATATTCGGTATAAAAGTGAGTGCACTGAACGTTGTATTTTCGTGTGAGCAAAATGATTTTCATTTTTTATTGAACGTGATACTTGATTGTTTTATTGTGTGCAATATTTTGTTCGTCATCTACTTGATATGGTTGTGTATTTTCACTAATAGCATAGTGCAATTTACTCATTTTTAGGCTTTTGAGATGGCAAAACATATTGGTGGGTTGGTTGGGTAATGGGTCAAATAGGTTTGGGTAAATACACGTTTTTTTTTAGTTAGCAAATTGGGTGAAGTTAAGTCGACCACTCTGGAACTTTTTTGTTCTTTTGAACTTTTTTGAATAACTAATGTAGTAATGTCCTATATATGTGTTGAGGGTGCTCCTTCGGCTGCAAACTTTAGGCCCTCGCCTGCATTTTTTGTCTTACGTTTGTTATGTTGATCAATGCATGAAGATAGTAAAAAACAAAGAGAAGCCAACTGTACATCCGATATATCATATGCTTTCTATATATTTGTCATATGTTTCTGTCTTTACCGAAATTTTACGTTACTTACAGTGTTGTAAAAGTCGCTCTAGGCGGTCGCCTAGGCGCCGCCTAGGCGCTAGTCGGGAACAAATGTAGGAATAAAGCCCTAGTCGGAAAACTAGGCCTTTTGGCCATCAGGCGGCCATTAGGCGGGCCTAGGCGGGCCTAGGCGGTGGTTTTTTTATTTTTATTTTTTAATTTCCACAAATTCTAAGGTAGAAAAGTGATGGAGACATACCTGGTTTGCAGTAATTGGAGTCCATAATGAAGAGGAAGGAGTTCAGAAATGGCGTATGATGATGATGGAGAGGAAAAAAAAAATTAGGGTTAGTGAAAGGAGTTAGGAAGAAGAAGAAGAAGAAGTGGGAAGTTTAGGCAGGAAGAAGAAGAATAGCGGCGTTTATGTTTTATAAATCTTTTAGGGTTTATTTAGGTATAGATATTTAATATTTAACCCCCCAAACTTTCATTATTTTACGTTTAGTTCTTCTAATTTGTAATGTTATACATAAAAGCTATAAATAAGTTTATGTATTTAAACATTTAACCCTTTGATCTTAACATATTTTCAAAAAACACCTACATTTGTGTGTATATATATATAAAATATATATAAAAATACCAAAACGCCTAATTTCGCCTAGTCCCGACTAGTCCCGACTAGTCCCTAGGCTGGACCTCACCGCCTGCCTAGCGCCTAGCGCCTTCTGCAACACTGGTTACTTAGGGTATTTAATTATTTATTGACCAACCGGGGTTTCCTAATATGTGTCTATAGCCAGTAGCCTAATTAAATCCGAGGCTGTTTAGCGGTGATTTGAAGTCAATGATGCAAATTTCGCTTGAGGATATGGTATGCTCTCCTCTGTGGTCATATATAATAAAGAAAAAAGTCATCTCACCAACTTATACATTATAGTACCAATGAGAAAATCATGTGGCATGCAAAACGATTACTTCTAGACGGCAATGTTTATTCCGAAAAATAATATTCAGCAACAAGAGTATTCTCTTTCTATAGATTCCCCCCCCCCCCCCCCCCCCACCCCTTTTAGCCCCTGTATTAGTGTTAACATATATTAACTCTATAAATTGATGGCTGGTTTAGAGCATGATCTGTTTGTATACATGAATCCAAAATGAGGTTTCGTTTTGTAGGGCTAAAAGCAGTGGTTGCATGCGACTATGCGTCTAGAACGAAGCTCAACTTTTAGCAATTCAGTTGGCAAAAAAAAAAAAAAAAAATCCCGGGAGGAACAACAGGTATAAAGCTTCCATTTCTTTGGGTTAAAAGTGTCTACAATGAAGTCCAAAGAGTAGTTATAGTTATAGTTGTGATTTGTGAAACATGTGTGACATGTTGTAAAGTCAGAGGATGCAGTATGGCATATGCAATGTATGTTTGCTTGAAACTTGGATAACTTATGGGTCAAATGGATGTGACAACCTTAGCCGTCTCTTAACTAATCTTGCTGATGCGATTAATTTTGAATTTAGACCATCTCCATTTAACATGAAGATGTCACCGTTCGTGTTACGAAGTCGTAGGCTCTAGGTTGTCGCTGCAACGCGCGACACGGGTAAACAACTAGTTTATAATAATTGATTAGGCTATTTTATTGGGATTATGATAAAAAAAAGAGAAGGGAAATCATTTTTTCCCGGTTTTCGATATATACCATTATTTTTAAATAGTTTAATACAGTATTTTACATATATGTATTACTAGTGTTTTAGTTACCCATGCTTCGCTGCGTGAGCTTCTGTTTTGTTGCGGGTTTGGTAGACAGTAGAGATAACATTAAGGTGACTGCTTTTCTCGCATGGGCTTCACAAAAATACTCGCGGCTCATTAAGTTCCAGACAAGTCTTAAGATTACAACACTTAGGTTGCCTCTTATTGCCGTTATTTGGAGCCCGGAAATATGTGGCTAAAAAAGCAGCCAAACAAATGTCTTTGCTAGTTATTTCCACTAATTGGCAATAGTGTCGTACCGCTATCTAGCTTTTTCCGTCAATTACGTGGGCCAATAATCTTCAATTACGTTAGCAATAACTTTCAATTACATGGGCTATGAATCTTCAATTACGTGGGCCAATAATATTATATGACTTTAGGCGATATTTGCTTACAAGAATCAAATGAGTGTGTTGTCAACATTGTTGAAGAACTTAATTTCCCTAGATGTGTTGACACTTCATATGAGCTTGTAATTTTTTTTTTGGGCGTAAACAACACAAAAATTCAACAGTTTGAAGTCAAAATTGGTGCTTCTATTTATTATATAATACAGTGTCGCTTAATATATAATTAGGGATGAGCTCGAGACGGTATCGGTACCAACCGATACCGATCTTGAAAATACCGATCCCGAAAAGTCTCAAAACCTAATACCGATACCGAAAACATACGGTACGGTACCGGTATGGTATCGGTATTTTACCTTAAAATACCGATCCCGTACCGATACCGAAAATACCGAAACCGAAAATACCGATCCCCAGGACTATGCAAGGGGCTGGCCAGGGTAGCCAGGCTTGCCCATGAGGTTTCCGAACCGGGGAAAATCCGATCCCCCACCCGTCCGAAGACCCGCTGTGGAGAACCGGTAAAACCCAGGCGAGATCAGGATTCGAACTCCTAACCATAGGTTAGGAGTCATCCCTCATTTCTCTAAATGTCCTCCAACTGTAGTTTGTGAAAATTAAACCCAAGCCTCTCATAGAAAACTTAGGCCCTCAACCAACTGGGATACAAATGTTAGACATGAAAAACCAAAATTGAATGAAAAAAAATCTGCGTGTAAACAAATTACACAAAAAACGAATTAAATGAAAAAAAAAACATGTGTATAAACAAAATTGAAGTCAAACAAAAACCTATGTATAAAGAGATTTGAATGATAAAAAAAAAAAAACCTGTGGTGAATTAACAATCGTAATGGAAGTTATATTCTTTTGTTTTCGTTATTGTATAAACAAAAAACATGAGAATATTATGGAATTACAAATGTATAATAATACCCCTAGATTAAAATAATTAATAAATTAAACTTCTAATTAATTACAATCATACCATTTAAGATCAATGGCTAAAAGTTGTTCTTATGGTTCTTATTATACTTATATTTATAGATGATGTACTTGAATAGTTAATTGATGGCACCTTTGTAATTCTAGAGGTTTTGAGGGGTAATTTGGTCTTTTGCGTGTGCTCTACACATCCCTGTTGGTTCTTTTCTTTTCCCATTTGCATTCCAACCTACAAATGTAGAGAGAGAGGGAGAGCATTGGTGGCACCACCACTGTCTGGTTTCGTGGTCTCCAATGTTGGGGGTTTTGATTACCATCTCTTCTTTGATAACATAGTCATCTAACTCTCCCTGTCTCTCTCTTATGCCTTGCATGTCGCCTCCGATGGTTGTGTAGGGCGGCGTCAGAGCCATCCCCATCATCATCTATGATTGACCCTCGGTGATGATGGCTGGGTTACGTCGCCATCACCACCGTCACCCAACTACACCCGTCTTCGACTACCACAGTCACCACCACTCCGCTGTCGAAGGACCGGTAAAAAATAAGAAATTTAGAAAAGACCAACTACCTTATTAGTTAGGGTAAGTCGGGTGTCGAACCACGAGGAGTATTGTGGAAAGTGTTATTTCTAACAATTAAATTAAACTAGACGGAAATGTAAAATCGATTGGTTGATTGTTCATTAATTTGCAAATAAATAAACAACGAAAAGAAAATTGAATTGTAAACGATTAGAGAAATGATGACCTCTCCAGGATCCCGGTTAATTACTATTGACAAGGTTAATATAGTTTGCCAATTGATATCACATAGACATGATATGTGGATTAATATGATTGATAAAGAAGGTTGATTAATGACTTTGTGACAGCCGATAACTAGACCGCGACTGTTGACTCGGTTGATTATCACCTAACAATATCTTAATGACTCGTAATATTGAAAGACACAACTTGAATGTATTCAATGACCCTCGATAAGAAACCGTGTTGGTTGATAAAATCTAAAACAAGCATATCATTCAAATAACGTTCAACATCAATATTAAAATAAACCACAATCAAAACCGAAAGTTTAAATATTCAAAGTTTCAATTCAATTGTTTGACAAGCATAAAACCTTGTTCTAGTAACTAACCATTCACCCGGAGAGGATCACGGATGCTTAGCCGCTCATGACTAGGGTAGAAACCACCATCTCTCTCCCCTTGTTCCTTTTCTGCCTAGTCGTGCGAACTCTTAGAAAAACCGCCGTAAAAAATAATCCCTTTCGTTTTTTCAGACCTTCGACAATATATAGATATCACTCCACAATTAGTGGAGCCCTCACACAATGTTTTCTTTGGGCCGCGGGCCTTGAACACCAAAATCACAGTTTGGAGTTTTTTTTTCTTTTACTATACGTGGCTTGGCCACTTTCTCAGTCATATTATTATTATTATTAGATAACTGTGGTTTGGAAAATTTGAGTTAAGACACGACGTGAATTTATAGGTAACAGAGTAAACTGTTTCGAGTGATTTGGATAAGAGGTTTGATAGGCGTGAGTTAAGGATTGGATTAGGTTCGTCTCGAATGGATTAGGTTCGTCTCGAATAATAAGGAGAATAAGGATCTAGTAAATCACTTAAATTGTAAGTTTTAGGAATCCTAAAATAAATGTACGAGTTGATTGACTATAGAAAGACCAAATGAACTACCAAGTAACTAGAGTTTGTTCCTGGTCCGACTTCCAGTCTCACTTTCAATGCATCATTAGTGTTTGTATGCAGGGTGTACCGCAGCTAACCCACCACACCTTTGATACCTTGAAAACGTACTGGACGCCTACCAAAAACTCTAATAGAATTTCACACTACCCTAACGTACCTGTAAATTCATGATTTCGTTCCGGACCAGAATCATCAATTTACCTTACATTAGGGTTTTATGTCCTTCTATGATCCTAATCTAACACACATTAAAGCAAATAAGTTTCACAAGAAGATGACACAGCAAACACGTTGAGTTACAATGAGATGTCATCAATGAAATGAGGCCATGTAATAATGAGGTCAATTGCATTGGGTTGCAATAACTTGTAAGCATAACAGTATTTAAGTATGGGCTACCACTCGTCTGAGGAGCCCTTTAAATGAAATGTTTATCTGAGTTGCGTGGATAATACACACATGCAAGCAAGTTTGTAAGTACTACAACCATTAAGTGTAAGTGTTATCTTAGTGGCCTATAAAAGTAGTTTACGAGTATCGTGAATAATTAAATGTTCAATGGATAATCAAATTAAGGGAAAAATCAAGTTTCATGTAACAAACAATGATGTTTTTAGAAAAGCTCTGTAGGATCAAGTATCAAGTTTTTAGTAGTTTGATTTTCATGGAAATCAAGTTCAAATGTTTTCAAATAAATGTAAGGTAGAGTCTTTAAATCTTCTACGATTAAAATAAACATAATCAAATATGATAAATTTCCAATCTGTGTTCGTACACAATAGTATGCAAGGAAATTTCTAGATGTTATATGCTAATGAGTGCGACAAAATTGGGTACAAAATGATAATAAGATGAAGAAAATGAAAACGCAAGTGTTGGATTCCCGAGTCTTAAGAAGATTCCATCCATGGCTTAGCCAGTGGAATTATCGTCATCCTGACCGTCTGCTTCGTTGATATTGATATTGAAAGCTCGTCCATGTGCCACAAGGTTTACATTATTCAATTTAGGGCATTGAGGTCGCATGTGGTTAGGGTCTCTACAATGATAACATGCCCGACCGTTAGTAATCTGTAGTGGTTCCTGGGCAGCTGTTTGATGATTACCCTGTGTCCCAACCATTACTCAGCAAGTGGTGACAAAGTGTCCAAACCTTCCACATCCAGTGCATTGACGACATGGAAGATTTGCAGGGTGATGATACTTGCAAGTGTTGCATTGAGGATGGATTCCCGTGTAGGCTTTCTTGATAGGAGGTTGAGTCACAGGATCCATAACAGCATGATTCTGATTATCGCCTATTCGTTTCTTAGAGTTCGAAGCAGTAATGGCGGCCTTTGCTAAAACAGTCTTAGATTGTTCAACAGCATTGGTGGTTTTCTCAGCAGACGTCTTGGTGCCCTTCCTAACCAAGTTTCCTTTCCTTACGTGTTTGTCTGTTAAAGTGGCTGCAAGCTGGATGGCTTCTTCCACCGTAGTAGATTTGCTTCCAGTGACTACGTCTTGGATCAGGTCAGGTAATCCCTCGATATATTTCTCGATTGCTCGAGAGACCGGGGTGACCATGTGCGGGACCAGTATGCTGAGCTCATGATATCGAGTATTATACACAAGATTCTCACCACTGTCTTGTTTGAGCTCACGAAATTCATCCTCCAGTTTTCTAATTTCGTTCCTCGGGCAGAATTTGGCGATCATGAGTTCCTTAACTTCAGCCCAAGATAATGATAAAGCAACATCAGCTCCTCGATTGCGCTTTTCGCCATTCCACCAGGTTAGCGCCCCCTTTTGAAAGACACTAGTAGCATAGCGAACGCGGAGTTCATCAGGACATTCACTGTTCACAAAAGTACTCTCCATGCTTTCAAACCATTGGAGGAGGCCAGTAGCACCCTCCTCACCAGTGAATTTTGTGGGGTTGCAGGAGTTAAAGTGTTTGAAAGTGCACCGAAATTGAGCCGTACTCCCTGTGTTGGCACTGTTACTATTTTGGGTTAACTCACTGACAAGGTTCGGGATCACTGCAGCAATTTGCTCAGCGACTAAAGATGCGAGGCGACGGTCAGAACGTTGTCCAGAAGCATGAACAGGGCGTCGGCGGGCATCACGGAGCATGCGGCGAGCAGACATCTATGAGGTAGTCAATGAATAATCATGAGATTAGAATATGTATGTGTATAACTGTACAGATGATTATGAAAGTATGAACTTGTAAGCAATATATGAAAATCATGGAATGCAAATATTGTATATGAAACGAGAGGGTGTTATTGAAAAGCTTGCATAAAATACTTGGAGTGCCCTTGTCTAGCTGTAAAGCCCAACAAGAACGTTGACTTTTCAAAGGAATTGAACCCAATGGTGATCAAAGAAGACATGCTTTAGCCTATAAGTGGACACTCACTCCAGGAATCCCCAGGTAAGCATAACAGGTCCGTAAATGGATTTATGCGCTATGCTTGCCTATGCCAGAAAACCCAGTGTACAGGCGTCCACCCTTCCAGATTGCACGTGTCCTTATCACACTCATTAAAGTTCAACAACTTTGAAGGAGCAAAAATAAGAGTAGGCATTATGCCTAAGAGTGTCTTCATGAAAGGTACTACTCCCGTTCCATGGTGATGTAGGCTTTCCACTCCTTGTAGGACACCATCTCTATGCACCAAGATGAAAGATGAGGAGAAATGGAGAAGAAGAGAAAGATAGAGGAAGGAAAGTAGAAGGAAATGAGGGTAAGGTAATTTAGAAAATATTATGCATGAAAGTTGAAGTTCGGTTATAGTCTAGGCCATTTTATCTAGGGCTGTTCAAATCGCTCGCCGCTCGTGGATCGCTCGTCGCTCGTTCGGAAAATGCTCGAAAAATGCTCGCTTGATCTTCCGCTCGGTTGTATATGAGCAGATCGGCTCGGTTCGGTTTGTAAATGAGCCAAGCATGAGCAAAGGTACGCTCGGCTCGGTTCGGCTCGAATAAAAATTTTATTTATTTAATAATAAATATACACACAATTTACAGATAAATTTATGGCTTTATATATAAGATTCTATTGGATTTGACTCAGTATATGCAAACAAAAATTAATACTAGATTTAATAGTAAAACAATAAGCCATGAGGTGACAGTTTTGACTTTTTTATGTTATTAGTCGTCAATTGCTAATTGTCGCTTGATACCACACCTACGTCACAATGCAACAAATGTTCTTTGACGTATGCTCATCACCTCATCAGCCTCAATCTAAGCCTCATCCTTGGACATTTCGACCTTAGTTGTCACCCGACAATGAAAACATCGAAGGAAACATCCCAATTTTATGATCGTCCATATTATTCTACGCTTGATTCTCGCTCGGCGCTCGCTCGGAAAATTTGTGCTCGAAGAATGCTCGTTCGGTTTTTGGCTCGATTGTAAACGAGCCGCTCCGCTCGGTTCGGTTTGTAAATGAGCCAAGCACGAGCAAAGCTCCGTTCGGATCGGCTCGGCTCGTGAACAGCCCTAATTTTATCTAATAACCTAGTTCCCTATAACCATGGCTCTGATACCAATCTGTAACACCCCAACCGATGGCGGAATCATCGAGGTGCCACGTAGTGACGATTGTTCAAAAGCTCATGGTACTAAAATGTAAATATATGATTATTGAATATTGTTTTACAACATGTGAAATTAAATACAATACAGTAACAACAAAAATAAAGATAATTGATTGATTTAATCTAAGTCCAAAATCCTATGTGAAGCGTCAAGCAGCTTATCCTGAAACATGCACGAAAATAATTTTGTCAACATATGATGTTGGTGAGTACTACTTAGTTTTGTACATATAGTATAAGTTTGAAAAGTAGTACAATTCATGTGTCTAGTATCACCAAGGCATTATGTAAACACGCAAGTAAACAAACAAGACAAAGATCAAATGTAAAGTTTGTACAATGAAATTGATAATGAGCACCTCAACACGCGTGAGTCTAAAAGAGCACCATAACACAAAGTTATATCTAAATGAGCACCGTAACATAAGTTACGTCTATGTGTAAAGAGCACCATAACATAAGTTATGTCTAGATGTATGATTTTGTATGTAAGCTACGTTCATGTTCAATCATAAGCACAATGATAATCAAGACACGTATATGAATTGTAAATGAATAAAAATGTATGTATAAATGAATATGAAAGTTTTGTATACTTGCATGAATCACCCCAAAAGTTGTAAAAAGTGAAAAAGGGGATAAGTAATACTCACCTTAGCAAGGTGATAAGTCTTGTGGAATTGAGTAAGTATAATCCAACGTTGCCAAGTATCACCCTATGTATAATGTAACAAATAAGTCTATCTAGTCTATAAGTATTTTCTAGGGTTTTGAATTGGGGATAAGTATTTATTTGATTAATAATCAAATTGTTTATTAAATATAAGAAATGAATAAAAGTCTTTTGAAAATTTTAAGTTAAAGATGGTCACAAAATAAAGTTTTTAGTATGAAATTAATTTTTATAAAATTATTTTCTTGAAAATAGAATATTTAATCTATTTATTTCAAATTGTCAAAATATGATTTTAATATCTAAAAATATTAAAATTTAAAGAATTCTTGAATTAAAAATTGTATTTCTGTTCCAAATGAATAGAAATAATTTATGTAAAATTTTGGTACAAAAATATTGAAAAATGAATTTATTATGAATTATTTATGATTAAAAATAACAAAAATTAATTAAAAATATAAAATGAGCGGATTTTCAGAAATAAAAATTATTTCTGAAATGTTTATTGTTGTACAAGTTTAGGATAATTTTTGTGGAATTTTATAAAATCGTTTTGATATTTTTATAGAATTTCATAATTTTAATTGAATAAATTTGTAATATTCATAATATATATAAAATAAATTATTTTTGAAAAACTAAAAATTGGACAGCAAATTTTATCATTGGAATAACATAAAATAAATTTTGTAGAATTTATAAAATAGTTTTAGTATTTTAAAACGATTTTTAAAAGTTAATAGCAAAAATGTAAAAGAAAAGGGAGTTGTTAAAAAAAAACTGAAAATGGTTGCCCACCCTTGGGCTCGAACCTGAGACCCTTCGTTTTGTAACAGCTGTGCTAACCATCTGATCTGAACAAATTGTTTGTGTTATTTTTGTTTCATAAAAATTATATACGTAGCTTCGCGTGTTCTTCCCCAATTTATAACAATCGAGCCCTAGAATTACCAATTGACAGATTCACACAACAATAACCCAATTAATCATAGGGTTATTGTTGTGTGATGGCCGAAGACTAAAACCCATAAGAGAAACGTTACTTACAAACACGGTTTCGTGATAATTTGTCAAGTCAACAGAAAGTCAAACTTCAAACGATTACTCTTATGAAGACGATTTTAACAGAAATTGATAGTGAAGGTTTGTATTTCGGCGAGTAAGGATTGAGATTAGAGGTTCAATTTATAGGCTAACACTCGGATGAACGAATTGGAAAGTTTTGACCCATTCATGACATGAACGCGGTGATTGTGTGAGATTTTGGAATGTTATACGTTGATTGATGTGTAATAAACGCGTATAATTAATCACGAAGCAATTCACAAGTCCAATCAGTTGATGGTTACCATGATTTCAGCTGTTGACTTCTCTTTTTTTCTTGTTCATGCGTCGCACAGCAGTAAAGGGAAGGAAGGAAGAAGATGGATCAATTTTTAGGTGGGCTTATATATAATTTGGGTTGAGATTTAATCAAAGGAGAGCCATAGCCTAGATGGTGGTGGCGTGTGTGTGTTTAAAGGTTGGCCCGGTTCCTGCCCGGGTTCGAGTCCCGGCAGGAGCGTTTATTATTATTTTTTTTTAAACAAGGAGAGGGGTGGATTGGGCCGGCTGATGGGCCATGTTTCCTGGGCTTAACAGTGGGCTCCCGAATTAATAAAGGGTTTGGGCTTATGGTTTGGTTATGGTTTGGTTATGGTGTTTCAAGTGAGTGTGGTTATAAATATATATCTATATATAATCTGAATTTTTTATTATTATTATTATTATTAATATTATTATTATTATTATTATTATTATTATTATTATTATTATTATTATTATTATTATTATTATTATTATTATAAAGATAAAAAGTGACGGATGTTGATTGTTGAAATCTCATGCTTTGACATTAGAGTATTTTAATGATGTAGCCAAAATTGACTGGCCTATATATTTTTAACAATAAATATATTTTTGTCTTTATATTCTTTATGTTATGGTATTTTTTTAATATTTCTTATCATTCGGGGTAGACGCTCCTCGTCAGTGGCAACAAATCTGACGACAAGAAGCACTATACGGCTAAGGATTCCGACCGGGGTAATATTTGGTTTCTTTTGTCATGGTCCGATTGGGAGTTTTTACTCTCTTTGTACAGGTAAAATAGGTATTTGACTACAAATTTGATTTTAGTAAGTATGGGTACAAAATACAGATTGTATCAAAATCTCTTTATTGTTTAGCTCATTTTTTTTGGTGGGCAGGCCTATGGTCAATGAAGGATAAAGGCTATGAATCGCACATGTATGAGAACAGTTGAAGCTGCTGAAGAATCCAAGTATTTCGCTATTACTTTTAGCACTCATTTAATAGTTTAATTCACTGATTAGAATTTGTGATAACATGAAGGTGTGGTACCAAGGGAAACATATTAGTTATGGAGATATACAAACTTTAAAAAATTCATTTACCATAATTCTTTCTGTAGAAATCGATACTCATGAGCTTTATTTACCATAATCACACGTTTACATTAATATTGTTAGGTACTTAAAGCATTGGAAGGAGAAACAAGGAATTACTTGGGTGCATGTCTTCATTCCAGTGGTAACAGAGGCAGCAACATGCGAACTGGGATGCTCGATGCATAAATTGGGAGGAGGGATCATTCTCACAGACTATCCTACTACAATAGTTCGACGCTGCTCGCGCAACGCGCGTACTGAAAACCACTATTTCTTTTATGTAGTCTTAATAGTATGTCTTAAGCTTATAAGGTATTCAGATGTTTTGGTAATTCCGAAATTTTGAGAGGTATTTTGGTCGGAAGGCCTGATTGTAATTACGAGTTTTTATAAGGGTATTTTGGTCTTTTGACCACCTTCATTTTAAAATGAGGGCGTGCTGTATAAACCACTAGTTTATCTTATGGTTCTTATTTGAACCACACCCTATATATATATACTAGTGAGAAACCCGCGCGTTGCGGCGGGACAGTTAAACTGAACAAAAAATAGATGAAAAAACGTTAAATCACGCATATGCATGGTGGCGAGTTAACTTGCCATATTAAAAAAATAAAAAGTTAAAAATCATCATAGAAAAAGCTTCTAAGTCGAAACCGTAACAAATTCACATAAAAAGAGAAATAAAAAACTAAAAAAACACTTTAAAGACTTGCCCGCCTCTGCTTAGATGACTTGTACATTGTCACATGCAATTTTGTTTTAAACGAAGCTTACATTGAAACGTATATAAAAATAGCACCAATAAAGGAACTTCTCCTTTCACTTTCTTCTAACACAAGATAAACTTTACGTTGTTTAGTAGGGTAAGCTCGATTTTGCTCTCAATATGCCAAGTTATTCATGCAGTAGATATTTCCTAAATGACTCAAATACCTAAAAGTTTAGTAACATTATTATAAATAATAATAGATTAAGGGGCTGTTTGGTAAGCCTCTTAATGAGGCTCTTAACCATTCAGCGCTAAATGATTCAGCATTTAGCGCGTTTGTTTCAGCTTCTGAATGGAATGGTTAAGACTGAATCATTAAGATTTGAGATGTTGCTCAACCATTAAGCATTGAACCATTAAGTGCTGAACTAAGCTGAACCTTAATGAGGCTCTCCTACTAATGTGGGACAATAATACTAACCATTAAGAGGTCCAACTTAATGATTTAGCACTTAACCATTCAGACCTCTTAACCATTCAGACCTCTTAATGATTCAGCACTTAATCAACCAAACAGCCCCTAACTAACTTTTATAAAGTAACTAATTGTATATAAAAGATTATAATAAAACATGCAGCATTATGAAAATTGTTTTTTACATGTGAAGAAACAATAACCTGCACAGCTGGCCGGTGTATGCCTCGACGGTGTTGAATAGGGAACCACAGCTCGATCTTCGTCTTCTCCGGTGAGATCCAGACCTGCGAAGAGAAACGGAAGGTGGGGTGTGGCGGTGACTGCTAGGAAACCACGAATGGAGTCCAACGTACAGACACAAAAAGTGATGGCGGCAGCGGCGGCAGCCATGTGTTATCAGGGGGTAATGTGTATGTGATAACTTGTGATAACTTGTGCCCTAATAAGAGGTGAAGACCTCTTATATAGGGTTTCTCATGGGCCTTAATGGGCCAGACATCATGGACCCCTAACCATATGGGCACATAGCCCATTGGCACCAAGCCCAGTTAGGGGGTTACCTCCACACCCCAATATTAGTAAATAATATAAGAAGTAACAAATAATAAAGACGGTATGTCGGGTCAAGCACCATACCTCTACAAGTCCCCCTAGTCTAGTGTTGCTCCCAAGTGAAAGCGTTGGGTGGAGCGCTAGACTAATTAGGAGTGCTCGGGAATGAAGATTAAGAGCTTTATCTTCTCGGTAGACCAATGACTCGAACGTTTCATCTTCTAGTTTCGATGTGTGTGGGAGGTTGCTCGTTGCGCTTGTTACCGACTAAGTGTCACCTTCTAAGTTAACTGTCACCGACGCGTGTGAGGGTTGCTCGTTACGCTTGTTATCGGCTAAGTGTCACCTTTTAGGCTAACTGTCACCGGCGCGCGGGCGTCTAGTAGTTGCAGGTGCTAGTGTGGCTCGTTGCCAGACCTGCAAGTATCTCAGTCATATAATATACGACTTACTGGGCGAAACCTCGAGAAACCTCGAGCCCCAGAAACCAACAACAACCACTCATAACCCCCAGAAACCTAAAGGCTTGGGCCGGATTATGGAGACTCCTCTACCTGGGCCGGGCCCCATTAAAGGTAGAGGATGGGCTGAGAAAGTAGGGCAGTTCGGTACTATAAAAGGAGGACTCTCTTCTCCTTTTATTGGCATCGAATACCCAATACACTTTCACTCAAGAAGAATACGAGCTCTCGTACCTTCTTCACCCCCCCCTGTTTATTATACTAACGATTAGAGGCTCGGCTCTTCTAATTGGTAGTCTCGTAAATCCCTGGTCTTGCCTACAGACCCACACGTATTTTATAATCACACTCTCTTTGGAAAATACAGTAGAATCACCGTACAGATAGTTCTCTTTTCAACTATCCTTACATTCATACCAGTCATTGTTTAGTGCCTCGATTTCCTCCTCCGTTGGAGGGGTTATATCTACGAGCTGGGGCTCGAGGTTTCTGGGGGTTATGAGTGGTTGTTGTTGGTTGTTATGATCTTGCAGGTCTGGCAACGAGCCACACTAGCACCTGCAACTACAAATGAAGAAACAATAACCTGCACAGCTGGCCGGTGTATGCCTCGACGGTGTTGAATAGGGGAACCACAGCTCGATCTTCGTCTTCTCCGGTGAGATCCAGACCTGCGAAGAGAAACGGAAGGTGGGGTGTGGCGGTGACTGCTAGGAAACCACGAATGGAGTCCAACGTACAGACACAAAAAGTGATGGCGGCAGCGGCGGCAGCCATGTGTTATCAGGGGGTAATGTGTATGTGATAACTTGTGATAACTTGTGCCCTAATAAGAGGTGAAGCCCTCTTATATAGGGTTTCTCATGGGCCTTAATGGGCCAGACATCATGGACCCCTAACTATATGGGCACATAGCCCATTGGCACCAAGCCCAGTTAGGGGGTTACCTCCACACCCCAATATTAGTAAATAATATAAGAAGTAACAAATAATAAAGACGGTATGTCGGGTCAAGCACCATACCTCTACAAGTCCCCCTAGTCTAGTGTTGCTCCCAAGTGAAAGCGTTGGGTGGAGCGCTAGACTAATTAGGAGTGCTCGGGAATGAAGATTAAGAGCTTTATCTTCTCGGTAGACCAATGACTCGAACGTTTCATCTTCTAGTTTCGATGTGTGTGGGAGGTTGCTCGTTGCGCTTGTTACCGACTAAGTGTCACCTTCTAAGTTAACTGTCACCGACGCGTGTGAGGGTTGCTCGTTACGCTTGTTATCGGCTAAGTGTCACCTTTTAGGCTAACTGTCACCGGCGCGCGGGCGTCTAGTAGTTGCAGGTGCTAGTGTGGCTCGTTGCCAGACCTGCAAGTATCTCAGTCATATAATATGGGTGTATTATGAGGCGCCCAGCCTTGTGTTAGTATATCTTAACTTGTAATAAGTTAGTAAATAACGCTAAATATAAAAAGGTTGTACCAAAACCTTGAGCGGCCAATGGTATGGCGCGCGTGCAGATGTTATAGCGTACGGATGTTATAGCACGCGGTGAACTAACAACACCTCTCCCAGGGGGTGGGTTCATACGGCGCATCATGGTATGAGAACCCTCTAAAGTGGTGTTATACCATGCCATTCCCCCAGTTCAGTGCTGCTAAGTGTAATGCTTAGGAGCATTGAACTTATAATAAGATTATCCTTCGCCAATGGATCGTATGACGTGCCAAAGTTATCGTCCGCGGATTGCTTTAAGTAGGCAAGGGCATGCTCCGCGAAGGACGCCTTTTTAGGGCGTACGCCAGTCAAATGCAATGCTCCACGATATTCGTGAAGTGCTTTGCGGTGGCGTATGATAGCCATTGACTGCGCGAAGTGCTTGCTGTTGACGGATGGAAGCAATCCGCGGAGAACGTCTTTTAAAGTATTACGTCAACTCAACGCAGTGGCGGCGCGTTCCTGAAAAGGAGTCGCGCAGCATTGTAACACGTTCCTGGAAAGGAGACGTGGCGACGCGTTCCTGAAAAGGAGACGCGCGCGAAGTTGAAGCACGTTCCTGAAAAGGATACGTGGCGGCGCGTTCCTGAAAAGGAGACGCGCGCGAAGTTGAAGCACGTTTCTGAAAAGGAGACGTGGCGGCGCGTTCCTGAAAAGGAGACGCGCGCAAAGTTGAAGCACGTTCCTGAAAAGGAGACGTGGCGGCGCGTTCCTGAAAAGGAGACGCGCGCGAAGTTGAAGCACGTTCCTGAAAAGGAGACGTGGCGGCGCGTTCCTGAAAAGGAGACGCGCGCGAAGTTGAAGAACGTTCCTGAAAAGGAGACGTGGTGACGTCGTAGCACGTTCCTGAAAAGGAGACGTTGCCGTTGCGTAGGGAGTTACCGACAAGCGGGGTTACCCATAGCGTGGAGTTACCGGCTCTGCGCGGGCTTACCGTTGCGTAGGGAGTTACCGACAAGCGGGGTTACCCGTAGCGTGGAGTTACCGGCTCTGCGCCGGGTTACCGTTGCGTAGGGAGTTACCGACAAGCGGGGTTACCCGTAGCGTGGAGTTACCGGCTCTGCGCGGGGTTACCGTTGCGTAGGGAGTTACCGACAAGCGGGGTTACCCGTAGCGTGGAGTTACCGGCTCTGCTCGGGCTTACCGTTGCGTAGGGAGTTACCGACAAGCGGGGTTACCCGTAGCGTGGAGTTACCGGCTCTGCGCGGGGTTACCGTTGCGTAGGGAGTTACCGACAAGCGGGGTTACCCGTAGCGTGGAGTTACCGGCTCTGCGCGGGGTTACCGTTGCGTAGGGAGTTACCGACAAGCGGGGTTACCCGTAGCGTGGAGTTACCGGCTCTGCGCGGGGTTACCGTTGCGTAGGGAGTTACCGACAAGCGGGGTTACCCGTAGCGTGGAGTTACCGGCTCTGCTCGGGCTTACCGTTGCGTAGGGAGTTACCGACAAGCGGGGTTACCCGTAGCGTGGAGTTACCGGCTCTGCGCGGGGTTACCGTTGCGTAGGGAGTTACCGACAAGCGGGGTTACCCGTAGCGTGGCTGAACCTGCAAAAATCAGTCATAATATATGGGTGTATTGTGAGGTGCCCAACCTTGCGTTAGTACATCATGAACTTTAAAATAAGTTACTAGATATAAAGAACGCCAAATATTAATAGATTGTACCGAAATCTTTTTTATTTGACGTTGGATCATTTGGCGTATTGTAATATAAGAACCATCTAAAATGGCATTATATCCTGCCAGTACCCCGTTCATTGCTGCTACATATAATGTTAATAACATTGAATATGTAAAAAACAGTTGCACAATTTGAATGCATAATAATGAGTCATTGCGCGCATGACATACAGTAATGAGCCCAAATAGTTCATGGGTGCATAAAAATAATATGTCATTTTTTCTTTATCACATTAACGTGTTTAGTATGCCAATAATGGATTGCATACGTGGATAACATGACAAAATGATACGCTTTTATTATTCATGATGACACGTGCATTGTTTACCCTTTTCAAGAACCTGACCATGCCATATGATATAATCATATTATAAAAGAAAGGTTGAGGTTTAGAACCTGGTTATATGCAATCTCGTCTTCATAGACATAAATGAAAGATTGTGAAAACAGAACCTTCCATGGATGATGGCAATAGCAAAGCGTGTGCCAGAGATGGCGGAGCCAGTGTGTGATCGGTGGAGGATTACAACTTGCGATCGGCGCAGCGCGGCGCGGCGGAGCATACCTTTAACACGCGACCGCCTGAGTATGTACGTGTTCCGGAAACGTGTGCGGAGTATGTCCGGGATGCGGGATGCGCAACGCGGAATGTGCGCGGCAGGCGAATGAACATTATCTTCCGCGGATGGGTGTTGGCGGATGAAGGCCTGCTCCGCGGGTGCTCAATGAGGTTGGCGGATGAAAACCACGCTCTGCGGGTGTTGTCATGTTGCGTTCTACATCATGCGGAAGCCATGCTCCATGGATGCGCGAAGAGCTTAGTGTTGGCTGAGGGAAGCATGATACGCGGGTGACGTGCTCTTACGTCAACAGAAGTCGTGCTCTCGGCCAGGGCGGACACAGAGTCCAGTAAATACGGAATTGCATAACAGGACCGTGCCTTGAGCTTTGACCATTCATTGATGACGATGGGAAGCTTTGGTGGAACAATCTATAATCTTGTTATGACTTCCCTCACTAGTGAGAGATAATGTATTTTAATATTATCCAAATGGAGTTGGTTTATCCTTGGATA
The DNA here is from genome assembly GCA_030844895.1 of Ambrosia x helenae. NCBI lineage: Eukaryota > Viridiplantae > Streptophyta > Magnoliopsida > Asterales > Asteraceae > Ambrosia > Ambrosia x helenae. Next base: position 99,679,345 of record CM061230.1, on the reverse strand, counting down.
CTTGGAATACCAAATGGACCCATATTAAATATAAAATTGTACGGCTTTGACTGCTTGTCAGAATTTGCTTCCCAAGGCTTGATTTTTTTTTTCTTTTCATTTTTTTTTTCTAGATCTTGGGTAAAGTAGATCTGAGAACAAGATATCCCTAAAAGATACAAATCAAACCTTGAAAAAATATGGATCTGGTTGTTGTTCAACCACAGGCTGTGTGTGGAGCTCGAAGAACGCTTTTCCAAAGCGTTTTGGGGTTATATTCCCCTAACGAAGGGTTCATCTACCCCCCCCCCCCCCCAAAAAAAAAAACCACAGATCTGGAGAGGAGCTTCAGATCTGGACAAAACACAGATCTGTAAAACGCGAAGAAGAAATAAGCTCCAAGATCCAGGGGGTTTTACCCACGAACAGCCTCCTTAGCTTCGATAAAAACAGATCTGGAGGTTTGGAGGAAGAGAAAACCGAGTGTAGTTCGTTGCCGGTCCCACGGATGGCGCCAATGAAGAAACAATAACCTGCACAGCTGGCCGGTGTATGCCTCGACGGTGTTGAATAGGGGAACCACAGCTCGATCTTCGTCTTCTCCGGTGAGATCCAGACCTGCGAAGAGAAACGGAAGGTGGGGTGTGGCGGTGACTGCTAGGAAACCACGAATGGAGTCCAACGTACAGACACAAAAAGTGATGGCGGCAGCGGCGGCAGCCATGTGTTATCAGGGGGTAATGTGTATGTGATAACTTGTGATAACTTGTGCCCTAATAAGAGGTGAAGCCCTCTTATATAGGGTTTCTCATGGGCCTTAATGGGCCAGACATCATGGACCCCTAACTATATGGGCACATAGCCCATTGGCACCAAGCCCAGTTAGGGGGTTACCTCCACACCCCAATATTAGTAAATAATATAAGAAGTAACAAATAATAAAGACGGTATGTCGGGTCAAGCACCATACCTCTACAACATGTTTTGTATTTAATATGTTTTGTAGAAATAAATGTCATGACCTATCATAAACATGACTCTTGATTTCATTTAGATTATTAAATATGATGCTTTAAAGACTAATTTGCCCTTAAAATGTAGTTATTATGTGTATTGTATGTTGTATTATAAGCAAATTAACTTGTACCTCTTAAATTTTAAGAAGTCCTTGTCAAATGCTTTATAATATAGATATAGATATAGATATAGATAGGGGAAAGTTCAATAGAAAACTCATAGTTAGGGAGAAATATCGACAACTCCTACTTATATTAAGAAAAAAAATTAAAAAAAAAAAATCATAACTCAAAAACAAAAAATCTGGTTTGGAACTACTTTTTCCCACGTCATCCCCGTTCAGAAAAACAATAAAAAAATAAAAAAAATATGCGAATTCCAATGCATATGTGTTATATATATATATATACACACACACACACACAAAACCCTCCAAAATGAAAAAACTCCCTAGAAGCCCAATACATAGTCCATATTAAGCCACATCACCCACTATATTATAATATTCAAATGGGCAATATAGACATTTTCACTATCCCCATTCTCTCTCTCTCTCCATATATATATATATATATATATATATATATATATATATATATTTTCCTCCTCTCTCTCTTTATTTATTTTTTAAATTCAAATGCAGCTCATGTAGCTGTCGTGGGCTAATAAAAAACAAGTATTTATGACTTAAATACCTATACTAGTACGGGTAAGTAAGGCCGTCTCCATAGGGAAACGCGTGGTCAGTATAAGTTTGTAAATTAAATTAATAAACTACTGATATATCTTGAATAGGGGTTTTGTTTGATTAAAAGTGAGTAAACAATGAAAAAACGAAAGAGTTATCAGATTAAGAAAGAGTAACTTCCACCCGGGATCCATTTTATAAACTTTAACATAAACTTAGTTTAGTTAGTAAAACACCACATAAACATGGCCTTGGAATTTCTTAGTTAAATTAACAACTAATGACAGTTTTAATAAAAACCGTACAACTTAATTGTCCGTTCAAAAATATCAATTACCCACAATTACCACCCCGCTAAAAATGCAAGAAATTGCCAATACGTTTGGTAAAAGACAAACAATTCAAATATAAATAAACGTTTCAACAACTCAAACACAAGTGGTCAAGGTATACCAATTCAAACATAAACAAACTTAGTCTAATGTAAAATAAAACTAAAACCGTTCACTCGGGGAAAGTCACAAAGGGTTTAGCCACGCCTTAGCATCTTTGATCTCGTGCTAAATATTAATTCTTTTCTCTCGATCCCTCACAAAGCTGCTCTACCATTTTCGTCTGATGTCCTCTCAAAACTGTTCGTCGACAATAAATCATATTCCAGTCCCTTCCAATAATTGCGGTCAAAATCAAAATAATAATCCATCTCCAAACCCTCCAATGAAATGGACTTATTTCTTTTTTCTTTTTCTTTGCTTTACGTGGCCTTGGGCCCATTATTATTATTATTATTATTATTATTATTATTATTATTATTATTATTATTATTATAGTAATATTATTCTATTATTATTAATATTAATTCCATACTCGCTCTCAAGTGTATGCAACTTGATCATTTTCCTTCGTTTTAAGCTCCTATTTCACGAACACCTACAAAACACATGTACATATTAAATAACTAAGACCGACTAAAAGTACACAATAAAAGACTAAGATATATACAAAGCTAACATATTAACAAAGTGTTTTTCACAACACATCACCCCCCACACTTATCTTTTTCGTCTCAAAAAAATTATATATATACTGTGTAACAACGCGTGGTTTTTTTTTACATTTATTGTGATCCCCATACAAAAAAAAAATCTAAAATTTTCCGATTGCTTATTTTAGAAATACATATGTGCTGTAAATTTCAAAGTTTACAATTTATTTATATTGGTAAGGTATCCGTACTCCAATTCATAGTTTATTTTGTTATAGAAAAATATATATAAAAAAAAACTAAAATAGAGTTTACTCGTTCAAATCACCTAATCAATGCAATTGACTTCTTCTATAATATATTAACTTGATTATACTACTCCATTTGTTTTAATTAATAAATTGTAACTAGAAAATTCTTTGATCATAAATTCCATGACTTGTAAAAGTCATAAATTTTTTTAAAATATTATAAGAACTAAAACGTATTGTCACACCACGACAAAGGCGGAAACACGTGGCGCGACGGTTCAAAAGCATAAAGTCAAGGTTATTGCTAAACACAAGTAATTTAAGAAAATGGGTCATTTATTATGACGTCAAATCTGTTTCAAACATTACACAAAAGTTAATTGTTTTTGAAAATAAACATAGAGGTTTCTCATATATATCCCAAATGCCTTGGGAAATAAAAGTGAAACCCCACAAAAGTTCGACGTCGCATTGGAGATTCCCCGACCCAGCTCGCCTGATCCTTCATCGTCTAGTTACCTGAAAGATATGTTTAAAAAGTTTCGTCAATATAAATATATTGGTGAGTTCACAGGTTTTCAGTTTCTAAAACTTGAATACTTGGGAATACCATGTTATGACAATATATAGGAGTTGCAAATTCCTATAAATCTACTTGAGACTATAATCAAACCAAGACATATAATAATTGTGCCCCGCTCCAAGTCGTTACTCGGTTTCCCACGACTTAAGTTCAGAATATTTGCACCCCAGGCATAACCTAATGCATAATCGACGCTATCGATTAGGGGTGGGCCTCGTCAGGCACCAATAGTACTATTCAAACATTCCACCGGTTTCTTTTCCCTGAACAAATGATTATAGAGGCGAGGACTCAACCCCGAGTGGCGGTCACACCTCAAGTATTAAATCCGTCAACCATTATCCCTAACATATCTTTCCCCCGGAAAACGTAAAAATAGTTTAAAATGGGGCCGTGAAACTCACCTGAAACTGCGTCTGGCTCAAAGGGTAGATAGCAAATGGGTGGTCTCGCACCTACAAACGTCCTAGACGTATAAGTCACTATTCCTATAGTGTATGTGCCTTGGCAAGTTGTACACCCAACTCCCGACCACAAGTTGTTCCAAATCCCGTTTAATTAAGCGTGTATCCTAGGTTTTGTTGGCGTTACATTACCCTTTGTGTTACAAGTTACATATTACTCTTGTTAATATTTCCATAACTTGTATCTTATTATCATCGACTCGACTTCACTTAACATATAATTATTTTCCCATTTAAATAATTATACTTAAGATCGCATCGCTCGATATAATATATATTTCGATCCTCGACCCGACTCACTTTGCCGCACATTTGTTTTCCCATTTAAACAAATATGCTAAGATCTTGTCGTTCGATCGTATATTCTTAACGTCCGATTCAACTCACCACACCGTATATTTATTTTCCCATTCAAATAAATATACTAGGATTTCGTTGGTACGACATACACATATATATATATCCTTGTCTCCTCGTCGCGGCTTTCCTTCCCGCATATCTACTTTCCCATTAAGTAGATATACTAGAATTTTGCCGAGACGAGCGTACAAATATATATAAATGTGTAATTTTTCTTGTTAAGTATATACGTTTGTTTTAACGTCTTATTCGTTTATGTCATGTGTTTCTCCCACGAATTAATCCTCCAACACTTAGGAAAGTGTTTATTTGTTTTCACCCATAATGTATATATATTTTACTTCTTAAAATATATATTTTTCTTATCTTGCCGCAATGGCATTTTTCTCATGTTTGTCCGTGTACGGTTCGTTAACGCGTCTTAGTTCGATATCTTAACTTGATTAGTTAATTTTTCCAAGTTTTTCCCAACATGTATTTTATAGAAATATTATCCATATTTCTTCCTATTTTCACATGTTACTTGGATGGTTAAAATACTTATGTGTTTTTAACCCAACTTGTCAACTTAACTACAAAAATGTTTCCGACACTTTTATATTCCCATTTATATAAAAGTATTCATTTTTGTATAAGTTTCCCAAGTTTGTTTAATATTTTTATAAAATCTCTATTTTATAAAAATCCTTATGTTAAAACCCTTTATATTTTTATAACTTTCAAAAATACACTTTTATACAAAATACCCAAGTATTTCTACTAGTATTTACAAAAATCATCCTTAGACTTTGTTACTTACATTTTTGACACCAATCTTTCCATACTTGTATTTTTGGACTCATAGTTTCTAAAATGTCCATTTTAGTCCCTTAACTTTCAAAGTTACAACTTTAGTCCCTTAACTTACAAAAGTTGCATTTTTCTATTCTAACTTTCAAAGTTAACATTTTTCACTCAAAATAGTAAACTTTGAAGATTCAACTTTTTATTGGTAAGTTATTTTTGTATCAAAACACCTATGTTAGTCTTATATTCCATATGGAAGACTAATTATGTGTGTGTTTTATGTATTTGTCCATTTTATCAAAATTTCATTCATCTAAGTAAGCTAACTTAGATTTTCCATCTTATTCATTTATGAACTTCTAACATGTTTTACCACATATTATAACTTAAATGATCATAATAAGATGAACCAAAGTTAGTTTTATCATATTCAAGTTCATTTCAAAATCTTAACCAAAACATCATCCTACTTAGTCTTACATGTAAACTTTATATATTTTCAAGACTAATACATCATCATCAACAAATCCATGGTTTATTTTCATATCTTTAATCTTCCATTATACACATGAAAACCTATTAAAGATTATGTTCAAAACCATTTTTAAACCCTTCATGTACAACTTGCTACTAGGAACACATACATGAATAATAACAATCAAAAACAAGATTAAGAAGCTTACTACTAGCACAAGGCTAGGGAAGACAAAAACCTTGAATTTGAGAGGGGTTTAGTGTGTTCTTCCAAGTGTTTTAGCTCCAAGCTCTTGAAACACACAAAAGGGGTTTGGATGATGGATTGTTTTGAGTAATTTGGAGATGTAAAAAACTTGAAAGAAATGTGTGTGTGGGATGATGGAAACTCACGGCCACAAGAGGGGAAGAAGAAAGGATTGTTTTGCTTTGTTTTTCAATCTTCTAACACATGTTATTTATAATCTTATCACATGTAATGATGCTAAAGATTTAAGAGATCTTATGGAAGATCATATGTGTACTTGGGAGATTTTTGAAAAGAGGATATGTGTGTGTGTGGGATGAGCCGTATGTATGTATGTATAGATATGAGTTTTCTTGCAAATCTTAGTTAATCTTTATAAGGCATCATTATCCTACATACAAGACTTAACAAGGCATGCTTTAACTTGTGTTATGATTACTTGGATTGTGTCTTGGACTCTTATGGCCTAATGGCCGAAAATTACTTGCAAGGGGACAAGGTTTAGTTGCTTTTGTACTTGTGTTTACTTATGCCTTTTCTTACACATTTGTCTTTACATAAGGCATGCTTTACCTAAGCATAGGATATTATTATTATTAATACAAAACTTGGATATAACAAGGCCCTTAGGCCGGCCCTTAGAGGGGCTTGGGTGGGGTCCACAACCTCAAATGTTTACCCATTGTTTGTTATGTTTAATCCCCCGTCGTTCGGGCGTCGTTCGGGTATTTTTCGGGTTTTAATCACGCGTTATCCGGACATTGAATATACCTTTAATAACCCTTAAATATAGTCTATTTTAAGCGTTGATTGGTTATTTAGGCCTTTGCCGGGTGAAATTATGAGTTATACGCGTATCGGGTGCGGTACGCGCATTTTATTCGTTACCGGGAGATTTGTACAAGACGTTTTCATTTATGGTTTTGGAGTTCCAAAACTCATTATATCTTATGAAAATACCCTTTATTTTATATCCTGGGTGTCCGGGATCCGTTTCGTTTACTTAATTATTACCGGGTAATTGCCAACGTCCATACCGGATAGCTCATTCGCACACGATCCAATCATGCTTTACCATTAAACGTATGCATTCCTATGCACTATTTGGAAATTTCTATCTCCTAAGGCCTTGATAATTAAATCACACATAATTGCATTTAATTACGTTAATCATATATTAATTAATTTGTACGGAATTACCTTATTTTTGCCGGTTGTTACATTCTCCCCCCGTTAAGAGAATTCCGTCCCGGAATTCACTTCGAGTTCTCCGGTACCGGTGTCTTCTCGAATAGGGCGGGGTATTTTTGCTTCATCCGGTCCAGCCTTTCCCACGTGAACTCCGGTCCACGCTTGGCATTCCAGCGCACTTTGACCAATCTGATCTTGCTGCGCCTTAGTTTTTGGACCTTCCAATCAGTTACCTCGATTGGTTCTTCCACAAAATGTAACTTGTCGTCAATCTGGATTTCGTCAGCAGGAATAATGAGAGTTTCGTCGGATAGGCACTTTTTCAAGTTCGACACATGAAACGTGTCGTGTATTCCATTAAGCTCTTGAGGCAACTCGAGCTTGTATGCCACTGTGCCTACCCTGGACAAGACTTTGAACGGTCCAATATATCGCGGGTTCAGCTTTCCGCGCTTCCCAAAGCGCGCGACACCTTTCCAAGGTGACACTTTCAGTAGGACCCTGTCTCCGACTTGAAACTCTAAAGGCTTGCGCCTCATATCAGCATAGCTTTTCTGGCGGTCCCGGGCCGCTTTGAGGCGTTCCTTTATCAAAAAGACCTTATCCGTGGTCTCTTGAACAATTTCGGGCCCGGTGAGTTGCTTTTCTCCAACTTCCGCCCAACATAATGGCGATCGGCACTTGCGTCCATATAAAGCTTCAAACGGTGCGGCTTGAATGCTCGTATGATAACTGTTGTTATAAGAAAATTCTACCAATGGCAAGTGCGTATCCCAATTACCTCCGAAATCAATCGCGCATGCCCTTAACATATCCTCCAAGGTCTGGATGGTTCGTTCACTTTGACCATCCGTTTGGGGGTGATATGCGGTACTCATGTCGAGGCGAGTACCGAGGGCTTCGTTCAAACTTTCCCAAAATCTTGACGTGAAACGACTATCTCGATCGGAGATGATAGAAACAGGTACACCGTGTTTAGATACCACCTCCTTAATGTACAAACGGGTCAGTTTCTCCAACCTGTCCGTTTCGCGTATCGGGAGAAAGTGTGCAGATTTCGTCAATCGATCTACAATTACCCAGATCATGTCATGGCCGCTTGTCGTTTTGGGTAACTTGGTAATGAAATCCATGGTGATTCGTTCCCATTTCCATTCCGGTATTTCCGGTTGCTGGAGCAAACCGGAAGGTCTCTGGTGCTCAGCCTTGACCTTTGCGCAAGTCAAACATCGCGCAACATAGGCTGCTATATCCCTTTTGAAATTCGGCCACCAATAAAGTTCTTTCAGATCGTGGAACATCTTGTCTGCACCCGGGTGAACCGAATATCTAGAACTGTGAGCTTCGGCCAATACTAGCTCACGCAATCTACCATATACTGGAACCCAAATTCTATTCATGAAATACAGTGTCTGGTCCGCTTTTGGTTCCAGTGAATCAACCATCTTTCGTAACCTTTCACCTTTGACATTCTCGGGTTTGAGGGCGTTAACTTGAGCTTCACGAATTCGTTCAGTCATATTCGTGTGGATAGTCAATTCCAAAGCTCGAACACGCAATGGTTTAACCCGTTCCTTGCGACTCAAGGCGTCGGCTACGACGTTCGCCTTACCGGGATGGTACTTTATTTCACAATCGTAATCGTTTAATAATTCAACCCATCGCCGTTGTCGCATATTCAAATCCTTCTGATCGAAGATGTGCTGTAAGCTCTTGTGATCAGTGAAAACCGTGCACTTGGTTCCGTACAGATAGTGCCTCCATATCTTGAGAGCGAACACCACTGCGCCTAATTCCAAATCGTGTGTAGTGTAGTTCTTCTCATGGATTTTCAGTTGCCTGGAAGCATAAGCTATTACTTTTTCTCGCTGCATCAATACACAACCCAAACCTTGATGCGAGGCATCGCAGTAAACCACAAAATCTTCCGTACCATCAGGGAGTGATAGTATCGGAGCGCCACATAACTTGTCTTTTAACAACTGGAATGCTGTCTCTTGCTTTTCCGTCCACTCGAATTTCTTATCCTTTTGGGTTAGCATGGTTAACGCTTGTGCTATTTTTGAAAAGTTCTCGATGAACCTTCTGTAATAACCCGCAAGGCCTAGAAATTGTCGTACTTCGGTAGGGGTTCGAGGTGCTTCCCAATTTTTAATTGCCTCGACCTTGGCTGGATCGACGTGTATGCCCTTCTCGTTCACTACGTGGCCTAAAAAGTGAACTTCCCGAATCCAAAAGTCACATTTCGAGAATTTAGCATAGAGCTTCTCTTTGCGTAATACTTCAAGAATTAACCGAAGGTGATTCTCGTGGTCTTCTTTCGTGCGTGAATAGATCAAAATATCGTCAATGAAGACGATGACGAATTTGTCCAGGTATGGCTTACACACGCGGTTCATTAGGTCCATGAACACCGCTGGTGCGTTGGTCAAGCCGAACGGCATCACCAAAAATTCGTAGTGTCCATACCGGGTTCTGAAGGCCGTTTTTGGTACATCTTCTTCTTGTATACGCAACTGGTGATAGCCTGACCTCAAATCGATCTTGGAGTAATAGCTGGAACCTTGGAGCTGATCAAATAAATCGTCGATCCTGGGGAGAGGATAGCGATTCTTGATGGTTAGCTTGTTCAGCTCTCGATAGTCGATGCACATGCGAAATGTGCCATCCTTCTTCTTCACAAATAAGACGGGAGCTCCCCAAGGTGAGAAACTCGGTCTTATAAAACCTTTGTCCAGTAATTCTTGCAGCTGGCTGGACAGTTCCTGCATCTCTGATGGAGCTAGGCGGTATGGCGATCGTGCCACAGGAGCTGCTCCGGGAACGAGGTCGATGCGGAACTCGACTTGTCGAGGTGGTGGCAACCCCGGCAAATCTTCTGGAAATACGTCCGGAAAATCTCTGGCGACTGGAATGTCTTCCAACTTTCGCTCGTCGGCCTTCTTGTCCACTACGTGTGCCAAGAATGCGACAAGCCCTTTTCTTAGACACTTACGAGCCTTCATGCTCGAAATAATCCTTAGTGGCGTCCCGTGTCTTTCCCCTTGTATTGAGAGAGTTTCACCGCTTGCGAGGGGAACTTGAATAACTTTATCGTTGCAAACCACAATGGCACGGTGCGCGGACAACCAGTCCATGCCAACAACGATGTCAAAACTTCCCAATACAACCGGTAATAGATCAATCCCAAACTCGTGCCCACAGAGTTCTAACTTACAATCTTTTGCTACCTCTCTCGTTTCAATAGTTTTACCATTAGCCAGTTCTATAGAGTAGGGTGTATCTAGTTTACTAGTTTTTAAACCATGTAGCCTTTTAAACTCAATGGATACGAAGCTAAAGTCAGCACCGGTATCAAATAATACAGAGGCATAATGACCATTTAGAGGAAACGTACCAGTGACCACATTGGGGTCTTGCCGTGCGTCACCGGCTCCAATCACAAATGCCCGGCCGCGGGCCTGATTGTTGACCTTGGGGCAATCTTTCTTCCAATGATCTAATGACCCGCATGCAAAGCAGGGTCTAGCCCCTCCATTCTTTGGTGCTCCAGATCGGCACTCTTCAGTCTTGTGCCCGGTGCGGTGGCACTTCCCACAAGTTAATCCGTTGTTTCTCCCCTGACCTCCCTGCTTGTTACTGTTACCACGTCCCGTGGCGACGTAACCCTTTCCTTTCTTGTTCGAGCTACCCGACGCTCGATCCCTTTTTCCCTCATCTCTCTTTCTTTTCCCAAACCTCGGTTTGTTACCCTGATCATTAGTCACGACAGCTGAATTTGATCCCTGGTTCTTGGCCTCAACACTACTTGCCTCAGAAATTTTTAACCCTGAAACTTGGCGGATTAGGGTACCCATGCGGATAGCATCCTCAGTCAGACTTAGTGCCAGATCAATTGCCTCGCGCATGGTCGTGGGTTTGGACGAGGTGACCATGCTGCGAATCTGTGGTGCTAACCCGAATAAGTAACGTTCCACCTTGTTCTTTTCCGGTGTAACCAGACGAGGTACCAGTCGAGCGAGATAATGAAATCTTGACGTATACCCAGTAACGTCTGCTCCTACCATGGTGAGGTTCCAGAACTCGGTTTCCAACTTCTGAACTTCGCTTGCCGGGCGGTATTCGGCAGTCATAAGTTCCTTCAGTGCCGCCCATGATAGAGAGTAGGCAACATCATCTCCTAGAGACTGTACTTGGCCATTCCACCAAGTTAGGGCTTGATCTAGGAACAGATTGGTGGAGTACATGACAGACTGTCGAGGGGTACACCCGCTGATGCGGATAACTGCCTCGGTCTTTTCGAACCATTTGACCAGGCCTATGGAACCCTCAGTGCCGCTGAAGTTTATTGGCTTGCAGTCCAAGAAAGCCTTGAAAGTGCAGCCGCGCTCTCCCGAGGCTGTCCCTGTAATAGTAATGTAGTATGTTATTATGGGATAGGAGTTTTTGAAATATTCTCCCATCACTTTTTCATTTATTCTTAAACCTCTTACCACTGGGGGAGGTCTCTCGTCGCTCGCTCCCTGTCCTGTCATGGGAGTGTTCAGAGCGTGCGGCTTCGTGTTCAGCGATGGCGCGAGCTATGCGTTCAGATATCATGGTTTCGAGCTCGGCCGGTGTTGTGGGCAGTCCGTCTGCTCCACTATTGCTTCGGGTGGCAGGTGCCATTTTTCTTCAATAATAATTATCAAAGGTTAATTTGGCAAACATTTATACAATACAAAGCATAAATAACAAACCAAAGCATGAATACAATATTCAACACCATGTCATCACACAACATACCAACACATCATACAGAAATATAAATAGAAATCAACACAACATCACCACACAAATATACAAACCACAACACATGGAGTAAGCAATAATAATCATAGACAACAACATATCTTACCATAATAATAAGATTTTTCATTAATTTCAATAATATCAGTACAATGCTTGTTCATAATACAAAATGGAGAATACACTTCTCATACAATACATTGCTTTTGAAATAATAAAACATCATATCATACGCCGTAATACCCGTACGGCTAGGCAAAATGCAGACGAGTGTCATAACCCGTGCTGTACTACCATACTGCTGCTAATATGTACATAAGCTGGTGTGTCTTCTGTGCTCCCCCGATACATCCTACTACGGCGGTGGCGGAGGAAACTGATACTGAGGCGCATACATGCTAATCGTCATGCTGATCTCTGCGATGCGCTCGTACAAAAACTGTCGATGTGCCCAGTGTGCATCTCCAGTAATCCCGCACTGCGCATCCATGCGCAAGAGCTCCTCTGCGTAATGCGCTAAGGCATCACGAGTGTCAATCATCCTCGCCCACATCAATCTCGTCTGCTGCTCAACCTGATTCACGGTGCGCTGCACCGTGTTGACTAGAGTCTGAAAGTCCTGCTCTAAAGTGATGGTTGAGGTCCGGGCGGGTCCCGAGGGGGGTGTCATCCTGTGACGGTGGGACGGTCCGGGTATATCAGGGTGTGTGGATGGGAAGGGCCCGAAGGGGGCTGGTACTGGTATGTGTGGCAGTAATGGAGTGAAACCGGGTGGCCTGATGGAAAAGTAGGGTGGCATCATATAAGGGTCCCCTGCACCTAGAGGGTATGGTGCCGGTGTCATGCTGGGAATGGTGGGGATGGGTAAAGTCATGGCAATGGTGGGTGGTGGCATAGGCTCGGCTAGTGGGGCTACTAACGGCTCAGAGACAGTGGCCCACTCTGGAGTGGACACCACTACAGGGGGTGTGGGAGGGCTCGCAGTGGCGAAGGCCTCCATGCCTGCCCTATGTAGCTCAGAGCTACGGGCGGGACTACCCTCATGTACAAATGCTGCTGGGACTGGCTCCTCCTGGGGGATAGGCTCGAGTGCTGGTGGGGCTATGGGGTCGGCTGGGGCATCCTCTAGCATTGGAGCCACTGGCTCCTCCTGATCAGCCTGAATCTCGGGCACCAACATGTGCCCTACCGAACCTACAGACTCGTCGTCGGAGTCGTCGGATATCCACCCGTTCCTTCCACGGGGAATGGGCAGGAGTCTCATGCCTGCAGGTACGTGAATGTGGGGTACCGGTGCCGGCTCGTGCTCGGCGTGAGCCTGTCGGCGGAATGGAGACTCTGCCGCATCCGACTGGGCTGGAACTGGTCGCGAAGGACCGGCACAGCCGTCAGGGAAATCCCGGATGGCTCGAACGGGGTGTACGGCCAAGGGTGCGGCCGGTACAATGGGCAGTGGCGCGTCAATCACGGCCGGTGCCCAGTGGGGGTCCTCGCTGGGGTCTGTCTCATCTGAGCTATCGTCGCCTGCTCCGTCGGCGGCGACGCCCATCTCTACGTCCTCATCTCCCGAGGAGAGCACTACCAACTCTGCTGGCTCTGGTGGTGGTGCTGGGATGATCTGTAAGCTACTGTCGTAGCTCGGCGCGACACTTCCTGCGTTCGACATTCCTGGCAAAAGAACCGTACTAATATATATGAATTATCTAAATTAGACAGTTATGGTGTACTCTATAGTAACCTTCCTAACTTCTAATTTCACGTTAAAGCATAACAATACCCATGGCTGGCTTGGTCGGAATCTCCTCATGCCCAATGCTTCTTGAAAATTACTTTTATTTAAAACCATGTATATTTTCTTTTGAAAACTTTATCTTTAGAACCAAATCCGGTTATAGTCTAGTTTTTAAAGAAAATACTCTAGTTCGCTATAACCTTGGCTCTGATACCACGTTCTGTCACACCACGACAAAGGCGGAAACACGTGGCGCGACGGTTCAAAAGCATAAAGTCAAGGTTATTGCTAAACACAAGTAATTTAAGAAAATGGGTCATTTATTATGACGTCAAATCTGTTTCAAACATTACACAAAAGTTAATTGTTTTTGAAAATAAACATAGAGGTTTCTCATATATATCCCAAATGCCTTGGGAAATAAAAGTGAAACCCCACAAAAGTTCGACGTCGCATTGGAGATTCCCCGACCCAGCTCGCCTGATCCTTCATCGTCTAGTTACCTGAAAGATATGTTTAAAAAGTTTCGTCAATATAAATATATTGGTGAGTTCACAGGTTTTCAGTTTCTAAAACTTGAATACTTGGGAATACCATGTTATGACAATATATAGGAGTTGCAAATTCCTATAAATCTACTTGAGACTATAATGAAACCAAGACATATAATAATTGTGCCCCGCTCCAAGTCGTTACTCGGTTTCCCACGACTTAAGTTCAGAATATTTGCACCCCAGGCATAACCTAATGCATAATCGACGCTATCGATTAGGGGTGGGCCTCGTCAGGCACCAATAGTACTATTCAAACATTCCACCGGTTTCTTTTCCCTGAACAAATGATTATAGAGGCGAGGACTCAACCCCGAGTGGCGGTCACACCTCAAGTATTAAATCCGTCAACCATTATCCCTAACATATCTTTCCCCCGGAAAACGTAAAAATAGTTTAAAATGGGGCCGTGAAACTCACCTGAAACTGCGTCTGGCTCAAAGGGTAGATAGCAAATGGGTGGTCTCGCACCTACAAACGTCCTAGACGTATAAGTCACTATTCCTATAGTGTATGTGCCTTGGCAAGTTGTACACCCAACTCCCGACCACAAGTTGTTCCAAATCCCGTTTAATTAAGCGTGTATCCTAGGTTTTGTTGGCGTTACATTACCCTTTGTGTTACAAGTTACATATTACTCTTGTTAATATTTCCATAACTTGTATCTTATTATCATCGACTCGACTTCACTTAACATATAATTATTTTCCCATTTAAATAATTATACTTAAGATCGCATCGCTCGATATAATATATATTTCGATCCTCGACCCGACTCACTTTGCCGCACATTTGTTTTCCCATTTAAACAAATATGCTAAGATCTTGTCGTTCGATCGTATATTCTTAACGTCCGATTCAACTCACCACACCGTATATTTATTTTCCCATTCAAATAAATATACTAGGATTTCGTTGGTACGACATACACATATATATATCCTTGTCTCCTCGTCGCGGCTTTCCTTCCCGCATATCTACTTTCCCATTAAGTAGATATACTAGAATTTTGCCGAGACGAGCGTACAAATATATATAAATGTGTAATTTTTCTTGTTAAGTATATACGTTTGTTTTAACGTCTTATTCGTTTATGTCATGTGTTTCTCCCACGAATTAATCCTCCAACACTTAGGAAAGTGTTTATTTGTTTTCACCCATAATGTATATATATTTTACTTCTTAAAATATATATTTTTCTTATCTTGCCGCAATGGCATTTTTCTCATGTTTGTCCGTGTACGGTTCGTTAACGCGTCTTAGTTCGATATCTTAACTTGATTAGTTAATTTTTCCAAGTTTTTCCCAACATGTATTTTATAGAAATATTATCCATATTTCTTCCTATTTTCACATGTTACTTGGATGGTTAAAATACTTATGTGTTTTTAACCCAACTTGTCAACTTAACTACAAAAATGTTTCCGACACTTTTATATTCCCATTTATATAAAAGTATTCATTTTTGTATAAGTTTCCCAAGTTTGTTTAATATTTTTATAAAATCTCTATTTTATAAAAATCCTTATGTTAAAACCCTTTATATTTTTATAACTTTCAAAAATACACTTTTATACAAAATACCCAAGTATTTCTACTAGTATTTACAAAAATCATCCTTAGACTTTGTTACTTACATTTTTGACACCAATCTTTCCATACTTGTATTTTTGGACTCATAGTTTCTAAAATGTCCATTTTAGTCCCTTAACTTTCAAAGTTACAACTTTAGTCCCTTAACTTACAAAAGTTGCATTTTTCTATTCTAACTTTCAAAGTTAACATTTTTCACTCAAAATAGTAAACTTTGAAGATTCAACTTTTTATTGGTAAGTTATTTTTGTATCAAAACACCTATGTTAGTCTTATATTCCATATGGAAGACTAATTATGTGTGTGTTTTATGTATTTGTCCATTTTATCAAAATTTCATTCATCTAAGTAAGCTAACTTAGATTTTCCATCTTATTCATTTATGAACTTCTAACATGTTTTACCACATATTATAACTTAAATGATCATAATAAGATGAACCAAAGTTAGTTTTATCATATTCAAGTTCATTTCAAAATCTTAACCAAAACATCATCCTACTTAGTCTTACATGTAAACTTTATATATTTTCAAGACTAATACATCATCATCAACAAATCCATGGTTTATTTTCATATCTTTAATCTTCCATTATACACATGAAAACCTATTAAAGATTATGTTCAAAACCATTTTTAAACCCTTCATGTACAACTTGCTACTAGGAACACATACATGAATAATAACAATCAAAAACAAGATTAAGAAGCTTACTACTAGCACAAGGCTAGGGAAGACAAAAACCTTGAATTTGAGAGGGGTTTAGTGTGTTCTTCCAAGTGTTTTAGCTCCAAGCTCTTGAAACACACAAAAGGGGTTTGGATGATGGATTGTTTTGAGTAATTTGGAGATGTAAAAAACTTGAAAGAAATGTGTGTGTGGGATGATGGAAACTCACGGCCACAAGAGGGGAAGAAGAAGGGATTGTTTTGCTTTGTTTTTCAATCTTCTAACACATGTTATTTATAATCTTATCACATGTAATGATGCTAAAGATTTAAGAGATCTTATGGAAGATCATATGTGTACTTGGGAGATTTTTGAAAAGAGGATATGTGTGTGTGTGGGATGAGCCGTATGTATGTATGTATAGATATGAGTTTTCTTGCAAATCTTAGTTAATCTTTATAAGGCATCATTATCCTACATACAAGACTTAACAAGGCATGCTTTAACTTGTGTTATGATTACTTGGATTGTGTCTTGGACTCTTATGGCCTAATGGCCGAAAATTACTTGCAAGGGGACAAGGTTTAGTTGCTTTTGTACTTGTGTTTACTTATGCCTTTTCTTACACATTTGTCTTTACATAAGGCATGCTTTACCTAAGCATAGGATATTATTATTATTAATACAAAACTTGGATATAACAAGGCCCTTAGGCCGGCCCTTAGAGGGGCTTGGGTGGGGTCCACAACCTCAAATGTTTACCCATTGTTTGTTATGTTTAATCCCCCGTCGTTCGGGCGTCGTTCGGGTATTTTTCGGGTTTTAATCACGCGTTATCCGGACATTGAATATACCTTTAATAACCCTTAAATATAGTCTATTTTAAGCGTTGATTGGTTATTTAGGTCTTTGCCGGGTGAAATTATGAGTTATACGCGTATCGGGTGCGGTACGCGCATTTTATTCGTTACCGGGAGATTTGTACAAGACGTTTTCATTTATGGTTTTGGAGTTCCAAAACTCATTATATCTTATGAAAATACCCTTTATTTTATATCCTGGGTGTCCGGGATCCGTTTCGTTTACTTAATTATTACCGGGTAATTGCCAACGTCCATACCGGATAGCTCATTCGCACACGATCCAATCATGCTTTACCATTAAACGTATGCATTCCTATGCACTATTTGGAAATTGCTATCTCCTAAGGCCTTGATAATTAAATCACACATAATTGCATTTAATTACGTTAATCATATATTAATTAATTTGTACGGAATTACCTTATTTTTGCCGGTTGTTACACGTATACTTTCGTAGCAAAGAAATATCACATGTTGTGCTACACAACTTTTCAACCACCACCTAATTCACCCTAACCACCTTATTTACTCCATTAATTACCCAACCCCTTTACCCAAACTATAAATACCACCTCTCCATCACTCTCTAATCCTTTGTTCACTCCTAAACACTCTCTAAAACTCCCAAATCTTCAAGTTTTCAAGCTAAACTTTCTGCTTTGCATTAGTAAGTTTTTGTGCTTAAAACTTCATCTTTCTTTCTAATTTTTCACTTCTTTTCTTCTTAAAACTCATTGGAGAAACCTCTAGGATCTACCCCTTGCTTATCCACATAAATGTGTATGGGTTAGAGCACCAAAAAGAGGCCTCAAATGTGGTTATTTTCCATTGATTCTTTTATGTTCTAGGATCTTTCTTGTAGTGACACCAACCAAGTTCACCAACAACTCAATATTGGATGGACTTGTGCTATGGTAATGGTTGACAAAGGAGAGCCAAGGCTCATCCAAGCAAGTCACCATAATCTACTTAAACCTCCTAGTTATATTATGTATTAATCATATGTATACTTTCAAGCTTTAACCTTAATACTCTAATAACCGATTCTTGGAAGGTTTGTGGTTACACCCTACCTTACCAATCTCTTGACCCATCTTGTAATACGGATTAGTACCATACAAGAAAGGGGAAATCCCGTGTCCAAGAGCCATGTTTTATCTATAAACAAAGTGGTCATGACATGAAACACTCTTAAATGGATTCACATTCCTAACTTTAATCCATACCATTCGAATCACCTTCATGGTGATTTTGTGCTTGGTCTAACTTCAACTCATGACCATCCGAATTGCCCTAAAGGCAATCTGTGCTTTGGCTCGCCTAAAAGTCATGCTTGACTCTCTTGAATTTATTAATCCAACTCTTGAACCTAAAATGCCTTCCTTTCTAATTCTAGTTATTCAGAGCTAAAACTTCAATTCTCAAGACCCGTTTTTGGGAACTAAATAACGCACCCTAAGGTGAGTTCATACTTGTCCCCTTTTTATTCTTTAACTCTTTGGGGCTCAACATGTATCTATACAAAAAACCTTAAACATTTTCATACTCTTATGCTCAATCTAATTTACATGTTTATATGCTATGCTATTCTAGAATTTAATTCTTACATACAACTGTCTATTAGCATACAACCCACCTTACATGTATAGCGCTATAGGAGTAACACACCGCCCCCTTTATAGGTCATGTTAAGTTTTGATGGCCTACGAAAACAGAGTTAGGTCAATCTGTGTATTCGAGTGTTGATATGCCTTTTGTATGATTCTGTATGCGCATAACTATAACATGATGATTTGAGTAAAACATTCTTATACTATGTACGTAGGTCAAAGCTAGTATGCTCACCAATGCTTTATGTGTTGATGGATATTTTCTACATGTTGCAGGAAATAATTGATGCAAAGATCCAAGAAACTTGCTTGGATTGGACTAGAAACATACTAGTTAAATTTTGTTATTTTGATGTTTTACTTCCTTTCATGAGACAATTTGTATTTCGTATTAGACCTTTAAATGCTATGAAATGAAACCTATCTTTAAATTATTTGTCACAATTCTAGTATCATGAAGTCTTTGAACAATCTATCACAAGTCGCGCCTCGATGTATTCCGCCATCGGTTTGGGTGTGACAGATTGGTATCAGAGCCATGACTATAGGGAATTAGGAAAATTCCCATGATTGACCTAGACTATTGTTAGGAACCTCTTATTGACCATTCCTCTATCATGCTAAATATACTTGTTTCTTCCTAATTTGCTTCTACTCTATTCTTTTGGACTATAAAAATTTACCTTCCTTATGGTGGATTATGTTACACTCGAAGACATTCTTATACCACAAATGAAAGGAACTCACCAAAATAGGCGTGAAACCCACTTTGGTGACAACTTTCAATCCGCGTTTTTCTTTTTGTGTTTTTGAAACTACACCAAGATAGGCGTGAATTCCTTACCTTGGTGGAAATTTCACAAATTCTCGTTCTGGTGGAAACTTACCAATTGAATTTTGGAATTAATTTTCCTACCTCGTTGGCAAGTGCAAAACCACACTCAAGAAACAACACCGCTAAGATAGGAGTGAAATCCGCAACTTAGCGACTAGTTTCAATCCTTGATTTTTCAATCTCTCCAAAGTCTAAAATTTTTCAATGACAAGGGACATGTAGTAACTGGAAGGGTGAATACCATTAACCGAAAATTTCGGCGAGTGTATTTCCACCTATTAGGCTAAAGCATGTTTCCAAACTCAATGGTAAAGTTCGAATCACTTTGGTTAGTCTTAGTTCCGTTCCGGAACACTCCACTTATTTTTAAACAAGCCTTTCTTTTTTATGATATACTAGTTTCGATTATGTTTTCATGCTATGTTTTCATTATATATTCGATTTACTTGAAATTGTACCTTATCCTCTCACACTCGATATCAAGACTCGCGCTGCAAGATACTCTTGCAATCTCCAAACAATAATAATATTCGCAAACCAACAAATATTTAAAACTCCTCTATGTTGTTTATGTGCACTTTACTTATATATATACGTTGCATTATTTGAACAATGTGAAACTTGCATACTATACGTGTAACTTGAACTTACATACTAAGTCTATGAGAACAACTTGAACTTATGTATTTTTTTATATATTCGAATGTGCACCAACTTTACCAATCTAGTGAAATTTTACTCACAAGCTTTCATTGTTAATCAAAATTCTAATAACTCCTTGCCTAAATTTAAAAGTCAACCTTGCTTAAAAACGCTTATGCAAATTTTCTTATGTATGATTCGCGTAGACGTCTTCCCGTCTTAACAGCATCGATCTCAACCAACTGGCGAGTCTTATTGCCCAAGAATTGATCAAGATCCTCCCTGGCCTAGAGACACCCATACCTCTACCAAACGAACGAAAAAGAATAACCGAAAACGTAAAAACCTCAAACGAAACCACACTTTGACAACCCCTGAGGCTCCGATCCCCAACAAAAAGCAGTAGTACCGTGGACACCATCCACTATGTGAGAGTTGTAAACTCCACCATCCCACTCACACACCATGCTACATATGCGCCAACTGTGGTGCATATGGTCATTTAGCCAAAACATGTCGCTGCACCGCTAAACCACAACCCGATGAACCTACTAGTAGTACATCACCCACTAAAACCAATGAATGGATATGCTCCGAGTGCAACGACCCAACCCATGGACGCAATCAATGCCCAAGACTTGCCATGGTGATCTACGATGCTTGAAGACCCGCTCACTACACCAAAGAAGATTAATTTTTCTTTTCTTTTTAAAAAAATTGGAATTTCTTCATGTAATGGTTGAAATCAAGAAATTGTTCGAATATGAAAATTTCTCTTATGAATTATGAAATACCATCATTGTCTTAGGTTGCAATCGTAGTGTAACGACAAAAATTTAAACATCGCAAAACCCTTTTCTCCTCGCGCACAATCTTTTTCAAAATTTTTGAACAAAATTCTTCATACTATTCCTAAGAGGATGCTCATTTTTCTATAAAATCCTCACTTTCAACTTTCAAACCACTAACAAATGTGTGTCAAGTCGGTATGACAAACGAGATTCTAAAGGGTAAAAATATTTGAAATAAATTTTGTTCTGAGGGCGCCCAGTGTCGTCTATAACGAAAAAAAAAACATTCGTAATGACCAAACTCAAATTAGCAAACAAGACATGTGGGCAAAAGACAAGCGAAATCGGGCAACCTACTTCGTTATAATCCAAAAGCCTTTTCCCTTTGAAATTGTATCACAAGTCAAAATATTCATCAACGCCAAACCAAAATTTTCAATAAACTATGTTCCTCGCTTAATAAAAAGGGATTTTTTTTTATAACGTCCATTTTCGATAAAACTCTTACACTAAATCTCCCCCACTTTGATAAAAAAATCATTTTTTTTCTTTATTATCCAACGGACTAAATTCTTTCACCATCAAATTTGACCCGTAATCTTAAAAAGCTAAATTGCTCGCGTACCCATAAACTCAAATTGTAATAAACTCGAATGCTATGTTGCCCCTAGTCAAAACATTTTATGCGTGAACGTTTTCATTAGAAATCCAATTGTCCATGCTTTTGTTTGATTTTATACATCTAAACGTAACCACATATGCACAAGTCTACACCATTATGTCATGAAACCATACATCCACGCCAAAAACGCGTTGCGGTTAGCAACATAATAAAAAAAACTTACTTAATGCCTTTTTCACATTATGTGTTTGCATGT
Organism: Ambrosia x helenae; assembly: GCA_030844895.1. Classification (NCBI taxonomy): domain Eukaryota; kingdom Viridiplantae; phylum Streptophyta; class Magnoliopsida; order Asterales; family Asteraceae; genus Ambrosia; species Ambrosia x helenae. The sequence goes on along the minus strand of CM061230.1, from coordinate 99,657,368 downwards.
CACGTTGCTTGCTATGTTTACAACATCAAAATTGTTTAATGCCTTAGTTTAATGCCTTTTTCCTTTGTGTATAAGTATTTTGTGTCCACTACCGGCCCACACATAACTAAGACGAATTATGTGGACCATGCGACAATTGGAATAATTACGGGTGCACACGTAATTACAAAAATTGGCGTATGGAAAACATAACAAGTCTCACTGTGTGTAACCTATCATGACTTGAATAACAACACGGATGAGGTATGATAACGGCATGGTGGATACGCCGCCGGTACATCCTATACATAAATGTCTTGTCATACTACCAAAAGTAGAGTTATTCGTGCCATGAGAAGTTTTGGGTGTCGGGTTAAAGTTTTGGTCAACACTTACATTATTTACCTTTGTGATACCCTCATGTTATAGTTGCTACTCTAAATACGCTTACATTATTTATCCTTCGTGCATGTTATAACTTGTTTTGAGCCACACTTTCTACTATGCAACATTATCCTTTGCCATGAATAATCTATACTTGTAATCTCCATCAACTTCGTTTCTTTCCTCTTGCCTTTCCTTGCTTAATCAATAATCCCCTCATTATCAAGAATCTCATTCTAAGTCCCGTAAACTTTGCCTTAACCCCTTAAAGCATTCATGCATTTAAAACAAGATTTGTTCCTCACTTTCCTATATTTCTTAACTACTTATATATTGGGTTAAATTTAAAAAAAAAATTTCTTTTACGAGCATATTGTCACCCAGTGACTAGATACAGTATTTAATTTAAACATAATAAACTAACAAGTTTTCGTTATTATTAAACCAATATCAAACTACATACCTATTTTCAAAACGTCAACTCTCAAAGAAATTTCGAGACGAAATTTTCTAAAGTATGGGAGACTGTAACAACGTGTGGTTTTATTTTTACATTTATTGTGATTCCCATACAAAAAAAATCTAAAATTTTCCGATTGCTTATTTTAAAAATACATATGTGCTATAAATTTCAAAGATTACAATTTATATTGGTAAGGTATCAGTACTCCAATTCATAGTTTATTTGTTATAGAAAAAAAAAACTAAAACAAAGTTTACTTGTTCAAATCAACTAATCAATGCAATTGACTTCTTCTATGATATATTAATTTGATTATAGTACTCCATTTGTTTTTATTAATAAATTGTAACTAGAAAATTCATTGATCATAAATTCCATGACTTGTAAAAGTAATAATTTTTTAAAAAATATTACAAGAACTAAAACGTATACTTCCGTAGCAAAGAAATATCACATGTTGTGCTACACAACTTTCCAACCACCACCTAATTCACCCCTAACCACCTTATTTACTCCATTAATTACCCAATCCCTTTACCCAAACTATAAATACCACATCTCCCTCACTCTCTAATCCTTTGTTCACTCCTAAACACTGTCTAAAACTCTCAATCTTCAAGTTTTCAAGCTAAACTTTCTGCTTTGCATCAGTAAGTTTTTGTGCTTAAAACTTCATCTTTCTTTCTAATGTTTCACTTCTTTTCTTCATAAAACTCATTGGAGAAACCTCTAGGATCTACCCCTTGCTTATCCACATGAATGTGTATGGGTAGAGCACCAAAAAGAGGCCTCGAAGGTGGTTATTTTCCATTGATTCTTTTATGTTCTAGGATCTTTCTTGTAGTGACACCACACAAGTTCACCAACAACTCAATGTTGGATGGACTTGTTCTATGGTAATGGTTGACAAAGGAGAGCCAATGCTCATCCAAGCAAGTCACCATACTCTACTTAAACCTCCTAGTTATATTATATATTAATCATATGTATACTTTCAAGCTTTAACCTTAATACTCTAATAACCGATTCTTGGAAGGTTTGTGGTTACACCCTACCTTACCAATCTCTTGACCCATCTTGTAATATGGATTAGTACCATACAAGAAAGGGGAAATCCCGTTTCCAAGACCCATGTTTTATCTATAAACAAAGTGGTCATGACATGAACACTCTTAAATGGATTCACATTCCTAACTTTAATCCATACCATCCGAATCACCTTCATGGTAATTTTGTGCTTGGTCTAACTTCAACTCATGACCATCTGAAATGCCCTGAAGGCAATTTGTGCTTTGGTTCGCCTAAAAGGCATGCTTGACTCTTTTGAATCTATTAATCCAAATCTTGAACCTAAAACACCTTCCTTTTCTAATTCTAGTTATTCGGAGCTAAAATCTTCAATTCTCAAGACCCGTTTTTGGGAACTAAATAACGCACCCTAAGATGAGTTCATATTTGTCCCCTTTTTATTCTTTAACTCTTTGGGGCTCAACATGTATCTATACAAAAACCTTAAACATTTTCATACTCTTATGCTCAATCTAATTTACAGGTTTATATGCTATGCTATGCTAGAATTTAATTCTTACATACAACTGTCTATTAACATACAACCCACCTTACATGTATGGCGCTATAGGAGTAACACACCGCCCCCTTTATGGGTCATGTTAAGTTTTGATGGCCTATGAAAACAGAGTTAGGTCAATCTATGTATTCGAGTGTTGATATGCCTTTTGTATGATTCCGTTTGTGCATAACTATAACATGATGATATGAGTAAAACATTCTTATACTATGTACGTAGGTCAAAACTAGTATGCTCACCAATGCTTTATGAGTTGACGGATATTTTATACATATTGCAGGAAATAATTGATGCAAGGGTCCAAGAAACTTTCTAGGATTGGACTAGAAACACACTAGTTAAATTTTGTTATTTTGATGTTCTACTTCCTTTCTTGAGACAATTTGTATTTCGTAGTAGACCTTTAAATGCTATGAAATGAAACCTATCTTTAAATTATTTGTCACAATTCTAGTATCATGAAGTCTTTGAATAATCTATCACAAGTCGTGCCTCGATGTATTACGCCATCGGTTGGGGTGTGGCATACTCTGCTCAAGACATTATCACAAACTAGCATTCTAGTCGCCCATCATACCTTAGCTAAGGTCGAAAGTCATACCCCATTTACAGATCAACATTAGATGTATTAATTCAGCAAGTCAAATTGATTTCCATTTATAAACAGAACTATCACGACTAAACCTGACATGCTTTCGGCTTTTATTTTCATGCAACACACCCTCACAATTTTTCACTCCACTCGGTTTAATATCTGGACTAGCCTGCAATGACCTAGTATGAATCACTCAAAAACCAAGTATGCAACTCTGTTATCATAGGCTTGTATAAAAATCACACCTCAACTGTAGACAATGCACATATCTAAAGGACTTACGAGTTTTGGGCTTAAGGTAAACGTAGGATAAATTTGGCTAGAAGTGACTAAAATAAAATAGTGAAACTAACATGATTGACAATTCTTATTCTTATAATACACACAAATAAACACAACTTTGGTCATATTCTGACCATAACAATACTTCTATTTTTGAATTTTTTTCTTTTTCTAATTTTTTTCTTTTTCTTTTTCTTTTCTTTTTTTCACACACACATACACACACACACACACACACATATATATATATATATATATATATATATATATATCTCAACATTTAATAAAACTTAAACTCATAAACACAAACATAGAACACAAAAGATGTCATTAATTTTATTAACAACGGTTAACCGATCGATTTGGGTAACTTTATAGGTTTAACAAAAGAAAGGGTATAAGCTCAACATGGCTACTAAAGATGAGTTTAGGTAAACAGGTAAACACAAAACAAATAACACGTGTCAAACAAAAAAGGGGAATCCTAAATCGCCTTTGGCATGTACGTGCATATCTAGTTTACAAGTTCTGCAACAGAGAAACATATGGCCTACTCTCAACAAACGAATATATATATATATATATATATATATATATATAAATCAATTTATCACCTAGTAGGCTCAAGATCTCACAAAAGTGGGGAAATGAGTCACCGATGTGTGCATGCATTTATTACCAATAGCTTATTAAACCTAGTCAGGCAATTCAAAACTTTTTTCATTAAAAATATCTGTTGAAAACAGTTCATATTACTTTTCCACAAATTAGACCATGACTAAGGATCTACTGCCAAAACAATCAAGAAACTGGTATGTACTGAAAGAGCTGCTTTATGTCTTATTAGAATGATTTTTAAGAACAATTTTCAAGACATTTTCAATTTTCAATTTTTTTTATTTTTTTTAAAGACTCAAAAATAAATAAAATGAAGTTTCCCCACCCCCACACTTGAACGACACATTGTCCTCAATGTGAACTAGGGAATAAAATAAAGTAGAAAAAAAAATGTACAACAATAATAAAAGGAACAGACTACCCTGGATATAGGCAGTGCGCGTATGAGTCTCTGGAGTTCCTCCCAATCGAGTCGTATAGCATTTCATTCTCGGCCAATAAATAAACCCGAATACTAAGACTCAAAAGAAAAATAAAAACATAAAATTCTTGGGTGACTTATACACCGATGGTGTACAAATCTATCCCGCCTGAATGGAGATTGAGTACAGGCGAGGTTATCTGATTGCAAAGTTAAACTCCAAGCATTCCCAGAAAACAAAAATAGACTCAAACTCTAAAAAAAATTAAAAAAAAAAATATACCTGCAATACTCTACACAACTATACAAACTCTACAAGTAAACATATCTGACACATATACTCATGGTGGTCTAGTAGGATGTTTGCCTACTGAATTTCCAACATAGGTTCGGTAGTTAACGTGCCATATCCACGCTAGCTTAACAATGATTGGCATGTATTTTGAGTTTATGTTGTTGCAGTGGAGCCATTCCATGATCACATGGCCGATGTCTTGTGATCGCAACGACGCAACCTCCTAATATTCGTCCTCAAAGCCTCATCCCCTACTTTGTTGGGTGTAATAATCAATACGGAAGGAGCTTCGTGAGAAACTTCGGTCACCTCAACCACCAGATCTTCAAGAGGTGTGAAGTCTTCAATTGGGTTTAAACATACAATTTCAGATTCAGGGAGACTTGCAACACCTTCATTGCCAACAACAACATGTTCCCTTTGTGACTCTTCAACAAATGATGGAATAGGTGTGGTATTAATCTCCACAACCTCATCCCCAAACCGAGAATGGTTTATGATATCATCAGATAATGGTGAGATGGATTCTTCTACTTGTATCTTCTCCAACAATACTTCACATTTCATACTTAAGTAATCCACTCGTAGATGATCTGACAGGTAGCCTAGTGATAGTAACTTATCAATTTCAGACAAAAGTAAGTCCATTTGAATTATGTTCTCGTCCTCACATAGATAAAACTTCTTAAATGCCTTGGCATACAAGTCAGCAACATTATATTGTATCTGATAAAGGTACTGAAATTGATCCTGATAGTATGTCTGTTGGTTCGAGTACCCATCATAATCCTTTTGGCTATCTTGATTAACCTCCTCGTATGCTACCTGAGGGTATTCATAGGGATAATCATCATACTCCTCATGGTAACTTGACAACTATTGCATATTTGGCCGATAACTCTTGTAAATTCGACCAGACTCAGCATAATAATCCCTGTTGTTTTGACAATAATCTTCCCAAGTTGGATATTAATCTTGCACATCGTTATAAAAAAAGATCCAACTCATATATTCTCCTTCTATTGTCTTCAAACTATTTTCGAAACTCAGGGCAATCATAATGCGTGTGAATTGGACTACAGCAACCTATACATGACGAATAAGCTCTTTTCATTGCAAGGCCCCGAACTGATCAGCACCGTCAAAAATAAGAAAAACCGAGCAGAGTTGAACTAAACAAAAACAAATAATTAAAGTAATCTAAAAAAGAATAATTTTTTTTTTGCTTTTTTCTAGATTTTATGAAAAAAAACTAGCCTAAAAAATAACTCTTTTTTTAGAAGAACGAAAGTAATAAGAAAACTAAACTAAGCGCACGTGTTCCCCGGCAACGGCGCCATTTTCATGTAGCTGTCGTGAGCTAATAAAAAACAAGTATTTGTGACTTAAATACCTATACTAGTACGGGTAAGTAAGGTCGTCTCCACAGGGAACACGTGGTCAGTATAAGTTTGTATATTAAATTAATAAACTACTGATCTTGAATTGGGGTTTTGTTTGATTAAAAGTGAGTAAACGATGAAAACACGAAAGAGTTATCAAATTAAGAAAGAGTAACTTCCACCCGGGATCCAGGTTATAAACTTTAACATAAACTTAGTTTAGTTACTAAAACACCGCATAAACATGGCCTTGGAATTTCTGAGTTAAATTAATTACCCACCGATTACCATCCCGCTAACAATGCAAGAAATTGCCAATACGTTTGGTAAAAGACAAACAATTCAAATATAAATAAACGTTTCAACAACTCAAACAAAAGTGGTCAAGGTATACCAGTTCAAACATAAATAAACCTAGTCTAATGTAAAAGAAAACTAAAACCGTTCACCTGGGGAAAGTCACAAAGAGTTTAGCCATGCCTTAGCATCTTTGATCTCATGTTAAATATTAATCCTTTTCTCTCTATCCCTCACAAAGCTGCTCTACCTTTCTCGCCTGATGTCCTCTCAAAATTGTTCGTCGAAAATCTACAACTTATAATAAAAGAATTGAATTTGTATGAGGTGGCATTCAATAGAATGTGTCATGTGGCATCATGTGAAGCTTTCTTTTAAATTTATTTATTTTGTATTTTAAATAAAATCTATATCTATATTATCTTAAAATTTCAAATATGTTAATTAATGTCTTTTCCTTATTTTCCTCTCACATTTTTTAAATGTTAGTGAACTATTAATTATTTTAAAATTTCAAATATGTTAATTGATATTTTTATCTTTATTTTTTTCTTATTTTCCGCTCACAATCTTTAAACGTTAGTAACTTTTATGTATGACATTTTTTTGGAAAAAAAATTACACCAAATTAACGATCACTTTATTATCTTTCCAACGAGCACCATATATAGTGCTATACAAAAACGAAAAAAATGTTTTTTTTAGTGAGTTTTTGTTAATGCAAAAAAAACACAATGTGATTTTTTAACCCCGAGACACTCCCAAAGTAATCAGCTAGTAAATCATATTCCGATCCCTTCCAATAATTGCAGTCAAAATTAAAATAATAATCTATCTCCAAACCCTCCAATGAAATGGACTTATTTCTTTTTCTTTGCTTCACGCATTATTATTATTATTATTATTATTATTATTATTATTATTATTATTATTATTATTATTATTATTCCATACTCACTTTCAAGTGTATGCGACTTGATCATTTTCCTTCGTTTTAAGCTCCTATATTACGAACACCTACAAAACACATGTACATTATCAAATAACTAATACCGACTAAAAGTACACAATAAAAGACTAAAATATATACAAAACTAACATATTAACAATGTGTTTTTCACAACATATCACACCCCACACTTATCTTTTTTCGTCTCAAAAAAATTATATATACACCCTGCTCAAGACATTATCACAGACTAGCACCCTAGTTGCCCATCATACCTTAGCTAAGGTCGAAAGTCACCCCATTTACATCAGCAATAGATTTGTTAATTCAGGGACAGTTTTGATAATTTACTCAACCTAAAAAATGTAAAGTATGAATAAAAAAAAAGGCAAAAAAAATTTGTTTAGCAGAAGCTTGCCCAAGATTTGAATCCAAATGTGGCTAGTAAGGAAAGCTCTAGCTTTAACTGGTGATCCACAGCTCTTTGCTAAAAAAAAAAAAAAAAAAAAAAAAAAAACTAAATATCTCTGAAAAAATAAGAAAAAGGAAATGAAAAAAAGAAAGAAAGCTTGAGAAAAAAATAACGAACCTAAAAAAAATAAAAGAAAAGGCAAAAAAAATAAAATAAAAAATTGTTAAGCAGAAGTTGGCCCATGCTTTAAGACTGAATGGTGTGCCTTTGGGGAAGGGGGTCGGGGAGATGAGGTGGACAAAACCCCGATCGGGAACACCGCCCCCCCCCCCCCCTAAAAAATTTCGGTGACTTGGGGGGAATTTCCCCCTTCTCCCCTTGTCACATGATTGGTCCATTTTTTTTTATTTTTTTTATTTAAACTTTATATAATAAAAAAATGAAGGGGGAGTGGGGGAATTAGGGGAATACCATTTCCAAACTTTAGAGGAGAAAATTGGGGAAATGATGTGGCGCTGATGTGGCACTTAGGGGAGTTTGGGGAAAGGGGGGCACACCATATAATCTAACAGGTGATGTACACCTCTTTGCTAATTAATGCCCCACTAAAATATTTTTAACAAAAAAAAAAAAAAGGAATAGGACCAACCATCGAATGCTATAAAGTCACCGTCAAATGCCACTAATAACGTTGTTCAACTGTTCACATCTTCTTGAATTCTATAATGATGGCTGTAAGCTTATTTGGTTTTCTATTGTTTCTGGCCTCAAATGTACTTTTCATACCAATGTTTCTCACATGTATCATGAGAATATGTGAGGGTTTTATTTATAAAGCCCCCATTTCTGATTGGTTTATATGGTTGCTGAATCAGCATGGAGAGAGAAACTGAAAAAGGGGTGTAGTGGTAGGATAAAGCCCATGTTTCTGATTGGTTGATTTTTTTATTATTTTTTTAATCTTTTAACTCAAAATAATTAAAATAAAAGACAAAAAAATATAAAAAATTACAAATAATATTAAAAACACACAACTAATATTAAAAAAAAATTACAACTAATAATAAAAAAAAAGTTACAACTAATATTAATTTTCATCTTCGGATTCTTCATACTCTTCTTCTTCGTCTTCGTCTTCTTCGTCTTCTTCTTCTTTTTCTTCTTCATCTTCGCCCTCTTCGTTTCCTACTGTGTTTGGAATATACCGAACCGACCACGCTTGTTGGACCAAATCCGCCGTTAACGCGTCATGTACTTCATGGTCACGAAGTTCATGTGCGTTGAGCATTCTTTCTTCCATATTAGCTTTGCGGTAGATCCTGAACGGCTTCCGGTACATAATTTTGGCATATCGCTTTACCTTCATCTTCTAATATCATATTATGTATGATTATACATGCATACATAGCATCTCGCAACTTGTCTGTGGTCCATGCACGAGCAGGGTTTCTTATGTAATGCCAACGCTGTTGAAGAACCCCAAAACATCTCTCTATGTCCTTTCGCGCCGCCTCTTGAACCTTTTTAAAGTGTGCCATTTTTTCATCGTACGAGTTACTAAACGTCTTAACGATAATGCTATACCTCGGATATATTCTGTCAGCCAAATAGTATCCGTGTGGATAGTAGTTTCCATTAGCATAAAAGCACGCCTTTGCTACCCTGCAGAAATGAAATCCTCAATAATTGGCGACTGCTCAAAAACGTTTAAGTCGTTGCATGACCCCGCAACACCAAAATAGGCTGACCAAACCCAAAGATCGACTGAAGCCACCGTTTGAAGAATAATCGATGGTCCTTTTTGGTCACCACGTGTGTGTTGACCTCACCAAGCGGTTGGGCAATTATACCACCGCCAGTGACGACAATCAACGCTACCCAGCATTCATGGTAACCCTTGTTCATTCGTATGCACCTCGTAAATTTTTTGTAAGTCGTACCAAGTGGGCCTTTTAAGATACCGGGCTCCGTACAACTTTATTATTCCTAAAAAAATAAATACAAACATATATAAAAAAAATTTGATCTAACTATATACAAAAATAAATACAAACATATATAAAAAAAAACTGATCTAACTTTAAAAAAAGTGATGTACCTTGGCAAAAATACTCCAAAGAATCGCGTGTTGTTTTCTCGGCCATTTCTAAATACTCGTCGTTGATATCCGTCGTGTTTCCGTATGCGAGTATACGCAGTGCCGAGGTACACTTTTGAATAGACGTGAATCCCATCAACCCCCTAGCATCCGATTTTTGTTTAAAGTAAGGAAACGCGTTTTCCAGATCTCCGGATATACGTAGAAATAAAACGTTTGCTCATCCGGAAACGACGCCTAAACGTCTTTGGGTCGGGATAAGTCGGGTTTTCATCAAAGTAATCCTTCATCAATCGAGCATTTGCCGATACACGATCTCGTTCGTAATACTGTCTAGTTTGTTTTGGACGTGTAGGCGTACTAGTTTCTTCAATATACCTCGCCGAAAGCGCAAGCGCACTCGTAATTGCATCTCACTCCAACTCTTCGTCTGTCGAATCACCCTTGTCGCCTAAAAACTCTTTGTAATATTCTCTCGCAACGGATGATGACGCGGGGGAACCCATTTTTTATAATTTTTTTAAAGTGATTTTTGTGTTTGAATTTTTTTTTAAAGTGATTTTTGTGTGTGATGTGTATTGTGTATTTATAATAAAGCAAAAAAAAATAGCCGTTCAAATTAAGAAAACGGTCATATGACCTTTGCACATTCCACATGGCATTTTTCAATTGGTTTATTAAATAGATACCGGCGTTATTTATATAAAGCCCCAACACATTTTTGAAAAATAGCACTCCTATGTTTTGGTGTTTGGGGCGCTATTTTTCAATTTTTGGCAAAAATCACGCCCCACTACGGTGGGTCTAAATGAATTGTAAAAAATCATAAAGATGGGCTCATGGTGATGTGATGTGAAGTGTACCGTCAAATAATATTCTCTAACTAGCTTATAACCCGGGAGCGTCCCGGTTGAGAAATCTAATTAAAGTGAATAAAATTAAAAGTATCTAAACTATAAAAATAACATCTTTATAGCAATTACCTGTTGGAGAGCGTCCCGGGTGGAAACATCTAATATGACATAATAAAATATCTAATATGACAACATAATTAATGACTTGCTAATATATGATTAATGAATATTATTATTATTATTTTAAACAAATCTCTGCCATAAGTTATCATATTCTAATATAAAAAAAGGGTAATTGGATCGGGTATCACCTAATCCCAGGCCCGACCCAAACCCACAATTTTTTTAAACTAATTCAAAACCTGACACAATACATGTCTGGTTACAAAAAAAATAGTCGTTTTTTTCTCTGTTTTTTATATAGCACTATGGTTCTCGTTGGAAAGATAATAAAACGCTCGTTAATTTGGTGTAATTTTTTTCTTTAAAAAATCTCGTATATAAAAGATATCAACGTTTACAAGTTATGAGAGGAAACATGAGAGAGAAAATAATAAAGTTTTAATATTTACATTTAGTAGATTAGGTATTTAATAGATTATGTTAAATCATATTTAAACCATATTTATTTTTTTTAATTGGTCTAGAGTTGTGTAACATTTGGGCGTTTTATAATTTTATCGTAATTTCATTTTAGTCCTCATATTACGATTTTTGGGATTTCAAATAAAACTTATGTTGCATTATTTGTTAAATCTTAGTTATATACGTTTTATTATAAAACTTCAAATAAATTTTTTCGAGTGATGTTGGAAAACGTCAAGTTTTACGATGAAAAAGGAATAAAAACTTAAAAATATTGGTAAAGTTTATAAAAGATGAAAAAAAAATATATAGTTCTAAAGTGTTAAAAAGTTTTTGGTTAGAAATATGTAACTTGGTTAAGTTTTATAAGAAGTTAAGGGACTAAACTAACCAAACTAACTAGAGGGATTAAAATTGTTATGTTTCAAAGTTAAAAAAAAATCGGAACTGGTACTGTAGCAGCCGGCGGCGGCCGGAAAAACCCACTCCGGCGACGTGTTTTAGTGATTTTTAGGCGTTTTAACATGAAATCAATGCGGGTTTACATTTCTTCATTGATAACCTTTGATTTACCTCACTTAAATGGTCAAAACTCGCGTGTAATAGCTCGATTGAAACTGAAAATGGGATGTCACCGCCGGAATTTACTAAGCTTGTTGAAACGCCACTTATACAAGTCCATTATAAAAAACCAAACGTAGCATTAGGTTTTGCACTCATTACCTTCAAAACCCACCACAAAATTCCACGAAAACTTGTCCAAAACACATCCAATTTGCGGAAACGAGCTCGGCTCTTAGAGTTCAATTTGCGACTTCATTACGCCTTGTGAGTTCTAATTTTTCATGCCATTTTGTTCCTTATTCATCCCTAAACAAAAGCCCTATGGTTCAAACGCTTAATCGTGTTGAATCGTGGTTGATCGTTTTAGGATTGGGGTTAGGGTTTATGTTAGTAAGTTTGGGGAAGATGATGATTGTTAAGTATTGTTAAAAATCTTTATTTTTCAAACAAACTAACAAGTCTAGTTTATAGCTTAGTGGTTGGGTGTTTGGTTTGTCAAGGGGAGGACTCAGGTTTGAGTCCCCCATGAGGCACCAATTCTAGTGTTTTTTTCCTCCTTCCTTGTCCTTTTCCTTTTACATTATTATTTTTTTAATTAAATATATATTAGTCATAAACTTAAAATATTCATAGAAAATTCATTTTTACTCCAAAAATTGTGAAAATTTAGGGAAAACATATTAACACCCTAAAGAAAATTATCATATTTTTATTTTCTGGAAAATATATTATTTTCCTATTTTTCTTGATTTAATTTGTTCTAATCATAATTAAATGATTAAAAATTCATTTTAAATGGTTTTAACCTCAAATTTTCTGGAGATTTATTTTTATGTATAATAAACTGAAATAAAATGTGATTTCTCAGAAAATGATTATTTTTGTTATTTTTACTATTTTTAATCATTAAAGCACTATTTAAACTCATTAAATATGTTTTAAATACAAATAAATTGAAAGAAATTATGGAAATATTATTTTCAGTATTTCACACCATAAAATAATTATTTATCACAAAAATATCATTTTTGGACCATATCTCGTATTATTTATTCTATTTATATTTAAATTAGTTATAATAAATTGTTTAATTAAATATAAATCATAAAATCTATTTTGTGGATATTTTTCTATAAAATAGAAAATGTTTCTAGGTGTGGGATACATAAGTGTTTTAGTCGCTTATTTAATTAATCGTGATATATTTATTTCAAAACTATTGTTCAAATTATTATTAAAAAAAACTTCATCTTCTCTATACGAGTCTAGCAAGCCCTAATGCCTTAGATGTTGGTTGTCTTAGACTTTTAAGTCATTTTTCCTCATTAGTATTCTTATATATAGGTTGAGTTCTTCGGAATTTTAAATCCGTTACGACGAATTTCTTGGAGTTTATTACTTAGCGAAACTATGAGTATATTTTCCCCCTTTTTACTGTTTTACTATTTTGGGGTGACTCATGTACCTATTATCAAGTTTCTATTTCTTGTTACTAAAAAGCAATTCTTATGTGTGTTTGCTTGTGTCATTTCGTGTATCTATGACTTGTCAAATCATTAACCGTTGCGGCCTAGCATTTCAATGAATAGTACTATGGTATATACCATTGTGACTCTGTTGAGAGTCCTCGTCATTGCTATGTATTGCATTACTACTAGCGCATATTATATATATCTGCTTTCCTTTCATAGGGTTGATTTGACCCGGATACCACTTATTACATTTTGCAAAATAACACATGAATTGCTAAATTTTACCTTACTATATATATCAAACAGATGTACTCACCAATACATTATATGTGTTGACAAAATTATTTTGTACATGTTTAAGGTGACGTTTGATCTTACATGCTTTCACGCTTAGGCTGGACCTAGTGCTTAAATAAAAGATTGAATATTTATTTATCTATGTTTGAGATTTCTATTAAGACTTTTGTATTTCCTTTTTGGATAATGAAGTTTGTTTGCTATTAATATTTACAATTTAGTCAATGTGCTATTGAACAATCGTCATTACGTGACACCTCGATGTTTTCGCCATCGGTTGGGGTGTTACAAGTTGCCACATCACAATCCTATGTGGCATCTCTCAAAAAAGAGATTGCATAATATTATGACATGTCATTAAAAATGCTTTGGTTTATTATAGATATAGAATAGATACTTCCATCGATTACGACCATTTATATAACATTTCTAGGTTTGGCCGCCCATCTTTGTAGGAAAATTCTTGGATCCGCCAATAAAAACGACATGATTTATACATAACACACATAACCACAAAGTCATTGGCATGACGACACTACAATCTCACCTCAGCCGCTAGCGGCGGACCCACAATTTTCTTTTTCCAATTTTTTTTTCAACTAATTAAGGTTTTCATTAAATTAAACTCAACACATTACAAGATGACGGCCGGTAAGCAGGCAACAAGCTGCGCCGCCACCCCCTTTTAGATAACAAAACATACTCTATTAAAAACCCAATAGGTTCACTTTTTTAGATCCTCTAATTTCATATAAATGAACATAAAAATTTCGGGTCAGTTCGATGGTTTGGGTTTCGTCTTTACAAATTACCAAAATAAATGTTATAGTTCCTTATGAGTTTTTGTGTTTTGAAATTTCGTCTTCACATGCTTCGTTGCAAAAAAAAAATAAAATAAAAAAATAAAATAAAAAAAAACTTATCTCAAATTATTTTTAACAATTAAAGTAGTAGTGTCAATTTTATCAACGATCTGATTTCACACTATTTCATCCATCATAACCTAGTTCTAATGTTCAACATGCCTAGTTGCAAATTAGTGAAAAATACGTCTACCAAAATAGACAAACAAAACATGGTGATACAGTATTAATGTAACATGAGCTAGACGCAAGTGATAAAAATGCTCAATATATGTAGCAGGTTAAACTTGAATAAACATTTGACCAGAATTAATGAGTTGTGGGGTGTCATTTAGTTGCGGAACCAGGCACTGTTTTCTTTTTTGAACAGCGTGTCAATCACTGTGACACCGGCGCTGTTGCCAAAATCAACTACTCGATGCTTAGAGTTTCTCACATCTTCTAAAGACATGTTAGATTTGGCCCTTTTCCCACCACATGGAATGATCTTTTAAATTGTAATATACTCAAACCATGATAATAATAAAAACTAATCACAAAATAAACTCTCTCCAACCCCCAGCAAACCCCCGCCATTTATCTCCTCCCATGGAAATCAAATCAAACCTACATCATATGCGTTATCGAGAAATCAATGAGAAAACTTACACAACCATATTGAACTATACTCCCTTTACTTACATAAAAATAACATCTAGTTGCATATTGTATCTTCAACAAAAGAGTTTTGTTGGAATAATAAGTCGAAATCATGAGTCACAAGAAGTCAACATGAAAAGTCAAATGGGCAGATTCTGCCAATTCCAAGAATTTCACAGATTCTAAGAATTTCACAGATTCTGCCATCAGCAACCTTGACTACCCCAATATTATCATATTTCAAATTACTAAAATACCCTTCAACATTTGTCATTCCAAACGAACCTCCTGAATCCATCACCCACTTTTCTTAACAGAAATCATCACAAGTCACAACTAGAACATCAGAATCATCATAACCTTCTGATGAATCATCTTGTGGACTGTGATCACACATGTTGCTCTGTTCACCCTTTCTTTTCTTCAACTCAGGGCAATCTTTCTTCAAATGATTCTCTGAATGACACACATAACCTCTTATCTCGAATCTTGGTTCTCCCATGAACTTAGAACCCCTTTGATCACCTTTGCCCCTCACTAAAAGTCCTTCCCCACCTTCTTCCTTAGGCTCTGCCCTTCTTTTCAACTCTTTTGAGTTCAGGGCTACAAGAACTTCATCCATGGTGAGAGTTTCTCTCCCATACATCAAGGTATCTACAAAGTGTTCATAAGATTCAGGCAATGATGTCAAGAAGATTATTGCCTGATCTTCTTCATTAATCTCAACCTCAATATTTTCAAGATCCAACACCAACTTATTGAACTCATCTGTATGATCTTCCATTGTCTTCCTATATCCCATTTGAAATGTATACAGCCTCTTCTTCAAATACAGCCTATTGGCCAGGGACTTTGTCATGCATAGTGACTCAAGTTTAGCCTAAATACCTGCTGCACTTGTTTCCTTGGACACTTCCCTAAGTACTCTATCACCAAGACTCATAATTATTGCACTATGGGCCTTTTCCAACATATCTTTCTTCTCTTTCTCTGTCAATCCAGCAGGCATGTTGTTTTCACACAACAGAGCATCAACAACACCCTAATGAACCAACAGTGCCCTCATCTTCAACCTTCACAGGCTGAAATTGTTCTTCCCATCAAACTTCTCCAACTCGAACTTTGTTGTCACCATTCTTGATGTTTAAACACGGATAATAATCACCAATTTCACAGAACTGAGCAACGAGGCTCTGATACCAATTGTTGTAAAAACACTATGAAATTGAAACAAGAATTAACAATCAAATGCTTGAGAGCTTATTATTGATGATAAAGAAAGAGATTACAAAGAGAATTAGAAAAGAAAGCAATTATAGAAGATTACCCTAATACACAGACTAAACACAGAATAACACCGAAAAGAAGTTTGAAACTTGATAGAATATACCCCTGAACTTTTATATTCTGTCAAGTTTCAAACTTCTCTTCGGTGTTATTCTATGTTTAGGCTGTGTATAAAAAATGTCTGAATCTTGGAGGGCTAGTTGTGTCAAGATTGAAACTGAGTTGTTAATAGTTAGTTAACATCAGGATCTAGGGCTATATAAGTCTGATATGGTCTTTGATTAGGGTTATCTTCTGTAATTGCTTTCTTTTCTAATTCTCTTTGTAATCTCTTTCTTTATCATCAATAATAAGCTCTCAAGCATTTGATTGTTAATTCTTGTTTCAATTTCATAGTGTTTTTACAACAAGTTTGAACCTATTGACCTGTTAGTTCAATACATTTTTGACATGTTTGATGAAAACAATCACACCAACCATATATTAAACCCTTTTTATTTGCACCTTTTAACACCTAAGTCCTAAACCACCTTACTAGGTACAAATGGTCTTTCAATCCAACCTTTGCCCAATCCGACTAGCAAATACACCATTATGTCTCAATTTAAACTTTAAATAAAACTACTAATCTTAACACATTCCAACAATCATTTTAGTTCATATTCATCATTTTTCGATGATCAAAACATTTTATTTTTAAGATGTAAATCATCATTTAGGTCAAACTGATCATTGTCAATAGGAACACTCATTATGTTCTCTTGATTTAGCTACCATATGTCACACCAATTGATTCTAACTGCTTTGTGGTTAAGGTTTATTTACATGTGTAGATTCTTTAATTTAACTAATAGACGGCGTAATTTATGGAATTGATTGAATGTATTTTTGTATTGCTTTTATTGTATTATATCATCTCCAAATATAGGAGACTCGATTGTAACTATATATTGAAACGATTGTGAATAGAAAAGTCAAGCTTGACAATTATCTTACATGGTATCAACCGTCCTTTATTTCTTGATCGACGACTGCCCACCCTTACTCCCTTCTGTTTCTTCCGATCCCTTTATCCTTCTGTCGACCATCTTCCTCTTACCATGGCTGATCACAAACTTCACCCCGCTGTCATCGTGTCCAACATCAAACCTTTGTTCCCATTACCCTAGACAGCGAATCATCCGACTACAAATACATGGTCTGAGTTATTTCACATTCATTGCACCGCCTATCTGGTTGCCGATTACCTTTCCCCTTGCCAACCGCCACCTTCAGCCACCACTTCACCAGACAAACAACCTGCCCCCTCTGCACCTCCGGCTGATTCTTGGGAGCGCCTAGACGCCATTGTCCTTCAGTGGCTCTATGGTACTATCTCCAAGGACCTCCTTAAAACCATTATCAAACATCGAACCACTGCTTATGATGCCTGGAAGGCCATTGAAGCCTTGCTTCAGGATAACAAAGCCACTCGTGCTTTACTTCTGAAACAAAAGTTTGCCAATACTCGCTTGGAAAACTTTTCATCCATGGCGGCCTATTGTTAAGAACTCAAAGTTCTTTCGGACCACCTGTCTAATGTTGATATCGATGAACAAGATATGGTTTTGCAAACCATCGCCGGTCTCACCGAGCAGTATGAAACCGTCGGTACCATCTTGCAAAATACCAAACCCCTACCCTCTTTCTTTGAGGTCCGTTCTCCGCTTTGCATGAACGAATCCACCAAAGCCAACCAAGCCCTCCACTCTGCTTCCCAAGCCTCCACTGCCCTCCATGTTCATACCCGAACCACAAACACCCACTCGACCACATCCAACACCAATCCCTTGTTCCCAACCCTCCACGCGATTCTAGTCAAGGCCGAGGCCGTTCATGTGGCCGAGGCCGAGGCAGGTCTTCGTCTTCCCATCCTAACCGGTCCACACCCTACTCCTCACAACCAACTCATCCCTACATTGTTTTCCCAAACAATTGGACAAACAATTAGTGGGCCAATCTTCTCAATCAAGCCCTAAACTTTAACACCAACTCCTACCCTTCTTTTAGCCCAACCCACACCACACCACACCACACCACACCACCATGCCCTTACCCTTCGACTCCTAAGCCCAATAACAGCCAGGGCTTGCTCGGCCCATGCCCAGACCAAGCCTACATGGCTACTTACACACCGACACCCACTGACATTGCTCAGACCCTATATACTCTCTCCATGAGCCAACAGACTGACCTAGTGGGATTTATGAACACCGGCGCCTCAGGCCACATGCAGCTTCCAGGTAACCATTCTCCGTCTGTTTTTTATTCTTGCACTAATAAACAAATAATTGTTGGGAATGGCATGACCATTCCGGTTATTGGACAGGGCAACCAAACCTTACCACCACCCCTTCCGCCTTTTAAATTAAACAATATTCTCTATGCCCCTAACCTTATTAAAAACTTCATCTCTGTCTGTCGCCTCATGACAGACAATTTATTATCCATTGAATTTGACCCGTTTAGTTTTCTTGTGAATGATCTCAAGACCAAGGCTCCTATCCTACGATGCAATAGTTCGGGAGACCTCTATTCACTCACCACCAACTTTATCAAGTCACCTACCTCTCCCACAACCTTCACTGCTATTACTTAAGATCGTTGGCACCAATGCCTTGGGCACCCAAGCTCCAATCTATTGCAATCGTTGAAGTCTTGTTCCTTTATTAATTGTAGTAAACCAAATAATACGCTTTGTTAGTCTTGTGTTTTTGGCAAAAGCGTCAAACTTCTTTTTTATGATTCTATCAATAAAACTCATTTACCGTTTGATATCGTTCATAGTGATTTATGGACGTCACCTGTCTTGAGTACTGGTGGCCATTGTTATTATGTTTTATTTTTGGATGATTTCACTGATTTTTTGTGGACATACCCTCTCACCAATAAATCTCAAGTGTATGCCATATTTACCCAATTCTATAACTTAATCAACACCCAATTTGAACGTAAAATCAAATAGTTCCAATATGACAACGACATTGAGCACACAAATAACAACTTTAAACAATTTTGCCAACTCAATGGAATGCAGTTTCGCTTTTCATGCCCACACCTCCTCCCAAAACGGTAAAGCTGAACGCAATATACGGACCATCAATAACATGATTCGTACTCTTCTTTCTCAAGCCTCTCTCCCACCCACCCACTTGCACCATGCTCTAGAAACCGCCAATTATCTTCTCAACATTCTACCAAAGAAATCTCAAAAATTTCTAAGCCCTACCACTCTCTTATACAACGTCCTACCAACCTATACACATCTTCGTGTGTTTGGTTGCCTATGTTACCCCATTCTCCCCTCCAACACCTCTCACAAACTAACAAACCATTCCAAACCATGCGTTTTTCTTGGATACCCTTCAAATCATCATGGTTATAAATGATTTGATCTCAATTCTAATCAAGTTTTTATATCACGACACGTTCAATTTGAAGAGTCAATCTTTCTCTACTCCATTCAACATCCTCAACCCACTACCTCCTAAAACTTTCTTTACCAAAACCTATCTCCTCTTCTTTGGCCTCACATCCGTGAGTCCAATAACCCTTCTGTCCCACTCGCCTGCACCATCCCTATTACCGCAGCCCAAAATACCGGCCCAATACCCCCTCACCCGCCCATCCAACCAACCTAGCCCACCTCACCATCCTACACCACCTCAGCTGCTAAACCCAACTACCCAACCGGTCTCAGCCCACTTGACTGACCACTCTACCCCACACAGCCCACAACCTAACACTTCCGAACCAAACCCAATACCTCCCACTGTTCCACCGAACCACCCCCACCCCTACTCCATCTGCACCCACTCGTACCATGCGCACTCGCACCATGGACGACATCACCAAACCAAAGCAATACTTCCACCTAACCACTACCTCTATCGTCCCCATACCCAAAAACCCACAGGTTGCCCTGACTATACCAGAATGGCATAACGCCATGACCAATGAATTTAGTGCATTAATTAAAAATGAGACTTGGGAACTGGTTCCTCGTCGCCCAGAGAATAATATTATCAGGTGTATATGGTTATCGAAACATAAGTTTCGTTCTGATGGTACTCTTGAACGGTACAAAGCCATGTTGGTTTGCGATGGTCATCGTCAGCAGGTGGGAGTTGATTGTAGTGAAACTTTTAGTCCGGTGGTTAAACCCACCACCATTCGGACTGTTCTTTCTTTGGCACTATTTTAGTCATGACCGATTCATCAATTGGACGTGACAAATGCCTTTTTACACGGGCACTTACAGGAAACCGTCTTTATGCATCAACCAATGGGGTTTCATCATCGCGACTACCCTGACCATGTCTGTCGTCTCAAGAAGTCCCTTTATGGACTCAAACAGGCACCACGTGCGTGGTACCAACGGTTCACTGACTTTGTTATTCAACAAGATTTTTATCAGTGCAAGTCCGACAACTCTCTTTTCATTTATCATCATGGTCAACATATTGCCTATCTTCTACTTTATGTTGATGATATTATTCTTACCACCTCATCTGAATCACTTCGGCAGAAGATTATGTCCACTCTTGCTGGCGAATTCGCCATGAAAGATTTAGGACCACTAACATATTTTCTTCGTATCTCGGTGACAAGAACCGGTAACACCTTATTTTTATCTCAGCAAGGTTATGTAAAGGTCATTAATCATCGCGTAGGCATGGAATCTTGCAAGCCTGCTGCCATCCCTGTGGACACACAATCAAAGTTGGGCGACACTCCTGGTCCTCTATTTGATGACCCCACCACTTACAGAAGCCTTGCCGGTGCCCTACAGTATCTTACATTTACTCGCCCAGATATCACCTATGCAGTTCAACAGGTTTGTATGCATATGCACTCTCCCTGTCTAGCTCTATGGAATGCCCTCAAGCGCATCATCTGCTACATTCAAGGTACCGCATAATTTGGACTCCATCTTCATGCATCTTCGTTCATGACTATCCGCACCAACACGGACGCAGATTGGGCCGGATACCCAACGATCGACATCTGGGTATTGTGTCTACTTAGGTGATAACTTGGTTTCCTGGTCCTCTAAGAGACAGTCTACCATATCCTGTTCCAGTGCTGAGACCGAATACCGAGGCGTCGCCAACGTCGTCGCAGAAATTTGCTGGCTTAGAAGCCTTCTCTTAGAGCTTCGACGGCCTCTCTCTAAGGCTTCCTTGGTACATTGTGGCAATATCAGTGCCATATACTTGTCAGGTAATCCGGTTCAACACCAGCGTACGAAATACATAGAGCTTGATATTCATTTTGTCCGGGATCATGTTTAGAAGGGCCTGGTTCGAATTTTACATGTCCCATCTCGATTTCAAGTAGCTGACATCTTCACCAAGGGTCTGCCTCGAGTTCTCTTTGATGACTTCAGATCCAGTCTAAGCATCCGCCCTCCTCCCGCTTTGACTGCGGGGGTGGTGTAATAGACGGCGTAATTTATAGAATTGATTGAATGTATTTTTTTTATTGCTTTTATTGTATTCTATCATCTCCAAATATAGGAGATTCGATTCTAACTATATATTGAAACGATTGTGAATAGCAGAGTCAAGCTTGACAATTATCTTATAGTAACCGAATTTCAGAAATTAGCAAAAGGTTTAACACCACCAAAAACACAATTTGCTAGTTTCTTCGACTTTACTCTTGTTCATAATTTAATAGATTTTAGTTTGTTTAAATCATCATAGGAGATGATCATCCATTAAATCTCATGATTCTTGCTTCAAGAAAACCCCAATTGGATTCTTGTTTCTGGTGTTATTAAAGGTAGTGGTTTTCAATGTCACTTATTAAATGTGTATGCTCCTCAAGGTATAGTCGCTAAACGTACTGTTTGGGAGGATATTAAAGGGTTGGTGGGTGAGGGGAATGGTATGTGGATTGTGGCAGGGGATTTTAATTCTGTCAGATACGAAGAGGAAAGAAGGAACTCGCTTTTCAATGCGGTTGAGGCGTCGGAATTTAATGGTTTTTATTGATGAATCGGACTTACATGAGTACTCCTTGAAAGGGAGACGGTTTACTTTTGTTGCAGGTGATAAGTTAAGTCGCATCGATAGGATCTTTGTCAATTGGGAGGTCTTTATGGATGGCCGTGCGCCGAGCATATAGCTTTAGAGAGATTTAAATCCGACCATAGTCGCTTTTATTGAAGACAGGATCGAGGAATTTTGGTCCTAAGCCGTTCAAGTTTTATAATTCCTGCTTGGTCGTGAAGATTTCGACTCGGTTGTTAAGAGTACTTTAGAGGATGGTGAGTTTTCCGGCTGTCCTGATGCTCGGTTGTTGTCCAAGTTTAAGATGTTACGTAAGAATATAAATATTTGGGCGGCTTCTGTTAAAGCGCGCGAATTGGAGGAGAGACGGGTATTGGAAGATGAGCTTAATAGCCTTGATATAGCAGTGGAGGTGCGCGACTTATCTAAAGAGGAGGTTTGGTCGCTTACTGAAATAAAGAGGCGTCTTGGTGAGCTTGATATGTTTAAACATCGTGATTTGAGGCAGAAGGCTAGATGTAATTGGGCTTCTCATGGGGACGATAACTCCAGGTATTTTCACGGCTTTATTAATAAACGTAAGGCTTCTAATCATATTCCTGGTTTGGAAGTCGATGGCAGGTGGATGACCAATCCGGGTATTATCAAAAGGGAAGTTATGGGGTTTTTTTCGAAATAAATTCAAGGAGACGATGGGCACTCGGCCAACCCTTATTTGTTATGGTCTGTCGTTGGTAAATGCTGAAGAAGCCGCTAGTCTGGTTGATAGATTTTCTAATCAGGAGATCAAACGGGCGGTTTTTGAGTGTGGTGCGGATAAGGCTCCGGGGCCTGATGGGTTTAATTTCAGATTCATTAGGCATTTTTGGAGCATGTTGGAGCCTGATTTTGCCGATATTATGGAGTATTTTTTTGAGGTGCGCAGGTTCAGTCCGGGGGTCGGGTCTTCTTTTATTACTTTGATTCCTAAAATTGGTGATCCTTCGAATCCGGGGGATTTCAGACCAATTAATCTTATTGGGAGTATAATCAAAGTGGTTTCTAAGGTTTTGGCTAACCGGTTAATGATGGTTCTGGGTCGTCTTGTTTCTGATACTCAATCGGCTTTCCTATCCGGTAGATACATCCTAGACGGTCCTCTTATGATTACTGAGGTTATTTCTTGGGCTAAGAAGAGAGACAGGAAAATATTCTTGTTCAAAATCGATTTCGAAATGGCGTACGACAACGTGAACTGGGAGTTTCTTCTGTCCGTTATGACGCAGATGGGGTTTCCTGAGGTTTGGTGTGAATGGGTTCGAGGTATTGTATTTGTTTCTAGGGCTGCGGTTCTAGTTAATGGGTCCCCTACTTTCGAGTTTGGGTGCCAAAAGGTATTCGTCAGGGAGACCCTTTATCCCCTTTTTTGTTTATTATTTTGATGGAGGCGTTCTCAGGTATGTTAAATCAGGCTTGCGATGTTGGTGCCTTTCATGGGGTTAATCTTCCTAATGAAGGGCCGTTTTTATCCCATCTTTTGTATGCGGATGATGCGATGATTATGGGAGAGTGGTCGCCGCTTAATATTAGTAATATGAGACGAATTCTTCGTATTTTTTATTTATGCTCCGGTCTCAAGATTAATTTACATAAATCGGTTATTTATGGAGTAGGGGTCGATGACGCCGATGTTTGTGAGCATGGCTGCCGAGATAGGTTGCAAAAAGGGGCATTGCCTTTTACGTATTTAGGGATAAAGGTGGGGGCAAACATGAACAGGGTATCGCAATGGGAACCGGTGGTTTCTAAGTTCAAAAGTCGCCTTTCAAAATGGAAAGCTAATACGCTATCTATCGCTGGCCGGTTTGACGTTGGTTAAGTCGGTTTTGGACAGTCTTCCTGTGTATTATTTTTCTCTTTTTAAGGCGCCTAAGAAGGTTATTGCTGAATTGGAAGGGTTAATGAGGCGGTTTTTGTGGGGTGGTTCGGATGAAGTCCGAAAAATGAGTTGGGTAGCATGGGAAACGGTTACGAAAAGTATTAAAGATGGGGGCTTGGGGGTGGCGGCGCTAGAAGTGACCAATAATGCTATGTTAGTTAAATGGCTTTGGAGATTCCTTAATGAACCAAATGCGTTATGGAGAAGGGTCGTTTTTTCTATTCATGGCTCGTCAAGGTCTTGGGGAGTCGCTCCGTGTAATAATGCGCTAACAGGTGTGTGGAAGAATTGTGTTACTTTCTGGAACAAACACAAGGTCGACGGGGTTGGTCTTAATTGTGTTATTCGTGGAAATCCCGGTAATGGTAGGCGGATTCGGTTTTGGTTAGACACATGGTTGGGGAATGAGCCTCTTCGTAATACTTTTCCTTCGCTTTATGCTATTGAAAAGTCCAAACGTGTGTTATTATCGGATCGGGTAGTTTCCTTAGGGGGTAGGCGGTTGATTCAATGGGAGTGGACTCGAGCAGTCAACGAGCCAGAAGAGGTTACCGCCAAATTGTCTCTTGAAGCTTCTCTGCATCAGATTTCCTTGAGCGATAGGGATGATTCTTGGTCTTGGTCCAATGGGGTAAACAGGGATTTTGAGGTTGCCATGGTCAAGAGGTGGTTACGTGGACAGCCGTTTCCACTCTTGCTTTTGACTTCAGGTGGAGCTCGTGGGTGCCGAATAAATGTAACATTTTTATGTGGCGCGCGTTTTTTGGATCGTCTTCCTACTAAAGTGGCTCTAGCGAGAAGAAGTATTGTGGTGGGTAATATCTTTTGTGTGTGGTGCGATTCATACGACGAAACAATTGAGCATCTTCTCACAAGTTGCATTTTAGCGCATGGGTTATGGGATAAGATTGCTATGTGGTGCAAAATTCCAAGACCGTTTGTGTTTCATGTTAAGGATTTGGTTCTCCTTCATGAGTTTAGCGGCACCACGGGCGTTAGGAAGGAGATATTACACGGCATCATTATCATTGCTTGTTGGCGTATGTGGAGAGCTAGGAATGAGAAGATCTTCAATGGTGTCGATACAAATGTGGTGAAATTGTTGGCGGATATCAAGTCGTGGGGTTTCTTATGGTATAAACACAGGTTCAAGGGTGGGAATGTAGACTGGGACCATTGGTGCTCTTTTGATGTAACGTAGAGTGATTATTTTGTATTGTTTGGATTTCTTTGGTTTTCGGCTTCTTTCTCTGTCTTAGAGAGAGTCGTCGGTTTTGGTGGCGTTTTAATGAAGTTTATATTTCAAAAAAAAAATCAGATTGCTGTGAATCCTTAGCACCTAGGAAGATTGAATTGCATAATTAGAGATGATCTTTATACACAAATTTAATGGCCTACTAACAAAGTCACCCAACACACACACACTAGAATTGATTTTGACCTTTTGTGTTAGCTTAAAAGAATTGAACTTATAAAAACAACTTCAAATTGCGTTGTTATATAGTTTGGGTTTTTTCTTGTTGTACCCCTTCTAAACACATTTGTTGTTTTTTAGCCCTAAAGTTACATTTACACTTTTGGGTCAATTAATTAAGTAATTAGTCATACGTTGATAAACAAAGAAAAACATTTCAATACTATATTATTTATTATAATATTCAAAAGATTCTATAACAACAATGGGATGTCATGAAGATATCCCGGTATTTTATTTGCTTCAAACCGTAGGATTTCTAACATTGCATTAGGTTAGTGGGTGTAGAGACACAAAAAATGCCATGTTTTATTGCCACCTAGGACATGGTTTATGTTTTCTTGTTTGAAACATGGGTAGGGTGTGGAGACATGAGATAATATTAAATACAATAATAATATTAAATGTAATAATAATCCTCTTATATAAGCATTATAAAACAAAAGATGACACCTCAGATTAAATTTACCATGTCAGCTGCCAACTCATAATCCACGCCAGCACCTACTAACTCAGTTAGTGCTCAGTTAAAAAAGATTCACCAGAGGAAAAATGTCCAAAAGTTGGGATCGTTATTGGGAAATTTTAAAGTACGGATTATTGCCGGCCAATAGGTGAAAGTTTGGATTGTTAAAATCCAATAAATTGTCATGTAATATTCAATTGTACACGTCATCGTGCCTAGTCAGATTCCACATCAGCACAAACTAACCCAGTTAGTGCTTAGTTAAAAAAGGTTTACCAGAAGCCAAATGTTCAAAAGTTGGGATTATTATTGGGAATTTTTGAAG
Source organism: Ambrosia x helenae (assembly GCA_030844895.1). Lineage (NCBI taxonomy): Eukaryota > Viridiplantae > Streptophyta > Magnoliopsida > Asterales > Asteraceae > Ambrosia > Ambrosia x helenae. The sequence goes on along the minus strand of CM061230.1, from coordinate 99,630,805 downwards.
TATGGATTATCATTAGCCAACGGTTGAAACTTGGGATTATCAAAATCCAATACCCCTATTTTATAATTGGATTGGAATTTTTAAAGAGGCCATTTAATGATTTTCAACAACTGAAGGGTTATATTTTAAAATATTGTTGAAATGAGTATTAAGTAAAACTTGAGTTAGGGGTGGTTGGTACTTGGTAACGTCAACGAAATATGATTTTGGCTTGATAATCGGTGTCACCAAGGCCGGTTATAAGAATCGTTGCCAAACACGTTAAGATTGGAAATTGAGAAGCATTGCAAGGTGAATGAAACAACATATTTGCAAGGAAACACATGGGTTGGGGTATGGAGTTGGATGAAGATTCTTACTAATAATACAAATATGATAACTATGGTAAATGTGGTCTATTAGATTTGATTATTTGAAGGTTTTGTTTAGTAGAACAAAAATAGTTTGTAATTGACAATTTAACTTATGATATTTTCAACTCCAAATTTCGAACCAAGAAGTTAAATCAAACTTAGTTTATGCGATTCCACAAACATGTTATAACAATTTTAGTTTCTGTGATTCGAGCAAACAATTAAATCAGTTTTAGTTTCTATGATTCAAATGAACATGTAAATCGATCTATATTTCGCGATTCCAACGAATAGGTTAAATCAATTATTATTATATTGTTCACCATGTATGTAACTGCCACTTTTAAAGAATCTAACCGTTTTTGGGATGATCTGGAGCGTTGAAAAGAGGCGGTTAATTGTGAGGTTAAATCCTGACCGTAATAATTTGACGGTTATTCTTAAAATTTGGCGGTTTTCTTTTACATTCGACAGTTTTTCAAGTCCTAAAAAATAGGCCCAACTCCCCCCTGTTATCCTGAAAAAACGTGGGTTTACCCCTATTATCTTGAGAGTAGTTTTGCAGCCCCATCCCTTATCCTCCATGATTTTATTATGTGTAGTCGATTATTATCTTTCATTTCGTTCAATGTCTTTGGATCCGGCTGAATTTGATAACCGGAGAAATATCATGGCGAGTTGAACGATGACGATGCCAATAATGGAATAGATGTCGCTCCTAACCTGCTCGAATTGTGTATGGATTACAACTAGTCGAATTAAGCAACAATTTTATCATATCCATGGGTCCTTCTATGAGATTGATGAAATCAATTTGTAATTTTTTGTCTTTTGATTACTCTTCTCTACTTTAGAATCATTTAACCTCATCTCTTCTTTCTCTCAAAAGTCTAGGGCACCAATTTTGAGTTCCTTGGTGGGTTTTCGGTTGTCAAGGAACAAAATCGAGGGAGAAGAAGACTTGTATCAGGAAGCATACTCATTTGAATTCATTCCCCATCAATTTGGTAAGAAATACCTAAAATCACTCTCAAATGTTGATTTGTAGTAGAAGAAAAGAGTCATAATCTTATCTGTGAAGGGTTTTTGTAGCTGATCAGGGTGGTTCTTTGGGATAATCTCACGGTGTGGACTTGAGAGTTGAGACATGTAAGTTGGTTTTTTTTTTCTTTTGGTTTGATCTTTAATCGTCATGTGTTATTGTTGTTTAAGTATTGACAATCAATTATAATGCTGGTTTTATGTTGGATGACAGTTAAGAGGAAATTAAAAAAGAACCCAAGGCTAACAAGTAATATATTTCTTCTCTTTCTCAAGACCACTATAATTTGACCCATTCTTACAACTCCATCTGTTTAATTGGTTTTTTTCTCGCAGCGGGAGCCTAAGGTGCCATGGGAAGTACCAAAAGCCGCAACCATCAACAGTGACAACAATGAAAGACGATGAAGATGGGTTAGAAGATGATGATGAAGATGAGCATGGAAATATGCATCTGATGAGTTCTTGGAATGTTGTGACTTGTGAATTCTTTATAGTATTATTCTTGAATATTTTGTTTTTGAAACCTAACATGATTAATTAGTTGCTTTTTCTATGGTAGGTTAGTACTTTCACATGGCATGTTAATTCTTCTATATGCAAGGGGTATCTATTTTTTTAATTTTTTTGCTTTAGCTCTGTTGCTCCAAACTTTTTTTTTTTTTTTTCATAATAACCTTGATTCACTTTTTTTTTTTGGCATTTTGTATCAACTAGCGGTATCAGGGTATAGGAACCTAGCATGATGAATGTGGGAAAAAATGGTGTACACCATCACTAGGCGTCGCCAACCGGCCTGTCTCATAACCAACATGACGGAGCTAAAGTGATGAAGGTGAAGAAATGACTACTAAGAAAATGGTAAGGACCTTCTGAAAGGTTCAATGTGTCAAAAGTTTTACAAACACTATTATCTATTTTATAGACTTTAGACAAATTATGAATATATATACTTATAAGAAAATTTGAACAGAACTACTTCAAAAATAATCTAATAATTTTGACTATAAGCAAATTAGAATATTGTAGAGCATATAACACTCGGTGATATTTAACCATGTGACCCATCTCCACTTTGGCTAAGCTTTAACAATAATTTTGAATATTGTAGAGCATATAACACTTGGTGATATTTAACCATAATTTTGACTATAAGTGGCCACTTAACATAAATTTCTCACATTTAGTGCAAATGTTTATACAATGATATGAGGTCCATGCAAAACACCCTTAACACTGTATGCAACATATGTTTGAAATAATATGAAGATGAAATTCCAAGTTAAGACAATAAAAATGAACCATAAACTTTTATATTAAATGACTTTTGCACGAGTTTTGCTTTTGACAATCATCACTGTATGTTGACCTTGATTATTTGACTCTTTTATATGCCCATGATTATATGGCTTTATGCAACAACCTCATTAGAACCCAACTCTAACTCCTGATGGGCAAAACAGTGTGATAGGCAGGAGTAAATGATAACAAAAATCCATTTTAGTGTAAGAGTGGATTTAGGTACCCTATTTTATTGTTGAACTTCATGAGTGATTGTTGGTTAGTTTGTAATCGTGGTTCTATGTATAGTAAATGCACCAAATGATGCAATCTACTGATGTACTTATGCTAATTTATTTTTTTTCATACAGTGGACTATGGAGTTCATAAACTCAAGGAGAATAACAATGTTGGGGTAAGATCATATATTTTATTCTTGAGCGAGCTCACGATACTTCCAAAGGATATGCTATTAAGCAATATGATCTAAAAAGAGGTTTCTAGCTTTTTATGAAACCAAAACTATTCTTCAAAATTTGCAAATTGGATTATCTTTTGAGTATCTGTAAATGTTTAAATGTTTTTAAATTTTGAAGGCTTGTCCTACTTTTGGCGTACCAATAATAAAGAGGATTCCTAATACTTTCATCCAGATGAGTTTTGCCCCTACCATCTTGCTGAAGCGGTGCTTGAAGCACTGGACTTAAGGTCAATTTCTGCGGATTATTTGTTGTTCTTATTTATGCATGAAACATTTATATATTGAAAAGTTGCACGTTCATTGCTTCTAGATATTTTTGTCATCAATGGTTAATAGACTCTTGAATCTCTCAAGGTTGGATGGATGCTTGAGTAGCATTCAAATGTGGAGGGGCAGTATAGAACACTACAGCTTATACCATTGAAAGGTTAGCATTCAAATGTGGAGGGGCAGTATAGAACACTACAGCTTATACCATTGAAAGGTTATATGATTGTTTATATGTATTTGTTTTTGTTTTTTAATTGATAGATATGACTATATGTTGATACATTAAATGCTAATATACTTTGTTTAAGTGCCAGTAGTTTTTAAAGATATTCTTTACAAACTATGATAACTAATTAATGCATACAATCATGGTAATTTGTTGATTATACATAACGAGCTTCATGTATTTGTTACTCATGGATTCCCTTTTTGGTCGGTGGATTTGTGGAGTATGGATGGTGAAAGTTGGACAAAAGTGTGGGTTTTCCCTCCTATCCTACCCGTTTTTTTATTGCGCACCATTACATATGTTATTAGTACCGGCAAGTTTCTTATTGTGGATGATAGAGGTGCTAATGAATTAGACATAACTTTGAATGGGGAAGATTGTTGCTTTTCTTTCTTACGGTATCCCGTTTGCCGGCCGCGGTATTCACAGAAACTCTTGTGTCACCCAATATGTAGTTCTGTCAATTGTTTTCTTTAACTTCGTTCATGTTACTGTTTGTTAAGTTATTTCGTTATGTTATGCGTGCATTTTATTTCCAGTGAAATGTACTACTTATAAAATTATGTGTTGCTATTTTTTGTTTACCTTTCTTTAATTAATCTAATGGATTCATCTTTTCCTCAATACTATATCAACATTAGTAATGAATCATGTATGCGTCAGCTATATAACTAAATTTGAGATATCATATACATGAATTAATAAACTTTCACACTTTCTAATCCCAGTTGAATAAGTTGTTATATCCTGATCATGTGGCCTAGTGGTAAAAGGGCCGGTTCTCTCTTTGGGGAAGCCGGGTTCGATTCCCACGGGAGGCATGTGATGGATACCCCCACCTTTGTGGTGGGGTAGGTGGTTGGGAAGTGATGGAGAGACCCTTGACCCTTGTGGTCATGTGTTCGACTCCTGATCCCTCCAGGTTTTACCGGTTCACTACCGTCGTGCCTTCGGACGGGTTTATGGGCCGGGTTTTCCCTGGAACAGGAGACGGGTGGGCCGAAGGGCTCTGCCCGTACGGACTAGAGGCCGTCTGGGGCCCCTTTCGGCCATTGGGGGCCGCGTACATAGTACCCGGCAATACTTTAGTTGACCGTTCAAAAAAAAAAAAAATGTTTGTGTTATTTTCTTGAAATTTTCCGGAATATACACAATGAAGCAAAATATTAAATTACGCCAACTTAAAACAAAATTGTAGTTAACATGTACGGGAATTAATTATTATTAAATTCTTCACCACATCAAAACTGTTGGTCAACACAATGAAAACTGAATTAATAAACTTTCACGCTTTCTAATCCCCGTTCAAAAACCCGTCCCAGCGGACGGGTATCTCACTAGTTTTAGTTGTGCGGGATGAAATTTCAAACGAACACAATTCAAATTAATTTGGCTTTGGCCATTAGGCAGTTTGCAATTCAAACACCTATGTTATGTCGCAAATACTTTTTTATTAGCTTTCAATATAAATGATTTTTTAAAGGAGACGTTTGCATGACAGATTGTAGTTCTCTGAATCACTTCATTCGAGTAGTTATAAGTTTAAACATGCTTGCTAAACTTTTCATGTTATATGTTGTTTTTATCCGATCCGTTTTTACCTAATCGTTTTTTTGTTTTGCACCCCCTCATCAAAATTCCTGAATCCGCCACTGCTTGTGTAGGATGCAAAGCCGCAGAAGGGTGAATGCTAGGTGCAAGATAGTCAACGCACAAGGTGATACCTTTAGCAGGGAAGTCTTAGTGATTCCTTGCTCGCTGAACTTGCATAAGAGCTATAAGAAGATTAAATTAGCGAACTACTTAATGACGCTATATAATATTTGGAAAGCTAGGAACGAAAAGTTTTCAACTCAACCCTTGCTTTTAGATAAATTGTTTTATATTTGCTACTAAGCTATGTATCCGTTGTATCTCTCTAGCTTCTGCTAGTCTTGTTTTTATTATTAAATGTTCTGTTTGGGTTAAAAAATGTTAGCACTTGAGTTTCAAACAAAAGTTTCTAGATTTGGATGGTAAATAAATAATGCATGCATACATTATGGACTTTCATTAGTTAATACAGGTGGTTAGATAATCTAACTACTTGATAGTACTCTTCAATGTGAAATGCATATTATTCTATTGATGTTGCCAGGGCTAACTACCCATTAGGGACAAACCAAAATTAAACTCTTATTTTCTTAAAAAAGCCCGCACTTGCTGCACCATCTCCATCTTGTTCTCCATGTCGTCTTTCTTTTCGCCGACTTTGATCTTCGTGTTTCCATCTTGTATCTTGTATTGTCTTGGTTATAAATTACAATTATGGTAAATTTTAGAATAATGTAACTATTAGATCAAGGCTTCCAAAACAGCCAAAAAATACAAGACACAGTCAAACTGGAAAAATAAAATTAACCTAAAAATAAAACATTCATGGGTCTATAGCTAGAGTTGCAACAAAAAACACAAGCTTCCAAATAAATGAAAAGGTAGCAATTCTCTTTGCCAAACAAAGTAAAACTAAATTGTTTTAAACGGTTTTAATCGATTAAGTTTTAGACGTAGTTAACAAAAGCGGCATTGATATCACTCTTAGGTGTCGTAACCAAGTATGTTTTAAAACGTGTTTAAATGTTTAACCGACACACTAGACCGACCCGACATCCCGTTGGTTACCCATTACCCTAACTAATCAAGTACACATAGATTACACACAAGGTTTAAGCATAAAACACTTAGTTTGTATCAAAAATCTCATTTCTGCATCAGAACGGTCGAACCAGTCATTTTTATCTCCTTCGCCCGTTTTTAATCTCCTTCGCCCATTTTATATTTCGTTCGACCGTTTGATGTTTCCTTCGCCCGTCTTACCACGTTCGCCCAACATAACCCAGGTTCGACCCTGGTTTCTCTCCTTCGCACCTTCGATCGGTCGAAAGAGTCCAGGTTCGCCCCTGTTGTGCAAATTTTCCCAAAAACGCTTCAAACACATTCAAAACGACTCGAAACATCATCAAACACAGCAGTCAAGCATGAATAACTTATCCCTACAAAACCCCACCGATTTTCCCCAATAATACATCTGTTTCAGCCCTTTCCTAAAATGGTAAAGATTATGGAAACATCACTATCATGCATGAATAATTTACCCAATTTGGAAACTTTTGAAATCGATCCGTATTCAACATAAAATGCTCAGTTTGTCGAGTGTTCGATCTTTCCCTATTAGTTCTATTGATCATAAATATCATGCATCAAGTCTAGATTCGTTAAAACCCCCAAATACCCATAATATCGTTATTTATCCAATCCTAACCCTAAACAACAATAATCTAGCATCAATAACAATCCTATATCATGTTTCTATCATAGATATAGCAGCAAATCATTGAACAACACATAATACACAATTTACATATGTTTATCATCATGAAAACCTATGTCAAATAGTAATGTTTTGGTTTAGAAAGATGTTTAAAAGGTTTTTAATCATAAAATCACCCTTAGAACAGATCCGGACAATTAGGGTTAGATGAAAACGAATTAAAATGCTTTTAAAAAGGTTTAGGATTAAGAACACACCTTGGATTCTTGTTTAGATGTTGTAGATAGGCTAGATTATGAAAAAGAAGGGCAAAAACTCCTTCCTTAGTGATTAAGATCGTTTGAGAGTGTTTTGGGACGGTTAGGGTTTGTGAAATGATGAAAAATGACAAAGTTTGGTATTTATACTAATCCTCCTTCGCCCCATCTCAATGGTCGAAGGTGGCCTCCTTCGACCCTTTCACAGGGTCGAATGAGCCCTGTCCTGGTCGAAAGGAATTCTTTCAATTCCACACCCCAGGTTCGCCCATTTACAAAGGGTCGAACCAAACAAATGTTCTCCTTCGACCACTCGAAGTGGTCGAACCAGAACTCATGTTTAACTAGTTTTCTAGTTTGTCGTGTTTAACGCATTCTAACACATCTTAACACATAAGCATGCAACCTTAGTCTATATTTAACATATTTAAGCATGGATAATCATTTACACATCATTTTAACACATCTATGTATATAATCCACCACACGACCCATAATCTACACATATACTTAATTAGTTCATGTAATGTCACCAACAACGGAACCCGGTACTAGTGTATTACCAAAACAACTCCCAATGATCCTCCAGATCATTGCACCCTGGACAATCCTAACTTGACCCGACTCAACTTACCCAGTTAAGTCTGTTTATAAACGTTTCTCGCTAAGGTAGACTTAGTTGTTACTAATATGTTTAAGCCAAACATGCCGGGTGTCACAGGTCATTCTTACAAGTTCGTCAACATCAACTTTTGTGTGAATTTTTGCAAGCATATCAAGGTGAGTTTACATAGCCCTGTTTTCTGTTTTATATTTTGGGGTGAGACATGTTTAAACATTTTATACACTATCATTTACTCATTTTTACATTGTTGAAACTTGTTGATTCAATTTGACTGTAACAAAAAGACACAGTAAATCATTAACATTGATCAAGCCGCCTGTTTAGATTATAGCACTATAGGTCTGACAAACCCATCCCCCGCATAAATTCAGGGATGATCGATAACAGTTACACTTTTACTAACTTGCGAGTTAGTTCTCAGTCGACACAAGGTTTGATTGTGCAAAAGACGCATTGTTACATGTCGGACTCATATTCTTACATTACTCATTATTACACTTCAACTATGATTGCTATATAACATATTGTTTTCAATTATATGCAAAACCTATGTATTCTCACCAACTATTTATAGTTGACCCCCCATCTTTTCAACTCAACATGTTTCAGGTTTTACTTGCTATTGGAAGTTGTACAAGTCTTGAATCACATAGGAGTTTTGGACCTAGTCTATGTAAATCAAGTTTATGTAATTGTATGACAACTTGTAAATTGTTTAGTAATATTCAACTTCCACTTAGTACCATGAGCTATTGAACAATCGTCACTACGTGCACACTGATGTTTCCGCCATCGGTTGGAGTGTTACAACATCAATTTTGACTGATAAATAAATAAAGTGGTAACTGTTTTGACGCTACATCCTTGTGTTCTTTCTTCATTCTTTTGATATCCTTCAATATTGTTAAGTAACAAGCATAAAAGAATAAGATTAGTTATAATGTTATTCCTTTATTCCAATTCAACAATTGGTCTTCAAAGTATCTTAACAAGTATCAGTCTCAATGATAATAACATCCTAAGAATGTCCCCAGTTCCTTGTATACCCTTAGGATGTTTCTTGAAACTTCCTTTAATAATCCTTGAGATCTATCCCAAGTTCTGTTTTATCCTTAGGATATTTCCTAAGATTTCTTGCTTGTCATCCTTAGGATGATCTTTGACATCTTTAGGATGTCCCTAGTGTTTAACCTGTTGCATCTTCAAGATAGACTTAAAGATATGTTTTTCCATTCCAATAAAGGAATATTAAAAACTTTGAAGTATAACCTGTGAAAAGGCAAATAAAATTATAATACTGGCGACAAGGCCTTATAGAGACTGGGGTCAAGCCCGTTAAAGGATAATTGGCGACATGGCCAAAAGTAACATCTTGAGGATAACTGGCGACATGGCCCAAAAGATAAAACTGGCGTTATAGCCTAAGGATGACTGGCGACAAGGCCAAATACGAGAAAGAGACATTGAAAAATGTCTAAACCTTGGGGATTCAATGTATATTCCAAAGATAATGAGATTGTTAGCCACTATAGTGTGAACTGGTCCCACCATCATGAAGATATACATGAATAACGTGCGCTCCAGGCGGAGTTGCTAACCCAATGTGAAAGGTGAAAACCTTTAAACCTTATGAAGGTGTCAGACACCTTAACATAGTAGAGGGTGGCCAACCCCCTAGTCTTCAAAGTTGCACACTTCAGGATGGACCTAAAAATTCTTTGGATGGACTATATACTAGACCATATTTAGATGTGATATCATTTAAGAAAATGTAATGTTAATAAGGATAGAAACTTTTGGCTTTTGGAAAAAAAATCACAATTCTATCACCCATACAACCAATCTTCACAGCAAGTTAAGCAAAACATTAAAAAACAATTTATTGACTTTTTGACGTTTCTCATCACAAAAGCTAATCCAAACATTTTTTTTTAAACCCCTTTTCAAAAGGTCATAAGCCAATAAGCACTTCTAACTAAAAGTAATTTTGCATTTCCAAACTCAATCCCAACACCTCTTAGATGATAGACTATCTTTTTGCTATGACTAATTCCAAGAATACCCTCTTCACATTCTCATATTTACCAATAATCTTTTTCATTACCCACTTCTCCATAGTTGCCTGACCAGTAGGGATGAGCATACAAGGCCTCCGTCCCTTCCCGATCCCGATACCGTACCGAACCGATACCGAACCGAGGGGTTTCGGGATCGGTATCGGTATCCATATTTATGGATTTTTGGTTTCGGTATTATTGGTATCGGTATTGGTTTTTTGGACTTTTCGGTATCGGTATTGTCAGGATCGGTATCGGTTCGGTACCGATACCGTCCCGAGCTCATCCCTACTGACCAGACGTTCAGACCAGATAAAAAACTTTCGATAAACCCTTTTCAGTGTTTCCGCTTTTCTTCTTTTGCTTCATCTTATCATCAATCCAGTACTCTTCCACTTATAATCTTGGGGTCGGAGGGTTAACGGACCCTTGTAATTCCGTCGCTGCTTATGTGATGACAAAAAATATATCTGAATAAACAAGAAACAGTCGACACATTCACACTTTTATAGCAAATGATCATTTTTTTTTAAATGTGATACATGAGACATCGTTAATTAGGTATGTAATTCATATTTTTCATTTAATCGCCACCGAACTGTTTTTGATAGCACATGAGTGAATGTTGATAGCCTGCTAATTACATTACTAAAAAAAGTATTATTAATGTTTTTTTACGAAGAAACAAAAACGACAATAAGAGCCAGGGCGGATCTATGGGCTTTTAGTGGGTTTTCAGGAACCCTATCGGTTTAGAAAAAATTGAAAAATTTAGTGGAAAATTTCGAAAAATCTGTGAAAATCTAGGAAATGAACCCCTTGGAAATCCGTCCTGGATACGTCACTGCTAAGAGCATCTACAATGCATTTATGTTGGATGGTCCGAAATGAATGGACGGACCAAGCATATGACTTTTAGCATTGGAGAGGTTGAAAAGGATGGGCCCGTCTGGTGCAATGGACCGGTCCGATGAATTTGAGGTGGGGCCCGCGTGTGAGTTTTGAATAAAAAAATTCAAAAATTAAAATTTTGAATTTGAATATTAACATTAGAAAATAAATTATTTTTTTTTTAAAAAAAAGTTAACCTTTAAAAAAATACAACTTTAAATGTTAACCTAACCATCTCAAACATTCACTACCATTTCATTCTGCCCTAAAACTCTCTACCAATATCACATACAAAAAACAAACATCTACCATTTGAATCACACATACAAAACATGGATGATCAGAGAAGCTTTCAAGAAATGCTATCATCCGGTGTTAAACCAAACCAGAACCAACCTACCGACACCCAAGGCTTCCAAGGTTATAGCTATCCACCACAACAGTGGGATGTCATGAAGATACCCCGGTATTTTATTTGCTTCAAACCGTAGGATTTCCAATATTGCATTAAATATGTCGTATTTTATAATTGGATTGGAATTTTTAAAGAGGCATTTAATGATTTTTAACAATTGAAGGGTTATGTTTTAAAATATTGTTGAAATGAGTATTAAGTAAAACTTGAGTTAGGGGTGGTTGGTACTTGGTAACGTCAACAAAATATGATTTTGGCTTGATAATCGGTGTCACCAAGGCCGGTTATAAGAATCGTTGCCAAACACGTTAAGATTGGAAATTGAGAAGCATTGCAAGGTGAATGAAACAACATATTTGCAAGGAAACACATGGGTTGGGCTATGGAGTTGGATGAAGATTCTTACAAGCTGTGAAGAGATAGAACTCAATGAACTAGATGGAGCTAGATGGATGGGGGATGGGTTGGGTACATTTGCGGTACACTCATTAAAGCTTTAAACATGAAACTTATGAGTACAAGTCGCTGAAATGGGTTCCAATTGAAGTGAACTTTTTTTGGTGGCAAGCACCCACACAAAATATAATCCCTACCAAACTTGCGTTCTCTAGGCGAGGGATCAATTTGGACAATATGTCTTGTGTAGGATGCAAAGCCGCGGAAGGGTGAATGCTAGGTGCAAGATAGTCAACGCATAAGGTGATACCGTTAGCAGGGAAGTCTTAGTGATTCCTTGCTCGCTGAACTTGCATAAGAGCTATAAGAAGATTAAATTAGCGAACTACTTAATGACGCTATATAATATTTGGAAAGCTAGGAACGAAAAGTTTTCAACTCAACCCTTGCTTTTAAATAAATTGTTGTATATTTGCTACTAAGCTATGTATCCGTTGTATCTCTCTAGCTTCTGCTAGTCTTGTTTTTATTATTAAATGTTCTGTTTGGGTTAAAAAATGTTAGCACTTGAGTTTCAAACAAAAGATTCTAGATTTGGATGGTAAATAAATAATGCATGCATATATTATGGACTTTCATTAGTTAATACAGGTGGTTAGATAATCTAACTACTTGATAGTACTCTTCAATGTGAAATGCATATTATTCGATTGATGTTGCCAGGGCCAACTACCCATTAGGGACAAACCAAGATTAAACTCTTAATTTCTTAAAAAAGCCCGCACTTGCTTCACCGTCTCCATCTTGTTCTCCATGTCGTCTTTCTTTTCGCCGACTTTGATCTTCGTGTTTCCATCTTGTATCTTGTATTGTCTTGGTTATAAATTACAATTATGGTAAATTTTAGAATAATGTAACTATTAGATCAAGGCTTCCAAAACAGCCAAAAAATACAAGACACATTCAAACTGGAAAATACAATTAACCTAAAAATAAAACATTCATGGGTCTATCGCTAGAGTTGCAACAAAAAACACAAGCTTCCAAATAAATGAAAAGGTAGCAATTCTCTTTGCCAAACAAAGTAAAACTAAATTGCTTTAAACGGTTTTAATCTATTAAGTTTTAGACGTAATTAACAAAAGCAGCATTGATATCACTCTTAGGTGTCGTACATGGGTTTTTAATTATAAACTTATGTGCATAAGTAGCTGGAATGAGTTCAATCAAAGTGAACTTAATGGGTGGCAAGTGGCTCTCAATAGAATCCCCACCAAAGTTGTGTTATCTTTGTGAGGGATCAAATTGGACAATAAATCTAGTGTGTGATGCAAAGTAGAGGAAGAAACGACTGATCCTTTGCGAGCTCAGTGTTCACTAGGCTGAATGCTTTTGGTGCAAGATAGTTAACACATGATGTAATTCGTCATGGAAGTCTTAGGGGCTGTTTGGTAGCCTCTTAATGAGGCTCTTAACCATTCAGCGCTGAATGATTCAGCATTCAGCGCGTTTGTTTCAGCTTCTGAATGGAATGGTTAAGTCTGAATCATTAAGATTTGGGATGTTGCTCAACCATTAAGCACTGAACTATTAAACACTGAACTAGGTTGAACCTTAATGAGGCTCCCCTACCAACGTGGGACAAGAAAACTAACCATTAAGAGGTCTAACTTAATGATTCAGCGCTTAACCATTCAGACCTCTTAACCATTCAGACCTCTTAATGATTCAGCACTTAATCAACCAAACAGCCACTTAGTGATTCCTTGCTCACAAACCTGCATATATAATGGGTCGAGGCAGGGGATTGAGAGTCGTCTCATTTTCCCCGGTTATCCTCGTGTGCCACATCAGTTTTTTTTACCCACTTACATCAATTTACCCATGAATGCACGGTGTCGTCCTAGATTAATTTCCCCAAAACAATTTGTTTTTAGATTTAGTTCAAACTTTAAACATGAATATATTTGAAAATTAATATATAACTAAAAAAATACAATAGTAATACATCAAGATTATGTAAAAATATTCCAATTATCCAATAAATAAAAAATAGAAATAGAAAAAAGCTCAAATAAAGGGACTGAATGGGTAATATATTTAACGAAGAGGACCTACAAAAACGAATCCATTTGTCTTCGTCCTAGGAAACCTGGAAAAAAAAAAAAGAACCATCATTATTTATGGACCAGAAAATTTAAGCCACAAGAGAACCATTGCAGGTGGTCCTAGACAAACGTTGTATTGTGATTTATTATAAATTGGTCATCCAATAAAAAATTAGTTCACCAATAGTTTTCTTTTGACACGATTTATAGCGATACCATGTGGACCCTTTCCTAAAAAAAATCATTAATACACGTGAAAAACGAGACCTGCCGGTTGGCACTAACTAGTACATACATGTACTATAAATACCCGGTCTTACATGCAACACTTTAGACATCCACACACCTTTGATCAAATCACGTTTCAATTAAGGTGAATTAACTACATCAAGAAATGGCCACAGTTGGAGCCAATGCTACTCTCCTAACGAACACCAAAAGCACTGTAGAGCCAGTGCGTCCTTTGGCCAACTTTCCTCCTTCAGTGTGGGGCGATTTGTTCCTATCATTTTCTCTTGACAAATCAGTAAGATTTCCCACTAGCTAGTTACATATTTAGAGACGTAAACAGGGGTCAAGAGGTCTGCTGACCCTGGTCAGTATATTTGTTAAATTTTATATGATATGTTGTGTTTTCCATATAAAAAATATTTACGGTATTTTCTTTTGTAGAGAATGGAAGAATATGCGAAAGCCATGGAAAAGCCAAAAGAAGAAGTGAGAAGATTGATCTCAGATACAACAATGGATTCAAACAAGAAACTGAGTTTGATTTATTCGGTTCACCGTCTCGGTCTAACATACATGTTCTTGAAAGAGATTGAAGGCCAGCTTGACAGACTTTTCAATGAGTTCAACTTGGAAGATTATGTTGCACTTGATTTACACACGAATTCGATTAACTTTCAAGCGTTTCGACACCTTGGTTACAAACTGCCTTGTGGTACCGGATTCTAACGTTAAATATTTTGCCAGTATTCATCATCAGTACTTGTTTCTTCCACGAGTCCATTATGGTCGTCATAAAATGATTTAACATAAGTTATACAATCTTTTTTGGTTGGCATCAAAATAATTTACAACATAATTTATTACTCCCGTATTTTCTTTTTTCATTACATAATTAATGATGCAATCTTTTATAAATTTGTGCCCTTTACAGATGTGTTTAACAAATTTAAGGATGATGGTTCGAATACTTTCAAGGAATTTATTACCAGTGATGTGAAGGGTATGTTAGGCTTATATGAATCTGCACAGCTGAGAGTGAAAGGAGATGAGATTCTAGACGATGCTTCGGCGTTCGTGGAAACTAAACTGAAGAGCTTAGTAAATAGTTTGGAAGGCAGTCTTGCACAACAGGTGAAACAATCATTGAAAAGACCTTTTCATCAAGGGATGCCAATGATAGAGGCAAGGTTCTATTTCTCCAATTATCAAGAAGAATGCTCCACACATGACTCACTACTGAAACTTGCAAAACTTCACTTCAACTATTTGGAGCTACAACAAAAAGAAGAACTTAGGATTGTTTCAAAGTGAGTTACATATATTATTCTTTAAATTGAAATTAAATACTATTAAAAGTAAATAAAAAACAAGTACATGCTCTTTTAAAAAAGCAAAACTCCTAATTTATATTTATTTTATAGGTGGTGGAAGGATATGAGGTTTCAGGAGACTACTCCTTATATAAGGGATAGAGTACCAGAGATATATTTATGGATACTAGGATTGTATTTTGAACCCAAATACTCTTTGGCCCGAATCATTGCCACCAAGATCACGTTGTTTCTCGTGGTGCTAGATGACACTTATGACGCTTATGCTACAATTGAAGAGATCCGCCTTTTAACCGATGCAATAAATAGGTAACATATACATGACTCAATGTTGCTGCAAATTCCATTCTTCACTTCAAAATAAAGTTACTATTACTTAGTGAGATCTGCTTGTTATATATTAACATGCAATTTTTACCTTTAGATGGGACATGAGTGCTATAAGCCAAATTCCAGAGTACATTAGACCATTCTACAAAATTCTCCTAGATGAGTATGCTGAACTTGAGAAGCAGCTAGCTAAACAAGGACGTGTGAATAGTGTCATTGCTTCAAAACAAGCGGTAAGGTCGAGTCTTGATAAATTCTGGGGTTTTCATGTATTTGATCAACCATGATTACTAACCTCTTTAAAAGCATAGATTTAATCAATTACACGATAATGAGATAATGATAAATGTCAATAACTATCATAATATTCAAACTGCAAATAAAATAATATTAATTGGCAAACAAACTAGCTTTAAGATTAACGATAAATCAAATAATAACAACAGGTAATAAACTATGCTAACTATTTGCGTGTTATGCTTACTAAAAACTTCATCGATATTCATATTGATCATCCAGTTTCAAGACATAGCAAGAGGGTACCTTGAAGAGGCTGAGTGGACAAACAGTGGATATGTGGCATCATTTCCAGAGTACATGAAGAATGGATTAATCACTTCTGCCTACAATGTTATTTCCAAATCTGCTTTAGTGGGAATGGGTGAGGTAGTGAGTGCAAATGCTTTGGCTTGGTATGAAAGTCATCCAAAGATTCTGCAAGCTTCAGAGTTAATTTCAAGACTCCAAGATGATGTTATGACATACCAAGTAAACTAGTTTCTAATTACTGGAAAGTTAATTTACAAACATAATATTATGTGATCTAACTAACAATATATGTGAATATTTTGTTTAAGTTTGAGCGCGAAAGAGGACAATCCGCCACTGGTGTTGATTCATACATCAAGTCCTATTATGTGTCAGAACAAGAAGCAATAGAGGAATTGAAGATAATGATTGAAAATGCATGGAAAGATATAAACGATGGATGTCTAAAGCCAAGACAAGTCTCAATGGATTTGTTGGCCCCAATTCTTAATCTTGCTCGAATGATTGATGTGGTTTACAGGTATGACGATGGATTTACTTTCCCAGGAAAGACCCTCAAAGAGTACATTACTCTCTTGTTTGTCGATTCTTTACCCATGTAATAACAGGGAAATCAATTATGGTTGTTGTTTCGTACCTTTATTACAATTTCTCATACTATTTTTGTTCCGTATAAGAATATGACATTTATGTACTTTGTAATCTAGTCGTATGAATATTTTATGACGTGGTGTAAGCGGATTACATATGCTGATTATGACTTTGTATGTCTATATGTGACTATGTTGTGTATCATAATATTTGTGTTTCAACTTTTACTATGTTAATCTTTCACCACGCATGTTGTTATTTTTCTATTGGTAAACTATCTGTTCCTATAGATTTGGTTTATAATTTTCCTATTGTTTGTTTTAAGTCGGGGGTCACTTTGGAAGCAATCTCTCTATTTCCAATGACGGGGTAATGTTATGTTTGTTAATTAATGAACGGATGCCTTGTTCCCCAAGAAAACTCATAACCCACAATTTCCAGCGAGACTCAGGTCAAAAAACAAAAATAGTGAATAACGAATCATGAATTAAGGGTTAAATCCTAATCCCTTGAATAGTTATTAAGAATCTAATACAAAATCGTTATTTAAAATCATAACAATTACAGATATTTAAGTGGAAAATAACATATTTTTTTCTTGAATTTGGTTAACGTTTCTGTTTGGTAAAACAATAATTCGACATTTTTGTTTCGAATCTGAACAACGATTTTAAGAACTAAAATTGGATCAAAATTTTCAAATGATAAGAACAAAATGGAATCAAGTCTTATTTTTAAAACACATATTCGATACAGAAGAGAAATCGGATTATAAGAGAATTTGACTAAAGTTTTTAAACGATTAATGTTGAACGTTGAGATGAATCGTTTCAAAAGGATCAGTGTGATCTTTGGGCAAAGTTTCAGGGCAAGATTGACTTTTGAAAAGTCAATAATCGGGTTAAAGAAAAGAAAATTTGGAATTTGATATTTTGACTATATTATGTTATAGGAAAGTCCAAAACAAATTTCAATTTCTTATTTGGCGGGAAAACAACTTTAAGAACATTCATTTTGATATTTTTTTTGAAAAAGCAAAATTTTATATTTTAAATAAAATAACTATTGGGTTTTGTTTTAAGAAATAATCAAACTAATATTAGTTTTGATTTTTGAAGAAAAGTTAAAATTAAGGAAGTGTGACAAAGTTAAAAGTCAAACAAAGTTCTTATAAGACCTTGAGAAATTCGTATTACACTAACCAATACGGAGAAAAAAGAACACAATGACAAAACCTCCAAAATGTCCCAAGATGGTAAAGGCTAAGAACAATGAGACGACTAGTTATGATATGTTATCAATCACCCTCAAAACATCTATGTCAACATCGCATAGAATCCCCAAAAGAAACAAAGTAGTTGTTAAAAGGGATAGAACAATGATTACCTATCTATTTAAGCAATTCTAGAAGATGTGGTAATGCATGTAGCATCCTATGTCACAGCCAAAGATATATGAGAAGCCTTAAAGACAGGGCACGCTGGAAATGACTGAGTCCTGTAGATTAGGGATGAGCTCGGGACGGGATCGGTACCATACCGATACCGATCCCGAAAATACCGAAACCGAAAATAGGAAAAAACCAATACCGATCCCGATCCCGAATATGTCGGTTCGGTATCGGTACCAATACCGATCGGGATCCGTATTTTCGGTATAATACCGAAAAAATACCGAATATGAAAAAGGTTATAAGGCTCCTAACATGTAGGATGTGTGTTTAATACTAATTAAGGAGGGTGGTAGGTGATGAAAGGAGTAAGGTATGGATATAAAGAGAATTTGTAGTGTTGGTGTGTAGTTTTGCCTTAAACATTTGTTTAAATTCTTTTATTATTATAAGCAATTGATTGATTACTAGTTTACAACAGGATGTATTATTCTCAACAACTTATGAGAAAAGCGATTACAATAGCATGTATTATTCTCTCAACAACTTGTTGGATCACATGTATATTAATGCTTGAAACTGGTGTATCAGGCCTGCTGGGCAAGCTTATAACAGCAAAAAGTAACCTGTGTAAACAACCCAATTTATAAGGGTTAGGATCTATGGTGTTTGGGGAGGGGAATGGTACTTGGGTATGAGATGTACATACATTTGGTATAAAATCATAAATGTGGTTCTATTTAAATACTTTTTAACGTCTTCAGATTTTCGGTATTGAGGTAGGTATTCGGTATTACTCGGTATTAATACGGTATAATAATATTCGGTATTCGGGATTGATACGGTATTATTATCGGTTTTCGGTATTCGGTATTATTATCGGTATTACCGACAAAATCCCGCCCCGATACCGTGTAGTACCGATCCCGAAAAACCTAAAAAGTTGGTACCGATACCGATCCCGAACACCCTCGGTTCGGTATCGGTTCGGTACGGGATAAAGTGTATTCAAGGTTTTCCACCAGATTGACCTTGTCAAACTGTATTTTGCCAGAGGAGACATTGCCATGTCCTAGCACATATCCCTTAGCATTGTTCCCAAAGGATACAGATCCTTCTCTTTGGCTGATAAAGTTGTTTATCAGGTATCTGCATCCAGTCATGTGCATAGAGCCTCCACTATCAACATACCATATGCTGTTTAAGCCCCTGGAAACTCTCTGCACATAAAAGCAAATTAGTTAGATCTAGGAACCCAAGCCTGTTTGGCTTTGGGTTTGCTCTTTAGAACAGTTACAGTTAGTCATTGCAACTAAAAGGGATCCTAAAAAGTTGGTAGACTAAAAGCTTATGAAGAGCGTCTCCAATCTAGAGATGAAAGGAACCATAGTTGCAATGACTATGATAAATTTCTATTTGCGCAATATGAAAAAGGTTCGATTAAGATGGACAAAGAGATTTTAATTGAAACCGTGATAAAGTGAATTATAGAAAAGAGGCAGAGGAGGCAAATTTCAAATGACACAAGGTCAAACACGTGAAGACCAAACTAGATCAAATAATAACCGCCAAGAAGAAACAATTAGTAACGATAAGTCTCAACTCACATACTACTGGTGTGAGAGACTTGGACATTTTGCCTATAAATGTCCATCAATAAATCCCTTTTAGTTGAAACTGAAGATGAAGACCCTAATCTTCCATTAACAATGAGCATATAAAGAGAAAAGAAGAAAATTGATCATACAATATGATCAAAAAAGAAAATTTGTGTGCTACAGAAACAGCCTGTGAGAGGTGTAATCAAGTGAGTAGATCAAAACCAAGAATTTGCGTCACGTGAGTTGATCAAAATTGAGTAAGTATGTGAGGCACTAAAGATCAAAGTTTAAGATAATAACAACTGTTTTGGTCAAAAATTAACTAAAGAAATTTAACTTTGTATTCCAAATTAGAAATGTGAGGTAGTGTGCTAAAAATACTAATTATGTTGAAAATAAGTTATATCTTGAAGATGTTATATTTAGGATGCAAAAGATTAAGTTTTGACAACTATGTTCAGGATATCAAAGGAAACAATGAAAACAGACAGTTGTATCCTCAGGATGAAACTGTCAAGGATGAAACAAAATACTTGAACAGAAATGAAATAAAACGATGGAAGAACACTCGAGGGTTTTCTAACATCAAGGTTTCGTTACAAATGCATAGCAAATTCAAATTTGTGACGCATTTTCAACAAAACCTTGATGTTAGAAAAACCCTCGTCAGAAACCAATTACTATACATTTACTACGCAATTTTCAAAGTATTGATCGCTATTGTGTAGCAAATTTGTCCAGAAAATAAGGGTGTTTTTTGTCATCACAAATTAATAGCAAATTTGTGACACATTTTTTCGAAAGAAACTTATGTAACAAATGGCCACTTTTCTAGTAATGATCTGTTTATTCGACGGCAATAAAAAAATTACGTTAGTTAAGTTAAAGGAGTTATATCTTGGTATTTTCGAAAAATAAAATGCATAGTACTAAAAGTAACTAAATTGAGTATCACATAATAAAATAATGTTATTCTTCTATATAACATTTAGGGTAGGAGCTTAGCTACAGGATATAAGTTGGACAATAATTAGCTATTAATTACTATTCTACCACTAACTCTTTAATTTAGCAACATACCACTAGGGCTGTACACGAGCCGAGCCAGGCCTAGCTTGAGCTCGAGCTCGAGCTCGAACTTAAACCGAGCCAGCTCGGCTCGGCTCGTTTTTTTGTCGAGCTGAAAAGTCGAGCTCGAGCTCGGCTCGTAAATGTTCGAGCCGAGCTCGAGCTGGCTCGAGCCAGCTCGTTATATTTTTTTATTACTTTTTTATTTTTTTTACAAATATTTATTAAATAAAAAACAATAAAATTACACATAATCATGTATATTTTTTTTTTCTTTTTCTAAGTTATGGTTTATATATTATGAAAAGATGGGGTAGATAGGTAGTATGAGCGGGATTTTCAAATTTTGAATTTTAGAATTAGGTTTGGAGCCAAAATATATTAGTTTCATCTATATATTAATTACACATACACAAGCCTGAGTCGAGCCATATGTCGAGCCATCGAGTCGAGCCACGAGTCGAGCCACGAGCCGAGCCACGAGCTGAACACCCCTGGCTCGAGCTTGGCTCGATTACAAAACGATCCAGCTCGGCTCGGCTCGAAAACAAAACGAGCCATATGTCGAGCCATCGAGTCGAGCCACGAGTCGAGCCACGAGCCGAGCCACGAGCTGAACACCCCTGGCTCGAGCTTGGCTCGATTACAAAACGATCCAGCTCGGCTCGGCTCGAAAACAAAACGAGCCTCTTCGAGCCGAGCTTTTTTCGAGCTTTTTTCGAGCGAGCCTCAAGCCGCGAGATTTTTGTACACCCCTACGTACCACCACCTAGCGTCTTATATGTTGGATGGTTGTAGGTATCAATTTGACATACTAAGTGCTTCACATAGATAGTTATGTATTTATACACACCATAAAATAATAATTTAACTAAACTAACTTTTATAAATGCTATATGATTTTTCTTTGATAACTCACGATTGTTAACTTTAATTTTTCATGATATTCTGATTTAAATTTTATTGAGAACACAGTCACGTTTAAAATAGGGTGTTTTTCTTGGTACGGTAGGTTGTATAATATATGAGTGCCGATGTAGTGACGATACCCTGGCAAACTAAGCTGCTTATTACCAAACAAGTGTTTTCTGTCAATGTGAATCAAATCTTAATATTCTTCCGCTCATATCACGATTTTATTTAGGGGTCAAGACGCTGTCGGGCGCCAGCGGCTGACTCAAGTGCCCCCCCGAACCGCGCGAAATTGATTTTTCCTGTTTTGGTTGCTATAATGAGTATTGGCACCGTAATGAAATGAATTGAAATAGATCAAATTTCTACGACGTAGCACGGGATCCTGGCGCAACGCGCCAGGTTTGATATACTAGTTTCATATATTTATTGTAAAACAAAATTTTAACTTAGAAAGTTTTGTTTTTCTTGTTCATGTATATTAACTCATCTTTGAACATTTTTTAAATAGTTAATTTCTTATGACTCTTTTTTACACTCTTTTACACATTTTTTTGCACACTCTTAGAGTTGAACTCTCAATCTCACTTAAGAGAGGATTTTCTCTCTACCACTAGGTTATTACCACTGGGCTATAGCATAAGTGGTCACCTTTGAACATCTACGATGTGAGGTTTTATTCATCATTTAATCAGTTTAAGATTTATTACATTTTAAACTTTTTTAAAATTAAGATTTATGTTAATACTAATTATGGAACCAAATATGCTAAAAGTGTGTATTTTGGTGTTTTTATATTGATGTAAAATACGTGTTGGAATCCTTTTTGACAAATCACTATATTCTTTGGGTAATCTTTTTCGGTTGTTTTATAAGCGCCGATACCGCAACGAAATCTTAACAAACGAACCAATATTGACCAAATACTTGACACAATACGCGGACAATTCTACTAATTAATTAAAAAAAATTAAGTAGTTAAGTGGGCATGGATCCACTTGGTTAATGACTTTCTTTTTTGAGTTAATTGCCAATTTAGTCTTTGAGATTTGTCAAAAATTGTCACTTTCATCCAAATCTTTTTTTCTCGCATATGTGTCCCTGTGGTTTCATTTTTTTGCCATTTTAGTCCACTTGACTAACTCTGTCTATAAAATCCAGTTAAACTAGGGGTATTCTTGTCACCTTATATTTATCTTTGAGTTAATGCCATTATCATCCAAAAACCATATAAAACATATTTAGTTTTTTTTTTTCTTTTTACGCAACCCCAACTACCAGCCCTCCCCCTCTGTCTCTCTCTGTCAAGAACACCACACAACCACCGGTCCACCACCACCACAACCACCGGTCCACACCACCACAACCTCCCATCCCACCACAAACACACACAAACCCACTCTCACTCTCACACACATACGCGTATACATGAGGCAGAAAAAAGTTAGGGAGAGGATTCAGATGAGAGAAAGTGATCGAAGAGAGAGAGGAGTCGGAGAGAGAAAGAGAGAGAGTGGCAGAGGAGAAAGAGGGGGAAAGAGAACCGGGGAGAGATTGCGGTGGGTGTTCGGAGATGGTGATAAGACAGGCGGCAGAGCTGGAGACCTCTTCAGTTTCCGTGTCGACCCTGTTTCATTGGTCAATGGCTGTGATCCAGTCGGTCAAGACGTCGTCAATATCGTAAACTGGTCAACAGCAACGGAGTACAGGGTCTTTTAACCAAAGTAAAGTTTGATAGTTTCATCCTCAATCTCTTTCTTTCCTGCATCATGGAGTACAGCTTGGATGGATTTGAGTGTCTTGAATCTTGATGAGTTTGTCCTTGCCAGCTTGAACATCCACAACCTAAGGCTATGGGGTGTGGTCACCCTTCCCCCTTCCCTCCCCCTTGTCCACATCAGCGCCACGTCATTTCCCCCTTCCCTTTCCCCTTATAGGGGAAATGGTTCCCCCTTCCCCCTTCCCTTTTTTTATTATTTTATTTAATCTATTTAATTAGATATTTATATTTTAAAAAATCAACAAAGCAACAAAATTATATATATATATATATATATATATATATATATATATATATATATATATATGTTACAGAAGCAAAGTATATATATATGTGTGTTGTACTTGTACAGAGCCAACCAAAGCAACAAAACACCACCGCCAAGTGGTCTTCTCCGGCAACAGCAGCGCGACGTCGTCGTCTCCGGCAACAGCAGCTTCACGTCGTCGTCTCCGGCAACAGCAGCTCCACGTCGTCTTCTCCGGCAACAGCAGCTCCACGCCATCGTAACAGATCTGCCTCTCTCTCTCTCTCTCTCTCTCTCTCTCTCTCTCTTAAACCCATCTCTCTCTCCAAAACATTTGAAAATCAAATGCAACGTTTACTTTTTTTCCTCGATTAAAGGGACGGTGAGGTCGGGGAGATTATGCCGTTTTTGCCGAAGACAGGTCGGGGGGGGCGGTGTTTGCCGTCGGCAACGTGTGCCACGTAAGGCACCGAAGGGGGGTTGCCGACCCACACCCCTCAGCCTAAATGATTCCTCTATGAAAAGTACTAATTTTATTTAGAGGGTTGAATAGTTTAATTCAAATCTGTTGTTTATTTAACAACTAGTGAGAAACCCGCGCGTTGCGGCGGGATAGTTAAACAGAACAAAAAATAGATGAAAAAATGTTAAATTACGCACATGCATGGCGGCGAGTTAACTTGCCATATTAAAAAAATAAAAAAATAAAAATCATCGTAGAAAAAGCTACGTAAGTCGAAACCGTAACAAATTCACATAAAAAACGAAAATAAAAAACTAAAAAAACACTTTAAAGACTTATCCGCCTCTGCTTAGATAATTTGTACATTATGACACGCAATTTTGTTTTAAACGAAGCTTACATTGAAACGTATATAAAAATAGAAACAATAAAGGAACTTCTCATTTCACTTTCTTCTAACATAAGATAATATTATCAAAAAAACAATAAGTTTGACCCATTCATATAAAAGGATTTAAGGAAAAATATAAAAGCACATTGTTCTATGAATAATAAAACTTTACGTTATTTGGTAGGGTAAGCTCAATTTTGCTCTCAATATGTCAAGTTATTCATGCCTTAGATATTTCCTAAACGACCCAAATACCTAAAAGTTTAGTAACATTGTTATGATAATAGTAGATTAACTAACTTTTATAAAGTAACTAATTGTATATAAAAGATTATAATAAAACATATAGCATTATGAAAATTCTTTTTTACATGTTTTGTATTTAATATGTTTTGTAGAAATAAATGTCATACCTATCATAAACATGACTCTTGATTTCATTTTGATTATTAAATATGATGCTTTAAAGACTAATTTGCCCTTAAAATTTAGTTATTATGTGCATTGTGTGTTGTATCATAAGCAAATTAACTTGTACTTCTTAAATTTTAAGAAGTCCTTGTCAAATGCTTTATAATATAGTATAGACTAGGTACTAATTTTATGAATTAAGTGTTTTTTTTCGTTTTTTTTAATTTTTTTTGTTGTTTTGTTTGAAGAAATTGTGTACAAGATAATTCAAGGGAAAATTGCGAAAATAGCCTTTGACCGAGTGGATTTGCGAAAATAGCCCCCTCAGCCGTCTTTGGAAAGACGGTTCCAGTTCCCGAGGCGTCTCAGACGTCTCCCATGACAACCAATAATTTACCACCACGTCAGAGACGGTTCCACGTTCCCGAGGCGTCTCAGACGTCTCCCGAGACGTCTCCCACTCCAACCAATAATTTATCACCACGTCACCACCCACCCACTCTCTCTCCTTCTCTCCTCATTAATTACCTCGGTCTCTCTCTCCTCTCCTCCTCTCTCTCTCTCTCTACCTCTCTATAAAACTGCCCGTTGAAAAAACCAAAACCCAGCTGTTTATCTTTTAATGGGATATGGATCGATTGGTTTGAGGCATCAACATGTATCCAATTTTACTTTTCAAAAGCAGATGGGAAGAGAGGAGAGAGAAAGTAGAGAGAAAGGTAGAGAGAGAGGGAGGGGGGAGAGAAGAGAGATGGGTTTTATTATTTGTTTTGCCTTTTCAAACTAACATACAACTCAGATGGGTTGTATCCAATTTTACTTTTCAAATATTTGTTTTGTCTTACAGGAGAGATGGGTTGTATCTAAAATGTTGATCGGACAAGAGCTTGAAGAAGAGAATATATTTGGATGCTACCTATCCGCCACCACCTCCGTTGAAACTTTTGTGGGAGAGAGAGAATAGAGGAGAACGAAAGGTAGAGAGAGAGGGGATGAGAGAAGACTCAGGTAATAGTAATAAATGAGGAGAGAAGGAGAGAGATAGTGGGTTGGTGATGATGTGGCGGTAAATTATTGGTTGTAGTGGGAGACGTCTTGGGAGATGTCTGAGACGCCTCGGGAACTGGGAACCGTCTTTCCAAAGACGTCTGAGGGGGCTATTTTCGCAAATCCACTCGGTCAAAGGCTATTTTCGCAATTTTCCCATAATTCAATTGCTTTAGTTCAACCTCTTTCAAATCACAAACTCAGATTCAGAAAGTGGAGGTGGTTTTCATGAAAATAAACAACATAAATTGGGGTTTGGATGAAAATGGCAAAAAAAAACACATGTAAAATGACCAAAATACCCCTAACTTAACTGACTTTTTTTAACAAAGTTAGGGAGTTGGATGAAAAAGGCAAAAAATGGAAACCACAGGGACACAGATGCGGAAAAAAAAAAGATTTGGATGAAAATGACAATTTTTGACAAACCTCAGGGACTAAATTAGCAATTAACTCTTCTTTTTTTGTTCAAACATGATTAGATTAACATAACTCTATAGTCAATATTCAACTTCTCTTGAGATTTCTAGTCAGTCGGTATTCCACACTTAGACCATGTGTAGTGGTGGGTAGGGATGAGCATACGGTCCCGAAAACCGATCCTGAACCGAAAAAATACCGATCCCGTACCGAACCGATACCGAACCGAGGGTTTTCGGTATCGGTATCGGTACCCACATTTAGAGGTTTTCGGTTTCGGTATTATCGGTATCGGTACGGGATCGGTATGGTATCGGTATTTTAAGGTAAAATACCGATACCACACCGTTACCGTACCGATACCGAACCGATACCGATACCGTACCGGTATAATCGGTATCGGTATCAGTATTGGTTTTTTGGACTTTTCGGTATCGGTATTGTCGGGATCGGTATCGGTTCGGTACCGATACCGTCCCGAGCTCATCCCTAGTGGTGGGCTTTATTTATAAAGCCCCTATTTCTGATTGGTCTACGTGGCAGCTGAGTCAGCATGGGAGTTTAATTCAAAATAGGGGTATAGTGGTGGGGGACATTATTTTGTTTCTATTTAAAAAAAACAATAAAAAATAATTAAAAAAATAATAATATGAGAAAGTAGGAGAGAGAGAGAGAGTGAAGTGGAGAGATTTGATTGGATGGTTGTGGTGATGTCCAACGCCATTTTTATAACGCCTGGGCCTCTTTTTCCCCCATAGCGCCCCCTGTAATGGTGTTGGGAGCGTTATGGGGCGCTATATTGCAAAAAAAATGTCCAAATCGCATTCGACTACACCCGGTCTTATATATCATAACCATCCACATACACTTGTCATCAGGGGCGGATATAGATAACAAGCAGGGGTTGCGGACGTTGCGGCTCAACTTTGCGTGCGTAATGGAAAATTAGTGGAAAATTTGATTTTTTTACGAAATTTGGAAACCGTTACTACTAAAATGAAAAAATAAAAAACGTTACTACTGAAAAATGTTTCTAGATCCGCCACTACTTGTCATAAACATATTCATACGAAGACATTATTATATGGCAAATTGACAATTACATCCACATTCCACAAACAAAATGTTATCCAACTATTACATTGTATTAACATGCGCGGTAATTTATGACACGTAACTAAAATAAAAATATTTTGAGTCGACTAATACAGCTTGTTCAGTAAACAGGTTAATCTAAACAATGTTGAAAGTTAATCCAAAAACACATATGAGTTGAAAGTTGAAGGGTCAAAGTTAAAGATTGATTTAGATTAGTTATTTTATTTATTTAGTAAGATTAAAATTTGCTTGAATGTTTAGAATTATCTATTTGATTTAATTAGTAGAGATAATGATGTGAGATTAATATTATATTATAATTTGTAGTATTATTTGAGTATGAGTAGTATGGTTAATTTAGTATAAATAGGGTCTAGATTATTAGTTTTATTTGTCTTTTGTTTGTAAGTTCGTTTGGTTAAATAGAAAGAGTCGCGGGTTCGTCTCTCCAAATATCTTGGGTTTGTGTTTGATCTGATTGTATGGACCAACAGTTAGTATCAGAGTTTTGGCTCGTTGAACACGCATTTCGTTCCACTTCAAAGATTATCGCGGTTTGCGTTTTCCCATTCTCGTCGATTTAGCAAAAGGTTTGTTGGAGTTGCAATTACGTCATCATAGTGTTTGTTGGTTTGAGCATTGAGATCATCTGGAAGGAATTTTTAATTCCTTTGAAGTGTACGTTGAAAGTCAGCAAGAAAGCAACAGATATAAAAGTTTTTTTAATGTGGTTACACAAACCAAAAGGAAGGTTCTGTGTCCTTTTGGAGTTCCCACAAGTCAAAGTAAAAGAAAGAAAAAAAAACATTTATTTGTTATTGTTCACGCAAAGAAAAAAAATCACATGTTTTGTTTTGTTTTTTTTTTTCTAGTTGTTGGTTGTGAGGTAGTTTGATTGAGATCAGATCTAGTTCAAGTTAGGTTCGTTAGAGTTGTGTTTGGTTGCTTATTAGAGATTGGTTTCGAGATCGGGAATCGATTCCAACTGAAAAAAATAAACCAGAATAGAAAGAAAAGAAATGATGGTGATTCGGGAACTTCCATTCTTGACGAAATCGAACTACAAAGTATGGTCGACCAAGATGGGGGGATTCCTGAAAGACTATGGCTTTTGGGATGTTAGGTGTGATTGTAGATGAAAGGAAGATGTACACCATATTGGGGTGCATATGTCAAATTTTACCGGATGACATCTTGGTACAGGTTGTTGGCAAACTTATGAATGCTAAGGAAGTATGGTATGCTTTGAAGATTCAATTTCTTGGATCGATCAGGTACGGGAGGAAGAACTAGAAAAAAGCAGCTCAAGAAGCCGATGAGATCGCTGAGAAAGAAAGATTGGATGCGATTGTGCGGGAAGAACAAGCATGTAAAAAGGAAGTGAGATCGAAGAACGTGAAGAATGAAGTTGTATCTAAGATGAATGTGGAAGGTTTGAACGATGAATGTGAAGAACCTGTTAAACAGGTTTGTTATAAAAGTTGTTACACTAGAAAAACGTTTTATTAAGCTGAAATAATATATGGAGGAAATATTGATATGCAAACATTTATTCCACGAACTAATTTAATATCATTATCATCCGACAGGAAGATTTCGTTCAAATTTCAACAAGTACAATAAGAAGATATTTACAAATTTATGAAGTGTTTGTTTCTTAATTCTAATAACATTTAGTTATCTCGGTTATCTAAATTTGTGTGAAATCTCAATTACTTGTACCTTTAAAGTTTATACAGATTTTATTTCTTATACCCATGTATCACACAAGAACATAACCTAATTTACAAGTATTCTATTTTTTCCACTAACAATTCACTTCCATCATTTCTAGTTCTAGCAGTTAATATAATTCCCTTCTAGTAGATCAGCCATTGAACCTGACCACCACGCCATTAACAAATTATGATTTGAACCCAACAAAATATATACTTAAAACACAACACAAATAGAGAAAAAAAAACATTGTTAAAATCAGAAGGCTTATTAATAATAAGAGTGGGTGTAGTTGGGCGCTATAATGGGCGTGAAATCGAAATTAAGGCCCCAACACCATTACAGAGGGGCCTTAAAATTGAAAATTGAAATTGGGTGGGGGGCTCTAAATGTTTAGCGCCAGACATCACAATCCAACCCACAATCAGAACATGCCACCTAGAACCATCTCTCCTTTTCATATTATTTTTTATTTAAAAGATAAAGTAAAATATTAACAGGGACCTTAAATTTAAGGCCCCTCCACCACACCTCATTTTAATTTAAAGCCTCATGTTGACTCATCTGTCACGTGGGTCAATCACTGAGGGGGCATTAAATTTAAAGTCCCCCACTACACATGGTCTAAGGAGAATTCTCTTCATTTTCATTAACTTCAATTCATCAGTTAGAAACTAACAATTTTTGAAAATTTCAATTATGCGTGTAACAAACCGAACGAACACGAAAAAAGACATATTTGTGTTTATTCATTTAACTCTAACCAAACATGAACACATAATCGAACACATTTTTGTGTTCGTGTTCGTTTATGTTTGTTCGTTTAAAACCTAACAGAACAGTTCTGAAAGAACATAAACGGACATTCACGAACATAATAATTGTAAACGATTTTGTATTACTAAAAAAACTCAATTACTAATTGGTTATATTTATACAAGTAGCTAAAGCCCCGTTTATGTTTATATTTACTTAAATATAACTACTTATGTAAGTAATAAAATTTAAACAAATATAAATGAACATAAATAAATAGACGTTCACGAACATAAATGAATGAATACAACGTTTATTCATGTTCGTTCATTTAATTAAACGAACAAACTTTTTTGTTCGTGTTAGTTCGTTTATTTAATAAACGAACTTCCCGCTCAATAAGTTCACGAACAGTTGATGAGTGTTCGGTTTATTTACAGGCCTAATTTCAGTTAGCTCATCTAACCTCGAGCAAAATATAAAATCAAATTGTTGATTGGGAAAGGGGGGTAACGAAACAAAATAACTAAAAAGACACTAGTAATCTCCAATCAAGCTTGAGTTATTAGTTGAACACTCGGTTCGCTTACAGACCTAAGTGACGTCTTCACATCCCTTGATTTCCCTTCAAATTTTTTTAATTATATTTAAACAAAAATAATTATTTAAAATTTCAAATATCTTAATTAGTATTTTTATCCTTATCTTTTCCTACTCCCCCCCCCCCCCCCCTAATTTTTAAACGTTAGTAAATTTAATATACAACATTTAAAAAAAAACACCAAATTAATAAGCATTTTATTATCTTTCCAACGAGCACCATATTGTTATACAAAAAGAGAAAAAAACCGACTTCTTTTACTAGGTGTTTGTTCATGCAGGAAAAAAAAACACAATTTGTTTAGGTGATTCATTAATTATGTCTAGGCAAGTCACTAATATATTAAGATAATATATATGCTTTTGAACATACTATTACATATAAGAACCCGCTAACTACATATATATTCACAGATGTAGTCAGTTTGATAAGTTTTTTTGTTTTTTTTTTTTTTTTTTTGTTTTTTTTTTTTGTATTTTGATTGGTGTTGCTAGAAACATTGATTACAAAGGTTCCTAAGCCAGTTAGATGTAGCCTATGATTTTTAGATACCAGATAAATCTCTAGCTGATAAGTGATAATTAATCACCTCACCATGCACGCCTCTTAATTCAATTATCATCATAACATCATTTGATACCAATTTGGGTTTTTTTTTTCAGATTCACATCATAGTTTTAGAATGTCTTGAGAAAGTGACAAAGTTGTAAAGAGTCTTCACTCGAGCAAGACGTGGACACGTAGAATTAGAAGTAGGTTTTATAAGTTATCAAGTGTAAATTCTTTAATAAAAAATTCTGAAAAAACGACATATTCCTTTTACTGTAAGTGTTGATTCTTTAATAAAAATTGCTGAAAAACAACATATTCTTTTTATAGTACACACATTTTGTCACTTCATATTATCCCGAAAATCACTCAAGTTTGAGCATTCAAAGCCAGACTTCTTTATACATGTCTTCCTCAAGTAAACCAGTCAACTTACGGTTGTCAATTTATATTTATGGTTGTTTTCAAATACAAACCTTAGGTTTAACATACATAAAAGTCATGGAAAACACACACAAACATAAATTAAACCACATAATTGATCAAAAACAAACACCATAAAAGAATATTCAAGATATTTGATAATTTCAAAATGATGCTCTGTATTTGAACAAAAGTACCATCCGATTCAACCACGTTATACACGAATCCTCATATTGCATATAAAGATACAAAGAGTCGTCGTCAAACACAAAATTCCTAGCAAAACACTAAAATTAAAAGATTTAATAGGTAACAGGTGCAAGGATCTCCAGTTGCGACCCAAGTTTCTCTTCCGCTGCCTTTTCTGCTTTGGCCCGTAGTTTGTTGAGCTGCTTCTTTCTCTCGTACACCACTGCAGCCTTCTCTTTCCGCTTCTTTTCAAGATCCTGTTCCGTAATACAACTTATAAATCAAATCCTATTTAACATAGTTTTTTAATTGTTAAGTTGCAGTAAACAATAACATAGTGTGCCAACAATGACTTGAATATAATATTAGTTTAGCTTTAAGATCAAATTGTTGTATAAAATAGTTAAAATAAAACAAAAAAAATATCAATTAAGGAAACTTTCGATTATGCAAATATACAGATAAACTACAAGCTGTTGTAATATCTAATGTTTTTTTAACAAAATAGAAAAAGTTTACCAATTTAAATCATACGCTCGTAACAAAAGAATAAATAAAGTTATAAAGACAAATAAACCATTGTCAAATAAAAGAACCTCTTTAAAATCAGAAAACTGAAAGCTAAAAGTAATTGATGGGGCTAACCCACACATGAGAAATTAAAAAAAAATTGATACGTTTCTTAAGTGTTAAACGGCCCATATATTCATGGGTTAGCAAGTCAAAGCCGACACCAGCTAAATGATTTTAACAAGTAGCACAAGCTGTTCTAGGTGCACTAGTCTAGAAAGGGTATGAGTATGACATGATCCCAAACACGAACTCAAAATCATACGTAGAGAAAAACGCCACATGATTTACCTTGATGGTTTCATAGTGATTCCATCCAACCTCAGATGATAATCGGCCCAATAAGCAGTACTTGTGTCCAGCTGTAAGCCTCAAAACCCTGTAATAGTGTAATTTTAATCAACAAAACAAATAAAATCACATCACAATCAACAAATTAATGGCACTTTAACTACTCCCCAATCAGCGAAAACACAATAATCAATAATCAAATTATGTTACTAACTTGAGAGCATCAGGGATGACCATCCTTTTCTTCCTGTT
This sequence comes from Ambrosia x helenae, assembly GCA_030844895.1. Taxonomy (NCBI): domain Eukaryota; kingdom Viridiplantae; phylum Streptophyta; class Magnoliopsida; order Asterales; family Asteraceae; genus Ambrosia; species Ambrosia x helenae. The sequence continues at coordinate 99,597,884 of CM061230.1, read as the reverse complement.
GTAAGGAGTTGGAACCCCTTCATAAACCTTCAACCTTGCAAGTGCAGCCGCTCCTCGCTTTGTCTTATGTGGAATCATCCTACATGTAATATACAGCTCAAAACAAGGCAACAAATGTATATACAAAATAAAATTGTTATAATAGATTAACCCATGTTTGATAAAAGTTTAAATGGCAATAATTTGTTGCTACTAATACACAACAAACTACCAAAACATAGAGAACAATTCACTTGTAATTCTGGGCCGAAATTCTTCCTGGATTCAGATCACTACAACACGTCAAAAAATAACACAAGCACAACCTAAATCCTCTGTTATCAAGGCCCATTTGCTTAAGATTAAAAAGCCCCATTTTCAGGCCCACGGGCGCGTTGTTTTTTTTCAGGCAAAGATTAAACAAAACTCCAGCCAAAGATTGTCTGAACAGGTTTGAAACAATTAAAACAACCATAGAAAAGCCTGGAATCAACCTAAACTCAAGGCTTAATAAAACAGAATCGAGCCAACAGGGGTTTTCCCTCCGCCTCAAGAAACGTAAGCCCGAGGCAGAACTAAAAGTCTAAAACATAGATATAAAAATTATATATCTTATACAATATTAAGATACCAACTAATTTATCACCAGATTCATCAAAACCATAAAAAAAACACACAAAAAACACACGTAATGTTTAAAATTGATACACAAAGTCAAAAACATCAAAAGACACATCAAAACCCCCTGAGGTGCACCTAAGGCGCACCGCCTCAGACCTACAAGGCGCACGTACGATAAACCCCATGAGGCGCCGCCTCGCAATTGTTTTTTTTTACCGTTTCACCTTGAGACCTTAGGTTTTTAGCATCCCTAACGCTCAAAGCGCACAAAAGCGACAAGGTCCAAAATCAATGCGCAAAAGCGGAGGGCTTTTGTACACGATAGGCACGGTGCTTATATAATTTTTTTATGTATCCTATAGGTTTTTACCATCCCTTACGCATAATATAGACATAGACATAATAAGGTTTATATATCATTTAATATATAAATTACTTAAATGTACAACCTTTTTAGCTCCATCTATAACCACTTACAAGAACAAAACTGTACAAGAAGCGCGTGCCTCAGTGGGATTTTTTTTCCAATAAAGCTTGTCTTTTGTGCGCTTCTTGTCCAGAGCTCGCCTTATTTCATAAGGCGCAATCCTTCGCGGCTAAGGTCGCCTCACGCTTGCGCACGCCTGAGGCGCGCTTTCTAAAACCAAGCTTGAGGCACAATTTAAGGCGCCCGTACAATAAAACCCTAAAAACTGTATTTTACACAATATCCCTGACCTAATAAAACCTTATTTAAACAAACACACCAATTAAATCAATAGAAAATTAAATTCAATAAAAATTCATGTAAATATCCATAAAATACAATAAAAATGCAGAATAATACCCTCGGATAGTACGCCAAAGGATTTTGGAAGGAGCACGGAAATGAATGGGACCATGAGAGGGTTTAGTGTTCATACGCTTACGAAGAAAGCGAAGGTACTTCATTTTCTGACGGACAAGACCACCGGACAGACAAATCTCTTCGCATCGAACGACTGTAACTCTCTGACCATTCAGCAGTTCTTTAGCCAATATTGAGGATAATCGGCCCAGCATGTGGTGCCGTGCGTCCACCACCACCTCCTTTGCACATATGCCTGATCCTGACACCATTGTTTGATTTGTTTCACCTCTGCTTTCGTCTTTCTCTCGCTGCGCCTCCACACTGATAATAATAATAATAATATAGAATTAGGGTTTAGTGATATTAGGTATGGTATAGTGGGCTGTTGATTGGGGAATGATGGGATTGTTGGGTTGGGTTTAAGTGAGGCCCATTTGTAGTGATTGGGACAATTTTTCGGGTTATTTACTATTTGGATATTCTGGGGTGATCTTTTGATGAGCTGTCCATCCCGTTCCTTTTCTTTTCTTTTTTTCTTTTTTTTTTTTTTAAAAAATAAATTTCATTAAAAAAACGGCAACGCCAGTCAAACTACAATTACAACATATACAAAGAAGAACGACACCAATCTTTCCACATTGTTCTGTTACATTTAGACTTATTCTTTACCCATAAAAAAGTAATCGACTTCACACTCGCCACTATATCCCCAATACTAGGCTTCTTCCCATTGAACACATAATTATTTCTAGCTTTCCAGAGAGTCCACATCGTTACCATAATCACCCCGTGCACTATCTTTCTTTTCATCTTGTGTCCCTTAACCGTCTTGTAAACTTCAAATAGGTCCTTTACATCAAAAGCATAGATCGGGTCTAAACCACTCCATTTACTAATTCAGTCCCAAACATTAGTCGCAATTATACAATCCAAGAACACATGTATCGCCGTCTCCTCACAATAATCACGCCACGTACACATTCTATTCGGAATATCAATGTTTCTCTTCACCAATTCCATCTTGGTTGGCAGCCTATTTATTTCCGCCCGTCACACCATAATAGAGCATTTTAATGGAACCCACGAAGCCCACTTTAAAGCAAAACTGGTACCATAATCTACACCATCTTGAATGACCTTTCACCTCGATTGAGTCGAAAACGGCTTATTATTTTCCCCAGCCCAAACCTATATATCATTACAGTCCGAAAGGTGCAAACCTTCGATAGCTGCAGAAATCTGCAGCCATTGCTCAAACTATTCGGCTGACTGCATCAGTTCCACCCATTCCGCAACTACAACCCAACGGTTATTCACATAATGGACCCGGTCGGATACAGTGCATTGTTTATTAGATTCCAACCGGTAAAGAAGAGGCCATCTATGTTTTAGAGCACACTTTCCCATCCACAGGTCTAGCCAGAAACGAACCTAGTTCCCTATACCTATCTTGGCTTGAATGAAAGTATATATGAGAACCTCATTCACCTTTATAGAACCTCTAACTTTGACAATCGTCTTCCAACAACCCGCAACATATTTTTTGACTGGCATAATCTCCCACACGTTATTGTTTCTATGACACGCTTCCACCACCCGACGCCACAAAGAATCCGGATTTGAGCGATACCTCCACACACATTTAAACAGGAACGCTTCATTGATCTCCTTTAACCTTTTGAGCCCCGATCCACCAAGTTTTTTAGGAGTAATAACTCTATGCCAATTCACCAAATGTATTTTATTGTTATCACTCGAGTTGACCCCGGCCATAAAAACCGCTTCATTATCCGTTCAAGATTATCAATTATTTTCCCTGGAGCTTTATACAAAGAAAAATAATAAATCGGAGCTTTAGGATTCATCTCGTTCTTTGATTTGGTTTCGTTTTGTCTCTGAGTCATAGGTGAGCAGTAAGAGCTCTTGACCGGTGGTGCATTTGGTGGATGGGGTTCAGCTAGGCACATTCGCCGTCGTATTCCACTGAAGTCATCTCTATCTTGGACTAGCCAGTGAACCAAACATCTTTTTCCGCTAATGTCTCTGTTAGATTGTCCTCATGAGCTTCGCGTGGCGCGACCAATAATCAGATGGGGATTTTCGTTTCCTTTGCAATGGTTTCACCCGTTAATCCCAAATACTAACCGTTTATCGTGCGTATTTGTGGTAGGAATGACTTAGGAACAGCACCAGACGCGAAACGGACCAAGCACGAAACAGAACACGCTCGAGACCTTTAACGCCCTTGAGGATAAAGACATGAAGTCGTCTTTGCACACCGTGTGGGCCATTTTAATAAATTAAAAACAATGTCATAAGTATGTGATGTACATAGAGTTGCAAACGAACTGAACTTTCAGTGAACAGTTCACGAACCGTTCATCAGGAAGTTCGTTTGTGTTTGTTCGTTTAGTTAAACGAACGAACATGAACAAAGGTCGCGTTCATTCGTTTATGTTCGTGAACGTTCGGTAAAGAGTTTGTTTATGTTCGTGAACATTCGGTAACGTATTCGTTTAAGTTCATTTATGTTCGATAGTTTAATAGGGTTTTTAATTTTTATAATGCTTTTAACATTGTTTAATTTTTATTTATTCTACCCAAATAAGTAAATAATTTATGTGAGATAAGTATATGACTATACAAGATCAACAAACCCTATTTTTAGTATAATCATTAAATAAATAATTAATAAAGAGTTCAAGTTTAAATAACCAATTAATGAAGAATTCAACTTTAAGATGCAAGTTTAGTTTTTTTATACACTACTTCATTATGTTTACCAATATTATGTTAGTGGAGTATTGATCCTCCCCTATTATGTTAAGTACTAAGTATATTTATATAACTAGGTTATATTTTGGGTGGATCTAGTTAACTTCTTAGTATATGTTAATTTCTTTGTATTCATGCATACCTGTTTGTGTTCATTAATGTCCGGTTGTGTTTGTGAGCGTTCATGAACAAAATTAACTAACGAACATGAACACAAGTGTTTTTTTAACAAACGAACACGAACAAAAAATCTCTTTCGATAAGTGTTCATGAACTGTACACATATTAATTTCCTTAACAAAAGAGCACGAACAAGGCTTTGTTCGTGTTCGTTCGGTTCGTTTGCAGCCCTAGATGTACATAATAGTTTCAATAGTACACAATAAGCAGTTATGCGAACGCGTGAGTCTTTGATAGATCGACTCATGAAAAATAGGTGTGGATCACCAAATGATCTAGACATGCAAAGTTGATTTAAAGTTCTTTAAAAACCAGCTACGCTAATCTAAGACCTAAATCGTGATTAATTATTATAATTATGTATATTAAATGGGTAGGGCCGGCTCACAGATGCCATCTTCACATATGTGGCGGCTAGGCTTTTTTTTTTTTTTTTTTTTTTTTAATAGTGAACTTCATTAAAAACAGAGACGAGTCCTCAAAATGAGAACCGCCGCAACTGTTGGATATATAGTATGTCCGATGTAATTAAAGTCGATGTCAACGTAACCCGACCCGGTACGATCCGAAGAGTTACACGTTGGTACACAAATCAGATAAGTTCACTTGTAGGTGGATTTTTATTTATGAAATAATAATATTTTGAACTAGAGGGACTTAATATTAATTAGATTAATATTATGGAATATTATGGGAATATTCCAAAGGATATGGAATATTAAGGGAGTATTTCAAGAGATTTGTTTTATAAATAGGGGATTAGGGTATAAACCCTAATGACACTTTTAACATAAAACAATTCCTTCCTCTCCAAGTCTTGGCCGCTAACCCCTTAGGGTCGCCGCCCCTTGATTCGGTCAAACCACCATACGCCGCCGCCTTCCACCTTGCAAACGGTTGCTCCTGGTTGGCTCGTGCTCGGTTGTGAACTTCCTACTAGCGAGGATTCGTTGTAACCCGCGTGTTACAATTCCGGTGTAGTCGTCAAAGGTTGATTACTAAACCCCCTATGGTTGTTTATTATTTATTTGTTTATATGCGTTTAACTGAGATCCTGATTGGAATATTTTATTAATCGGATTAATAAAATTACATATATATTTATATATATATATAAATCGGCACACGCATATATTGTATATATAATCCGATTTTGTTAAATATATAAACCATTTCCGCTTCGTATACGATACCATGATTCCCAACAATGGTATCAAAGCCACGGTTACGCGCGTATAGATGGTAAAGTTATAATTTTGATCTATGTTTTATTCGTCAAAATTTATTTATTTATTTATTTTTGACAAAAGATCAAAAGCTTTTAGTTCATGGATTGTGATGTGAATCGAGCCCTGGGTATTTTGACCCTTGTCATGGTTGTGTTTGTGATGGTTTTATTTTTTTATTGATTTGTATTTTTTTTACGGATATTGGATCCGGTGTAATAGATAGGATTAGAATAGATTTGATTTTATTGTATTTTCAAATTTATTGTTGTAATCCTTCAAGTACAAGATCAAGACGAAGATAAAAAGGCGAACATGTTCCATGAAGATAGAGATCTCGGGTCAAGTGGGAGTTATCAAAATAGTTTTGAAACCCTTTTTGTAGACTAGTTTGTTTCGTTTCTGGCTAAAACGAAACGGGCAACCTATTAGGGGCTCGATTCGGTTATTTTATTTTTATGTTTTGTGGTTGTGTTTTATTTATTGTAAATAATCGAGATAACCCAAAATAAATAATATTTTTCACAATCATGGCAATGGTTTTATTAAAACAAGTTTTATAAAAAACAAAAAGCGTATTTAATAAAAGAGGTTTATTAATATTAAAACAAATTCATTCGCGATAATACGACCAATATAGTTTAAATAGGGTATTTAAAACTATACCGCGTCGAGTGTTGAAAGGAGTTTCAATTATCACGAATAATATAAAATTGGATTTTATAAACCGTTGTGTAACTCGCATCATGCTACGAGTTATTCAAAATATTTATGGTAAGTATTAAAATAAATCCTAATTTAAATTGATGTTTTATGCCACCCTTAACGAGTTAACACTTCATTCTAAATCGAACCCAAATGTTAGTGTTGAACCCTGCATCTGGGCGTTGATCGTGAGTGAAGGTAATCATCGTGTTTTCTGTGTAACATAGGTCGGTGTCACAGTTAACAGTAAAGGACCAAACATCGCTTGTTTATCAAGTGGGCATAGTTGGGGTTAAACATACATCGCCTTAGCGATAACCCCAAATGGAGAGTTGTGTAGTGGACACAATTAACAATCGTTGTTTACCTACCTAATCGTACCAGTGGACAGTGCTAAGCCAGTTCACTGTGTATTGATGAATCGGGGTCTCATCCTAATTAATTTTGCTTTGGGGTCATAAGATAAATTAGGATATTTAAAACATAAAATACTAATAAGTTAAATTTGAACTTTGTAGATGTCAACTAAAAACAATTCCACCTCCCAATTCTCTCATAAGTCCATCTTAGAGAAGGACAAACTGAACCACTCCAACTTCATGGACTGGCACCGCAACTTGAAAATTGTTCTCAAGGCGGAGAACAAGTTGTATGTTCTTGAAGCACCAGTCCCTGATGAACCCATCAATCAGAACTCTAATGCTTATAGAAACTACTCTAAGCACTTTGATGACTCTTTGAAAGTATCATGTCTGATGTTGGCATCCATGATCCCTGAACTTCAAAGGACCATGGATGAGATGATGGCGTACGAGATGAATCAGCACCTGGTGGAAATGTTCCAACAGAGGGCTCGTCATGAGAGGTTTGATGTGATGCGATTACTCATAACCACTCGTATGCAAGAGGGTACATCAGTTAGCACTCATGTGCTAAAAATGAAGGAAGGTCAAGTTAAGAAACCTAACACCAAGAAAAAGGTCAATCAGGGCAAAAGGAAGGACAAAGGCAAATCTGTTGCCAATAAGAAACCTCTGAAAAATGCCAAGTGTTTTCATTGCGATGAAGTTGGGCATTGGAAGAGGAACTGTGCTAAGTATTTAACTGAATTGAAGCAAGCCAAGGCTTCTGGAGGAGAGTCCTCAGGTATTTATGTTATTGAAATCTTTGCTTTTTCTAGCAAAACATGGGTGTTTGACACAGGTTGTGGTTTCCACATTGGTAATGTTTTGCAAGGACTATGAAAGATTAGAAAGCTGAAACAAGGCGATTTGAAGGTCCATGTTGGCAATGGACAAAGAGTTGCTTTGAAGGCAATAGGAGAATGTGTTCTTTTACTTCCTTCTGGTTTAGAACTTGTTTTGAACAATGTTTATTATATTCCTAGCATGACTAGAAATATTTTTTCAGTTTATGCTTTGTGTGGACAAGGTTTTAATTATCGTTTTAATGGTGAATTTATTTCTGCTTATTTTAACGATATGTTTTTACTTTGATGCAAAACCCAACAATGGAATCTATGAGATAGAAATCCAAAACGATAACATATTATGCAACATCTCCCATAAACGTAATAAGTTAGACTTTAACGATACATATATGTGGCATTGTAGACTTGGTCACATTAGCGAGAATCGTGTTAAACAACTCAAGACCGCAGGAATCCTAGATTCCAAGGGTTCAGAGTTGTTTGGAAAATGCGAATCATGCTTGAGTGGAAAGTTAACAAAAGCACCTTTTTCAAATGTTGGAGAAAGAGCTAATGATCTGTTAGGACTTGTACATACCGATGTATGTGGTCCATTCAGAACGATGTCAAGACATGGAAAAAGATACTTTGTTACGTTTACTGATGATTTCAGTAGATATGGTTATGTTTATCTTATGAAGCATAAACATGAAACCCTTGAAAAGTTCAAGGAGTACCAAAACGAAGTAGAAAATCAGCTAAATAGAACTATTAAGATGCTTCGATCAGATCAAGGCGGTGAATATCTTAGTCAGGAATTCATCGACCATCTAAAGAATTGTGGAATAGTTTCACAACTCACCCCACCTGGAACACCACAACATAATGGTGTGTTTGAGCGGAGAAATCGAACTCTATTAGATACGATTCGATCAATGATGTGTCGAACAAACCTTCCAAAATCCTTTTGGAGTTATGCTCTAGAAACTGCCGCAAGACTTGTGAATATAGCTGCAACAAAGAAGGTTGACAAAACGCCTTATGAGATATGGCATGGAAAGAAACGTAATGTATCCTATCTTAAAGTCTGGGATGTAATGCTTATGTCACTCTAGAATCTTCGGATAAACTAGATCCCAGAGGCAAAAAAGTGGTTTTCGTCAAATACGCTTAGAAGATCGGTTACCTATTCTACCACCCCATTGAAAATAGGATTTTCACAAAACGCAGAGGCACTTTCTTGGAGGAAGAGCTTCTGGCGCGAGGGATTGGAGATAACCATGTGGATCTTGAAGAAATTCAAGAATCACAAGTGACTGAACCAGTTGTTCAGACAGAACTAGAAGTAACTGATCCAGTTGTTGAAGTTGAGCCTGAGAGGACTCAAGAAACAACAGAAACACCGAGTGTTCGAAGAAGTATTAGGGATCGTCGTGCACCTGTAAGGTATGACGATATCTTCATGATTGATGAAGCTGAGCCTGCTACATACAAAGCTGCAATCTTGGATTCAGAATCTAAGAAATGGCAAGAAGCCATGAATGCAGAGATGCAATCCATGTATGATAACCAAGTCTGGGATTTGGTTGATCTTCCTGCCGAATGTCGTACTGTAGGAAACAAATGGATCTTCAAGAAGAAGACAGACATGGATGGGAATGTGAAAACCTACAAAGCAAGGCTTGTAGCGAAAGGTTTTACTCAGACTCAAGGAATTGATTATGAGGAAACTTTCTCGCCAGTAGCCATGCTTAAGTCTATTAGAATTCTACTTGCCATTGCTGCATATTATAACTATGAGATATGGAAAATGGATGTCAAAACCGCGTTCCTTAATGGACACTTACCGGAAGATGTCTATATGGTTCAACCTAAAGGTTTTGTCGATCCAAAGAATCCGAATAAGGTGTGCAAGCTGAATAAATCCATCAATGGATTAAAGCAAGCATCTCGCAACTGGAATCTCCATTTTGATCAGAAAATCAAAGAGTTTGGTTTTATCAAGAACGAAGATGAACCGTGTGTTTACAAGAAATCTAGTGGGAGCTATATCACTTTTCTTATACTGTATGTAGATGACATACTAATCATTGGAAACAATATCCCTATGCTTAAAGATGTTAAGACCTAATTGGGTAAATGTTTCGCAATGAAAGATCTTGGTGAAGCCGCTTATATTCTGGGAATAAAGATCTATAGAGATAGATCAAAGCGGTTATTGGATTTGAGCCAAAGTACATATATTGACAAGGTCATACGAGGCTTCTCAATGCAAGACTCAAAAAGGGGGCTCTTTCCCATGGCACATAGAACCATTCTTAATAGTAAATAGTGTGCAAACACTGAAGAGGAAAAGAAGAAAACGGAAAAAGTTCCATATGCTTCTGCGATTGGTTCGGTCATGTATGCCATGTTATGTACTAGACCTGATGTCTCGTATGCTCTTAGCATGACGAGTAGAGATCAACAGAAACCAGGAGAGAGTCACTGGGCTGCAGTGAAGAACATTCTTGAGTACTTGAGAAGGACTAAGGACATGTTCTTAATATATGGAGGACTGGATGAGGAGCTGTCAGTTAAGTGTTATACTGATGCAAGCTTCCAGACTGATCGTGATGATTCAAGGTCACAAACGGGATATGTTTTCATTCTGAATGGTGGGGCTGTTACTTGGAACAGCTCTAAGCAAAGTGTGGTTGCTTAATCCACCTGTGAATCAGAATACAATGCTGCATCGGATGCTGCAAAGGAGGCTGCCTGGATAAAGAAGTTCATTGGTGATCTCGATGTTATGCCTAGCATAAAGAAACCAATCGAGATACTGTGTGACAACACTGGTGCCATTGCTCTTGCAAAGGAACCAAGGTCACATCAGACCACAAGGCATATACTCAAGAAATTCCACTATATTAGAGAGATAATAGGACGTGGAGACATTGTAATAAACAAAGTTCATACAGATCTGAATCTGGCTGACCCTTTTACTAAGCCTTTACCTCAAGCTAAACATGAGGAGCATGCTGGAAAGATAGGGCTTAGAGTTGCTAGACAGTGGGCATAATCTGTAGTTAGTATTGGTGTTTTATTTTGAACTATAACAGTTACATGGAATATTTACTTGATTTAATGGGTTAAATGCAAGTTTAAATATTTAGTGACTGTGTTCATTATTTGTATGTTTAAATCCTTGAATAAGAGTATTCTAAATATCCGTAGTCGATCAAATTACATGGGAATGAATTTGAATGTAAGACTTGTGAATTGAGATGGTTGTATTCATGAGATGAATAGCTCAAGGGTTTGAGGATCATAATTCACAGATATCATTAGGGAATGATATTGGATGTAACTCGCTTCAAAACGATCTCCATGGATCTGTGTTATGAGATGTTTTGATATTGATATGTTCAATCTGTCCTTTTTCCTAAGGCACATATTAAACTACATTGATCAAGGACTATCTTTGATGTTATCTAACACTATCCTGAAACATGGGTAGCAATCCGGGTAGCGTTGGGAGAAATCCAAGATTAAGTGGGAGTTATATGACGCTGATGGAATTTTGTACTTCTATAGGATTAGAAGTCTAGACATTCTGGCGCCCTCGTTAACTCAAATTGGTATAAACGTGTGGCCACGCTCGGACTAAGGTGGTTCGTTAGACCACTTTGAATTAGAGACGAGAATAGAGAATGGTTGATCACTATATAAGAATGAATGATCCATGTCTTATGATCAACGGATGTCTATACAGATGGGACTTATTGATAGAATTACCAGGGGTATAGTTTCTGGTTAAGTAAAGAGTTACTTGAACTCAAAGAACTAGTTGACGACTGTAAAGTGTAATACTGTGTTGGGTGCAATGCGATGCAGCTAGGCGTCCAACTATGTGCACGTTGACTCATTTAATTAAAATCGTCCAAGTGGGAGATTGTTGGATATATAGTATGTCCGATGTAATTAAAGTCGATGTCAACGTAACCCGACCCGGTACGATCCGAAGAGTTACATGTTGGTACACGAATCAGATAAGTTCACTTGTAGGTGGATTATTATTTATGAAATAATAATATTTTGAACTAGAGGGACATAATATTAATTAGATTAATATTATGGAATATTATGGGAATATTCCAAAGGATATGGAATATTATGGGAATATTTCAAGAGATTTGTTTTATAAATAGGGGATTATGGTGTAAACCCTAATGACACTTTTAACATAAAATAATTCCTTCCTATCCAAGTCTTGGCCGCCAACCCGTTAGGGCCGCCGCCCCTTGATACGGTCAAACAACCATACGCCGCCGCCTTCCACCTTGCAAACGGTTACTCCTGGTTGGCTCGTGCTCGGTTGTGAACTTCCTACTAGCGAGGATTCGTTGTAACCCGCGTGTTACAATTACGGTGTAGTCGTCAAAGGTTGATTACTAAACCCCCTATGGTTGTTTAATTATTTATTTATTTATACGCGTTTAACTGAGATCCTTATTGGGAATATTTTATTAATCGGATTAATAAAATTACATATATATTTATATATATAAATCGGCACACACATATATATTGTATATATAATCCGGTTTTGTTAAATATATAAACCGCTTCCGCTTCATATACGATACCATGAATCCCAATAACAACAACCAATTACATCATATACAAAGGATAGACTACCCATTCCTTCCATTGAATGGGGAAAATCTAGATCTATTCTTTAACCATAAAAAGGAACAAGACTTGACCGTAGCGATAACATCGGCAACCTTAGTATTAGAATCTTTGAACACTTTATCGTTTCGACCTCTCCAAATGGCCCAACAGGTAGTCATAACAATGCCTCTCGTAATCTTTTTCGCCCACTTATCTGCAGCCATATGATCTTGTACCCGAAGTAAGTCTTCAAAATCAAACGCCATAAACGGAGGACTTTTACACCACTTCTCGATCGCAGACCAAACCCCCCATAAAGAAAGCACAATCGGTAAAAAGATGAGCTACGTCTTCATCCACCGAATCACATAGAACACAGACGCTACTTTGAATCGGAATGTGTTTTCGAATCAATGCCATTTTTGTGGGAATACGATGCATCTTCGTTCGCCATATAAACAAATTAACCTTGATAGGAATCCAAGATTTCCATTTCATATAATGGTCGCGGGGGTGCCCTGTGAAGATATAAACAAATTAACCTTGATAATAATCCAAGCTCATCAAAGGAAGATTTTTGTAACTAGTATCTTTTTAGTTATTTTTATTTCTTTATCTCTTACTCTCAATCAACAAATTTGTTTCCATGTTTAGCTCGAGGTTAGATGAACCAAATAAAAATTATCAAATAACCGTTAGTTATTGTCACACCCTCACCGTGTACGAAATCGACAGAGCATGACAATTGATTCAAAGACGAAAGCATCAAAGACAAACCATAATTACTATTCAATACGCATAGTGAATTACATCATTTTAAAAACTATCACATGACGTAAATAATCGTTATAAGGCGCTCTATTACATGAGTATCATATAACCATGAATGACAAGGTATAAAGGTAGTTTCAATTACCTATAATCTTAAAGTACAAAGTCAAAGTTGGTATGCACCGCCTAAAATTACGTAACTACCCTTTGTTCAGATTACAAGTTACAATAATGGCCTTCTAATTTGTGTAGATGTAAAACTATTAAAACTACAAATACAACCGGACAAGTGAGTTATCATCACTTTTCATCACTTTGTCGTCGTCGGTGCCCAGTGATGTTTGGCATGATGGCTTGCGGCAATGGTTAGACTAGGTGGTTAGCGGTGGTGGTTAGACAGTGGTGTATCGCCAAGAATAATTAATCAGTTGCCGGCCAACTAATGACTAATCACCAACTAGTCCAAATTTTCCTAAACACACAAGATAGCCAAAAAAACATAAGACATACCACATAAATACATAATAAACCAGTCCCTTTACACTCTGTTCCAGAGTTTCATTAAAGGATGGAAGAGAAAGGATCTCCCTCCTCTTCCTTTCTCTCTAATTCCTTCCAAATTGGAAATATTGAAAATCACCCTAAAAACCTCTTTATTATCCCTCTCATTCCCTCCCTTTCTCTCCTACAAAAAACTCTGAAACACATTTTTCCCTCACTTCCTTCCCAATCATTTCTTTTCCATCCTTTATGTGTTCCCGAGTTTACTAAATAAAAGAAAAGAAGAGAAAGAGATATTAGGAGAGAAAAGAAAGAAAAATATATAATTTTATTTCGTGTTCTGAGTTGAAAGGAAAAGAAAAGAAACTAAAGATTTTATGTGTTCCCGAGTTGAAAGGAAGAGAAATGAACCGTATATTTTACAATTATACCCTTGTAAGATTTTATTATAGGTTAAATGAGAGGGTAAATTGGTAAATGATATACTTTAAATTTTTCTTACTTTCCCTTCCTTCCGCTTCCATCCAATTTGGAAGGATTGTTATTTGGAGGAATTTTCCTTTCTCTTTCCTCCACTTCTTTCCTTTAATGAAACTCTGGAACACAAAATTGTTCCCCTTTCTTTCCGCTTCCTTTCCTTTCTTTCTATTTTTAAACTCTGGAACACTGTGTTAGACTATTAGGAGTGGGGGCGGAGAAAGGGGCAAGAAAAGGGGTGGGAAAGGCTTCAAGGGGGCGCCACTCCTAATAGTATTAAGTATGGAAAAATGGAAATAAATAATCCCAACTATTCACTGTTGGCCAATAACAGTCCCAACTACGGAAATCACCAATATTGGTCCCAACTTTCAAAAAATTGGAATATGGTGGACCCACGCTGACGGAAGGTTAACACCGTTAACCTCTGCTGACGTGGATTGCTGAGTTGGCTTTCAAACGTGGCATAAGTTTGTTTATAACACTGATGACGTGGAAATTTTGTATTTAAAAAACAAGGACATCGATGATCAGTTCATAACACTCAAACATCAATCACACACTCACTCTCAAATCAAACTCTCACAACCTAATAAACCCTAATCATCTGCAACGAAGCAACGAAGAAGAAGAAGCTGATCGTCGATCAAAATCAAATGGGGGAAGATACAATCAACGTCCACCTCTGGACTAATGGCAAACTTGAACTTGGTACTCCGATTGGAAGGTATGTTGGGGGGAAATCAAAAATATTAGGGTTAGATGTTGATAAACTTTCGTTTTTTGAGCTAGTAGATTATGCACACGAATATGGTTCATATGAATCAAAAGATTTTCACATGTACTGTCGTATACCACGTTATGGTGGTTTGAAATGTTTGGTTAGTGATAAAGATGTGTCTGAAATGGCCTCATTAGTTGGTCAAGATGAAAGCTTTATGGTATATGTTCAAATGGGTCCGATTAACAAACCTGTAGGAGAGTCTAGAAAACAACCCATTGATGAGAATGAGGCCCAACCCAATATGAAGCCCAATACCCAGCCCAATAGCCCCTACTTGGTTGGTTGCTCTTCATCCCCAGGTTGTTTGAGTCCTCCTGGTAGTTCACCTGTTAGGTACTCAAAGCTTACAGCTAGGAAACAAGTTAGGTCACCAGTTAGTGGGCCTTTAGCTACAATAGTTGAATCACCAATTAGATCACCATCAAGAGGGTATACTAAGGCTACAGCAGCTAGAAGGGTTGCATCACCAGTTAGACCAACACCACCACCACCACCAACTGTTCCACCATCACCACCACCACCACCAACTGTTCCACTACCACCACCAACTGTAGAAAAGGATAATGAAGAAGGTTCTGATGAGGAGATAAATTTGGTTGGGTTAGATGATATTGTTGGGTCAGATGAGGAGGTAAATATTGTTGGGTCAGATGAGGGATCTGATTTAGAGGGATCAGAAGATGATGATTCAAGTGATGAAAATTATAAAGTTGAGTTGTTGGATGATGCTGATGGTTCTGACCAAGATGATGATGAGTGGAGATCTTCAGTAGCTAAGTTAAGGAGGGCTAATGAAAAAGATGCTGATAAAAAGAAGGTTATACTTGAGCAGTGTCTAAAACAAGCTGATGATGGAGTAGGTAATGATCTTGTGGAAGCAGATAGCAGCTATGATGATTCAGATGGTGATGTGCAAACCCCTGGGGAAAGTGAAGATGATGATATCAGAGGGAAGAAGTACAGAGAACGTGTTCCAGTTGTAAGTGACAAGACTAACTGGAGTAAGTTTACATGGGTTGTTGGGATAAGGTTTCCTACTAGAGATGCTTTTAAGGATGCTGTTAAAAGGTATGCAGTAGCAAATGGTAGAAATCTTGTGATTTCAACAAGTAACAACAACAGAGGAGGGCGTGTAGGTGTGAGTTGTGTAAAGGATTGTCCTTTTAAGCTTTGGTGTTCATATCATAAGGGGAAAAGTTGCTATATGGTTAAAACTGTGAGTGACAAACATAATTGCCAGAGAAGCATGATCAAGAATAGACAACTAACTGCCACTTTTATAAGTAAAGAGTTTTTACCAATGTTTAAAACTAATCCACAGTGGAGTGCTAAGTCTATTCAGCTTGCAGTTAAACAGAAGTATAAGGTCCTCATTACTAAGTGGCTGGCCTACAAGGCCAAAGCATATGCACATAGGAAGCTTCATGGGTCAATGAGGGAGCATTACAGCAAAATTGGGTCCTACTTGGAAGCTTTAAAAACTGCAAATCCAACATCAACATTTGAGTTGGTAACTGCCCCACCTGGGTTCCATAACATGGATCCAGAATCTAACTTGGAAACTTTTTTTAGACTTTTTGTTTGTTTTGATGGGGTTAAGAAGGGATTTCTGGCAGGTTGTAGGAAGGTATTATGCTTGGATGGTTGTTTCCTTAAAACCTTTCTAGGTGGCATGTTGTTAGCTGCCATTGGAAGAGATGCTAACAATCAAATGTACCCTGTGGCCTGGGCAGTAGTGGAAGGTGAGAATAATGATTCATGGGATTGGTTTATGTATGAATTAAGAAAAGCTCTTGAGGTCAATGATGGTGGCAAACACTGGACCCTCATATCTGATCAGCAAAAGGTAACAATGTGACCTGTCCAAAGTTTATTATTTCTATCTTAAATATAATCTAACTTGTAAAATGTAACAGGGATTACTGAATGGTGTTGCAAAGTGGTGGGAACATGCTGAGCACAGAAACTGTGCAAGGCACATTTATGCCAACTGGAATAAGAATCATAAGGGTGATGACTTAAAGGAAGTGTTTTGGAAGGCATGCAGATCATACAATGAAGCTGACTTCAAGGATGCTATCAGGGAAATGAAACAAATTGATGACAAGGCAGCAGCTGATTTCTTGAAACAAGACAGGAATTGTTTTGTAAGGTGCTTTCTTAAGAATGATACATGTTGTGATGTGATAGTCAATAACATGGCTGAAACCTTCAATGGAACCATAGTGCAATCTAGGTCTAAGCATATCATAAACATATTAGAAGATATTAGGGTAGCAGTAATGACTAGGCTAACAACAAAGAATGCTTGGATGTCAGCCCAAGATGTGGTTATCTGCCCTAATATACAAGAGAAACTTGATCAAGAAAAAAGATTGGGCTTTTAGAAGTGAAGTCTACCCTTCAGATCATAATGTGTTCCAGGTCAGGGATTTAGATGATGTGTCAGTGGACCTGTATAGGGCAACATGTACTTGTAGGAAGTGGGATTTATCAGGTATTCCATGTAAGCATGTGTGTGCAGTGGCTGGGTTTCTGGGTAGGAATGCTGAAGAATTTGTGAATGTGTGCTTCCATAAAGAAACATACCTGAAGACATATCAATACACAGTTCCACCTCTGCCTAGTGAAAGGTTCTGGCCAACTGTTGATCTTCCTTTGGACCCACCCCCTATCAAAATACAACCTGGAAGACCAAAGAAAAACAGAAAGAAAGATCCACATGAGACCTTTAAAAAAGCAGGTAATGTTTGTTAATGTATGTTTGTTTATGTATGTTTGTTTATGTATGTTTGTTTATGTATGTTCCCAGGTAAGTTGACAAAACATGGAGTTCTGATGACTTGTAGCAATTGTAAACAAAGTGGACACAACATCAGAAAATGTTCACAGCCAAAGGGGGGTGAAGGTACATCAGCAGCTGCTGCTTCAAGGTCTAAGGGAAGGCCAAAAGGAATGAAAACAAGGGCTCAAAGGTCTACTGAAACAACAGTTGGGTCAAAGAGGCCAAGGTCTAAAAAATTCAAGTCAAAGACCAAGCCAGTTGAAAGACCAACACAAGAGTCAACTGCAACTGCTTCTGAAAGACCAAGCCAGTTGAAGAAACTCAAATCAGTTGCTTAGTGGGACTTCTGCATGATCAAGTTGTCTGCTTTTGAACATCCTTTGGGATGTTGGTTTAACTTTATGTATTTAATGAAACCTTCTATGCTTTTGAACAAGTAATATGCTTTTGTACATCACTTGATGATGATTATGTATGGAACCTTGTTACCTGTTTTGCTGCAAATGGTATAATATGCATGATTATGTATGTGTTTTGTTGATTAATGTTGTTATGTCATTAAACTGCAGTTTGCAGTGTTGGTTATGGGTCAATATAGCTACATTGGCAGCCTTGTTTCAACATTGCATCCTTATGGGTCAATATGGCTGCAACCATTGCAGCCTTGTTTCAATATGGGTCAATATGGGTTTCTTGTTTGAATACACTTAGATTTGTTTCAATATGGGTCAATATGGGTACAAAATGGTTGCAACAATTGCAGCCTTGTTTCAATATGGGTCAATATGGGTAACTTGTTTGAATACAGTTAGATTTGTTTCAATATGGGTCAATATGTTCCAGGTCACTTGATTCAATACACTGCATACAATGTCCAAACAATTTTAATACAAATAAACCATCCAAAAGAAAGTTTTATTACACATTTCTTCCATTACATTGCATACATTGAGGATGACACCATTTTCAAACACTGATTGCCCACCATATTCCAATGACTACAATAACCAAACATAACATAATCTTTGAAAATGTTTTTTTCTCTGAAAGCTGTTTTCTGAGATTTTTATTCTCTTCTTGCAAGATCATCTTCTGCAACTTCAGATTCTCAATCTTCAAATCAACAGATTCTTGTACAATTCTTCGATGTTCACTTAGGAATGCATAAAAGTCTCCTTTCCACATGAAGAATTTGCAGTCTTCGTTCTACTCAGAAAATAATTAACTAACTTAGAGTTGAAATTAAAACCAAAACATACTAATTTAACACATAACTTACCGGCCATAAAGGGCAGCCATAGAATTCGTCCCCAAATCGAGGACTTTTTTGCCCCGCAACCCTCAAAATTGCTTGGATATCATGATGGCAGTACACATTTCCCTCGAAATCGACTTTAAACTTTGTAGGGTTAGGGTTTTTCCTGCCACGATGTGTTGAAGATGATGATGAGCTGCCTTCCATGTGTGAATGTGTGAAGAACATGAAATTAGGGTTTTTTTTTGTGTCTTATAAACGATCGATGGAAATAATAATATAATTTTTATTAATTTTTTTTGCCACATAATCACGTTTGAAAGCCAACTCAGCAATCCACGTCAGCAGAGGTTAACGGTGTTAACCTTCCGTCAGCGTGGGTCCACCATATTCTAATTTTTTGAAAGTTGGGACCAATATTGGTGATTTTCGTAGTTGGGACTGTTATTGGCCAACAGTGAATAGTTGAGATTATTTATTTCCATTTTTCCATTAAGTATTAACACAAACAATCAATCGATAATTCAACTCCAACAATTGTGTCACATTTTTACAGCCCTTACCAACCCCACATCTACACTACATTTAACAAGTCTACTCATTTTCCTCTCCCCCACCTAAATCTTTAGCACACCCACCAATCCTCCTCCATTATTATTATTTATGCTCTTCATACCTTTTATTTAAAAGGCTTGTTGATCAGATCTACTATAGTTGTGCATCTTTCTGAACATCTGTAATGGGTAAAGTCTTTACTTTGAAGGAGGTTGCTGATCACAACACTCCCAAAGATTGCTGGCTCATCATTGATGGCAAGGTATTATTCATGACATGATTGTTTTAAATCTTCTTTGATTTTGTTTCTGTTGGTAGGTGAATTCAGTTGTTTTGCTAATTTGTTTATAATATTGTTGTGTTTTGCTTGATGGGGTGTTTGTGTATGACTTTATTATTCCAAATAGGTGTGTTTGAATTAGAAATTTGGTATGAATTACAAGAAAATGTTAAGAAATGTGTTGGGCTGTAAATGAGTAAATCCATAATCAAGAAAGCTAATATCTTTTAATGTTTTTGTCCCCTTGGCTTTTGATACCTTTGCTCCCTAGCATCAGAAGCTATTCGTTTCTTGACCTGGGCCCAACGGGTTATCCACAGCAACAGTTCATCTCCAGGGGCGGGGGTTTGTATTTAATAGACTAGGGTTCGCAATTCAGAAAGGGGTGGCGGCGCAACTTGTTGTCCGTCTACCTTCTATTTTGATGTAACTTGGCTAGTTTAAGGAATATATAAAATAGTTTGAATTTAAAAAAAAAATGTTTTAAAGGGTTAATTAGGCATGTTTTCAAATAAATCTTTGCAAATAAACAAGTAAAGGTTGTATCTTGAATATTCTTGATTCATGTATGTTGGTTCAAAAGAAGGGGATATTAAAGATTGAAGCATTCATTTGGAAGTTATTATTGTGAGTTGAGAAATGAAAATTACATTCAGAATAGTACCTGTTCTTACAAAACACTCAAAACTGGTTTCGTAACCGCGAATCGCAATCATAAGTTTAGACGCTCTATCGCGCATCCAAACGCAACCTAAAAACCAAATGAATGGACACCATGTTGGCTGTGGAGTCTTTAACTTACCTGGACTGGACTCTTACTTAACAAAGAAAGCGATTATATGAGTATGATATTTAGTCATTTAGTCAGATGGGATTACAGTTTTTTTTTTTTTTTTTTTTTTTTTTTTTCAGATTATTCGTGTTCTGGTTGTTTTTTCTTAATTATAATACTGTGTTGGTGCAGGTCTTTGATGTGACAAAGTTCTTGGAGGATCATCCTGGTGGTGATGACGTCTTGTTGTCTGCTACAGGTACGCCACTCATTTGTTGTGTTTATATCTCAAATCTTGCAAGTTAAGGGTATAAAGTATAATCGACTATTAGCGATGATGGGAAGATGGTTGTAGTTTTAGCTAAAGAACAAGGGTAAAATTAGGTACATTAGGATTGTTTGCTTTTTACTACTCAAAGCTAGCTGCTTTCGCAATACCATGGTTATCGTCTTTGGTTTGTAATCTTGGTTTAGAAAAAGCACACGACACATGTCTTTGTACAACTAAATAAGCTTTATTTATAACCAGAAGCTCTTTATACTAGTTGTATGACTGTAAGAAAGCGTAAATCAAACGTGGTTTAAGAACTATTGAGTTGAACTTTATCAAACTTGAGTACAAAAATAAGTTAAAAGCGTATAACAACTCAAATTAAAGCGTATAAGAACCTGACAGCTGAATCAATGATGGACTTTTGATTGAAAGAACGCGTGCTTATTATGAACATTCGCAGGGAAAGATGCAACCGATGATTTTGAAGACGTGGGCCATAGCACAACTGCTAAATCTATGATGGATGAATTTTACGTTGGTGATATAGACGCATCAACAATTCCCTCGAAGGTCGAGTACAAGGCTCCAAATCAGGCTCATTACAACCAAGACAAAACTCCAGAATTCATCATCAAGATCCTGCAATTCTTGGTTCCGTTGGTGATTTTGGGCGTTGCGGTTGGGATCAGATTCTATACAAAAGCATTGTAAGTTCATGGTCTGGGTGTTCCAAATCTGGTTCTTTCGAGTCTATTGTTTAAGATTATGAGTTGTTTGTATTCTATACAAGAATCTTGAAAATGTTTGATCCGAGGGACGGCAATAATGACATATGATGGTTTGGTTATGATGACTTTAAGATGCTTGTTTGGTTGCTTTTTCAAGTGCTTTTTGGGATCTATATGAATGAATATTCTCAGTTATTAGAGCTCTTAGATGAAGCTTGTTTTGTAAATGTCAATTTCTAGACATGGAAAATGGGTTGGGCTGATGGGTTTGGTCACTGGACGCTGACGTGGCACCTGATAAAGGAAGCTGCTTGTACATCTGACCCTAAGGAAGCTGCTTGTTCATTTGACCCTGTTACCTGATGCTGTCGTGGTTCACCTTGACCTCCCACGCTAGCAGCCCCTCAAAAGAGCCATTGCACTCTCCCTCCCATGCAAACCCACATGAGCACACTCACGCCAGCTCGCATACCACAACACACAACCTAATATAAGTCATAACGGGTCGAGTCAAACAATAGTCAATGGCTACAATAGATGGAGGAAAAAAAATACTAAGGTAGCGTTCGTTTTCATGGATTGCAAAGGAATTGGAATTGGAATTCGCACGAGAACCATAGTTTGTTTTGGAATTTTGACGTGTTCGTTTCATAAAATAGAACGAAGTCTCGGTGGAATTGGAACGTGGATTCCCTTCCACATGTTGTTGTTCAATCACAATTTCTTCTTTTGTTGTAACGAACAAAATAAGAAGTCGAATACACATTCCAATTCCGTCCGAATTCCATTTCATTCTCGTGAAACGAACGCTACCTACATGTTATGTGTGCTTGATTTGTCCATATTCCTGTTCATGCACAAAAGGTCCTTCTCAAAATAATTATAATAATAATAATCTCATTTGTAACCGAGTCGGTTTGATAATCACGGATGGTATGGCCATGTTAAACAAGTAAAGATTGATGATTGTTGATATTGGTTTACAAGTTGGGTTGGTTTGACTAGTCAACGCGTATATGTTATCGACACATTGTCTATAAAGGTGTTTACTGTTTACTGTCTGGTTTGGTTTTTACAGTTTGAACTGTTTTTCTTATTATCTTTTCAAATTGTTTGTTTGTATTAAGGCTTTTTAAATAACAAAGGTATTTACTAAAAACAGTCCATACATTATGGTTAATCAACCGGTTCCAAGGGCCCTCTCTGCCAAAGGTTTAACGAGTTGAAGCCCTTACTTGATGAGGTCCACCATCATTCCACCAATCACAAGCAAACACATATTTATGTTTATTTTTTCCTTTTATTTAATTTATTAATTAAGCCGCTACAAATAGTTATCGTGGTACTAGTTATTGCACTTTTTAGTAATTCTACTACACACGATCTAAAAACTAGTCTTTTACATCCGTCGCATTATCAAGTCGTAATAGTTAATACGGTAAAGGCCTACTTGATATTTTTTAACAGCTTAAATTTCATCAAATCTGTCTTTTCGAAAGGGCTTGAACCCTTAATATAAATAGGAGCAACACCTTAGCTCCAACCCCACCCCTTTACGATTTGTCAATTGGACCCAACCGCCAGCCAACCCCACCCCACCCCTTTCCCCGATGCGATAAGACCAGGGTGGTTTAAGCCACTTGGATACTGAATGCAGAAGGTAAAAGGAATCTGGGCAAAACTTTCAAACTCTGGGTACTGAGACTGACAACTTAGTCACATGTGCATTATTTCTGACTTTTACTGACTTATTTTTACTGTTTAAAAGTCATAACAATCTACTATTTAAAAAAAAAAAAAGGTACAAGATTCTACCCTTGAATAATCAAATATGACATTAGAAACACAACAAGAGGATTAAAGTAGCAAAACATATGCATACTTTTCACCAATTAAACCTAACAATCTAACATGAACCCTAGCAATTATTTATGGCTTGCAAACCTAAGGAAAGGTAAAAAACATTTTTTTTATCCTTTCGAATCTAACCTAATTATGCTTGTGTGCTCTGTTATCTTTTGAGAGATCATTAGATTACACAACTCTTTCGTCCGCTACTAGAGATCATTACCTACCTACTCCTAGTTTCTTATCTTCAAATTACGATGATGATGATGATGCTATCCTGCAACGTTATATATCCACCTTCGTCTAGGGTTGTACCCTCACCCATTCATAACGCCCTTGAAGCGGCTTTTCATTCACAATATCGAAGTTGTACCTGCATTTATTGTCATAGATGAGTATCTGACCTTCGGTCAACAAAGTCAACATTAAGACAAAACGGCTTATCCGAGTTAAAGCTAAGATTAATGTACTTTTCAGAAAAAAGCCGTTGCTGCTCTGTGCATGACGCGCAAAGAACTCCTCGATCTCTTGTGAAGACGGCATAATACTATGAATTGAATTCATTACGGTTGCATGCCTTGTACTAGAACCAGGGGTAATGCTGTCGTTTGAGTCCCTTATAAAGCTACAAGGTGTGCTTTCCCTGGTGCTCCTATATAGTAAATGATAATTAGCATAACGAAACTTATCAAAACAAGAAACATTTTACAAATGACAAAATATTACCCTATGTTTAAAACAATATTCTTTCTTTATACAAAAAAAATATAAAGTGAAGTTGCTATAGTCCCAACAATATAAATAAAAACAAGTTATCTAAACCAGGACCCCACTAAAAAGAAAGATGCATCAATGGGTGGTATATAGAGTTAGCAGGATAAAAACAAACAATTCCATACTAAAAAAAAGATTTGCTTTATAAACTAGTGATAGTGGAAGTGAAACTTTTTAATATTTTTCTGCTCAATTGTTTGTGAAATGTTCACTGACACAAGGTAAAAAAACAACTTTGAGGGACCCCTTTTCAACCCTCTGTCATGCATGCTATGCTATTCAAACTGTTGATTGAAATCCAAACTAGGAAATGGCAATGATCAACATGTTAATGGTAACAGATTTGATTTTTTTTTTTTTTTTTTTTTTTTTGTGTTCTAACAAAATTCATCATCCTATTCAAGGTAGAGAGGTTACAAGATTTCAACTCATAACAATTCACCTATTTAAAGAAGTTGTCTTGATATGGAAAAGAGGCCAGTTGATAATAAATGAGACCATCAACCATGTGCCCAATATTAACAATGTTGGTCTCAACAACAGCAACATCTCACAACCATGTCTCATAAAGTGTTGGTAAGAAACTAAGCAAGAAAAATAGGTAAAAATATCCGACCGCCACAACTGGAGTGTTTATGGTCACTGTCGTTTTTTGATGTCAAAATCAAATCACTATGATTTGTCTTGAAAGTTATAATGATCTATGTACCATGTCAGCAAAAAATGTACAGGTATATGTTGTAGTGATATCCAGCATAGTTTTTACACAATGATGCAAAAAACCACTGTGATTTTACCATTCGAGTAAAAACACAGCTAACAAGTTACAAAAAGTGTTTTAACAAGCACACTAATATATGTTATAGTGAAAGCTAGCCGAGGCATGAGGCAAGAGCCACATTAACATTTAATAGCAATTCAATGCATAGTGAAGGACAGACATGGAGTTTGTCAATGACAGGCTGCATCGCAACCGGTCTTCCATGGACAAAAAAACGAACTTTCGTCTGCGTGGAAGAAACACACCGACGTACACATGTGGTCCCCTCCACTTGCAAAATGTAGTCTTTATTATTAAAAAAGTGAGATACAGTTAATTTTTATGCACTGTAAGGAATTGTCCATAAAAAATAGTGATGTTAAAATGCACAAAATTTTGTCCATGTCATTGTAGATGCTCTAACAAATTGTTTTGCCAGTTAGCAAAGGATACAAAGTAACCCATCAGAAACTAAAGCCTCATACCATGCAAACAAATTAATAATTAATAAAATAAACTATAGACTAGCTCCAGGAGTGTAAAGCAAAAAAAATGGCACAAAAAAGGTCATAAGAATTCAACAAAGTATGAAAAAAATATTTGCATTATGCAATAATTTATCCAATTAACATAACCACATAAATACAAAAAACAACAACAAAAGTGTTCAAAAAAGAAATGATTTTTTTTTCTTTTTTACAATATGATGGTGTGGCTGCAACAGAAAATGACCAATTTTGAAAGTTAATAACTCCATTTAAAATGAGTCCCCACAAGATGTTGCAATGAAAAAGAAATAAAGACACTTTTACACATGAGAACAAGAAAGCCCCCCTCCAAAGAGCACAATCAACCAATATCAGAAAATAGACACGCATTAAAAAAAACAAAGCAAGTGCCCTTTACAAATTATAAAAGAAAACAAAAGAATATAACATCAAAATAGGCATATTCCTTCATTTTATTAAAAACAACAACAAAACATAATTAAATTAGCTTAAAATCAAGGTGAAAATAACCCCTTTTTCCCTAACATAATTAAGCAAATAATTTAAAACTTTCAATTAATAAAAAAACAACCAAATGCTCTTTATGAATTATAAAATAACACAAAAGTATATAACATTAAAATACGCATATTCTTTCATTTTATCATAACAACAAAAAATAATCAAATAAATTAAAAAAAAAAAACTTTTTTTCCTAACATAATAGACTAAAAAATTCAAAATCATATTCCTTCATTTTATTTAAAAAACAGCAAAACACAATCAAATTAAATTAAAATCAAACCAAAAATAACCCTTTTTCCTAACATAAATCACACAAACAGCTTCAAACTTGAACAAAATAAAAAACAGAACATTCATACTAAAAAAATCAAAACTTTACAATACCCATAAAGCAAAAAACAAATAATACCTCTCTTTTCCATCCAAATCAAGATTATTATTATCCCCAACACAAGCTTCTTCAGTATCAGTACCCAAATCACAACAAGCCTCTGTTTCTCCTCCCAAATTACTTTCAACCCCTCCAAGATTCGACCCGGGACCATTTGGCCCCGACCCAGATGACCTAATTGGATTGAACCTAGGGTTAGGGTTTTGTTTTAAAGAGGGGTTAAGAGGCAACGGCGGCTTATGTAGCTTACGGCTACGAAGCTGGAGATAGGAGAGGTCTTGTGGGGGTGTGAGGGAGGTGGGTTTTAAAGATTGGAGCTTTTGTAAGGCTAGAGTTGTGGCTCGTGTACGGACGCTAAAGAGGACTGTGAAACGTCTATGACTGCTATGATATCGGTTGGTGGCTTAGTTTTTCTTGTGTATTTTCCCATTGGGTTTGTTGGGTTATGGTTTGGTTAGAGGTTTTTAGGGTTCATGTATGGGGGGTTGGGGGGGGGGGGGGGGGGGGGGTAGAGAGAGAGAGATATGAAGATGGTGTGTGTTTTAGAGAGAGAGTGAGAAGGAAGGGGGGAAAGATTGATTTTTAGGTTTTTTCATGCCTAAAGTGCCCTTCTATTAAAATTGATGATTTTGTACATGAGAGTTTCTCAACATGTTCGGTTTTATTTAGGGGTGCAAACCCGTCAAACTATTTGGCTCTGACTAGTGGCTAGCGAATGGGGCGTGAAAGAGGCATTTTCGCGCCCCGTTCACCCCAAAACCGCCCCCTGCCTGTTAAAGGGGCGCTAAAGGTTCCCAGCGAATTATTTCGCGTGGGTGAAATCTTCTCTTGTCCAAACAGAGCCTGCCAAGTGTCACTAATATTATTTAAAAGAAAAAAGTAGTCGTTGGAGAAGGGATTGAGTGCAACGGTAAAAAAAATTATATATACATATATATGATCCGGATATTTTGAAAACTCCTCTGAGTTACGAGAACTTGAGAACTCCTCTGGACCAATCATCAAGCAACATCTCATCACCTTTATAATATTTTGTATTTTTTAATTAGGGGCAAGGAAGACTTTTGTACATTACTTTTATGGGTATTTTGGTAATAACACTCCTCCACACCCCACCCCACCCCTACCCCCAACAAACCTTCTATAAATAATAATAATAATAATAATAATAACATTAATAACAATTCAGATTTCTCTCTCTCACACACACACTTTAGACTCTCTCTCTCTCTCTCTCTCTCTCTCTCTCTCTCTCTCTCTCTCTCTCTCTCTCTCTCTCTCTCTAAAAACAGATCTGGGCATTTGAAAATGGGTGGTCCGATGATGGTGAAATGGGGGGAAGGTGGTCCGATGGGTGGCGGCTGATGGTGGTTTTTGGTGGTGGGGTTTGAGGGTGGTGCAGAGGTGGTCGATGACGGTGGAGGCGATGGTGAATGGTGGGGTTTTCGAGGTTGGGTTTCAGGTTGGATGAGGTTTGAAGGTGGTTCGAGGTTGGGATGGGGTTTGAAGGTGGTTCAATGGGGTTTGAAGGTGGTTCGAGGTTTCAGTTTTGGATGGGTTTTGAAGGTGGTTCGATGGGTTTGAAGGTGGTTCGAGGTTGGGTTTCAGGTTTGGATGGGGGTTGAAGGTGGTGGAGGGGCTGTGGTGTTAGATGGTGTTAGGTCTGACGGCGTCTGACGGTGGTGGAGGGGCTTTGGTGGTTCAATGGCTGATGGTGGTGGAGGGGGTGTGGTGGTTCAATGGCTGATGGTGATGATGAAGATTTGAAGATGGTATGTTTTTTTATTATTATTATTATTATTATTATTATTATTATTGTTATTATTTATTATTTCTGTTATTATTATTATTGTTATTATTATTATTATTATTATTATTATTATTATTATTATTATTATTATTATTATTATTATTATTATGAAAACACTGGTGTAATAAAACACACCATCATCTTTTATAGTTTTGGTTTTTTACACTAGTGTTTTGGGGATTTGATTCTTGTTTGGTTTATTCTTGTGATGGTGACGAACAGATCTGGATGGTGACGGGTGGTGGTGACGAACAGAAGACGACGTGCATGGTGACGAACAGAAAACGACGACCGTGGTGTTGGTTTGGATGGTTTTAGGTTATAGAAGACGACGATGTAAGAAAACACTGGTGTAAAACATCAGTTACATCAGTGTAAATATGAATGTATAGTTTGTTTTTTTACACTTTGTGTATTTTTTTTGTAAATGTTGTGTATGGCAGATTTTACACCATTTTATGCTTTATTTGGTTTGTTTTCTACACTAGCGTAATTGTTGTAAAATTTTGTATTTTTTGGAAGATTTACACCAGTGTAAATATGAAGTTTGTTTTTGTACAATAGTGTGTTTGTGTAGAAGTTTGTGTATAAGAGATTTACACTGGTGTAAAAAATTACACCAGTGTAAAAAACGAGAGTGATACTACAAAATGTTCAATCTGATTTTTTGTTTTAAAAAATTAAATTAATTAAAAAATAAAATAAAGTTTAAAAAATTAAATCAGATTATATTATTTTAATTAAAATAATAAAATAAACTTTAATTAAAAAATAACATAATATTATATTATATCTTCTCTCACATGGCTTTTTACTTAAATGCCCTTAATTGTACTTTAAGATAATAAAAAAATACTTAATATTCAAGTGAAGACAAAAATCCCAACTTTTGATCTCAACCATTGACGAGGAGATCGAGCAGGAGGTGGTTACAAGTGCTTGTGCGCTGGCGGCGAGGTATATGCAACATGTTAGTAATCCTCCACGTCCTATTTTGCGAAGAAAATATATGGAACGAGGAGATCGAGCAGGAGGTGGTTACATGTGCTTGTGCGCTGGCGGTGAGGTATATGCAACATGTTAGTAATCCTCCACGTCCTATTTTGTGAAGAAAATATATTGAACGAGGAGATCGAGTAGGTGGTGGTTAATGTTGGATTTGGTACAACATGCATGGTCGGTTCGATATATTCCGTACGAGGAAGACGAAGAAGAGGAAGAGGAAGAGGAAGAAGAAGACGAGAATGACGACGAAGACGAATTTGACGAGGAAGATGAATTGTAGCTTTATTATTTTCCATATTTTTTTCTAATTTTAGGATTATTGTTTTTTTTTTATTTTTTGTTTTTTTTATTTTTAGGTAATTTAGGGAATTAATGTAATTTTTTTATGTTTTTTCTAGTTAAATATTTAAATTAAAGAGTAGTTTGTTTATTTAAAATTTAAAAAAATAATATAAAATGGCATGTGACGCACATGTCACATGTCAAAAAATGCCCCACTCCAAATTTCACCAACCACTACACCCCTGCCCCTTTAATGCTCATTTCACCCACCATTACACATGGCCTTAGTAAAAGAGTTTGAGGTCGGGCTTCCCTGATCGAGTTCGAGCTGGCTTGCAAGCCTAAACAAGTTTCATGTTTACACAGTGGCGAATCTTGACCCGAAATTTCGGGGGGTCGCAAGTCACTAGTTTCGGGGGTCAAAACCTTATATACCAAAAATTTTCTATACGAATACTATATAATCGGAACTTTTGAGCGAAAAATCGGGGGTGTCGGCCGCCCTTCCCCGCCCCTTAAAAGAATCGCACCTGTGTTTACATAATTTAAATTAATATAATAAATTTAAATTAATATATTAAATATATATTTAAATAGTATAAATGATTATTTAGAAAATTATTAATATATATATATAGGATCCGGATCATATGAGAACTACCTTGAGTTATGAGAACTAGGGAACTAATCTTGACCACACATTACCATATTATCAATATAATAATATAAGGGTATGATAGTAAATTACCATCCCCTACCCCACCCCCACCCCACCCCACCCAAATCACCTTTTATATATTAAAAAGATTTACTGATTTTTTTTTAAAAATCACACACTCTCTCTCTCTTCTCTCTCTCTCTTCACCCTCTTTCTCTGCTCTCTCTCGTCTCTCTCTGCTCTCTCTCGTCTCTCTCTATCTCTTTCTTCTCTCTCTCTAAAAAAGACGGTGGATCCGAAGAGGTTGAAGACGGTGGTGGTGGTGGCCGAGGGGTGGTGGGAGACGACGGTGGGAGGTGGTGGTGGTTTGCAGGGGCGGCGAGGTTTTTTGAAGACGAACAGAGAGGTTTGCAGGGGTTGCAGAGGGTTTTTGAAGAGGGGTTGAAGGGGACGATCTGTTGCAGAGGGTTTTGAAGGGGGACGATCTGTTGATGATGGTGACCCATTATAAACAGATCTGATAGGGAAACAGAGATGGGGATGAAGGGGAAACGGAGGGGGTGGAGGGGGTGGAGGGGTTTTTCCGGTGGTGTTTTCCGGTGGTGAGATGGCGGGGAAACAGATCTGAAGAGGAGGAGATGGCGGAGGGGGAGGCGGAGGGGGTTTTCCGGTGGTGTTTTCCGATCAGGTATCCCATTTATTATTATTATTATTATTATTATTATTATTATTATTATTATTATTATTATTAACCTCTGTTATTATTATTATTATTATTTATTATTATTATTATTTTTCTGTTTATATTTATTATTATTATTATTATGTTATTATTTGTATTATTATTATTATTTTCTGTTATTATTATTATTATTATATTTCTGTTATTATTATTATTATTATTATTATTATTATTATTATTTTTCTGTTGTTATTATTATTATCATTATTATTATTATTATGTAAAAACACCGGTGTAAAATACGAAATTTGTAAAGGTATTGATGTGTAGATCTTTTCGTAGTTTTGGTTTTTACACTAGTGTATTTTATTTAGAAGTTTGTGATATATGTTGTTTTTTGGGGTTTACACTAGTGTTTTTGTGTAGCAGGGTTTTTGTGTAGCAGGGTTTTTTGGCAGGGAGTTGATGTGAAGGAGATGATGTTTTGATGGATGATGATGCTTATTCGAAGATGCAGCAGGGTTTTTTTTTTTTAAATAATGTGTAGTATGTTTTTTTTTTTTATAAATGTTTGGTTATTACATTGATGTAATGTACATTTTTTATAAATGTTTTGGTTTGCATTTGTTGGAGTAGTTTGTGTATGGTAGATTTACATTGGTGTAAAAAAACTACACCAGAGTAAATCATGGTGGATTACATCAGTGTAAATCATCCTCATCATATGTTTGTTTGGTATTTTACACCAGCATAATTTTTGTAAAAGTTTGTGTATGCCAGTTTACACTAGTGTAAATAATTACACCAGTGTAAATCATGGTAGATCTTCTCAGCAGATTTTATTTAAAAATATGATTTTTTTGAATAATTAAATAAAAAATTAAAATAGTATTATAATAATTATTTTCTCTTTCATGGTGTTTTTACCTAAATACCCTTATTGTACTTTTTTGTATTAAAATATACTAATAATTTTTAATTGGCATGTAAAGACAAAAAAAACATCTAGATTAAATCTTAACCATAGGATCAACACAATCAATGGTCCACAAGAGTTCTCTAGTTCTCACAACTCAATGTGGTTCTCACACGATCCTAACCCTATATATATAATAGTTATATATATAATATAATTTAATTAATTAATAAATAATAAACAAACCAAGCAAGAGCTCGAGCTTTCAAAAGTGTAACAAACTCGAGCTCGAGCTATTGCAACCCCTAGTTTTATTAATATGGGTTTAGTTTGAGAGTTTGGAATTTTTATAAATATTGGTTTTGTTTAAATATATTGAAAGTGTTTGAGAAGGTTTTTATAAAAATGTGAATGATAGTGGTGTGGTTTGGAGTATTTAAATAAAGAAAATTGTTTTTTTTTTAACTATATGTTGCCCAACGTACACCTCAACGGCCAACGGTCACATTAGGCACGACATCCCCGACGTGAGGGTGCCTGCCTTGCCGATGCGGCCCCAGGGGGCGGGGTTTGCCGGCCTTGTTGGCCCCATACCGCAGCCCACACCCTTTAGCCTAATAGTTTCCATGGAAGTAGAAATTGAAACACACCCAATAGTCTTAGGTTTAGTTTCAAGGAAATGAACTCAGCCTATGTAAACATAGTACGCTTAGGTCATACTATAAACCCCCTGTCCTAAAGTATAGCATGAAATCACTTCATTTATTTCACATAAAACCCACACACAAATGTGTGTACGTTCCAACAATAATAATAATTATTATAAAAAGAAATATCCTTTGGAAAATTAATATTTTTCTTCTCAAATATAATCTTTATGAGTCCAATACTTGTAGCCCAGATGGTTGAGGGCCTAAAGTTTCCTATGAGAGACTTGAGTTCAATTCCCACTAGCTAAATTTGGAGGACATTGGTGGAGGGGAAATGAGGGATGACCCGACCATTGGCTTGGGTTCGAGTCCTGATCCTGACCGGTTTTACCGATTATTTCACTGTCGTGCCTTCGGGCGAGTGAGTAGTCGGGTTTTCCCGGGAATTGGTGGCAATTAGTGGCCCGGGTACTCTCGATTACCTGATTCGCCAAAAGGATGTCCGAGAGTGCTCGGAAATTGATTTGTTAGCCGTTCAAAAAAAAAATCTTTATGAATTTGAGGTGCCATATAAATATATAAGAGCTCACTGACTAGCAAGGTAATTCATTTTTAACCTATGATCATAAAACACATACAAGGAGAAAATTGTTTTGATTTACATGTTGATTATATTAATTAGAACATAAGGTATAAACATAATATTTAATCAAGTGTACCTGATTTGCTTAACCGTTCAGGAACCTCAGTAATGGAAGACACCATCATCTTGATTGGGTTCCCTTTTAGGGTATGCAGTTATGATGGTTTATGTGTTCTTAAGATATGAACACATTGAGAGAGAGAGAGAGAGAGAGAGAGAGAGAGAGAGAGAGAGAGAGAGATAGGGGATGACTAATGGTGTTATGTGTTATGATTGTCTCAACCCTAATCTCATAATATCTCTTCATATTTATACATACCCAGGGGACACCCTAACAAGGCCCATCTAATGATAGTCCGCCCATCAAAGACATATCTGTTATTGGGCTTAGGATAATATTAATAATTGATCAATATAATATAAATGATAATGTTGGCCACAAATAAATATAATAAACATAATTTATATTTATTCTAACATTCTCCCACTTGGCCGAGTAATCATTTATTATGAGTATTACGTAAGTCTGCAGAGATTAATACTCATTTTAGTTCTAAACCCAAAATGTAGCAGAGAAATACAGTCGTTAAGTCTTTATTCGACTTAGGACCCCCATTAATCATACTACACCCAAATTTAAAACTTAACATTAGGATCAATTAACGTTATGCCCTTAGTTGATTTGTTATATTATTGTCTTTATGTCATTATGCTAGCTTAGCATACTAATAGACAAACAAATCATAATGAGGAAAATTAATCATTAGTCATTAGTCATAAGGCATTCATAATACGATATGCAATTGTATATGGTCATTAGTAATACCCTTTTCTCTTAGTTGGCCTGTTAGTGAGACTTATGGGTAATAGACCTTTAGTTATTGGATCCACAAGCATAACATGAATGCATCCGATACAAAATTTTGATTTCCTCTATTTGTTCTTAATCGTAAGCGAACAATAATTTTGTATCGAACTCTAATGCAGCTCCTCTCAAACTGTTACTGTTTGAGAAATTAGGGCAGCTAACTTTATCACAGTAAGTCTTCAACTTAGTATTGATATGGAGTTAATAAGTAATGAGTTAACTGATAAATTTACCAACAACATTTAATGACCATTATGTTGTGATCAACAACACATTATGCCATGATAACTTAGGTTGTTTTAATCAGTTCCTTATGACTCCTCCGTGAGATAGTTATGTTATGTCTTCTAACGTTATAATATACCCTGAAATTGACAGTTGATTTCCTTTGAATATAACAAAGTTAGGATAAGAGTAGTCAATCACTTAAGGTTCTCACTTCTTCTTTAGATTATAGTCTCTTGTTTCTTAAAGATATTGTAATGTTCCATTAGATGCTTTTCATAAATCTAGACAAGTCTAGTATCAAGCAATACAAACAATATCATAAACAAGCATAGACTTAAATTTACATAAGTCTTCTAATTAATGAAGCGTAAGGTAATAATCTCATTTATCCTATTATCCTCTAAAGGAGAGCAATGTTGTATGTTACATACTTAAGGACCCGCTTAGAGTAAAACTTATGGGATGAAACTAATATCCCGTTGGGTCTATCTCGGTTTATTTTGATTCCTATCACTTAAGAGGAATCCCCGATATTCATCATGTCAAAATTATGCATGAACAATGCTTTGACTTAGGTAACATATACTTGTCAAGAGAAACGGCATCTATGTAAGGACAAGTTTTCATTAGTTGCTCCCACTCATCTTGAGATAGGTTCTTTAATCCACTTAGTTCTTGATGAAGAGAATTTCATTATGATTCCAACACATTTTATGCTTGCATCAACCCATGCATGGATCTTATTGACTTACAGACTAAGTGTTGTTACCCTTCAGTTTAGAACTTTCAGGTTGCTTAGTGAACATGTAGGTCATCGTTATGGAAAGTTGTCTTAATGTCCATCTAGTGTGGCTCTTAGTTATTATGAGCTACTAGGACGGTAATGATCCTCAAAGAAATATTTTGTAATACAGATAAGAAGATTCTTTGATAATCTAATCCCTCATTGAGTATAATCTTTTACAATCAATCTTATCTTACAACGTTCCCATTCGGATTTGGTTTAATTATGAATACCTTTAGGTTATTCAACCAAATCCCAAACGTAATTCTAAATTTTGGAATAAGTTATGCAAATAATAGCTTTATTCCATTTAGAAGATTGATTGATACTAATGATTTAATTAGAAGAGGTAGGATCGGTAAACTTTTCAAACATCCATTTTGCGTTAGATAGGCAGGTTACATAATCATCAAATTTAATGGGCTTTTAGACCCAGATGACCTCCTGAGTTGAACATTGGGTTTATTATGATACAAACTTAACTTTAGTTAGGTGTTTTTATTTTCAGGTATATAAGGAGCAATATTAGTTTCTAAGTGTGTAAGAGTTGGTGCAGTAAGGTGTACAAGAGGAATAATCGAAGTTAAATTCGGAGTTAAACTTAATGAGTCTTGAATTTTAATGAGTCTCTCCCCCGCATCTTGTACTTCCGAAAAGTCATAATAAGGACTTATACTGCTCCCACTTACCTTAGAGATCTTAATGAATCCAGCATGCTTAAGATCTAACATTTGGAAGATCCATAGATTTTAATAGAGAAAACAACCTAATGATGTTTATTGTTGTTTCTTTTCATGAGAATTACTTTAATAAGAAATCTAAGTTCGCCCATATTTAGGCATCTACAAAACTTTGTTAGGAGTACGTTAAATGCTAAGGAGACAAGTTGTGATAGAGCGTTGTCTAGTGCAAGAGGTGTAATTTGAGGATAGATCAAATTTCCGTTCCCCTACCTCTGTAACTTTTTCAAGTCATAAGTAGGACATCTAATACTCCCACTAATCTTTTAGGTCTCGTAGTATATCTCCATAATAAGTTATAACGATGCGTGTGAACGAGAATATTTCATATATTTTATACTTGATTTCCCTTATCGTCCAAATTTCATAAGAAATTTTAAGGACATACTTAGAGGGAATCTTATTAAGTATATATGAATTGATTTCTTTAATACTTTTGGTCTGTAGGAAACGGAATAGATACAATTAGATATTTATCTAAGCTCCACTAATGTCAATTAGTTATGACTTATGATGGAAACCCATTTATTCCTTTCGCCATTTAATGTTTAGGGCGTTTAACACATGCTTTAAAGTAATTGAGAATGAGATTTGATAGCTAAGCATCCTTTAGTGACCTGGTCATGATTTCTCATGAAATTTTGGTTTTAGTGGATGAATTGCATGGGTCTCATTTTCCTTTGTTAAATTCTCATTTTCATGATAACAAAGTTGTGAAAACATTATTGGATCATCTAGTTTTATTTCATAAGGTTTCTATTCAGATAATGACAACAAACAATATAAGAGTTTAACTTAATAGTGGCTTTGGTTTGGTCATTAAAACCTTGTAACTATCAAAAATTGTAGCTTTTAGTATTGATACTAAATTCTGAGTAATCTCAAGAATGTAATAAGGTATCATAAAGCTTCAACACTAAGATCAGTTATTAATGGTTAATAGACCCTTAATTTAGCCACCAACTCTCATCTTAAGTATTTGTTGAATTATAGTAAGGAAACATATAAAACTAGACTCAACCATCATGTGTTAATTAGAATTCATTAGCATTTGTGGAGTTAAACATCCTTAATTAGGCACTACATATCTTAGCCAAACATTCTCCTTTCTTATGGGTAATCTTTTTGCTTATGCATATGCTTAATGGCACAGTTTTGTTTAGTAAGACTTTCCCTTTAGAGAAACTTATAGCTGAAAGTAGTACTTGTATTTTGTTTCCAGACCTTATAATTATCCTCTCTATGATAATTATTCTTCCTCTTTTAGGTCAAATGGTAGTAAGGTGAATAACATCAACTTTTCTAGTTTAATGCGTTCTTTTTCCTGTACGTAATTCGCTATCAACCCACTCATTTTACTTTGATATTTCTGAGTGTTATTAGTTGATTCACAATGCATCTAATCGTACTGATGGAAAAGTTATTATGCACTAGAAATTTATTGATTTTCATGTGTAACCCTTAGCTTTATGGGTCATGTTATTCAATATTTAGATGTATTCACAGATCCCATTTAACCATATAGTTAGACTTATTTATTTCATGCTTCTTAGGAATTCGTTATATTCTTTCATTCCATAGATAATACATTAGTCTTAGGAATTTCAGAATCATTAATAGCTCACCTGATAGGAATAAGTAAAAGGAGTTCTTAATTAACATAAGAGACATTTTTATTCCACTTATTATGCTCATGTGTTATTCTGTAATACTTTATCAGATAGAG
Source organism: Ambrosia x helenae (assembly GCA_030844895.1). Lineage (NCBI taxonomy): Eukaryota > Viridiplantae > Streptophyta > Magnoliopsida > Asterales > Asteraceae > Ambrosia > Ambrosia x helenae. The sequence continues at coordinate 99,560,764 of CM061230.1, read as the reverse complement.
CGTAGGAATGTCATGTCTTAAGAGGTAACTTAATAAGAACAAAATTTAAGCAAACTCTTCTTAGTTTTGATAATTAGAGTGGATTACTTAGTTGAGATAGTAATTTATAGAAGAATGTGAGATTAGTTTCGAGTTATGGGTATTGATGTAAGACAAACTTAGATTATCATCATTATATTAATGAAGGATCATTAATCGTGATGATCAATTTTGTAATGAAGACGTGATAATATCATAACACCAACATAAGCTACTTAAATAACATGCTCTAGCTTTGGCTATACGCTGTTCATTTAAGTATTAAATTGCCGACAGTGAATGTAACCCATCACCTTTGGGCAGAAGTGAGACATTCAAAGTCCTAATGCAATACGCTCAGTTCACCAACATAATCTGTTACACATCACCTTTGGGCAGAAGTGAAACCTTATGGCACTTATGTGAACGAGCTACAATGCTTAACGAGATCTTTATAACAAACTAATGTGACACATCACCTTTGGGCAGAAGTGACACCTCAAAATGTTATTGCAAGTTAAGCAAGGTTTTATAATGTTTTGAATAAACTTGATACATTAGGTTTTATCAAAACTGTAAATTTTATTAGAGATCCCGAAAATAATGGGTTCTCAAAGAATTGAGTTCTCAAAAAAAAAAAAATATATGAGTTCTCGAATAGCATAAGGGGTTCTCGAAAAAATAATGAGTTCCCGGAAAACTTATGAGATCTCGAATAACATAAGGGGTTCTCGAAATTATGAGTTCTCGAAGACTTAATGAGTTCTCGAAAGTGATGAGTTCCCGGAAGACTTATGAGATCTCGAATAAATCATGAGTACTCGAAGACTTAATGAGTTCTCAGATATCATAATGAGTTCTCGAATATCAGAATTAGATCTCGATTTACTGATGAGTTCTCTAATATTATGAGTACTCGAATAACTTATGTTTTCGGATAACTTTAACAGTTCTCGGATTCTTTAATAGTTCTCGAATAATATTGGTTCTCGATAAATAAGATGGGTTCTTAGAAAAATTATGGAATCTCAAAAAGTCATGGGTTTTCGAAGTAGAAGACCTTGACCTAGAACTCCTATCCGTGAACCTGATCGAAAGCTTTATAACCGAGAACTTAAAATCAAGAACCTGAATTCGATAACTAAGAGATTCTCCGAGAACTTAATTTATTAATTCTTAAAACCGAAAACAATTGTTATTATCGAAAACAAAAAAAACTGATAAAGTTAGTGGTTCAAAAATTTAGGGATTTAGTTATATCTTTTTCCAATTTTAGATAAGAATAATTATCTCTAAAGATTTCATAATATTTTGAAATCTTTGACTTTATCAACATGATTTCAAAATTTTTTGGAGATTAAGTTTCATAAAATATTGAAAACAAGATTTAATCCAATCTTGAACCAAAACATAAGGGGTTTTTTTTTTTTGAAAATTTTGATGAACATCAAGAAAATTAGGATAAACATCTTTAAAACTTGAAACCGATGACTATTGATTTTGTATATTTTGGTAATTCATCCATCTTCATTAGCATGTCTCGATACTCTCAAAAAGTATTTGAATAAGACATATATATAAGATGATGATAAACACACAAAATCAATTTAAGGTCACGGTAAAGAATGGCTTGAGTTGCCTGGGTTTGAGGATTTTGTTAAGGAAGCATGTTTGTCGTTCAGGTTTTCGGGACAGTCTGATCTTAAGTTGGCGATGAAATTAAAGTATTTGAAGAACCGCATTAGGAGTTGGGTGTCAAATGTTACCAAGGGGCTGAATGTGGAATATGAGTTTAGGAAAAAGGAGGTGGAAAGACTGGAACAATTGGCTGAAGTGAGACCGTTGGGGCAGGGCGAGAAGCAAATGCGCGAGGAAAGTCGTAATTTTATTTTGGAGGCGGATAGAAAGAAACAACTAGACTTAAGACAGAAGTCGCGTATCAGGTGGGCGATAGATGGAGACGAAAATTCTAGCTTTTTTCACGGGGTAATTAACTCGAATATCTCGAACAGCAGGATTAATGGTATTTTATTAGATGGGATATGGGTGGATAATCCGATTGCTATTAAAGATCATGCTTTTAAACTTTTTCTCGGAGAAATTTATGGAGCCAATGGAGTATCGACCAACATTTGTTTGTCCGAACCTCTCTAGATTATCGGACGAGGAGGCGGATGTGTTGATTAGGCCGTTTTCGGCCATCGAAATCAGAAATGCGGTGTGGGATTGTGAAGGGGATAGGGCCCCGGGCCCAGACGGTTTCAACTTAAAGTTTCTTAAAAGATTCTGGAGCTGTTTCGAGGCTGATTTTGTAAGTTTGTTTGAGGAGTTTTTCATTACTGGCACCCTGAATCCAGCTTGTGTTCCATCATTTGTAGCTTTGATTCCCAAGATTAAGGACCCTACGGGTTTTGGACATTATCGGCCTATTAGCCTTGTTGGATGCATCAATAAAGTTGTGTCCAAAATCTTGGTAGCGAGGCTGAAGGCGGTCATTGGGAAGCTAGTGGGTCCCGAGCAATCGGCTTTTTTGTCTGGCAGGAGTATCACTGATGGGCCACTAGTTCTAAATGAAATGTACAATTGGATGAAAAGGCTAAAGAGGTCAGGTTTTTTGTTCAAAATTGATCTAGACAAAGCATATGATTCGGTCTCGTGGTTGTTCTTGGATAGGATATTGGAGCAGATGAATTTTCCTAATAAATGGAGGGAGTGGATTATGACTGTGGTGACGACTGCACGCGCTTCGGTGCTGATTAACGGCTCGCCGTCGTTAGAGTTCAAGTGTTGCCGAGGGTTGAGGCAAGGGGACCCGATTTCCCCTTTTCTTTTTGTAATAGTTATGGAGGCGTTATCCTGCTTTATGAGAAAGGCGTGTCAAGTGGGTCTATTTCACGGGCTTCATTGCGGTAGCTCGGGGCTGAGGTTATCACATCTAATGTATGCGGATGATGTGATTTTCCTTGGCGAGTGGTCGAGGATTAATTTAATGAACCTAAGGAGGCTGTTGCGTTGTTTCCACTTAGTGTCGGGTTTGAAGGTAAATATGGAGAAATGTCATTTGTTCGGTATTAGTTTGGGTGTTCAAGAAGTATCGGACATGGCTGACTCCTTACGGGTTAGGATGGGTTCGTTCCCATTCAAGTATCTTGGTCTACAAGTTGGAGCGAATATGAATTTAATCAAGCATTGGGATCCGATGGTCGATGCGTTTAGAAGGCGGCTCTCGGTTTGGAAAGCTAAGAAACTCTCTTTTGGTGGTAGAGTGGTTTTACTTAAATCGGTGTTAAACTCCCTTCCTACACTCTATTTTTCATCATATAAGGCGCCGGAGAAAGTGCTCGATTCCTTGGACCGATTGAGACGGGTATTTTTCTGGGGCGGGTCAGACGAGAAAGCCAAGATGAACTGGGTGGCTTGGGATAAAGTGGTGGCGCCGACGGAATACGGAGGTCTGGGTTTTGGGTCTCTCAAGGATGCGAATCTTGCATTACTCTCTAAGTGGTGGTGGCGTTTCAAAAAAGAAAGAGGATGTCTTTGGTGGAAGGCGATATGGTCCATTCATAGTAGCTCGAGGGGGTGGAGCTCGGTTCCAGTCAAGTTGACACAATCAGGTCCGTGGAAGCAAATTGGGTGTTCTGTGGCTGAGGTTCAACGGGTTGGTATCGACGTTTCGAGTTGCATTGTTGGGAAATTGGGTGGGGGATTGGACATTGGGTTTTGGGTCGATATATGGGTTGGGGAGGTTGCCTTATATCTGAGGTTTCCTCATTTGTTCGAACTTGAACGAAAAAAATTGTGCACTGTTTCGGAAAGGGTGGGTTTTGGGGTTGGGTCTTGGAATTGGGATTGGAAGCGACCGGTGGCAGATGGGATTGAGCAAGCGGAACTATTGCAGCTGCAGAGTTTAATTGGGGTTGTTGCTTTATCACCTAGAAAGGACGATTGGGTATGGGTATTAAATGGGTTGGGGCCGTATTCAGTGGCGAGCTTAAAAGAAGGACTTGCGGCATTAAGATATTCTACTCCAGATTACTTGGTTAAGAAGAATACATGGGTTCCCAAAAAGGTGGGAATTCTCGCTTGGAGAGCGCAGTTGGACAGACTACCGACGCTTTCAGCGTTAGAGAGGCGGAGGGTTCCTGTCGTCTCAAATTTGTGCCCGATGTGCAGAAACCTTCCTGAAACGGTGGAGCATATTTTCATCGACTGCGAATTCGCTCAGACAATGTGGCAGCTCATAGTTCAATGGTGTGGGTTAAAACCTTTTTATGCATTCAGGATCAGGGACGTACTGGATTTAACTTCATTTGAGGACGGGTCGGCGAAAAAGAAACAAGCCATTCACGCGGTTTGCTTGACGACTTTATGGTGCATTTGGAAAGCAAGGAACGAAACCGTTTTCAACCATCATCAATGTTCGAGTAATCATCTACTGGGTGAGATTAAAAGCCGAAGCTTCATGTGGATCAAAAATCGCTCAAAACAGAACCTTTTGGATTGGAATATGTGGAGGTCTTTTCATCTTCATAATGTAGGCTGGTAGTTTTAATGTTCAGGTTGAATCATTGGTGATTAATGTAATTGGTGTGTGGCTAGTTCCCAGCTAGCTGTATGGTTTGATTAATAAAAGTTTGTTGATCTTTAAAAAAAAATAATTAATAAGTGTTTCAAAATACCAATAAAACAAAACTGACGGCATCGATTTTACAAAAGAATGGCTAATCCATTAAGTAGATTTATGCACTCTTTATGAAATCATAATGAACGAGTTTTGAGTTTCATAAAATTCCATTTCCATGTAAAATACATAATGGAACTAATATAATCAACATCGTTCTGATACCACATGTTGATTATATTAATTAGAACATAAAGTATAAACATAATATTTAATCAAGTGTACCTGATTCGCTTAACCGTTCAGGAACCTCAGTAATGGAAGACACCATCATCTTGATTGGGTTCCCTTTAAGATATGCAGTTCTGATGGTTTATGTGTTCTTAAGTTATGAACACATTGAGAGAGAGAGAGAGAGAGAGAGAGAGAGAGAGAGAGAGAGAGAGAGAGAGAGAGATAGGGGATGACTAATGGTGTTATCTGTTATGATTGTCTCAGCCCTAATCTCATAATATCTCTTCATATTTATACATACCCAGGGGACACTCTAACAAGGCCCATCTAATGATAGTCCGCCCATCAAAGACATATCTGTTATTGGGCTTAGGATAATATTAATAATTGATCAATATGATATAAATGATAATGTTGGCCACAAATAAATATAATAAACATAATTTATATTTATTCTAACATTATATTATATATTCTTCTATATATTAAGTTAAAGACACTTGAATAGTGTCGGTTACTATCATACGCAAAATATATAAGGGTATGTGTAGTGGTAGAGGGTTATGTTGGGGTTATGAGATTAAAATATTAAAAAGTAATAGAAAAGGAGTTATGTGAGGGTTATGGAAAAAGAGGGTGTAGTGGGAAGGAGGGTTATGTTGGGGTTATAAATGATTGGTAATGATTGGTTAATTATTGTTTTTTATTTAAATAAGAATATTAAATACTTAATAATATTTCATTAAATATAAAAATAATAATAAAAATAAAAATTTAAACTGAAAGTTTATTAAATTAATAAAATAATAAAAAATATTTAATATTAAAAAATAATATTTAATATCATTTTCCATTGGTTCTCCATCCACACAATACATGGACCCACCTATTATTTTTATTTTATATTCACACACACCATCACCTATACATACAAATCATTATTTCTATCTCCCTCTCCATTTATCTTTACAAAAACCTGCAACAAAATTTTCATACAAAAACTTATATCTCCATTTATCTCCATTTATCTGACTCCACAACTCATACAAAAACTTATATCTTTACAAAAAACTCCAAAATTTTTATCTTTACAAAATTTTCATACAAAAACTTAAATATTCCAACTTGACCGTTGGTCTGCACATTCACCAACACCCACAACGCTCGTTATGTATAGAACTTCAAGCATCGAAAACGCCCTATAGCGCCCCGGGGGGCGGTGTACCCGGGCGCTATAGGCTGCAAAACGCCACATAACGTGACCACTACGCATACTCTAATAATGACTTGCCAATTGTTGACGTTTGTATAGTGCCTACCATTGTTGGCTTTTATATACAACTTTGACTTTAAAAGTCTTACGAGGGCTCATATTTGATAAACAATTAATTAATGGGCAATTGTGGCCTCATATTTGGTGAACAAATAATGGGTCGCGGTTAGTGGAATACTATGGGCTTCAGATGAAGTCAACAATAGGCAACCCAACTGTTGTAATGTTAAGGCTGATCTGCAAGGTAATGCGTCGCGAGTATTTTTTTAACCCAATTGTTATAATGTTGAGGCTGGTCTGTAAGGTCATGGGTCGCGAGTACTTTTTTTTTTGCCCACAACTGTTACTTAATGTTATGTTTAATGTCCATGCAACTTTCAACGCAACAGGAGCTCTCGCAGCGAGGCGCGATCTTTAACGACCACCAAACCCTCAACGCAATAGGAGCTCCACAGCGAAGCGCGGGGAACCACTATATCGTGACTTTATTTGTGTCGCATTCCCGCGGCAAAGCATGGGTATACTGATACTGTAACAAACCGATACCTATCGAATTTGTATTGCATTCCCGCGGCAACGCGCGGGTTATATGCGCCTAGTTATATTATTTATATTTATTATTATAATATTAATTCAACGACAGTTTAATAGTGACAGAAAGCTATATTACGCCTAAGTTGCACTGCCTAAAGAAATGCAATGGAACATTATTTTACAATTTTTTTTCCTATCCAGTTTTCAAAAGAAGCTTACATGTTTTTTTTTACATTAGGCCATTTGTTTACTTAAATTTACATTTTACCCCATAACTTTTGTGAAATTGTACACTTTTTGAACTTTTGTAAGTTATCATTTTTCTACAATTTACATTAAACTGACTTTAATTTAGTGCTTTTTATTGTTATTCGTGTTGTACTTCGTGGCTACGCTATAATGATACCTTTTTTTAATGGACTATAATGATACCTTAACAAAGTGAGATACTGCTCGAATTTTCTATACGTAACAAACCAAATTAATACCGACACACCACGCTGAGAAATGCGAAAAAGTCACTGCCCGTCACGGAGCGCGGGCTTACTACTACCTAATATATATTAATTCAAAGACACTTCAATAGTGTCTTTGTTTTAATATATATATATATATATATATATATATATATATATATATATATATATATTGGCCACTAACTTTTACGTTAACTTTAATTATGCCACTAACTTTTAGGTTAACTTTATTTTCTTCTAATATGACCAACAAACTTTTAGCTTTTATGATTTAAAACTTTGACCACTAACTTTTAGCTTAACTTTATTTTCTTCCAATTTGACTATTAAACTTTTAGCTTTTGGGATTTCAAACTTTGACCACCAAACTTTTAGCTTTTAGGATTTTAAACTTTGACCACTCAACTTTTTTAAACTTGCATTGCACTTTGGCCATAATTTTAGCTTTTAAGATTTCAAACCTTGACCACCAAACTTTTAGCTTTTAGCTACGAGTATTTTTTTTGAAGCCCACGCAAGAATAACAGTCACTTAATATTATCTTTTATGTCCACGAAACCCTCCACGCAACAGGAGCTCACACAGCGGCGCGCGATCTTTAACGTCCGCCAAACACTCAACGTAACAGGAGTTTCCGCCGCGTTTCGCACAACAGCCGCACCCGCGACGAAGCGCGGGCAACTAATACCTAGTTACAAACAATGACACAGATCCAAGGTTTATTTTTATATTTTTTTAGATAAACGGAGAGCTTAAATAAAGTTTTAAGGGACCAATAAGAATCTTTCCATAAAAAGATATACTATTTTTTTTATGGGACGGACCCAACCCTTGAACCGCCATTGTTTACAAAGTAGAAGAGATAACATCGCCAATGAGGTAGTGGAGGAGTGGTCGGGGAAAGACTTGGTGTTTCTTGTGACCCAGGTTCGATTTCCACCCTTTCCATTATTTTATACGGCATCAAGGTGAAGAGCGAATATGGGTGGCGCCGTTTCAACTTGGATGAGAGGCGATGTTTTGTTAATTATTCCATTGTCGTGTCTTCGAGCGGGTGAAGGTCGGGTTTCTGCGCATCTGAAAGAGCCAAGGGGCTGGCGGCGGTCGAGTAGTCGACCTTAGCCACAACGCTCGATATCATGGTGGTTAGCACGTAATTACTTGTCGTTAAAAAAAAGTGATAACATTAAAATAAGATTACTTTAACGTCCTTAAAAACATAGAAGGAAAAAAAAACTTCTAATTATTTAAGGGTTATTGTTCGAACCTCCTTGGTACATGTCATATGTAAAGCACACAAAGTGAAGGCGGTTTTTTTTTTTTTTTTTTTTTTTTTTTTTTTTTTTCGATCTGTTTAAACATGCTTTATAAATGAATAATATAAAAAAAAATATAGCGTAATTACATCATTAGAGTAATTACAGTAGTTTACCCTAAGTAATTACGCAATTACTCTACAACAGTAATTACGCAATTACTCTACGCTATATTTTTTTTATATTTCAGTACTAAAATACATGTTTAACAATATAGAAAAATATTAAAAAAAAAAAAAAAACCGGCTTCAATTATCACGTTAAGGGCTATTTATATAATTAAAATTATTTGGACAACCTTTCTCTAAAATTATAATAGGCTTGATTAATTAGCCACTGTTAGTTGAAGATGACAAAAGTCAAATGTGATTAATTTATCGTAGACGTATTTATTGCATTGGGGTTATGGATTTTTTAATGTAATAAAAAAGTGGTTCAGATAAAAAAAAATTATATCATTTCCCGTACCAAAATCGTGTTTTGAATCGTGTAGTTTATGCTTTATAAACGTTGATTATATTAATGGATGAGTAATATTTTACTTGGGGTATGAATCACACAATATTGGAATTTTTTATTTTAAAAGAACCATGGGACTCTACCCAACTCGTATAAAGATATGGCTTAAAGAAAAGTCTTGAAGATTAAACACATATGATATATATCAATTTTACTTTTAGCTAGATAACTAAATAGATATGGTCATGGTCCTCATGGATTCACGCAGACCCATAAGAAACCCATATCACAACCTAAAAACTTAACAATTTACTAAACAATTGATTTACGGGGTTCACGTCATGCGCAAAGTCATATACACCAGTACAAGAGAGAAAAAATGACAATGACAAAGCAACGTGTGGCCAATTAGATGTTAAGAAAACTTGCGTCAATGTTCTTAAGTATACTTATCGCAGAGGAGACAAAAAGGACAAATAACGGTGACATCTAGCCAGTCACGGAGCGTAAGCGCACACCCTCATTAGGTACCACTAACGGTCGGCGAAGGGGGAACAAGAAAATATCTTGACAACGACGTCTCACCTAATCAATCCTCACCACCTCGGCTATAAATCAAGGTGAAACATAGACAATTCTCTATACTCTCACTCACAATTTACTCTCAAAGAACAATATTTCTTCTCACGTCATAGGATGGTTAAGAGGAGACTCCACACCTCTTCTCCTCGTGACGAGTCTCACATTGTTGTTTAGTGTGTGCAGATCAATCCTTAGGTGAAACTCAAAAAGATTGGATTAAATCCCTAGTCGAACCTCGTCTAATCATACTTCGTTAGATTTGTGAATCTTCATTGACGTCATCCATATGACTTGAACTAAGACCAAATGGTTAAAAGCCATGCGCTAACGAGTCAATGAAAATATTTGAGATGTTATCTTCTTTGGATTTTGTACAAATAAAATTAGTATGTTGATCTTAAAATGAAATGCGAAGTATTGATGCGTAGAGGCCAATCACGTAATATCACGAGAGTGCTTCTCGTGGCTGCCGCCAACTCGCCAAGGTTTCATGAGTCACGAGGCACGACTCGGTCAGAGCATCTCCTTAAATTTCAGATAACGAATCTTTTATAGTCCTTCCCGCCAAAACCCTTTAATTACATTATTGGTCCACTTTTTTGTCTTTTATTTGGATTTTGTAGAGGAAAAAATAATTATATGCAATTTGTATACGGTGGGGCGTTTATTTGATAACCAAGTTGAGAACTACCAACAGTGCACACCTAATGTTGTGGAAAACACATACACTCCTAGGTGTGTATGGCTCGGACAATGCTCACCTAATTGCACGCCTAGACCCACTTTTCAGAAGAGGCGCAACCTTCTCGCTTCGTTTCTAAGGTCCCACTTTTAGGCTATTGGGCGCATTTTTCAGGCTAAATTCCAATGGAATTCCAGCCACGAATCGTGTGAACAGGTTTGAAACATTTCATACAAACTCTAAACAAATTTGGAATCAACCTAAAACAATCTAAACTAACTTAAAGAAGCCTAAAAGATGTCTAAAACATGTACACAACCTCTAAAATGTATTTTTATTTATGTGTCTCGCTTAAAAAATACCCACTTTTAAGCACCTTCCACTAAGGCACAAGGCTCACCCTTTGCGCTTTTAACAACTCCGGTGCATGGTTAAGTTATTATCTTCAATTGAAGTCGGAACAGAAGTCATTGGTTAGTCTATTTTATTAACTCATCGGTTTTTTTGTTAACCAATTTGGTTTATCCAGTTAGATTGATGGTTTTTGGTCCAGTTCGTTTAGTTTCAGAAAATATCCAATCCAAACTTAGCTAAAAGTTTTGCTTAGAAAAACATGAAATGTAGGTATAAGAGCTAAAAATATATTAAAATGTGAACGGTTTAGTTCAGTTCGGTTAATTTTGGTTAAACAAGGGTACAAAATAATTGATAACCAATTTTTGGTTAATTCAATTTTCGGTTAATAGGTTTTCAGTTTCAGTTTTTGTTGATTTTGTTTTGGTTCCGATTAACGATTCAATTATTGCTCAACAATAGACACTATTAATCACGTAATATATTAAATTTTTAATTAAAAAACTATAGAAAAACTATACTCAAATTAAAGATAATATAATTATCGTTTTTTATGGTGTAACTTTTTAGAAAATATTAATATACAAAAAAAAAAAAAAAAGTTATGGTCCTTTAAAAACCGTGCGTAGTTAGTTTTTTATAAGGGGGTAAAGTGTTACTAGCAACTAATTATTCAGAAATTGAATAAAGATACCAAAGGCATTATAGCCCAACGGTATCTTGGTGGTGAGATAAGACTTAGGGACTATAAGGTCCTGGGTTCGAATCTCACAAGGGGGTTTTCTCATATTTATGAGTTTCCTCCTGAATTGGTGACTTGGTGGTGGAATATGATCGCGTGGTAACACTGGTGGCACGATGATACTCCAGTGGTCCGTGATTGATTCCAATTGGTCGTTCAAAAAAAATTGAACGAGAAGTAAAATTTGCCGTAAAAAAAAAAAAAACACCTTTTGTGTATTGTGTTTAAATGCATTGTACTATTAGACCATGTGTAGTAGTGGGTGAAATTTGAAGCCCTTAGTTGGACATTTTTTAACATATGGCATGTGGGGTCACTATGGGCTTGAAAGGGACTTGAAATTTATAAGGGGTGATATGATATTAAATTTGAATTAAAAAAAACATAAAAATGAAGTTGAAGAAGATGATTGGCCCATACAACTCTCACCCTCCGCGGAATATTTTGCGTGGAATGCATTAACGCCCATTTAACCAGGGGACGGTGTTTGCTAGTCAATTGGGCGTTAAAATTGGGCTTTAACGCCCCTTTCATCAACCATTACGTATGGTCTTTTCACGGTTCTTAACATGTCATTGATTTTGAAATGAATGTGTTCATATAATCTTGTTTATATCTATAGAACTCAAATTCTTTATTTACACATATAAAACTGGCGTTTATACTTTGTGCACAACCAACGGGCAATGGGTCAAAATCCAAAAAGAGAACTAAAAGCTAGGGTTTTTTATTTTTTTTTATTATTTTTTTTTTACAACTACCTTCTATATAAAATATAGAAAAAACAGACCAGTAAGCAATTTAAAACTCGGCAATTACGATATTACATCGTGAATATTGAAATCACTCCACTTTTCGTAATTGAGATTACAATAAATCTACTTCTAACTTAATTAAAGAAAAAAGTTTTCTTTTATTATATCCATCATTCGACTGAAATGAATGTGTCTATTGTCAAACATCTTTTCATTTATAATTTTCAGTTATTATGTGTTGTTGATTCGTTACAAAAGTGCTCAGTTGGATAATCTAATTAAAGAAAAGAGTTTTCTTTTATTATATCCATTGTTCAAATGAAATGAATGTGTCAATTGTCTAACATCTTTTCATTTATTATTCTCATTTATCATGTGTTGTTAATAACAAATTAAAAGTGCCCAGTTGGATTTGTTTTAACGGCTAACGAATCAATTTTCGAGAGTACCCGGGCCATCAATTGCCACCAATTCCCGAGAAAACCCGACCACTCACCCGCCCGAAGACAATGAAATAATCGGTAAAACCGGTCTGGATCAGGACTCGAACCCAAGCCAATGGCCGGGTCATCCCTCATTTCCCATCCACCAATGTCCTCCAAATGTAGCTAGTGGGAATTAAACCCAAACCTCCCATAGGAAACTTAAGGCCCTCAACCAACTAGGCTACACGTGTTGGACGTGCCCAGTTGGATTTAGCTGACTTTGTTGTTGATGATATGTCAGCGATCTACTATTGAGTATTGACTGTCAATGAAGTCTTTAATCATGTTCGTTTCCTCGAGGAAATTCACTGACAAATTGGCATATCATGTTTTCATTGACAACCGATTAATCCATTTGTCTAGATAAAGTGTTCTGATTTTGTGAAAATTCAGTATTACACAAGAGGAGTTTGTTTTTTTAAGATAAAGTGTTCTTGTAAGTTGTAATTGATGCTATGATCAATTTATGCCTTCAATTTGTAAGCTGTAGACTGAAATGAATTAGACCTATGAGTAGATTGTTATACAATAACGAAATTGAAAATGGTATTTAGAATTATAATATGATATTAGTTGATTCCAAGTTAATTATTAATCGTTCAACTCAATAAGGATAAAATAAAAAAATTATTCATGTACGAAACAAATAGTTTTCAAACACAAAAAATATCAGTTTCAAGAATTATTATTATTGAAAACTAGAACGTTGGAAAACTAAAACTGTAAATAATTTTTTATCTTTATGAAACAATAGAGTAAAAAATAAAAATAAAAATAAAAATTGAAATCGATGCATTTGTACATGGAAAATTGTAAATGTTTAAATGCTTCAATAAATGCTTACACTAATCTAAAATTCAGTTCCTAATTAGTATAATTTATAAATTAATCTATATGTAGGGATTAGAGATTCTGGGGCAATTCAATTTCACATATTACAACTTTATCGGGTAAAATGGAATTTTTTAACTAAAAAACAAGTAGTGTATTTGGAAAATTTATTGGAATGGTGCTATTTTAAAAATATTTTTTTAAAAGCTTATTCTAATGGAAATTTTTGTACAACCCTAACCTTTATCCTACGTTGTTCAAGCTGGAATCCTGCAAGTGGGTTACGGTCAAGGAGCGGCTGCAGTTCATTAATGGAGAGAAAGTTATTAATTGGGGTTGGCGCTCAAATCCGAATTCTGCAGCCGCTGTTGCGGAGCTGTTTAGTCTGTTGGACGACATTTATGATTTTCAGTGGAAGGGAGGTCCTGATGTTTGGAAGTGGAAGGCGGATGACAGCGGCAGTTTTACTGTTAATTCGGCTAAAGTATTGCTATACCCGCCGTCTAATCGTCCTACAGGTCCGGTTATAAAGTGGAGAGTTTGGGTGCCTCTTAAATGTAAAATTATGGTTTGGAGAGCCGTTCGCGACCGTCTGCCTACTCGTTTTGAGCTGATGAAACGTGGGGTTCCGATTCAAGACGATTCTTGTGTTTTCTGCCAATCGGTCCAAGAAACAGCTTTACATTTGTTTTCTGGCTGCATTTTCTCCAATGAGGTGTGGAATAGAGTTAGTTCTTGGTGCCGTCTTGGTTCCTTTTTTGCGTTCGACGTTCAAGGCATTTTGGATTTCGCGGAAACATATTCGATGTCTAAGTCTAAGAAGTATGCTCTTAGAGGTATTGTGTTTACTACTCTTTGGTCGATATGGATTGAACGGAATTATCGGATATTTGAAGACAAGTCGAAGAGAGCCGCGGAAGTAGTTGAAATCATCAAGTCCACTTCCTTTTTCTGGATTCGCAATAGAGCTAGAATTAAAAATATCGATTGGAAAGTTTGGTATAATTATCCTCTTGACTTGATGTAATGCGTTTGTTGGCCCGGGGGTCCTTGTTTTGAGGACCGTTCGTGGCGTTTTTAATGAAATTTACTTTACAAAAAAAAAAAACCTAGTGGTTATAAGTTCGAATTCTTATCTATACACCCGTGTCCTCCTTGCCTAAACTTAAACCGTCACAGGGAATTTTTTTGTGGTGTGCATGGATTGAACATGTGACTTACCCTAAGATAGGAACCCTTAAGGGAAACCCACCCTACCTCAAACCAGTTGGGCTAGAGATCATTGGCATTTTTAAAATATTTATCATATGGTTCTAATGCCGGGAATTTCTGATACTGCTTGGCAACACAACACGATTCGACGTGATGTTCATTGTTAAGTGGGTTCGGGTTTAAGTTAACTGGGTTAGGGTTATGAACGGATTAACACATTTATGATACAATTAAAATTGTGTCTAAATAGGTTCAATCAACATAACCATTTATGACACGATTAAAATCGTGTCTAAATAAATTCAACCTGCATAACCTGTTTATATAATGTACAGTGCCAGTTATATTTAGATATTATGCTTTTCCTAAACCATAAAAAGTCGGTTATTTTAAGATATTTTGAACCATATAAAGTTGATTAGAAAACAATAATCGTAACGTCAATTTCTTGATTGGTTTCAGTTATATCTTGTATTATGTTTTAGCTTTAGTATATGTTAATTTGATTCTTAGTATGAAAACATAATCTAAGCCGACTCGAGATCTACATCCTTGTTCTATCCTTGTTCCATGGCTATTGAATTTCATGAACGTTAACTTATAGAAGAACGAATTAACTAGCTGAAAAATCAAGGTGAACAACTAATTGTTTTGAATTTTAGTATAAATTCTGAAACCTTATTGTTGGGATAATCATCCTACTAACACGTGGAAACATGGTGAAAATTTGTTTTCATAAATATTAGTTATGATTAAGTTATAGTTAAATACTAGTTTTTATTCCGGGAGCGTTCCGGGTTGAAATATCTAATATAACATAATAAAATATATTATTATAATAATTATTATTATTATAAATAAATCTCTGGCATAAGTTATCATATTCAAATATATAAAAAAAAAAACAAATCTCTGCGCCGGGGTATAAATCTAGTGCCATTACAAATAAATTCGAAAGTTTGTAATCGATCATTCTTAAAAAACTGAAATGAAATAAGAAAAAAAAGTTAATTATTGAAATATCGAAGACATTAGTCTAAGGGTTATGTGATGCGTTAAAAAGTAATGGGTATATGATCGGGTATGTAGTTCGGGTATTTGGGTATGTTGTTTTGGGTAATCGGGTCGGGTATCACCTAATCCTAGACCCTACCCAAACCCACAATTTTTTTTAAACTAATCCCAAACCCGACACAATACCTGTTGGGTTACAAAAAAAATAGTCATTTTTTTCTCTTATTTTTAGTAGCATTATGGTACTCGTTGGAAAGATAATAAAACGCTCATTAATTTGGTGTAATTTTTTTCTTTAAAAAATCTCATATATAAAAGACTAGTTTTTATCCCGAGAGCGTCCCGGGTTGAAATATCTAATATAGCATAATAAAATATATTATTATTATTATTATTATTATTATTATTATTATTATTATTTTAAACAAATCTATGCCATAAGTTTTCATATTCAAATATAAAAAAAAAACGAATCTCTGCGCCGGGGTATAAATCTAGTACCATTACAAATGAATTCGGAAGTTTGTAATCGATCATTTTAAAAAGAACTAACATGAAATAAGAAAAAAAAAAGTTAATTATTGAAATATCGAACGCATTAGTCTAAGGGTACTTATGTGATGCGTTAAAAAATTCATGGGTATATGATCGGGTATGTAGTTCGGGTATTTGGATATGTTGTTTCGGGTAATCAGGTCGGGTATCACCTAATCCCAGACCCGAGCCAAACCCACAATTTTTTTTAAACTAATCCCAAACCCGACACAATACCTATCGGGTTACAAAAAATAGTCATTTATTTCTCCGATTTTTATATAGCACTATGGTACTCGTTGGAAAGATAATAAAACACTCGTTAATTTGGTGTAATTTTTTTTAAATCTCGTATATAAAAGATATTAACGTTTAAAAGTTATGAGAGGAAACACAAGAGATAAAATAATAAATGTTTAATATTTAGATTTAGTAGATTAAGTATTTAATAGATTAGGTTAAAGATTATAATAGATTAGGTTAAATCATATTTATTTTTCTTTTTTTTATTGGTTTAGAGTTGCCACATCACATCCTATGTGGCATCTCTTAAAGAAGAGATTGCATAAGAATATGACATGTAGGATTAATCCCTTTGCAATATATATAGACTAGCTGATTACCCCGGGAAGGTCCTGGGGTTGAAAAATTTAATATGATTTAATAAAAAAATGATAAAAGAAGAAACTCAAATCACGAAAAGAGTAAATAACTTAAACATAATCAATCTTAGTTAAAATAACATTTATTTAAAAAGTTAAAAAAATAAAAAGCATAAACCATATTAAACATAATACAGTATTAAAAGGATAACCTTCAACATATAATCATCTTCACGTAATTTAAAATATTTTACAATTTGACTTTAACTTATATAGATGTAGAATTCATGATGAGGGTTGAAAAATATAACCATTCTAATAATACTAATGCTAAGAGTAATAATTATTACTCTTGTAATTAAATAAATAAAAAAATAACCTTGCTATAAGGTGACACCATGTGTTGCAGTGTTGCGCAATTCTTTCTCCTAGCTTCTCTTGATAAAGTATACCTATCCATCTTTAGAAGAGTAAAATTCCAATGATAGCATGACGATTGGGCTGAATTTCAACATCGTAGATAAGAACCTGGTTTAAAAGAAAAAACATGATTAATTAATAACTTGAACACTTTGTGTTTTTTTTTCTGTATGAACATAACCACAAAAAATAGTCGTTTTTTTCCCTTTTTTATATAGCACTATGGTACTCGTTGGAAAGATAATAAAACACTCGTTAATTTGGTGTAATTTTTTTATTTAAAAAATCTCGAATATAAAAGATATTAACGTTTAAAAATTACGGGAGGAACATAAGAGAGAAAATTTTAAATTTGTTTTTAAGTTGTTTTTTTCCTAAAATAACTCAATTTAATTTTAGTAATTGAGAATTGAGAGATAGAGAGATGAATTTAGGGTTTTATGTTTATCTTTTTTTTTTAATTAAAAAAGGAAATAATTCAAAAACTAAAGTCTTTCAATTATGATGCCACGTGGCAGTTTCATGGAGAGGTTGAAGGCACCTTTGCACGCCACGTCAGCAATGTTCAATTCTTTTATATATATTAATAGATATAGATATAGATATTAACATTTAAAAGTTATGGGATGAAACACGAGAGATAAAATAATAAAGGTTTAATATTTAGATTTAGTAGATTAGGTATTTAATAGATTAGGTTAAAGATTATAACAGATTAGGTTAAATCATATTTATTTCTTTTTTTTTAATTGGTTTAGAGTTGCCACATCACATCCTATGTGGCATCTTTCAAAGGAAAGATTGCATAAGAGTATGACATGTAGGATTAATCCCTTTGCAATATATATATATATATATATATATTGTTGAAACAACAAGAATAAGGCATGGAGATGGTATGGATGTCTCTTCGGGTTGGACCTAGCACCTTCCGAGCATGTACCTGCACCACGAACAACTCGTTAGAAGGGTCGAGAGACCGGGGTCTCTGGACCACCCTCCGACGCTCAACATTAGTGATTTATCCCAAGAAGTGTACATAAAAGTAAATATAAAGGAGTAAATAAGGGATACGAAGTATGAGAGGATGTGGTGGTTGAAACCCGGCGGTTAGCTAGCAGCCGAGGTGATTTCGGGCTGCTTAACTCGATGGCTGAAAGTTGGTTATTAGAACCATGGATATGAAGACTGCAGATATGGCAGCTCCAGGGCTCCGTTAGGGGAGCTCGCGAGTTCAGCAGGGGAGCTTAACAGCTTTATTGTGTGTAATTATGGAGAGTTCATGAGCTGCTGATGTGATACTTTAGCAGCTCGTAGGCTCCTCTATGGGAGCTAGGCAGATTAGTTAGTGAGAGAATGTTTCTAGAGAGAGAGAGAGAAAGTGAGTGAGATGTCTTGAGTGGAGACCAAGACAAAAAATGGAATGGATTTGAGTGAGGGTGTAACCCCTCTATTTATAGAGGGTGAAACCCTAAACCCTAATGGGCTGGGCTGGCCCATAAATGTTGGACCCACCTTTATTATTGACCTCCTGGAAGGCAGGTCCTGTGCTAGGGAGCTGAGGAGCCGGTGCAGGTAGCTTCTTTACACCAGCTTCTGGCTTTTCAGCTTCCTGGCCCGAGCCTGATAGCTTCTTGAATATGTTTAAACGTGGGGGTTTGGGTACCCACGTCATCAGCCCCCCAGTCATAAGTAGTCATGACGTAGTCATGGCTGCTTGTGACTTAGTAATCTTATCTCCTTTTTTCCCACCTCTAGAAATTCATAAACTTTGGTGTAAGGTGTTTGCGCCTTATTTGTTTATGAATTTCTTATTTTGGACTTCATAATTTCTGCCTTTTCTTGTAGCTTCTACATTTCCGGTGTTTCTTGAGAAGCTTAGAAGATGCAAAGCTTTGTTGGACGTCTTGGAAGTCCTTAGATCTTCTAGTATTGAAGATTATTTTGTAGCTTATGAGCTTTGAAACATTTTTATTGTTTTTGAAGCTTCCAAGCTTCCGGTTTTCGCTTAGCTTTCTTTTAGGCGACTTGCTTGAATTTGACTTGTCGTGATTGGACGACCGAGCAAGGGAGCTCCAAGACACTAGGGACAGCTTGTTAGGTGGTTACAATCTCACCCTTAGAGGAGACGACAAGCATTTCTTGCTCATTTATAGAAGAAGTTTCTTTCTCATGGGGATCGTTCATGTAATATTGACATGTTGCAAAATTTCTTGGTGATAAGCTTGTAGGTGTGAAGAACTAGGAGATGTTCATCAAAGTGGTTGGGAGACTCTACCTTCCTTATCGGAGAGGGTCCAAAAGTCCATGAATGAATGGAATCATCTTGTTGATGGACTTATCATAGACAAGCAGTGGTTGTGAACATATGTGGTAGCATGCTAGTACACGCCTTTTTACCTTGTAGAGTTCTTAGCCTTGAGGTTCATGGTAAGCTATATCACCGTAAACATCTTTAGTCACGTGTCCGAAATGGGTAAGAGCTCATAGATATTTGTTTGTCAAATGGCGTAGCTTACTTTCCCAAAGTCTTTGGGTTTTTGAAGCATTTGATAAACTTTTCTACGATAGGATTGATGAATTCAAGCAAGTAGAAGGCAACGATGTAAAAGAGTGCGCTTATCGTGTGTGTGTGTGTATGGCACACCGTGTTGGTGATCTTGCAATAGACAAGTAGTGGCTTTGATCTTGGTATTTATCGTGTCACTACGTGTCTCTTTTTCTTATACATGTATACTAGGCTTATAATCACCTTGCCGGGGTTTGCGGTAAGTTATACCAACGCGAGCGTCATATGTGCTCTCCCGGATATTCTTTGGTGCCTGATGGTAGCTAATAGCTTCATTCCATGAGCTCATCGCTTCCATCCATTAGGTGTAGCAGCTTACCAGCTTGAGACTTTGGGCTTCTCTAAGTGTTGTGGTAAGCTCGTTTTATAATAGATGTGATGGAGCAAGGCAGATATGAGCAAACATGGCAAAAGAAGGAGCCTTTTGCGTACCAATGTTGTAGATTGATAAACTTTTTCCGTAACAAAGTGGGCTTATTTGATGCGGAAGTGAGCTTCTCATACTTGGAGGTTATCCTATTACGGGATTTTTGGTATATGACACTGAACTTCTTTGGTATGAACGTGAATGCATATGATGGTGAGTTTCTCACGCTAACAAGTGAGCTTCTTTCGTATAAAGGCGAGTTTATAGGTGTACGCTATTGATCTTCCTTTGCATGGATGTGAGCTTGTAGCGCAATTTAGTGAACTTCCTTTACACAAAGATGAGCTTCTTACGAAAGCTATTTTCTTCCTATATCCATGTAAGAGGCTTCTCTTTATCAAAATGTGAGACTAAGCCTCTTTTTATATTTCTTTTTCAACCGTATGGTACTTCTAAATGTGTAGACAATCTTGTTGTCTTAGAAGCTTATTCCCAGTTTTAGTTGCGTATCATAAGAAGGTTGAACCTTGTTTGAGCAAGGTATTGCTCGTTGAACTTGCCCATGCCTTAATGACGTCTTTGTTGGCAAGGATGATTCCCCTACTATTATGGTTGAGAGCACTCCCAAGCCAATATAGCGGGCTAACTTTGATAACGAATTTGTTGCTCTTCTAGCGAGCTAATGCGTTATGATTTCTGAAGACCTTGTCATGTAAGCTTATGTAAGCTATGCATGAGTCTTGCTATGCAAATGCCTTTATAATCTTGTTATGGTTTGATGCTTTGCTTTCCGACTATATGACCAAGGAACTTCCCTTCCCTTCCTCAATGGGAATGCTCCCCCTCTAGGGGTGATGCTTTATTTAAGTTTAATGTTGGTTGTCTTGGATCTTTTACTTGTCGTTTATAGTGTTTGCAATGTCTTTAACCTTTTGCCATGAGGTGGATGCTGCAGTCACCCATCCCAGGCTACTAAGCTAGAGAACCGATGCAATGCTTATCCTATCAGCTTGTTTCTAACCTTTCTCAACGGTTATCTATATGAAATGTTCGTTTTGATCCCAGGCTACTAAGCTAGAGAACCGATGTAATGCTTATCCTATCGGCTTGCTTGTAACTTGTTATGAACATGTATGAGCTGTCTTGGTGTGAGGAGCTCACCCTCTTTCATGGGTTTAGGTATTCCATCTAAAGGACTTGTCCCATGGAGTTGTGGATTGTATTAGGAACTCACCCTGTATACAGGAAGGTCATTATCCTTGTTACCTGTTGAGCAGTTGTGGCCTAGGAGCTCATCCCCGTTTCATGGGTAGGTATAGCGCCAGATCCCATGGAGCCTGGTTAGGAGGGGCTCGCCCTTTGATAAGATAAGTGACAAGTGGTTGTGGTTGCACGAAAGAGTTTCCTTTGTTCCGTTAGCTTGCAGCTTAGAAACTACATTGTCTAGACAACGCTTTTCGAGTATGAATTAGATTCATTGATAGAATATCAAGATGTTATGGTAACTGAGGTTGCCTTAGAGTAGGCTATATCATGGATTTCGTATGCATGTTGTGGTATTTGACCAACTTTCATGGATCAATGTCTTGTGGAGTACGCCTTTGAAGAGCATATCATTGTTAGTTTTTCCATGAGTTGGGGTAATGCAATAATACATGCATATTAATACTATGCACTTAAAATAATGTGGATTTTTTATATGATAAGCTTCCCTCTAAAGTTCCTCTCTTTGTGTTCACCATATGTTAAAGAGACGAAATGTCATGAGGGAATGTTAGGGAGATTCTTTTGTAGTTCTATAAGTCTTTTTATGTAAGAATAATAGCCTCTTGAGTAAGAAGGTTATCTTCTTGTGTAAGAAGGGCAGCTTCTTTACGTAAGAATGACAGCTTCTTGTGTAAGAAGGGCAGCTTCTTAGGTAAGAATGGCAGCTTCTTATGTAAAAATGTTAACTTCCCATGTAAGAATGGAAGCTACTTAGTTAAGAATGGACAACTCCTTGTATGAGAAGGTTAGCTTCCTTATGGAAGCTTTTCATGTAAGGAGATTAGCTTGTCATGTAAGAAGGTAGTCTTCTTTGTTGACGATAGTAAGCTTCGTATGTGCTAAGACAATTGCCTTTTAGGATATGATGGTTAGTTTTCTTGGTTTTAGATGATGCTTGAAGAGCTTCATGCAAGGTCAGGGAACTTTACACTTGAACCTGTGATCAACTTTTGAAGGAGACAAAGATATCTCGTAACATTTTGGACGATGTTTATGTGTAAGTTTGGTGACATTCGAGATACTCTTACGCCTTCAACCACATTGTTTAGAATAGAGTATATGGTGATCTTTGATTGACCTTTCGTATGAGTTGATTCAATAGAGAAGGTAGTAAAAATAAGCTTTTCCATAATTTAGTAAAATTCTCTTAATCATCGGACACTTTAAAGCGCATGAGGTAGAGGCCGAGCTTGTTTAATGGCATGGCGCATCAGCGTGGTGTTTGGTTGATGGAGAGTTAGTAAGTAAAAGTTCAAGGATAGATGTTCACCTACCTCATGGGTGGTGATGTCTCATGGCTTCGAGTGTTGAGGTTTTGGGACTCCTTGAACAATTCTTTAGCAAGGTGCTACCATATGGCAAAAATATCTCCTAACCAACGCTTTTTGATGCTATGGCGGGCTACCTCTTTCATGTTGCTTCCTTGCTATAGTGAACAATTTCTGGAAGGCTACTGTCATGCTTCCTATTGGCAACTTCTATACTCTTATGAGCAGCTTCTATGCTCCTGACAGCTGGTTGCTGCCGTAGGGCAGGTGCGAATAAAGATTCACCCAACTCTATTATTTTGTGGAGTTCTAACGTTATGGTAATTTGTCACGTTCATGATTACTAGAAGTTGTTTGCCACGATCCTTGGTGTCACCAAGTTGCATCGTTGCATTGGCAATTTGCTTGTGTGCTTCTTAGGTAGGCACGAGTAGCAATGCTCCCTTGTTTGATCATTTGTTGTGTTGCCCTATGCATTGTTTGAAGCTTCTTTGCTTGTTTTAGTAAGCCATTTGGTTTTCCACAAATAGCTTTAATATTTCTTGTGGCTTACTATGTATCTAAGCCTCGTAGGCTTTGTGAGTATTAACCATCTATCGGATGTTGCACACTTGATAGGATTAGTTTAGGCATATAGGCTCGTCTTTTATAGAACCTTCTTTTTATGAGGTTCCCTTAACGAGGTGTTTAAACTTTTTCATATATCGGCTAAGTGTTATTCTCTTGCAGTGTTGGCAAGATGTATGGAAGTTTTAGCAGGTTGCTTCGATGATTGAGCAAGCTGCTTTAGTTAACCTTGATCTTGCCAATTTTGTTTATGCCTGGTTCTTTGTAGATAATCATGTGCAAGGTAAGTATTGTTATATCTTTTACATAAGCGGAGTCACCTGGAAAGGAGCAATTGAAAGGACGATGTGTTGTTCTTTAGCTTGCTTGATAGGTTCGTTGTTGCTTAGCTGCAATAAGCAACGTTCCTCCACTAGAGAAGCATATGCCTTATTCAGACCATGATTTTGTTCGAGGCTTCTTTACTCCTACCGATGATGTCACATGTGTAGCAATGTGCTTGTGACCATTTTAGCTTTTAGGGCAGGAGCCTCGACATGTGTGGCTAATCGACATCTCTACTTTTTTAGTTCTCGCCTTTTCGGTTTCTAAACTTCTTGATTCGTTCAAAATTAGATACCCGTACCATCAGTGTGACATCCGTCACCTTTTACTTTTTGCTTTGTACAACCTCAATCCTTCATGTTTACTTGTTTTGACATTTATAACCCTTGTAACCTTGGAATTTTATCAAATAATAATAATAAAAGCTCATCACTCCTTTTCATCGAGTTATTACTTCGCGCATTTACACATCTAGTCGTACGTTTTATAAAGTTAATAATTAAAATTTCTAGGAAAAAAAAACTAATAAAGAAAATTAGTAATAAGACAAAATAGCAAACATGAGAATTTGAGAATTTCTCTTCTCCTCATTACATCTTTACGTTTTTTTTTTTTTATTTATTTAGCCATGTATTGAAACACATATTGCATAATGGAAATTAAATCATATAATGAAAACAATAAATTAGCATGCATACGAACATGGAACGTCATATCAATGAATTCATCCCTAACTTCTCACATGAATCATCACCTTCTTAGCGTAACCGTCGGAGTCATCATTGAGGATTAATTGGCATTAACATGTCTTTAATTGCTTTGATTAGATAGTCGTAACCAATAGGATATATTCAGTTTAAAACCCAAAATCCATGCTCAACATCCTTGTTACTCTGACGGCTTCTGGCGAAACAAACCGAACGTTAAAGATGCCGCTCTATATAAGTTCACGCCATCCCTACTTTCGACTCACTAACCCCAAATGTATCATCGTCAATATCTAAACGGGTGACTTTGTTCAAACCTTTTCGCATCCGTTTGACTAGCCACCAACCGTTGTGAACTACAAGAAACTAAACACCGCCGCACTCCGGTTGTCGCCATTACAAATATTCCAACGCCACTTCGGTTTTGAGTCAATTAATCCGCTACTCCGCCGTGACACCACGGCTGTCTAAATCTACGGTTCATATACGTTCCACTATTAAGGTACTAACTACTATGTATTCATTTTTTTAACTTGTTCGAATGCGACATCGATAATCGTTGACGTGTCCCGGCGATGTAAAGACTCATGTATAAACATACTCGCTAGTTTAGCATGTAAAAGAGTTAAAGCTATTCTTTTTATTTCTTAGGGACATACATGTTGAACCAAATAAACCATACATTTATACGAATCCGTAGTGCTTTCGCATGCATATAAAACACATACATTTGAAGTTATATATATAACTCACACTTAGATATAAGTTTTTCAGCCAAATATCTTAATTGTCTATTAAAATATATATGTGATGTTCTTTCATAGTAGTAAAAAGAGAACCAAATTGTACACTAAGCAAACTAATAATGTAAGCCGTTATAATAATTTGTTTTGGTAGGTTCATATAAATCCCGAATGTCACGTCTGTAGAAACGAATATAATTAACTTTTTATTCTAATCAACATATGAATCATATGTGAAATGATTATTTCTTTGTAATATATATAAATTAATTTTCGTGCCTATATCTATGTAGGATGTATTGTTATATTACTTTTATATTAATTATTTTTAAGTGATAACTAAATCGTACTCCTCAACTTCTTTTCTTTAAATGTATTCGAAATTTATACAACTATGAATATGATTAATCCATTAAGCCAAGTGGTTAATATTTGTAAGGGTCTATGTCGCCGGACAATCCATGAGTCAACGAACAATATTCTCAAATTAATGTTTTAATTTTAATAATGAAGATATAGGTTTAAACAAAATTCTTTGATCCTCGTTGATTTCTTGCAAAGTTCATCATTACAATCAATGTGAGTATATCTTTTCCCTTTTTCATTTTACTTTTGGGGCTATTCATGTACGCTATTACTAAATGTTATTCTTTCACTAAATGCAATTCTCATGTGTGTTTGCTTTATGTTAATTTGTGTGTCTATGACTTGTCAAAATCATTAACCTTTGAGGGCCTGGCATTTCAATGAATAGTACTATGGTATATACCCTTGAGACTCTGTTGAGAGTCCTCGTCATTGCTATGTATTACATTACTACTAGCGCATACTATATATATCTGCTTTCCTTTCATAGGGTTGATTTGACCCGGATACCACTTATTTCATTTTGCCAAATAACACATGAATTGCTAAATTTTACCTTACTATATATATCAAACGGGTATGCTCACCAATACATTTATGTATTGACATATACTATTTTCGTACATGTTTCAGGTTATTTTGAGACGCTTCTTTTAAGCTTTTGGATTTATATTTAAGCTTTGACTTTATTGTATTTTAGTTAGACTTGACGCTTTAGAATTCTTGTATTATGTAAATTTTCCTTTCAATGTAATAAACTATTTAATCAATGTATCAATATTTACACTTTTAGTCCATGAGCTATTGAACAATCGTCACTACGTGACACCTCGATGTTTCCGCCATCGGTTGGGGTGTTACAATCAGCCCCCAATCATGAGTAGTCATGACGTAGTCGTGGGTGCTTATGACTTGGTATCTAACCATTCGATTTTGAACTTCTCACTTATGAGCTTCCTAAGCCTCTAGACATGTCAAGCTTTTGGGATTCAAAGATCGTATATATGAAGCATTAAACTAGGTGTTTGAGGAAGTTTATTCTTATTTCAAGTAAGCCAGTGCTTTGGAACCGAATAAATGTTTCTTTGAACATGTGACAACAAGTAACATTTGCCTATTGTTCAACATTGGATGCTTTCGCGAACATGTTTAGGCGGTTAACTTCCTTATGTGCCATGTCATTTGCGAACATCTTTGTTTTTTGTGTGCAAGCTAAAGTTTTTTATCCTATGAGAGAGATAGGACTGATGTATTGTAAAATACATCTATTTCCAGTGTAAAATTTGTATAGTTTTCGAGTCGTTTAAATAATACTTTTATTAGTTTTAGGCTTGTACCAGTCTATTTTATTTAGTATAGGTGGTTATAGTTTTTTATTAGTTTTGAGCCAGTTTTAGTATTTATCTATTTTATTTTATATTTTGGTAGGTGTTCATTGGCGTTGGAGCGTAAACGAGCAACTTTGGTCAAGCCAATAATACCCGAGTCAAGAGCACGGAGCTAGAGTGCTATATATAATAATAATAATAATAAACATAAGTGTGAAAGTGACTTTGAAATCACTTTGGGTTCACGGCCCAAAGGCTAAGGCAATTTGTGAGGAGGGCTCCATTAACTCATGAGGAGGATAACATTATTTAGGAGGCCGCATACTTGATTTTTTGAGAGAACATATTATAAATAAAAGGCGGCGCATAAGGAATAGAGGAAGAGGATTCTTGGACAGAGGAGAGCAGCGAAGTTTTAAAAAGGAACCACCATATTATTCTTTGAAGAAAAAAAGAGAAGGAGGTGAAGGGTTGAGGCATAGGTGCCAGCACGGGTCGGTTCTAATTCAATATTTATTATTTATTTATTCTAACCCGTTGTGAACGCCATGAATATGTTTAGTTTTATTTGTTTTGATTTTATCATGCCTTTTATTGGCTAGACCTTTTCGCTACCTAGGTTAAAGATGATTGCACTTGTTTGATTTATTTTCTTTTGGTTTTGGAATTTTTGGTTGTGGGTTGAATTTTAAAGTAAAGAACTTTTTATTTTCTGGTTTGATGTATATGCGTATTTAGTTTTGTTTAATTAATTTTTATAAACTCCACTTGCGTTTTTGTGAATGTCTTTCATGTATGAATGCGGGTTAGGTTGCGGACTTGGTGTTAGCAACTAGTTTATGGAATTGCCTAGGATTTTCCATAGGAGTTGTAATTGTTAGTTAGATAATTCTAAGTATTCTACCAATTCTCAATAGCTGTGAGGTGCGAGATTGTTGGTCTGTCTAGGGTGTTAAATTGCTAGTTCTAGAGGCTTTGTGAGAAGATCTTCCTAGTTTCCCTAGCATTCCTTGTAGGCCAAGTCTTTTCAGAAATATTGTAGTTACCCCTTGCACTTTCGGGTGTATTGTGACTTTCGCGCTGTGAGGTAGACTGTCTAGCGGGTACTTTAAGATTCGAGTAGGTAAGCCTGTAAGG
Source organism: Ambrosia x helenae (assembly GCA_030844895.1). NCBI lineage: Eukaryota > Viridiplantae > Streptophyta > Magnoliopsida > Asterales > Asteraceae > Ambrosia > Ambrosia x helenae. The sequence goes on along the minus strand of CM061230.1, from coordinate 99,532,978 downwards.
GTAACCTCTCAACCGGTGGTTTAACGGCTTATAGGTAACCTTAGGTTTCTCCTTGAGAAGGGTCGAGGGTCCTCTAGTTTATCCTGTAAGTTTAGTATTTTAAGATCCCGGTTCCACACCAGTTCCATAGCCATTAGAAATTTGTCATTCATGTGTAGGATTCTAGCCTAGGTAGTGCCTTCCCATCACCTGATTCCCAGTTCCAGTCTCCAGCTTGTGTTCTAAGTTATTTTAGTTTTATTTTATTTATTTTTATTAGTTTGTTAGAAAACCCCCCCTTAAGCAACAAAACAATTTAAGTCAGTTTGTAGATAAGTTATCGAGTCTAGTTTACGTTTTCCATTAGAGTCTCGTGGGTTCGATACTCGGACTTACTTTAGCTGTACTACACTGACCGGTACACTTGCCGGTTGTGTGGTTTAGGTTTAGAGAGTTTTAGGATATAAATTTAAAACTTAGAGTGTCTAGTTTAGGTTAATTTAGTTAGTTTTTACTAAACCACTTTGAGCACATCAAGGACAAAGGGCCAAGCTAGTGTAATTGAGATAGCTCGTTTAGATCATGATGGCTTTGGGCCGATGGTCCTCCTTGTGAGATATAATCTTTATACGGTTGCCTTGCTTATGCCACATGTTATCATGGGCACGGTACTTGATAAGGCTATATGACTTTGGATTTTGTGAAGATGTAGGAACCGTGCTTCTTGGCTTTGCGAGTTGCCACATTTTCTGATTGGTGTGTTATGGAGGTCACAAAAACTTTTTAATGATGCATTTGTGAGCTTCTCTAGTCACCATATCTGAGGTCATGCAAAGCTCATTTTGTTCCCATAGGGTGGCTTCCTTTCTACCTAGGAGAGCAACTCATCTTTGCAAAGCATTGAATTGGTGTTAAGCCGAGCAAGTATACGAGGTTATGTTTTATGCTTTCCATAGTGAGTGGGCCAAGCCTTCATGACATTTAGCAGGCTCTTTGATATGGGGAGGCATCTTTCTTCTTTTCCAAGTTGTTAGTCTTTTTAAGGAAGGTGTTGAGCCTGCCCTAAGCGATGTGCTCGTTCCCTTAAACGACTTTGGTGTACGGAAAAGATGTTAATATTCTACGGATGATTCGTCCTAGCGTTCGTTAGTACTTATAAAACCTCGGATTGATTCATGTGGTGACGTATAGCTGAGCTGCCAAGCTGTTAGCTTCTTTACCTCAGCCGGAGGCTATGTAGCGTATGACATATGAGCTAATTTTTTGTGGCTTTTGACATGTTTTTTTTTTTTTTTTTTTTTTTTTTTTTTTTTTTTTTTTTGTGTGTGTGTGTGTCTTCCAATATGTCATATATAACTGTTTAAAGACAAATGTGGCCTTAGGAAGCAAATATCTTAGAAGTACTCAACGCACCCTATTTATATGTGTTCTCTTCCCCAAGGGTTACTTGGGTGTATGTATTATGTTGTTTGCTTTAGGCTACCTACTTATAGCTTGTGTAGATATAACTTTTGTCTTTTCGATGTAAAAGCTAAAGTATATTATATGACATAGGTGCGAGTTTGTAGTTGCGAGCTTCTAACTTGCTATCATGAGCTTGTAGCTTCTAGCCTTGGGCTTCGAGCTTCAAATTTCTAACTTCGAGCTTTAGGCTTCGATCTATGGGAACCAAGCTTTAGGTTTGTAGCATGCGAGCTGCAGCTTATAAGCTTGTAGCTCCGGGCTGTAGCTCATAAGTTTACTTATAGAGTTGTCTGCAGCTGCCGTATGGCAGCTGGTATGAGTAGTGTTGTCACACCCTCAAATTCCACGTGCGGGGTTTTACCGCGAGGCGCGTGACACACCAGGATCTCAGTCAACGATCACAATAAACATACAACAAACATGCATTCATAATTATATTTAAACCCAAAATATCATGCTTTGAGCTGTAAACCAGCAGCGGAAGCATTCTTGTTTACAACCAAAAGACATATCATTGTTTACAAAGACATTGTTTAATATGTTTCAAAATAATAGACGCCGTGCATGACTCCGTGCGCCTAGTCCGATAACCGCTACCTTAGCGACCTGAGAAAACATGCCAAAAATGTCAACATATAATGCTGGTGAGTTCACAGGTTTTCTTTCATAAAGTGTTGTTATAAGTTCGGTAAGATCATTTCCCGTTACTACTATGTTATGAGAACGTTAGCTAGACGTTAAGTGTTGTTACTACTGCGGTTGGGAATCCATTACTAAACCGGTATAAGTGTTGAAGCCAGCCCAGACGGACGGGATTACCGATGCCTCGGTAACCCCCAAAGTATTAGAGACAATATGCACCCGCCCGGCTCCCAGCCGTCGGGTGGGGTTTGTAAGGCCCAATAGATCTATCCACATTTCCCCCGTTGTGCATCCCCGCACATTCATGGTTCCCCCTGGGACTTTCTGTAAAAGCCGCATAGTACGTAAAATAACCATAGTATAACATGATCTATGATGAGTAATCAAATAAGTAGCATGTTTCTCCCCCGAAAGTAAAACGGTAAAAGTGGGGCTGTGACACTCACCTTGGTTTGCGTTACTTGAAAACAGTTAAGTAGTTATGTTATGATAGTCCCAAATAGCGGCGACCTATCATAAGATGTGTATAAGTATTGGACTAATAACCCGCAGGCTAACTAGTCCCCGTATGTCCAGACCGTGACCATAAACGTTTGAAAACACCTTTAACTGTTAAACCGACCGTGCCAGACAAGACCCGACATCCCATTGGTGACCCGACATCCCACGTGTTAGATAAATGCAAGACATCATGCAACATATGCAATTAAACACTTAGCACGCGCAATAATTCACCTAGTCTAGCATAACATCCGTTTAACGCACAATCAGGTCCGAATACGTCTTACTAAGTCATTGGGTGTATCCCGGGGTTCCTATCATGTTCCTAGGTGTTAAATCATGTTCCGGGATGTCAAAACGTGTTTACGACAGCAGCACACGCGATTAGGAAACCTTCATGCGATTAGGAAAAGTCAACTAGTGAGTAGAAGGGAGGGTATAGGCGAGTAGGCTCTACTCGCATGAAGCTATAGGCGAGTAGGCTCCTACTCGCTTGAAGCTTCAGGCGAGTAGGGCTCTATTCGCCTGATGCTCTGCTGTTGCGCGTTTTCGCGCGTTAAACCCTCCAAATCAGATCCGAAACATGTAAAAACACCCAATATCAAAACTAAACTATTAACCAACCCTTTTCAAGCAAAAACCCCCAATTTACCTCTGCTCTAACGGGCTCGGTGCGATTATTTCCAAAAATGGCAAAGTACTAGGTTTCACCAACCAACCTTATCTTTCCTTAAATGGAAACAACCAGGTTTCATCTCCTACAAGTTTCAATTCATCATTCCTATGTTATATCATCATCCTAACATGATTTCTAACCACAATCAAGCAATGAATCACATCATACACCCTATTCTTCAAGAATTACCCAAATGGGTCAAAATGCATACTTGCACCTAAACATCATATCAAGGGCTTAAACTCATAGATAATCATCCTAACACCTCCTACATATCAGAAGTACAACAAATTCATGGAAACATTCATGTTATAATTACCAACAATCATCATATGCACAAATACTTCACATATAGCAAGTATCATGGTGTAGACTTGTTTTAGAACTCTTTTCAAAGGGTTTTAAAGACATAAACTTAACAAAACAAGGTCTGGACTTTTGGGGAATCAAAACAACAACTTTACAAAGGTGTAGGATGAAGAACACACCTTGGATTTTATCAAAGAAGGGTGTATAAGCTTGGTGATGGTGTGTTTTGAAGCAAAGCAAGCTCCAGAGGTGTTTCAAGGTGTGTGGGAGGCTTGGGGTCAGTTAGGGTTGCACAAATGGTGTTTAGGGAGTTAAGGGTTCTATTTATAGGTGTTTTGACCCGTGTGCAGCAGTATAGGCGAGTAGGATTCCAGATCAGGCGAGTAGGGACCCTACTCGCCTCTATTCATGCGAGTAGGCCTCCTACTCGCCCCAAGCCTCCTGTAATCGCCCCTAGTACACGCGATTAGGGGTCCCCCAGGCTCCTAATCGCCTATAATGTGCTGGAATGGGTTTTTGGCGCGTTAAACACTATTTTAACATATATAAACACGTATTCACATACCGATAAGTCACATAATGATTCCAAACATATAATGCATGATAACTAACACGTTTACATCCGTTCACCAATTCCCGGGACTCGAGACTCGTGTGTGCGTTAGACCCGGCGATTCCACGAATCGCCGATCCTTGTACCCATAGTTATGGACCGACTCCCGATGACCCCGCGGATCATCATAACGACTCCCGATGATTCCCAGAATCATCATACCGACTCGACTGACCTCGTTAAGAACGTAATATGCATGACTCGCTAAGGTAGACTTACTAGTTTAGTCAACGTTACTAACCTGAGTTTGCCGGGTGTCACATCATCCCCCTGTTGAAAGAATTTTCGTCCCGAAAATTGCCCAAGGCCAAAAAGGAAGAGACGAAAGAGAAGAAAAATTTTCCGGTTGCCACATCATCCCCCTGTTGAAAGGAATCTCGACCCGAGATTCATTCAGCTTCAGCAGAGACATGTCTTGATTCGAACGCGCGCTTAGGAAATAAATGGGGATACTTAGCCTTCATTTGATCTTCCCGTTCCCACGTGAACTCCGGTCCACGATTAGAGTTCCAACGGACTTTAACGATGCGGATTTTACTCCGGCGAAGGCTACGGATTTTATAGTCAAGAATTTCAACCGGTTCCTCCACGATACGCAGACGATCATCCACCTTGATCTCTTCGAGAGGAACAACCAAAGATTCATCCGCCAAACACTTCTTCAAATTAGAAACATGGAAGACGTTATGAACATTACTGAGCTCAGCCGGCAGATCAAGCCTGTATGCTACCGGTCCAATCCGTTCCAGGATTGCGAACGGTCCCACATACCGAGGATTCAATTTGCCCCGTTTCCCAAAACGTATGACGCCCTTCCACGGAGATACCTTCAACAAAACCCTGTCGCCAACCTCAAACTCCAAAGGCTTGCGACGACGATCGGCATAGCTCTTCTGACGATCCCGAGCTGCTGCCATGCGGTTACGGATTTGTACGATCTTTTCGGAAGTCTCGTACACAAGTTCCGGGCCGGTGAGTTGACTCTCACCCACCTCGGCCCAACAAAGAGGAGACCGGCATTTCCGCCCGTAAAGAGCCTCGAACGGAGCTGCCTTGATGCTAGAATGGTAACTGTTGTTGTAGGAGAACTCCACCAACGGTAAATGACTCTCCCACCCCTTGCCAAAATCGATCACACATGCCCGAAGCATGTCTTCTAGCGTTTGGATTGTCCGCTCACTTTGACCGTCAGTTTGCGGATGATACGCTGTGCTCATGTCCAACTGAGTACCCAGAGCCTTATGCAAAGACTTCCAGAAGTTAGAGGCGAACCGAGGATCACGATCAGAAATAATAGAGACGGGCACCCCGTGCCGAGAGACCACTTCCTTGAGATATAACCGTGCCAAACGCTCGAGACCATCGGTCTCTTTGATAGCGAGGAAGTGCGCAGACTTTGTCAACCTATCGACAATTACCCAGATCATGTCGCAACCACTGGGCGATTTCGGGAGTTTGGTCACAAAGTCCATCGTAATCCGCTCCCACTTCCACTCGGGGATTTCAGGCTGTTGCAGAAGGCCGGACGGCTTTTGATATTCGACCTTGACCTTGGCACAGGTCAAGCACTTGCTCACGTACGAAGCCACATCCGCCTTCATGTTCGGCCACCAATAAAGTATCTTCAGGTCTTGATACATCTTATCGGAGCCAGGGTGAATAGAGTACCGGGACTTGTGAGCTTCATCAAGAACAAGCTCCCGCAAGCCCCCAAATAAAGGAACCCAAATACGTTCAGCGAAATAGTGTAACCCATCGGATCTGAGTTCAAGGTGGCTATCAGCACCATGCATGGTTTCAGCCTTAAGGTTTTCCTCTTTCAAAGCTTCTTGCTGCGCTGAACAGATTCGATCAGGTAAGCCGGAATGGATAGTGAGCTGAAGAGCTCGGACACGACGAGGTTTAGCCGTTTCCTTCCTGCTCAAGGCGTCTGCGACCACATTCGCCTTGCCAGGGTGGTATTTGATGGCGCACTCGTAATCATTAAGGAGCTCGACCCAACGTCGCTGTCTTATATTCAACACCTTCTGATCAAAGATATGCTGGAGGCTCTTGTGATCGGTGTAAATAGTGCATTTGGTACCGTACAAGTAATGCCTCCAAATCTTCAAAGCAAAGACCACCGCACCCAACTCCAGATCATGGGTGGGGTAGTTTTTCTCATGAACCTTAAGCTGACGAGAAGCATAGGCGATGACCTTCTCGCGCTGCATCAGTACACAACCAAGACCCCGGATAGAAGCGTCACAATATACCACAAAATCGTCCGTACCCTCAGGCAAGGACAAGATAGGAGCAGAACAGAGTTTAGCCTTTAACAACTGGAAGGCCGACTCCTGCGAATCACCCCAGTCGAACTTTCTGTCCTTCTGGGTAAGCGAGGTGAGGGGTTGAGCGATCTTCGAAAATCCCTCGATAAAACGACGGTAATAACCTGCAAGGCCTAGGAATTGCCGCACCTCAGATGGCGTCTTTGGGGCTTCCCAGTCCTTTATGGCTTCAATCTTTGCTGGGTCAACGTGAATTCCTTTCTCATTAACAACATGACCAAGGAATTGGACTTCACGCAACCAGAAGCTACACTTAGAAAACTTGGCGTACAACTGTTCCCGCCTCAGAAGTTCCAAAACAAGACGTAGGTGTTCCTGGTGGTCCACCTCGTTCTTAGAATAGACTAGAATATCATCAATGAAGACAATCACGAACTTATCAAGATAAGGCTTGCAAACACGGTTCATCAGATCCATAAAGATGGCAGGTGCGTTGGTGAGACCAAAAGGCATGACCAGGAATTCAAAATGGCCATAGCGAGTTCGAAAGGCGGTCTTCGGAATGTCAGCTTCTTGAACCCTCAACTGATGGTACCCCGACCTCAAATCGATCTTCGAATAGAAACTGGAACCCTGAAGCTGGTCAAATAAGTCATCGATGCGAGGAAGAGGATAGCGATTCTTGATGGTAACCTTATTCAACTCCCGGTAGTCGATACACATCCGCAGGCTTCCGTCCTTCTTCTTGACAAACAAAATAGGGGCTCCCCACGGGGACGAACTAGGTCGAATGAAACCCTTCTCTAACAGCTCCTGCAACTGGTTCGATAACTCCTGCATCTCGGGAGGTGCAAGACGATAAGGGGCACGAGCAATAGGGGCCGCACCCGGAGCAAGTTCAATACCAAATTCGACCTGGCGATAAGGAGGAAGACCAGGTAAGTCTTCAGGAAATACATCGGGAAAGTCGCGGACAACAGGAATATCTTCAATCTTCTTCTCTTCTTCAGACGAAACCGAAACAAGTGCCAGAATGGCAGAATACCCCTTCCGAAGATACTTATAGGCTTTCATACACGAAATGATACTCAACGGGACCCCGCTCTTCTCACCGTGCACCAACAGAATTTCTCCATCAGGGAGAGGAAGTCGAATGACTTTATCAAAACAAACGATCTCAGCATGATACAGTGACAACCAATCCATACCCACGACGACATCGAAACTACCCAACGACACCGGCATGAGATCAATAGGGAAGGAATAACCCGACAACTCAAGGTGACACTCCCTAAGGACGTGCGTCGCCTCGACTTTCTTACCATCAGCCAATTCTATCAAGTACTTAGCCTCTAAAGGTGTAGGTACCCTATCAAGCAATTGACTAAACCCAAGAGATATAAAACTCTTATCGGCGCCAGAATCGAATAAAACCGTAGCATAGCGATTATCGAGGAGAAACGTACCAGTAACAGTGTCGGGATCCTGTCGAGCACCACTTGAACCGATCACGAAGGCGCGAGCATTCCTGCCTCCGCCCCCATTGTTTCCATTGCCCGACCCATTCTTCCCGGCTTCACCCTGTTTCAACTTGGGGCAGTTGCGCTTGTAGTGACCAAGCTCACCACAGTTATAGCACCCTTGTTTCCCCTGATTTCCCTGAGGAGCAGCGACTTGAGGGGCTGGGGCTGGTGTGACCGATGGGTTTCGGTTCCCCAAAGGGTTGGACCTACAATCCTTGGCTTGGTGCCCAATCTTATGGCACCGACGGCAACGGTCCTTATCATCGCAAGAACGGTGTGATGATAGTTGCACCGATCACACTTTGGCAACTTCCCAGCATAAACCCCCGGTTGTCGTTCAGACGACGATCCCCCAGTATCAGTCTTCCTCACCTGTTGAGGCTGAGCCGAGCTCGAGCCTTTCCCCACAGTTTCCCACTTCCGCTTGTTACTATCGGAAGTCTTCACAGCAGCGCCTCGAGGAGGCAAGACCCCTTCAGTCACCTTCATGTTGGTCAGCCTGTGGGCCGACCGAACCACCTCAGAATAAACCGTGAGGTTACCCGCAGCAACTAACCCGGCAATCTCCGGTACCAACCCAGCAACATAATGCTCAACTCTTCGGTATTCCGGTGTGTGCAAATCGGGGCACAACACCGCCAATTCATTGTGCCTAGCAGTATAAGCTTCAATCTCAGAACCCACCATCTTATGATTCCAAACTTCATGCTCAAGCTTCTGGATTTCATCCCTCGGGCAATACTCATTTTTCAGCAACTGAATGAATTCTGCCCAGGGCATAGCGTGGGCTTCCCCAATACCCATAGTCTGGGTGGTGGAGTTCCACCAAGTCAAAGCTTGACCCTCCAGGGTCGCAGAAGCATACTTCACCCGGTCGCCTTCCGGGCAGCTGCACATCGAGAAAACAGATTCGATTTTCTCCAACCATCGGAGCAGTCCCACTGCCCCCCCAGTGCCGCTAAAGTTGTGGGGCTTACAGTCCATAAACTTTTTATAAGAACACTGGGATGGAGGAGGATTGACAGCACCACCTGGAACAGACACACAGGTGAGTATCAAGAAAAGGTAAAGTACCCCAGAACGAGGTAGAATAGATGAGAATCGACGTACCACCCATAGCATTATGAGCGGCTTGGAATGCAGCCAGTGCGATATTCACATGTTGCTGCATCAGGTTGTCCAATTCGGCTTGGGTCATATTAATATTCCCACGGCCACCACCGCGGCCACCACCACGGCCGCCAGCACGGCCGCCCCTGCGACCTCCACGAGCTCCTGACATCTTCTGTCACAACATGAAACAAAAGACTCAGACTTGCCCGTGATATAACCCAATTAAGAATTTCAAGAGACTAGACAGAGCCTAGCTCGGGTCCATCCGTTCAAGCCCAAAGTCCGCCGGGGATCCCATGTATCACAGTTTATGATCTCGTGTGCACCCGACATGATAAACTGTTCCACATGGTCCTCCAGGCGCGCTTTAAGTTTGAAGTTCAAGTCACCGAACACCAGCGCCCAATCATGGTATTATCATAAGTATAAGTACAAGATGGTATGCATAAGAACGGGCGTGTTCATTAGGGCATAGAGGGGAGATGTCCAAATCCTTGGACAGATCTCAAGAGTACGCCGAAGCTACCCCAATGTACACCGCCGTCAAGAAAGTTCAATAGTATATCGTTCGCCATCGGATCATAGTAAGGATGAGTCAAGAAATAGAATGATAAAGAGTAAATAGATGATGTAGCGTAGTAGATGATGACACCGACACCCCGACAAGTTATATTGTTACCCACTTGCTAAGACTCGACCAATTGTGACCGTCTAGTGTGTGCGACTCAGTTATAGACTAGACTCTACATGCAGTCTTAGTTCACTATAACCGTTGTCTCTGATACCAATCTGTCACACCCTCAAATTCCACGTGCGGGGTTTTACCGCGAGGCGCGTGACACACCAGGATCTCAGTCAACGATCACAATAAACATACAACAAACATGCATTCATAATTATATTTAAACCCAAAATATCATGCTTTGAGCTGTAAACCAGCAGCGGAAGCATTCTTGTTTACAACCAAAAGACATATCATTGTTTACAAAGACATTGTTTAATATGTTTCAAAATAATAGACGCCGTGCATGACTCCGTGCGCCTAGTCCGATAACCGCTACCTTAGCGACCTGAGAAAACATGCCAAAAATGTCAACATATAATGCTGGTGAGTTCACAGGTTTTCTTTCATAAAGTGTTGTTATAAGTTCGGTAAGATCATTTCCCGTTACTACTATGTTATGAGAACGTTAGCTAGACGTTAAGTGTTGTTACTACTGCGGTTGGGAATCCATTACTAAACCGGTATAAGTGTTGAAGCCAGCCCAGACGGACGGGATTACCGATGCCTCGGTAACCCCCAAAGTATTAGAGACAATATGCACCCGCCCGGCTCCCAGCCGTCGGGTGGGGTTTGTAAGGCCCAATAGATCTATCCACATTTCCCCCGTTGTGCATCCCCGCACATTCATGTTTCCCCCTGGGACTTTCTGTAAAAGCCGCATAGTACGTAAAATAACCATAGTATAACATGATCTATGATGAGTAATCAAATAAGTAGCATGTTTCTCCCCCGAAAGTAAAACGGTAAAAGTGGGGCTGTGACACTCACCTTGGTTTGCGTTACTTGAAAACAGTTAAGTAGTTATGTTATGATAGTCCCAAATAGCGGCGACCTATCATAAGATGTGTATAAGTATTGGACTAATAACCCGCAGGCTAACTAGTCCCCGTATGTCCAGACCGTGACCATAAACGTTTGAAAACACCTTTAACTGTTAAACCGACCGTGCCAGACAAGACCCGACATCCCATTGGTGACCCGACATCCCACGTGTTAGATAAATGCAAGACATCATGCAACATATGCAATTAAACACTTAGCACGCGCAATAATTCACCTAGTCTAGCATAACATCCGTTTAACGCACAATCAGGTCCGAATACGTCTTACTAAGTCATTGGGTGTATCCCGGGGTTCCTATCATGTTCCTAGGTGTTAAATCATGTTTCGGGATGTCAAAACGTGTTTACGACAGCAGCACACGCGATTAGGAAACCTTCATGCGATTAGGAAAAGTCAACTAGTGAGTAGAAGGGAGGGTATAGGCGAGTAGGCTCTACTCGCATGAAGCTATAGGCGAGTAGGCTCCTACTCGCTTGAAGCTTCAGGCGAGTAGGGCTCTATTCGCCTGATGCTCTGCTGTTGCGCGTTTTCGCGCGTTAAACCCTCCAAATCAGATCCGAAACATGTAAAAACACCCAATATCAAAACTAAACTATTAACCAACCCTTTTCAAGCAAAAACCCCCAATTTACCTCTGCTCTAACGGGCTCGGTGCGATTATTTCCAAAAATGGCAAAGTACTAGGTTTCACCAACCAACCTTATCTTTCCTTAAATGGAAACAACCAGGTTTCATCTCCTACAAGTTTCAATTCATCATTCCTATGTTATATCATCATCCTAACATGATTTCTAACCACAATCAAGCAATGAATCACATCATACACCCTATTCTTCAAGAATTACCCAAATGGGTCAAAATGCATACTTGCACCTAAACATCATATCAAGGGCTTAAACTCATAGATAATCATCCTAACACCTCCTACATATCAGAAGTACAACAAATTCATGGAAACATTCATGTTATAATTACCAACAATCATCATATGCACAAATACTTCACATATAGCAAGTATCATGGTGTAGACTTGTTTTAGAACTCTTTTCAAAGGGTTTTAAAGACATAAACTTAACAAAACAAGGTCTGGACTTTTGGGGAATCAAAACAACAACTTTACAAAGGTGTAGGATGAAGAACACACCTTGGATTTTATCAAAGAAGGGTGTATAAGCTTGGTGATGGTGTGTTTTGAAGCAAAGCAAGCTCCAGAGGTGTTTCAAGGTGTGTGGGAGGCTTGGGGTCAGTTAGGGTTGCACAAATGGTGTTTAGGGAGTTAAGGGTTCTATTTATAGGTGTTTTGACCCGTGTGCAGCAGTATAGGCGAGTAGGATTCCAGATCAGGCGAGTAGGGACCCTACTCGCCTCTATTCATGCGAGTAGGCCTCCTACTCGCCCCAAGCCTCCTGTAATCGCCCCTAGTACACGCGATTAGGGGTCCCCCAGGCTCCTAATCGCCTATAATGTGCTGGAATGGGTTTTTGGCGCGTTAAACACTATTTTAACATATATAAACACGTATTCACATACCGATAAGTCACATAATGATTCCAAACATATAATGCATGATAACTAACACGTTTACATCCGTTCACCAATTCCCGGGACTCGAGACTCGTGTGTGCGTTAGACCCGGCGATTCCACGAATCGCCGATCCTTGTACCCATAGTTATGGACCGACTCCCGATGACCCCGCGGATCATTATAACGACTCCCGATGATTCCCAGAATCATCATACCGACTCGACTGACCTCGTTAAGAACGTAATATGCATGACTCGCTAAGGTAGACTTACTAGTTTAGTCAACGTTACTAACCTGAGTTTGCCGGGTGTCACAAGTGTACTTTTTCTAATAGCTATAAAGCTGAATAGTTGTCTATAGCTATCATATAGCAGCTGACGCACTGACATGCATAGTTGTCTACAGCTGTCCTGTAGCAGCTGATGTACTCTCTGACGTGAATAGTTGTTTAGGCTGATAAAGCTGAATAGTGGTCTGTAGCTGCCCTACGGGAGCCAGCCTGCTTTACCGGATCTGACTAGCTGATAAAGTGTGTGTTTATTGTTTTTATTTATCAATTATTATTTTATAAGTGAAGTTAATGGTTAGCTTACAAGTGCATGGGTTTTTTACACGCCATGGTTACACTCATAAGTCCGTTCACTTTTACTAAGAATTTTGGTCAAATATAGGTTAGGCTAAAAGTTGAAACGAGATGTAATGTTAGTATTATTCAAGACTTTATTTAGAACAATTAATTATTTCTTGAGAAGCTCGTTTCAGCGATATGAGAAGTAAAATATTTTTACACTTTACCTCGCTTAAGCTAGTAGGAGTTTTTTGGAGCTTGTGCCTAATGTTAGTGTCGAGAGAGCGACCATGTGCTTGTATCGCATGTGCACATGAAGTGAAGTGAAGAGCTATAAATGAATGTTGAGTACACAAAGATGTAAAGTGAGCTTACATAGAGGAAGATTTCTAGCCCAGAGAGCTTCCTAGGGGAGCATGACCCCATTTCGGTATGAACGTTTAGTATATTAAGATGTAACATGAGCTCACGCAGGGGAGGACTTCTAGCTCAGGGAGCTTCCATGGGGGAGCTTGCCTTCCGTACCTGCTAAGCGTTGACCCTCTTTTTGTGCACGTTTAGCACATTAAGATGTAACAGAGGCTGCCATAAGGGAAGGCTTCCCGCTTATGGTGCTTCCTTATGGGAGCAATTGCTTCCTTATGGGAGCAGGTGATTCCTTATGTGAGCGAGTGCTGACCCCCCTTTCTATATGTTAGCAGGTGTTTTTGCCATTTTGGTGAAAGATACCACTTTTTATGCTTTTGAGGTCTGATTTGCTTTTGACTAAGCACCTTTGTGGATTAGTGTGTAAGAAAGTCTGACTTTTGACTTTTCTTACTTTTTTACTGTTCACCACTGTAGCAGGGCTGCTATATGGCAGCCTGGAGCTTCCTGGCTGCCCTATTTATAGTTTAAATAGGCTACCCAGCTCCGATTTATGTGATCTCCTTTTTTTTTTTACTCGTGGATCAGTTGTGGGATTCTTGCATCCACGTCGTGAATTATAGTGTTGATAATATCACTTACAATGGAGCTGCGGTATGGCAGCCTGTAGCATGAGTTGTACAAGATGCAATACGTGTTGTACTAGAGACTTTAATGTTGGATAAAGTTTTTTCCTGCCTCTATCCCCTTTTGTGCTTTATTGTCACACACTTTTATGTGTGCTAAAAGACAAAAATGAGATAGTAAAACCTTGGGACAAGTGTGTACACATCTTCCTATAGAATTATTCTTTAAAGAATATATTTTGATATGTTTCCTTCTTTTTTTCATCAGATTCTTTGTGAGGATAATATTTCATAATGTAATATCCTCGTGAATGACTTTTTTGATGACACCACATAAAGTGGGGTTGAGTATTGTGTATAGAACCCGGTCACCGGCGTTTTGAACGTGGAGCAAAAAACGCAAACATGTGTAGGAGGTGTAGGAGTGATTTTTCCGGTAAGAACATCCTCTCCATCCTTAAAAATAAAGAACTTAGGAACATTTGGGGCTAAACCACAAAGAGTTTCATGTTCTAAGCGCGATAACCCCACGGTGGGCGCCACTTGTTGAAACAACAAGAATAAGGCATGGAGATGGTATGGATGTCTCTTCGGGTTGGACCTAGCACCTTCCGAGCATGTACCTGCACCACGAACAACTCGTTAGAAGGGGTCGAGAGACCGGGGTCTCTGGACCACCCTCCGACGCTCAACATTAGTGATTTATCCCAAGAAGTGTACATAAAAGTAAATATAAAGGAGTAAATGAGGGATACGAAGTATGAGAGGATGTGGTGGTTGAAACCCGGCGGTTAGCTAGCAGCCGAGGTGATTTCGGGCTGCTTAACTCGATGGCTGAAAGTTGGTTATTAGAACCATGGATATGAAGACTGCAGATATGGCAGCTCCAGGGCTCCGTTAGGGGAGCTCGCGAGTTCAGCAGGGGAGCTTAACAGCTTTATTGTGTGTAATTATGGAGAGTTCATGAGCTGCTGATGTGATACTTTAGCAGCTCGTAGGCTCCTCTATGGGAGCTAGGCAGATTAGTTAGTGAGAGAATGTTTCTAGAGAGAGAGAGAGAGAGAAAGTGAGTGAGATGTCTTGAATGGAGACCAAGACAAAAAATGGAATGGATTTGAGTGAGGGTGTAACCCCTCTATTTATAGAGGGTGAAACCCTAAACCCTAATGGGCTTTGTAGTAATGGGTTGGGCTGGCCCATAAATGTTGGACCCACCTTTATTATTGACCTCCTGGAAGGCAGGTCCTGTGCTAGGGAGCTGAGGAGCCGGTGCAGGTAGCTTCTTTACACCAGCTTCTGGCTTTTCAGCTTCCTGGCCCGAGCCTGATAGCTTCTTGAATATGTTTAAACGTGGGGGTTTGGGTACCCACGTCATCATATATATACTAGCTTTTATCTCGGGAGCATCCTGAGGTTGAAAATATAACAATTCTAATAATACTAATAGTAATAATTATTTATTACCCTTGTAATTAAATAAATAAAAAATAACCCTGCTATAAGGTGACACCATGTGTTGCAGTGTTGCGCGATTCTTTCTCCTAGCTTCTCTTGATGAAATATACCTATGCATCTTTAAAAGGGTAAAATTCCAATGAAAGCATGACGATTGAGCTGAATTTCAACATCGTAGATAAGAATCTGGTTTAAAAAAAAAACATTATTAATGAATAACCTGAACACTTTCCTAAAATAACTCAATTTTAAATTTAGTAGATTAGGTTTTATATTATTATTTATTTATTTTTAATTTACCACATGGCATGACACATGACAAACTCAAGGAAGAGAATGTATCCTTGAATATCATGTCATTAAAATAGTTTTCTTAAGCCTTCATTAAATGTCAGCTCATCAATATTCAATTATTTTATTATAAGTTATAGATATATATAGATAGATAGATTTTAATTGTGTTGGTCCCGGATGGATTATTAAGACGGGATCTTAATAATAAAATGTTTTTTGTACGGAAAAATATACAACAGTTTATAGTTTAGCTGTTTCAAAAAATATACAAAATGGTAGTTGTGATGTAGACTCAGTCGAGTCTATAAATTTAATGAGTCCGAATGTCCGATGAAGTACTGGGAGAAGAAACAAAATATACATGTAGTGTTCATCGACTCTGAAAAGGGCATATAAAAGTGTCTCTCGTAGGTTGTTTTGTGACAGTTGGGAGAGTAGAAGGTTTGTAGAGAGTACATAGACTCAATTAGAGATATGTATGTTAGGAGGAGATGGGTGATCGGACGTGTCACAGCCCCCGACCCACATCCCGGGCGGGGACGTTGCGACCGCGAGCGGTGGAATCGGTGTTTATATATTTATTTTGCAACGAAAAAAATTCATTAGGATCGAAGTTAGGAAAGTCTTCAACACCATTATTTTATTGATAAAACGGAGGGTCCAACCCTCTAATGTACAAAAGATTTACATAGGGATACTACGGTATATTTTACAAGCGAAATTCATAAAACATATTTCATATTTATTATCATGTGACGAGCCACTTATTTAAACGGAGTGCTTCACCACACCCCCGGTTTGCAACAACACCATCTTGTATTATGTATTTAGCAAGTCAGCTGAAACATGTTTTAAAAAGATTTGATCAGCGGAAAAGCTGGTGAGAACATTCTTTTAAAAACGCTTATCAAGTGTTATCCGTTGTTTATTAGCTGGTGAGCTCGCGCGCTGCATCACATGTTATGTTGGCAGCGCGCTAACGCCAAAGTCTGGCGCGAGTAATTCTGTTTATGGGGATAAGGACGCCTCTTCCCCTTAGGCTCCCTATCCCTTCAGTGGGTTTTGTTATTGTTATTAATAAATTGATAATATTAATCACGTTGCATACCTTTTGTCACATTGAGCATATTATTGAAAAATTAGACATAAATTGTCCACGCCAAACTTGAAAAGTTGCGCAGGTGATCTTATTAGTTCTTCGGTTTTAATGAAATACTTAATCACATTGATCCCGATTTGAGGCTATCTTCATATGAACTACGACTTCAAAGATAGATTTGTCTTCTCTCGACACTTGACTTTTTCTTCAATATTTATATATAGATATCGTAAAATACTAGTTTCAGGAGCTAAATAATATTTCCTAAACAATCTCCCCAAGATATATGGTTGATACAAACATTTTGATATTTTGTTATATTGCGTGTATTGCTAAGTTAATTACGATATTATCCGGTTAAAATGATCTATTCAGTAACAAAACTAACATAAGCATTCACTGGAAGTGTTACTGCAGCCGGTGTCTTTGAATGATAGAGACGACAGTTGGTCTTGGTCCCATGGGGTTAATAGTGGTTTTGAGGTTGCTGAGGTCAAGAGGTGGTTATGTGGTCCGTCGGTTTCTACTCCTGTTTTCGATTTCAGGTGGAGTTCTTGGGTGCCGAATCAATGTAACATTTTTATGTGGCGCGCGTTTTTGGATCGTCTTCCCACTAAAGTGGCTTTAGCTAGAAGAGGTATTGTGGTGGGAAATCTCTCTTGTGTTTGGTGTGAAACATACGATGAATCTATTGAACATCTTCTCACGGGTTGCGCTTTGGCGTATGGGATCTGGGATAAGATTACCATGTGGTGTAGATTTCCTAGGCCCTTCGTGTTTCATGTAAAGGATGTGATTCTTCTCCATGATCATAGTGGTCTTACGGGTGTCAAGAAGGAGATTTTGCATGGCATCATCATCATTACTTGTTGGCGTATGTGGAGAGCTAGGAACGAGAAGATCTTTAATGGTGTTGAAACGAATGTGGTGAATTTGTTGGCGGATATAAAGTCTTGGGGGTTTCTTTGGTATAAACATAGGTTCAAGGGTGGGAGTGTGGATTGGTCTAAGTGGTGCTCTTTTGATGTAACGTAACGTATTTTGTTTTGTTTGGATTTCCTTGTTTTTGGCTTCTCTCTCTGTCTTGGAGAGAGTTGTCGGTTTTGGTGGTGTTTTTATGAAGTGCATTTTTCAAAAAAAAAAAAAAAAGTAACAAAACTAACAAGGGTGAGAAGTGGGAAGGGTAATTTTGTCAAAAACATATGCACATGCAAGTCACATGCCATTTTCACCTTCATTTTTAAATGTTCGTAACTTTTTTATACGTCATCTTTTTTAAAAAAAAATATACCAAAAAATTGAGCGTCTTTTTATTTTTAATATGAGTACCATATTGTTATACTTTTGAAAAAAAAAATTCAAAACCCACTTGCGTAAGACACAATGGAGTGTAAAACACAATGGACACCAATTAAATATAGGGTATAAAACACAATCAAGAGTCTAGTAAAACACAATGGACGACATATTAAAGACACAATGAATAGAAGACTAAAACAAAATGAATACTTTTGAAAAAAAAAAGTTAAAAACCCAGTTACGTAAGACACAATGGATGACATATTAAAGACACAATGGACAGAAGACTAAAACACTATGAATACTTTTGAAAAAAAAGTTAAAAACCCAATTGTGTAAAACACAATGGACGACATAATAAGGACACAATGAACAGAAGATTAAAACACAATGAATACTTTTGAAAAAAAAGTTGAAAATCCAATTGGGTAAGACACAATGGAGACAACGTAAAATACAATAAGTACCAATTAAATATGCAATGAACAATAGGGTTTAAAACACAATGAACAGCCTAATAAAACACAATGAACTACATATAAAAGACACAATGAACAGAATACTAAAACACAATGAATAATAGACTTAAACACAATGAACAACATAATAAAACACAATGTACACCTAAATACAAAACTCATTTGCGTAAAATACAATGAAAAGCATACTAAAAACACAATGAACAAAGTTAAATCATGTGTAGACTAAAAACATAAATAACATATTTATAAAGCAAACATGCATACTATAACACAATGAACGAGCAAAAGACACAACGGAAAAGAAAACCCATTTAGCACGATTTTTTTTTTCAATTTTAATGTAGCAATGTGGTACTCATATTAAAGATAAAAAAAAACGCTCGTTAATATGGTGAAATGTTTTTGAAAAAAAAATGTCGTATGAAAAAGTTATAGACGTTTTAAAATGATGGGGGATTTGACATGTGCATTGCATGTGGAGAGAGAAAGTCAACAAATGTGGTTTTCCTTTTATGCCCTTCCTCTAATTTATTATTTATTTTTTTCAAACAAACTAATCTCAACCCTTCAAATACATGATCAATGGATCACAATCCTTCTCACCCTTCCTAGAAAAAGTGTCTTGTGTATTTGATCCTAACCCTATTAAACCTTTATTTTTTTTCTCTCTCATGTTTTTTCCCATAACTTTTAAACGTTAATATCTTTTATATACGAGATTTTTTAAAGAAAAAAATCACACCAAATTAACGAGTGTTTTATTATCTTTCCAACGAGTACCATAGTGCTATATAAAAAACGGAGAAAAAAAAAGACTATTTTTTGTAACTCGACAGGTATTGTGTCAGGTTTGGGATTAGTTTAAAAAAAATTGTGGGTTTGGGTTGGGCCTGGGATTAGGTGATACCTGACCCAATTACCCGAACCCACATACCCAAATACCCGAACTATATACCCATGAATTTTTTAACGTATCACATAACCCTTAGACTAATGCGTTCGATATTTCAATAAATAACTTTTTTTCCTTATTTCATGTTAGTTCATTTTAGAACGATCGATTACAAACTTCTGAATTCATTTGACATTATATAATATTTTGTAATGGCACTAGATTTATACCCCGGCGCAGAGATTCGTTTTTTTTATGTTAGAATATGATAACTTATGACAGAGATTTGTTTAAAATAAATAATAATAATAATTAATCATATATTGGCAAGTCATTAATTATGTTGTCATATTAGATATTTTATTATGTCATATTAGATATTTCAACCCGGGATGATCCCGGGATAAAAACTAGTATGGAAATATTATATTAACCCAAGATAATTAAAAAACCAAATAGAAACGTCAAGAGTATAAACCTGAATTAAAAAGATATTTAAACTGCAAACACGTAAAATATAAAATGTAGTAAATCTGAACGGTGTTGAGTAGTGTACTAGTGTAGTGTGCAAACACAAAAGTTCAAATACATTATATGATGTATGCAATAATGGCCACACTTTAGAACGCCAAACTACGAAGGAATAACTTATTTCTGAATATTGACTGTGTGACTTAAGATTTAGGACATATGACACTATGCTCATAAAACTTGGTCCTACATGGGTCCATAATTCTCAGTGGTACAAACACATGGGGTTTCCATGGCTCAGACTTAAAGGTCACCCAAGCTCTATGGTCCTGGCTCTATTTAAGTCCGATATATGGACCTCAAGCCCCTTTTGACCATCTCTAACAAAACCACTAATTGATGACGAATATAGTAGTATAGGTAAAAAGTAATCACTCATCCATATATTACAAACAGCGCGTGCATGTTTGACAAGATAAATATTTGTGATTTTGGTGGACGGGGCGCCCCAAAGGGTAGGGGTGTGCGGGTATTGAACCCGTGCGGCGACACGGCCGCCACTCATGTGGGTAAACAGGTAGGGAAATCGAGTATAGGAAGCAACGTGTGGGTTGGGTCTTTTTTACCGTTTGAAATGATCAACATGACCGTTGGGGGTTAAAAAAATATTTAAATAATTTGAAACCAATATAAGTACTCAATATTTTACCATTTTAATTCAATCAACTTTTATCCACCATTCATAGACCTTTCTATACTCTCAATTTAGCACTTACCCAACTACAATAGCTAATTTGTCTAATGATGACATCTGTTTATTCATTCCGCCCAACTATTCTTATAATAATATTTTCACAAACGATACTAGCATACAATATTTTCACACGACAACACCAACATCTACTAAAAGAATCGTATCATGCAATCGTGAAAAGGGTCACCAAGTTCTTATGAAAGATTATTTTGTGGAGGAGCCAAAATACTATGACGTTTTCCGTCAATGGTTTCGTATGTCGAAACGCTTGTTTCTAAAAATTGTTGGTGATGTAGAAGCACGATGTGCATGGTTTCAAGAGGGCGTAGACGGTATGATGAAAAAGGGTTTTCCGTCGTTACAAAAAAGTCATATATGTCGTTAAACAACTTGCGGTCAGTAACACTTTGATGAAAACGATGAGTATTTATTTATGTATGTCTGCAAGGACTTTAAAGAAATGCGTACAATTTTTCTGCAACGCTATAATTCAGTTCTTGCGTAGATCGACAAGTCACAATGTTGAGGTTTTGTACCAATAAACATCACTTACACGACGGTGAGTTCTTGCGTAGCATCGACTCTACGCATCTGATTTGGAGAATGTGTCCCACTGCATTGCGATGCCAATATATAAGAGGTGATAAAAAATGCATGACGATCATGCTTTGTGTCACAAGATTTATGGTTTTAGCATGCGTATTGTGGACCACCTAGGTCAAACAACAACATCAATGTTCTCCGACAATCTCCAGTATTTCCTTGACTTCGATTTGATATTGTGGCACATCTTGGAACTCAAGGATACTTTAGAGTATAAAGATGGACAATAGACAATGCCAATATGCATTATGTTTTTCGAACAACTCAAATTACATTTAAATCATTTTTGACGGGGCTCGAACTCTTGATCTTAAGGGAGAGACACGATACTATCACTTCAACTCTAATAGCATCGCCAATTTACAAATTTAATATATGCGTAGGCTTTCAAGGATTACACAACTAACAGTTTTTTTTTTTTTTCACTTCCTCTAAGTTTTAAAGTTGTCACTTTTATCTTTATTTTTTAAAAACTTTATATTGATCATTGTTTTTGTTCTATTTAGTATGGTTTTACGAGCCCTCACCCGCAACCTGGGTTTTAAAAAGCGCGCCTGAGGCGCGCCTAGGCGCAAGGCGCATCAAGACGCAGCCTAGGGCGCCTCAGAGCTTTGCGCCTATCCTTTTTCCCTAAGGCGCGCGCCTCAGGTGCTTTTTTGCCAAATTTCAGGCGCTTTTCTGCCTGAGGCGCGCGCCTCACGTATTCTGGGTATTTTTTATGCATAAAAATGTTGTACCTTGGTGTTTTTGGCTTGTACATATAGGTAAAATCACATAAAAACCTTATTTATAGCTATATTTTGGGTAAATGAAGCTAAAAACTCATGGAATATATATGGGATATATAAAAAAATTTATATAATTAGTGTGCGCTTCGGGTACGAAAATCCCACGCTTTTTGCGCTTTGCGCTTCGCGCGATGCGCTTAGACCTCGTCGCTTTTGTGCGCCTAGCGCTTTTTAAAACCAAGCCCGCAACGCGGGGTTAATCAATAGTTAGTATACAAACGAGCCAACGAGGTAGGGGAATTTTGACGGGTAGGGTATGGACAATGGATAGCTGACCCATGGTAAATTGAAACTAATACTACAAGGGCCTTATATAGTCATATGGCACCATTAACTTCTAATATGGACAACTTGGAAAGGCTTAAAGGGAATCACCAGCCTATGAACTAAAACTATTAACTTCTAATATGGATAATTTGACAATTTGTGTAGACTTTTTTTTCGTCCTATACGAATCGTAGGTAATCATGATCATTCTTATAGAATTCTCATATGCTAAATGCACACTACCTCGTCGACTCAAAGATGTAACAGCCAGTATATACAACGCGTGATTTAAATGCACATGTCGAGATGTGTTGTAATACAACTATCAACAAATTATAGATAACAAAAGGTCTTTTTAATCACTAAATAGTAATGCTTATTCCTCATCCTCACTAAAAGTGCTATCCTTGATCATTTGATGGGATGAAAATGATCATCGCGTTGGAGTCAGATCACAACACAATTCCATGCACCCTTACAAGTATATTATTTGCTCTTGTTCTCAAAACCTAAAAATTAAACGAAGTTAGATCCTTAGGTAGCGTTTGGTATGATGGAATGAAAGGGGGAATGGAATGGACCATTACGAGGTAATGAAAAATTTTGTGTTTGGTTGGTTAAAGGAATGGAATCACCCATTCCACAAGGCATTCCATTCCCTCAAAACCATTCCATCCACCTCCCATATTTTTTTTTCATTCCATCCCTCATTCACCCTTTACTAACAACACCATAACCCAACAACACAAAACAATGTTTTGTTTCATTCCCAAGTGGCAACCAAACAAGACATGGAATGGTAATGATCCATTACCTTGTCCATTCCATTACCTCGTCCATTCCATTCCCTCGTCCATTCTATTACCCCATACCAAACAGACCCTTAAAGTTGTGGCCCTAAAATATGGGCCCCAACCTTCAACTTATATTTTATAATAGTCGTGCTCGCCCTAGCGATATGGATTTATTTTCAACATACTTAATCATTTGCAATTTAGAAGTTAATCAAGGGACTATTTGTAACTTATTATCAATCTCTTAAAACAAATAAGAGGCTACATTTAATCCATGCTTTCCATACGTCGATGGAATTTAGAATCTCATGGACATGCAAAGAGATCCACTCTCCCCTTATTTTCTTCTTTTTCTCTATATAATTCCTTCCCAACACTTTTATTTTCTCTCCACCCTTCTCTTTGATTCAGAATTCGTAAGGCATTCATCTATTCCTTCGTATAAACATGTTTGGCCATCGGTTTATTACGCGATTTTCATATTTTGAAATGTGGTTAGACTAAGCAATTATGTATGTTTTTGTTGTTTGTGATCGATTTTGTTGGTTTTCATGATCAAAATACGGTTTGCATGTGAGGGACATTTTAGTTATATCTCTAAATGCATGTCAACTAATGTTTGTGATATTTTTGGGATATGATAGATCAAACTCTTTTAATTACCTTTGCTAACCAACGGGATCAGGTAAATCACAGCTTACGTTGGACAAGGGGCCTTCAATAGGTTATGGTAGGAAATCAATGGATAGATCGATCTCTTCTTACGCAAAAGAAATATATTTATATTATTTGTGTTATGTGTGATGTTCCAAACATATTGAAGATTAGAATGTACAACATATGTTAATATCAAATATTGAGTTAAGATATCCAAAACCATCTTTCTTACAATTATATGTTAATTATATTATTTTTCTTTCCTATTTCATGTTATTTGAACATAGTTTATTGTTGTTCAGATCAATCAAGACATCATCGTATACAAAACTTGTGTATATTTGATTGTTGAGAGATGGCTGAGGTATGTACGAGGTTCTATCTATGTTTATTTTTATCCTTTCGTTTTTCTTTCGTCTGCAAACGCAATTTCATGCATACAACCACTTAATCTGCTTTTACGAAAATTAGACCAATTTTTAATGGGCAAAAAAGTATTTCAGATCAACCAAACCCAACCAGTTTTGTTAGGTGATCCAAGGATCACTCGTACTGACACCCAATACCAGAAAACTCATTAATAAAATGTTCGTATAGGAGGGCCAAAAGGTGACCTTGCATGTGTACGATTTGAGCCAAGGGCTAGCTCGGCAGGTCTCAACTTCGCTTTTGGGGAAGCCTATCGAAGGAATATGGTATATTTTCTTCGTATAAACAAGTCTCACTATCATATTTTCGTTCTTCTGGTATAACCGATAACACATTGTTATTTTGATGTCCAAGACAACAACCTGTTTCATATATTTGTTTTTAAACATAGGCACACTGGAATAGCTGTATACGGTAATGAATATTATTTTGGAGATGGGATACAACAAACTCCTGTTGGAACCACACCTTACGGGACTCCGCTAAAAGTGATTGATCTTGGTGTCACCAAGGTTACAAAAGATGAGTTTGATACATATTTAAAGGAGATAGATCCGCGATATACTCATGAAACTTACAATATATTGAAGCATAATTGCAACTGTTTTAGCAATGAGGTTGCACAGCATTTGGTTGGAACCACCATCCCTGAGTACATTCTAAACCTCCCTAATGAAGTCCTTAGCAGTCCACTGGCCCCTCTTATAAGTAAGTTCTATATCCTATTTCTTTTTTGAACTTTAATCATCGTTAGTTTCACGCGTGCTTCCAAAGTCCACACGGATAGAGCCAAGGACTAGGGTAGCCGTGCTACTAGCTACTTAGCTAGTAACCGATATAGTGCCCTGGAGACCGAAAGAAAGTTGGTAATTTCAAGTGACATATAATTGTGTATTGTATTATGCAGTGCCACTGATACAAAATCTAGAGGCTACATTGAGAGATGGAGATGTTCCACATGAAATTCAGTTTCAAGCACCAATCGGGTCAACAGAAAGCAGCAACGGTGAAGGCACCGAGAGCACTATTCAACCGATGGTAGATCCTCTTGGAAGCGCGAGAAGCGTGGTGCAGGAAGAGATCATCAAGGAGTTTATTGCGCTCAGGGCTTCGGGGACGATGAGCCCGAGTGAGGCTGTAGCTCTTGCAACTAAGAATGTCATGCAGAAACATGGATTCTTGAATCCTACTTAAAACTTGCTTTGTTTGCTGCTGTCTCTGGAAAGTTATTAAGAAAGTTTGTCCTGAGTGTTTTTTTTTCTTCAACTTATGTCTTGTTTTGAAATTATTGAAGACCATATAATTTAAGTATTTTTATTTGTTACACACAAAGAATGAGGGCCTATGTGATCAAATTAAGGGTCTTGTTATGCCATGTACATGGAAGTTGTTATTTATATGGGATTTTATATATGAAAATAATAGTGTATCAATGGTAAATGTATATTTTCATGATGGTTTATGTTATGTAATTTATTTATATTTAGGTGTATTATTGTTCAGTCAGGGATTTGTATGATATTATATTGGTTTAGTTCGGAGGGGTCTTTATAACCTGCATTGATTATTTATGTTGTACGTATGCTATGGAAGCTTTTTTTGAACGGCCAACAAACAAAAAATTGCCTAGGTACTCCGTACGAGGTGACCAATGGCAAAAAGCCACCGCCAACCGGCCAAACCTAGCCGTACGAAGCCCTTAGGTGCCCCCCAAGTTATCTCCGGTTCCAGGGAAACCCGCCCGTCCGAAGACCCATTGGTGGTAAACGCCGGCCGCCCTCGAGATCAAACCAGAGATCACAAAGATACCGGTCTTCCTTCATTGGGCCAAGCTGTTGCAGAACAAATGTGGAGAGGGAGGGATTCAAACCTAGGTCCCTAAGGATCCCAGGTCTCACCTCAACCGCTCCACCAAATGCTTGTTGGCATGTATGCTATGGAATTGGATCATGCTTTTGAGATACCTCAATTCCTTCTCGTAGTTTCTTGTTATTCGATTTTAAACCCTATCAAGAGTATTTGAGCTTTCTCTACGCGATCCCTACCGGAATCACACAGGTAACCATGAGGAGCACGCACAATCAAGACCAGGACCAGATCTGATGATTCAAGTGCCTAAGACAAGCAGGATAAAAGGCCCTTAGGTGGAGCTGGTATTGAGAACTCAACCTTGTACAAGCCGAAAAAGGCACTTAGGCCCTAATATTTTTTAAACGACGGTTAACATTATAACAATAAACATAGCAAAATCATAGTATTACATATAATCTATATCTATATCTTGGAACTACTTGCATATATCTTCTTCCTTAATGGGGAGAATAGATGCATTTATGAATAGTACTATACAAGTGATTCCGTGGTGCAGAAGTACTAGAAGACATTGTTCTAAAGGTAAATCAATGAAAAATGAAGGATTCCATTTTGCATGAATACATTGTCCTTGATCTAAATCATTGCAATTGTCAAAAAAAATAAAAAAAAATAAAAAAAAATAAATGAGATCTTACTTCCACCTCAATGACTGCCTTATACCAGTGTAGATGAGACCTAAGGATCGCCCGATCAGACAAACCAAAAAGAAAGAGACAGCATCGCTGATTTTTGTAGCAAGTGTTCTTACAAAGGGCATTGTAATATCAGCCATTTCAAGGTATAGACTAAAGTAGTACCTCCTGCAGCAAAGAGAAAATTATTATTATTAATAGTTAAAATTACCATATATAAGATATTTTAATTAATACTTTATCTCTAATAATATTATCTGATTTGTGTAAAACCTACAAAAATAGTTACAAGGAAACACGTCCCAAATGTTTCCCAAAGTGTACATACAAAGCATAAAACCTCATAAATAAATTTTAAAAGAAACTATTGAGTAAAGTAGTTTTTGTTATCATATTAAACACACTAATAATGTATTGTTTAAAAAAAATAATAAGTAGACAAAAATACCCTTTGAGGGTAACCTGGCCTATAACAAAAAATGGTACCCATTTTGACCCAAACCAGTTTTGACTCATTACCCAACCCGAAACTGTATCTATTCGCCATGTAGTGGAATATTCATGGAACTCCAGGTGAAAATAACAGTTGTCTATAAAAGAATTAGAGCATACCAACCCACGAGAGCCCTTAATTCTTTAGTCCGCTTGACAGGTACACGAACAGAGCTGATTACAGCAGCACATAAAGGAGATCCCAAGGGTCTAGATTTCCCTAGGCTAAAATTCTTCAACCAACCAAACTTTTCAGTCTTGCCCTTGGTAGATTCTGTAAGGGGTTGACTTTTGAGTATACGAAGGTCAAACCGATCCTCATACATAGATGCAACTGTCTCCATGTTCTGAACGAACCACTGGTTCAATGACACCTGGCAATAAAAATGTTAGTTCCACATCATAGATGAAGGGCAGGTTTTTCCCATCCCACATTTCCCCCAAATCATACGCGCCTTGTAAAAATAATGAAAATTTAAAACGATACTCAATATCTAACAAATGTCATTTTTGCCATTTTATTTGAAACTTTGAATAATGAAAGGGGTGAAAACAATTTTGTATCAGCCTTTTAAGAATATATTTCAACTTTTAAAAATTGTTTATTAATTTTAAAGTAGAATCGGATATAAATATTGAAATTTAATATAACATGATCGGTTTTTGGTCTCATTTTAAAGGTGTTAGTGAGATCTTACTAAAATGATACATTTTGTGCAAAATAGTTTAAAAATTAAAGTTCAATATTCAACAAATTACGTAAATTAATCAAAATACGATAAGGGTGTAACATATGTTTTGGTCACTAATTCAAAATAGACATAATAATGAACTGAATCGTTTAAACATCAAACTTTGAAATTATACCTCATTTCGTAATCTCTGGAGTGCTCGGGTAGACAAGTCACACAAATTCAAACCTAGGTTGTTCACTTCGTTTGACATGTCACTATCTACAGAAATTAGCTCCAAATAAATACTTGCAATTCCGTCAGCCAATGTGATGACCAAATCTTCCAACACATAAACCCCCCAAGAAGCAAAGAATTCATAATCATAACAACATTCTTGGCTGTCAAAGCTGAAAAGCATACAGATTTGCATTAGAGCAAGGTTCGGTTAACGACAAGGATCATAAATTATAATATGGCATTGTGAAGTGTGTCGTTTGTTTATACCTGATAGACCCAGATCTAAGAACGTAAACTAGCTCGGAATAGAGATCCTCCTTGCCTGACTTTTTAATGTTTTGTAAAACAGAGTTGTCTCCTTTTAACTTCTCAACTAGAGGGGTAGTGAATTCCTGATGGGAAAAATACGGAAAGAAAAATAATAATATGAAAACTTGTTTTAAGTGCAGAAACTGTAGCATGCCATCTCAGCTTTCCAATGTACCTTGATTGATTTCTTGTTTCTCAACAAAAGCTCTTCTTTCAGCCAATCGGTACATATAGACAGTGAAGATCTCTGTAGGATTTCAGAGAAAACCCTCCGTAGATTTTTCAAGTCTGTAGTTGAAGTGCTTCTAGAGATATTTTCTACCTGTAATTCAGTAATTGAGATTTTTGTAAGATAGTATTATTTGAATGACCTACAGGTTCATTCACAATACCAAGGCAATCAACCAGAGATTTCTCTTATTCAAGGAGATTATAGTTAATACAACAAACTTGCACAGAGTACTGAGTTATTTATTTTTCGAGGGTCTTGATCACAATCATAAACTAGCTGCTATGGACACGCATGATATTTCAAGTTTTTTACTTGTTATTTGTGTACCAGGAGCATTACTAGGGTGTGCACTTAACTGGCCCAAAATCGGAAAAACCCATCTCATAATATTCCATCAAAGAGAAATAAATTAAAATCATTAACTTCTCACTCGGATAATGAAGTAAGAATACATACATTAGTTTATTAGTCAATGTACCTTTCAAAAAAAAGTTTATTAGTCAATGTACATAGCCTACTTAAATAAATACAGAATGTTGACATTTCTCAGCTTAGTTATGAATTATGATAGTGAAAAGAAGAAAAAGAATAAAAAGGATGTAATGGGACAACGAGAAAGAGATCGACTATAAACCAAACCAATGTATAGAAAGAGTGTCTACCTCATTTTTAAGCCAGTTAAAGGATGCCCAAATCAACCGAAACCTGGGACCCACTGCAATGGCAGACAAACTTGAAGGTTGGTTAGCAGTTTGTCCTGACTCCATATCTTCTTTTTCATGTTTCGTCCCATTTTCTATAGCCGTTATGGAATCTGTAAGTTTGCGTTTCACAACATCCCACGAGAACTCTAGGGCAACCTCATTGTCCTTGTCATTTTTCATGGCACTGCACTTTTTGAAAGGAGAGACAATAGATATAACATGTATGAGATACGATACACGCATAAACAGCTTATATTTCAACACTATGTGATATTTTTTTTTTCTGGTACCTTGCTTACCTACCAGAATAGGGGGTTCCATCGGGAGCCACATCATCACTCAACTTTTTCCTTCCAGAACCCAAAAATGGCCCATCAGCAGGTACAGCTACAGCCATGTGTGCAAGAAATATACTAGTCATGAGGAGCACTCGATCGGTTATATGAATCCATCCAAAAGAATCGCCAGCAGTACTCATTATAGTCCCCAAACAGTAACACTTCATGTGATTTGCCTTCAGCTTATGATCTGTTTTTAGGTTTGTGAAGCAGAAGCCACCATACTTGTGAACGGCCTGCATACCTCTACCGCCTCCAGCATAACACTTCCTGCTGCTGAATAGCAGTTAAAATACTAATCAGAAGTCAGAACGGCCGGACCGCAACATATTCTGTTTTCTTAAGCGCCTATTTGCTTCAAAGTAGCAGAGGACATGTAAAAGGGCATATGTTAAGTATAAGAATAAGACCTGCGATTTTGAGCGTATAATCCATTTGGCATGAAGTTTAGCTCAGTTCCAAGCACGGGGAGCTTAATAAATGGCCGGACCGCAACATATTCCGTCATTCGTCTATTTCCCTACCTCCTAGAAACATTAATTTTAAAAAATCAGACCCTATTTAGAAGAAAATAAAGCGTGTAGTAACATAAATTTCCACAGCACACATCTATAAGATCAACTGCCGGACCGAAGATACATATAGAAATAAATAATTCAAATGATGATATCTCTACAGAAACCACAAAGATTCAAAGATTTGTCTAAATTAGGGTGGAATTGCATACTATAATTTTGCAAATTTGAAGTTTAGGCCTGTAAATGTGGAAACATGAAGTGTCATAGAGTTGACTTAACAAAATTCCGATGAGATGAAGAAGCCAGAGAGTTCAGACATTGTTAATTAAACAGTGAATCAGCTGTAGAGTGCAGTTTAATTAAGCAAACATAAAGTAAAGAGGTTAAACATTGTAAATCAACCAGCTGGTAGCACTGGATTAAAATTGGTTAAGTTCATAGTTTGTAGGGTAGATAGAAAGAAAACCCTAAGTAGATGTGATGATAGCAATGCAATTACCAGTAGGATGTAGGAACCCTAGATATCTGGAAACGAAGATGAAATGTGCACAACAACAACGGCAGTGATAAAAATAAAAAGGATTGGATATATGTGTAATGTGCGTGCGTGCGTACCTGGCTTTTAAGTGGTAGATGCACTTTCTCTCACTTGTCTTGTGTTCTTTCCAAAACTATACCGGTCACCAACGTTTAATCATTTCATGTCTTCATAACATTTTCATCGTTAGAGTATGTGTAGTGGTAGCCGTTGTGAGGCGTTTTGACCCCTATAGCGCCGGGGAATACCGCCCCCCAGGCGCTATAGGGCGTTTTGGCTTTGAATTTTTATGGGGATAACTGGCGTTGTGCATGCCTTGGGAAGAGTAAATGTTGAATGCCTTTTGACCGGGGTTATGTTCGAGACTTTAATAAAAAAAAAAAAAAACTAAATTTTGTTATAAATATACAATAACATAAGACACACACACATATACATCCTCATTCTTCAATCTTGCATACCACTACACACACTTTGTAATTTTCTTGTGAGGGAAGAGATGAATCCTTTCGGTCGAGGTTTCGGGTTTGGTTCCCAAACCAGTGGCGACAACACCCGACCTATAGCTCCGGGTTCAGGTTCAAACCCGCAAAGTTTCACGAACCTCTTAAACCAACCGTATGGTTGGGACCCGAACATGTATAATGTTAACATGGGAGGGAGTTTTGGGATGCCCATAGGAGGTGGGTTTGGCCAAACACAAGTGTATGGGTCATCCCAAATGTTCGGCTTTTCAAATGCTTGGCAAGAGTCGGTTCCGGAGACACAAGGCCCGGTTGAAGAGGAAGAGCCCGTGCGAGGCAAAGCACCCGCCCGACGCCACACAAGAAAAGAGACGGGCGGTCGTGCCAAGAAAAACGTTATACCATGGACCGACCATGAGTTGTACTCGTTAACCCGAGCGTGGGTTGACGTGTCGGAGGATCCTGAAGTCGGTAAGATATATATTTTTTTGGTAATGATATTTTTTATTTCATATAGTTTTTCTAAACGGGTATTTATTTATATTATTGGTTTGTTTTTTCAACCAACTACCAATCCAAAGGCGATTTTTGGAAAAAAAAAAAATACGGGCAATATTTTTTGAACTCTCTGGTAAAGGAGAGGGCTACCGGGAGAACGATTCGATATCGGGCAAGTGGACCGATATCAACCAAAAATGCACAAACTTTCAAGGCATTTACCAGCGCACCCGGTACGGGTGGAAAAGTGGGCAAAGTGACGAGGGTATTTTTGTGGCGGCTTTGGAAGAATACAAGCAGACATACGGGAATTTCCCGTACGTGAAATGTTGGCGCGTGCTGAAAGACTGCACCAAATGGCACACCGTCCGCCCAACGGTTGGAACTTCTTCCTCTAGGGCCAAAAATACGAGGCCTTCAAAAAAGTCGAGGACCTCTGACTCGGTTGATCCCGAAACGCCTACGTCTGACGCGCGTTATGTCGACCTCAACTCACCAGAAGAAAATCCCTATTTTGCATGGGAGGAGGGGGCGGAGGAGCTACCTCGTCCCCCGGTCGACGGGCTGCTCGAGCCGCACGGACGGAGTCTTCGTCGGGGGTTGATAAGTTAGTCCCGGCATTTGCTGAAATGAACCAGCGGCTCCAAGACTTACGCGACATCGGGGCTCAGCGTATCCAAGAAAACCGAGATGTGGTTGACATCATGAGGGAACGACAGTTTGAACGCGACTTTGCTTTTTACACGGCAAATCACGACCACCTAGAGGGGAAAGCGTTGGAAATGGCTTTGAGCCGAAAGACTAAAATCGAAAAAAAATATAACCTTTGAGTATTTTTATCTTTTATTTAGGGTTTGTAATTTTTTTTTAGTATTTGTATTTTTTTGTTTTAGTATTTGTAATTTTTTTATTTTTAATGAAATATTATTAAGTATTAAATATTCTTATTTAAATAAAAAAACAATAATTAACCAATCATTACCAATCATTTATAACCCCCACATAACCCCCCTTCCCACTACACCATCTTTTTCCATAACCCCAACATAACCCCTTTTCTATTACTTTTTAATATTTTAATCCTATAACCCCCACATAACCCTCTACCACTACACATACCCTTAGGTTAGCCAAAGGGTGTG
Source organism: Ambrosia x helenae (assembly GCA_030844895.1). Taxonomy (NCBI): domain Eukaryota; kingdom Viridiplantae; phylum Streptophyta; class Magnoliopsida; order Asterales; family Asteraceae; genus Ambrosia; species Ambrosia x helenae. Next base: position 99,500,239 of record CM061230.1, on the reverse strand, counting down.
GTCACCCATCCCCATATTTTTCTCCTTTTCCCCCTTAGCGGCACGTCACTTCCCTTTCTCTCAAATAAGGACGTGGTATAACTCTAATATTAATATCTAACCTAAAACAAATTAATAATGTACAACTCAAATGCTAACACCTAACCTAAAAGAATGTAAAACTTTGACGTAACTTTATTATTAACACCTATCTTAAAGACTAAACAAATGTACAACTCTAACATACTAATATTGATACCTAACTTAAAACAACGTATAACTCTATTAACCTATTCGGCTCTGATTGAAAAAAAAATTCATATTTACTGATTTAAACATAATTAGTGACTTGTCTATACATGATTAATGATATACCTCAACACTTTGTGTTTTTTTTCTTGTATGAACAAAACCCCACAAAAAAATTTCTCTGTTTTTTATATAGCACTATGATACTCGTTGGAAAGATAATAAAACGCTCGTTAATTTGGTGTAATTTTTTTCTTTAAAAATTCTCGTATATTAAAAATATTAACGTTTAAAAATTATGGGAGGGAAACATGAGGGTGAAAAATCCAATTTTGTTTTTAAATTATTTTTTTTCCTAAAATATTTCAATGCCACATGGGATGACAAATAGCACACTCAAGGAAAAGAATGCCTCTTTAAATGCCATGTCATTAAAATGGCTTTGATTTATTATACTAGATTATACCCCGGGAGCGTCCCGGGTTGAGAAATTTAATATGATACATCAATTTTACATATGAAATAGACCGATTTATAACTCTAACATTAATATCTAACCTAAAACAAATTAACAATGTACAACTCCAATGCTAACACCTAACCTAAAATATGTAGAACTTTAATGTAACTCTAATATTAACACATATCCTAAAACCTAAACAAATGTACAACTCTAACATACTAATATTGATACCTAACTTAAAACAACGTATAACTCTATTAACCTATTCGGCCCTGGTTGAATTTTTTTTTTCATATTTACTGATTTAAACATAATTAGTGACTTGTCTATACATGATTAATGATTTACCTGAACACTTTGTGTTTTTTTCCTATATGAACAAAACCCCAAAAAAAAATTTCTCCGTTTTTTATATAGCACTATGGTACTCGTTGGAAAGATAATAAAACGCTTTATTTTTAAATTATTTTTTTCCTAAAATATCTCAATGCCACATGGGATGACACATTACACACACTCAAGGAAGAGAATGCCTCTTTGAATGACATATCATTAAAATGGCTTTGGTCTATTATATGTATAGATAGATGTATAGATTATCATGCTATGCATTCATACGCTACTTTATATGCCACCTAATTCAAAGCTATCTTTGTATAAATAAATTATAACGAAATGAGTCAACATCTGGGGTGGTGGCGCAGTTGGCTAGCGCGTAGGTCTCATAGCAATAGAGTAATCCTGAGGTCGAGAGTTCGAGCCTCTCTCACCCCAAATCTTTTTTTTTTTCCAAACTCTTTCCTTTTTTTTAATGTTTTTATTTTTTTAATTTTATTCGGCCTCCTTTCTTCAAAAACCCTAACCTCCTAAATCCTGAAGCAACCAACCTACAACGCCCCCAAAACATTCTTATTTCCTACATCTGAACCACCCTCCAATCGTAATGGGGAAACAGAGCAAAAGTAAGACTTTCTATCCATTATTATTATTATTATTATTATTATTATTCCATGCCTGAATTTTAATAAAAATCCATGCTTTACAAATTATTAAACTTCATTTGGGTTTACACTTTGCAGAGAGTAAGAACAAGAGAATAACACTAAAGCAGAAGAACAAGGTGCTAAAGAAGGTTAAACTACACCACAAAAAGAAGGCCAATGAGGCCAAGAAGCTAGGGATGAACAAAAAGCCTAAACTTGACAAGGACCAAACTGCCCCTAATGACTTGCCTGTCAAGGAACAAGAGTTCAAGGCTCTCGAGGCTCGTCGGACCAAGGTTGTTGAGGAAACTCTGCAGAACAAAGCTGCCAGTAAAGAGAGGGTAATTGTAATTCATATGCTTTATAAATTTATAAATGGATGTAAACTTTGTTAGGCGCTAGTCGAGCGGTGGGGTAGTGAATAGCGGTTATTTGGGATTAATCGGATTGGAATTTTATATGTAATTTTCATACTTATCAATCGGACTGGATTAATAACTAATAAGTATAGTTTTTAAATACCTCAAAGATTTTGACTGCCTTTGACTGATTAGCGAATCTAGCTCCGATTAGGTGAAATTTAATCCGTAAACTACTGTTTACGGATTAACTGTTGATTAATCCTGATTTTTACAACAGTGTAAGTTACCATTTAGCTCATGTTGATTGTTTGAAATCGGAAGGAACATGCCGTTGGATAAATGTTATCTCTCCGATATTATGTTTTGTTGGTGATAAAAGAAATGACATAAGAGGTTTCTTCAGGTTTTAAAGAGGAAGCTGGGACAGATGGATGACGATGATGATGATGATATCGCAAATCTGTCTGAGCAGGTTTCTGCTAGAAATCGGGTTTTTAGAGAGGGAGATGTTCATGATGATTTTACGGTCTTGAGTAAGACACGTGGTAAGTGGCCGTTTACTGTCTCACGAGATTTGCATCTTTGCTAATATGTTCTTCTATTGTTGTGTTATCATTTTGCTAAAACTGTTGTTGATTGTACAGATAATTCTGAGAGATCTTTCTACAAGGAGTTGGCAAAAGTTATTGAAGCGTCAGATGTCATATTGGAAGTGCTTGATGCTCGGGACCCACTTGGTACCCGTTCTGCTGACATGGAGAAGATGGTTATGAGAGCTGGTCCAGATAAACATCTTGTTTTGCTCTTGAATAAAATTGGTAAAATTTTCATTATCCGCCTTTTGTCTGTGGAAGTTGAAACCATGTTGCCTATATGCATGCACACATCACTGCATTGGTTGCTAAAAATCTGGATGTAGTAACTCAATGCGTAACTGAACCAAAATGTTATGCGATAACTCTTTTGGAATCACTTCCGTTTTTATATTTCTTTGTTTATGTTTTATGAAGAGTGAATACTGGATAGAAAAGTAACGCATACCAAAATCTCTTCTACATGGCTTTATAGACTAAAAATGGGTTATAAACTATTTATTTTTGATACTTAGTGTGTCAATAGCTTCGTAGTATAAAGGTCGCTTTCCTCTTTAATTATCAGTTGAACAGTGATTCAAAAGTATGGCTGCATTTCTTGTGCTTTGATCACAATGCACAATATATCTTCTTTGTTTTATCGCACTTTTTTTCTGTAGAATAAAAAAAAAAAACTCATGCTCGATGTTTTTTATCGTCTTTATATAAAACTCACAGTACCTGTGGTGTTACAAACATGTAAACATGAATAAATAAAAAAACATAAGAATGGCCTAGATTTGAGTCTTATTGTGATGAATTGTTGCCTATAACCATTACTAAATGTCTAAATGGACCTTGGATCTCAGATCTTGTTCCTCGTGAAGCTGCCGAAAAGTGGCTCAAGTATCTTAGAGAAGAATTGCCAGCTGTCGCTTTTAAGTGTAGCACCCAAGAACAGCGGTCTAATCTGGGGTGGAAGTCCTCTAAAGCTGCAAAGAAAACAAGCAATCTTTTACAAACAAGTGATTGTCTTGGAGCAGAAACTCTCATAAAGCTGCTTAAAAACTACTCAAGAAGCCACGAGGTATCTCACCGAACTAGTTCTTTTCATTCAGCAGGAACTTATGTAAATTCATGCTTGGTTGACTCAGCTAGTATCATTAACTTTTTGCTAGTTTTAATTAATAGTGATTTTTTTTCGTTACAGCTTAAAAAATCAATCACCGTGGGTGTGGTGGGCCTGCCGAATGTAGGTAAGAGTAGTCTTATTAACAGTTTGAAAAGATGCCACGTTGTCAATGTTGGGGCGACACCTGGACTGACAAGAACCATGCAAGAAGTCCAGTTAGACAAGAATGTTAAACTTTTGGATTGTCCTGGTGTTGTGATGCTTAAATCTGGGGAAAATGATGCTGCTGTCGCACTTAGAAATTGCAAGAGAATCGAGAAGCTAGAGGACCCTGTGGGCCCAGGTATTATCTTCCAAATACTTGATACATACGTGTGTGTCTCCATATATTAATGTTTATTTTGACATAACTCAATTGGATGTTATATCTGAACGGTTTATTGGTGGATTGCAGTAAAGGAGATCCTGAAACTATGCCCTGCAGAAACGTTAATAACGATTTACAAACTTCCTAGCTTCGATTCGGTAGATGATTTTCTTTTTAAGGTAGCCACTCTGAGAGGTAAGCTTAAAAAGGGAGGTATTGTGGACATCAGTGCTGCTGCTAGAATCGTGTTACACGACTGGAATGAAGGTGCATATCATAACTTTTACATGCTATTTTGTTGATTTTTATTCTATCCAACATAAACACGTATGCTTACTAGCCACAATCTTTTGTAGGTAAAATTCCATTTTACACTATGCCGCCAACTAGAAACGACGGTGAGGTTATGGAGGCAAATATAGTTTCTGAACTTGGAAAGGAGTTCAATGTGGACGAGGTTTATGGCACAGACTCCACGATTATTGGCAGCCTAAAATCTGTAGATGATTTTAACTCTGCTACAGCCATGTCCGATAATCCTGTTGTTGCTTTTGATGAGACAATGCTCGAGGTTTGTGTTCCTTCCACAGTTTTATAAAGAGTGATCTACATTTATATCATCTTTTAGATATTGCAAAGTGGGTGGGTTGTCTAATGGGTCGAAACACTTCATTCCAAATTTCGTATTGTAAAATTACTTTTTATAAGCAGTTAGTGTCAAAAGCATGATTGCAAACTTATATTATTTCGGTAATAGTCTAATTTTTTAAATGGTCTCTTGGGCATATATTGTCGTTTAATGGAACCTATGCTTGTTTCTACAGAATGATAAACTATCCGGAGAGCAAAACCCAGTACAAAGTGTAAACCATCGTGGTGAAGATGAATCCATGGCAGAACATAATAACGATTCAGAAGAGGTAACGATTAAAAATTCAAGCAGCAGACAGAATGAAAAATTATACGCTGCAGAAGGTGTACTAAACACAAAGTTAAGGAAAGCTGAAAAGAAGAGAAGGAAAAAGGCGAACAAAATAGCTTCAATGGATGCTGATTATGACTTGAAGGTTGATAATACAAGGAATGAATCTGAAATGGATGTTGGTGACGAGGGAGATGATGACGTGCCGGTTAACGAGGTCATGAAGAACAGATTTGCATTGCCGGACACGGCTCTGGATATTGAGTAGAATTTTATAAAATAAAACATATGGTTTCTGAGTATTTTGGTTTGGTTTGGTTTGGTTTACACCAACAATTTTGACATGTTTGTTTTTTCGCAATTGACAATCAAAAAAATTTAAATTATATTGTAGATAACATGTCACAATCTTTCCACTTATATTTGTTAATCAATGTGTTTTCAAACGTAGTTTGCGTTTGAAGATCCAAAATACGGATCGAACTTGTAAATAGCTTGGGAATAGGGTAGGCCAATCAAATCTTGTGGCAAGAACTTTGAATGAACTTGCACAAGGTAGAAAACTATTAAGCTTGCCACAGAGAAGGAGGGAGGATCTCTCTGTGATCATCTTCGGCGTGAGGATAAGTATTTGTTAGAGAGAGAAAAAGTGAGGTTCGGAGTGGGAGAGTTCGTGTCACCTGTACTTGAAATGTTGGGTATTTATACTAGTCAGAGAAGTATTTCTCTGAGGTCCGGAACGTTGTACTTCCCATCGGAGCTTTTGACTTCCGAGACCAGGGAGTACTTGGTTCGGGTCCACATGGTGCGGTAACCTCCTTTGGGCTTCGGCTTACTTACCTAAGCCGAAGCTATTAAACTCCGGTATAAATCCTTATATCTCTTCAGCGTTCAAGTGGCCTTTCAGAGGGTTAAAGGCAGAAAACCAAAACCAGTGGAGGTTGGATTTGAACCGAAAACAACTAGATGGAGTTTTATCGCTTTATCCGCTTATCCAAATTGGTAATTTTAGGATGTAAACACGTTATAAAGTTGTTTGATTAAATCCAACATTATTAGTCGAATGAATCTGAATGAGATAAAATTTATACAAAAGTATTTTAAAGATATCAGGAAGAGGTTATGGTTTTGTATCTATGCTTGGTCATCTGATTTGACCATGAAACTAAATATTCTTTTTTCTTGATTCTAGAAAGGAGAACTAAAATTGGTTGGGTCAGTTCGACCTATTCTTTGAATGCAATATTCAGCCACCGGATGAAGATTGTCTACGGCCATTATACCCGCTTTTTATAATTAGAATATTTTGTAAGTTGAAACTTAGAACATATTTTTATAAATACTACTACTAATAATACCAGGGTCAACTTATCCTAAACAGTGTAACAAAGATGAGAAGAATGAGAAAGATACAAAAAACGCAATAGGTCATAAAATATGACACAATAATAATAATAATAATAATAATAATTTTTATTTTTTATTTTTCATCAATTATTATTCTCAGACAAAGAAAATTACATCAAGATAACGGACAGACAAAGAAAATAATAATAATCAATAATAATAATAATAATCACCACCACCACCACCACCAGGGTGTTAGTTACCCACGCTTCGTGGCAGGGCTCGTTTGTTATGCAGCAGTGTTTAGTAGTACTACGGACAACTTTTTCGCATTCCTTCGCGTGATGCAATGGTAATTTTATTTGTATTAGTTCGTTACAATAGCAGAACATATTATTATGGCAACCGTCCTATGAGTTATCGCGAAAAACTTAGTCACCAAACTTGTACCAAACCACCGGTACGGGTTCCTGAAGATAGTAAAAATGGGCACCGGTAACAATATGAGAATAATAATAATAATAATAATAATAATAATAATAATAATAATAATAATAATAATAATAATTAAAAAACATAAAGCGTGTTTGTATTTAAAGCATAACGTCATCTGAAAAATTCATACCGCTTGTTTTCAACAAAAACCGCGTGGCATTTCCGTAATTTCCCGGCATTCACATAAACCACAGAGTCAACAAAACCCATAAATGTTAAATAATAATCGACCCTTTCTTTCATTTCACGGATTTTCACCTCTCTCTCTCTCTCTCTAGAATCAATCCTGTGACGCTTCCTCCATTATTCTCAGGTTATTATTAATATGGGACAACAGTCGTTGATCTACAGTTTTGTAGCCAGAGGAACGGTTATTCTATCGGAATACACTGACTTCACCGGTAATTTCACTTCAATCGCTGCTCAATGTCTCCAGAAGCTTCCTGCTACCAATAACAAGTTTACCTATAACTGCGACGGCCATACCTTCAACTATCTTGTCGAAGACGGATTCAGTGAGTCAGATCTCGTCTATTTGATTATTTCTTCTTTTATTCTTTGTTGCTGTTAATGAAATGTTAGTTGATTTGATTGTTTATGTATTGTTGAATCGTATTCTCTTATTTTACGTGAATCATAGGTTTAATGATAGGTGAGTTTTGCTTCTGTAGGTTTGATGTTTAGTTTTGTAGAGTATTATGGTGCTGTTTGTTTGATTTGTATCTTGTTGATGAAGTTACTATTGCTGTAGTTTGGATCTGAATCCAAATCAATCGCGTAGAGTTATATAAGCTAGTTTTAAATGCAAAGTTTTATTAATTGTGAATTGTAATATGGATTTGGTTGTTATTAAGTTTTTTCGAGCCTATGCTTAGAGGTAAAGGTTAGATGTAGATCATTTCTTTAATTGCTATTGAGATTGTGTTATTAGTTTTTTGGATCTAAAGTGGTTTTAAACGGTAAAAGTATGCAAGTTTTGTTTCGGATTGTTTTGCATTTGCATGCTAGGTTACACGCCGACATTTTAATGTTACAGTTCATTGTGCAGTTTTGTATTTATATGGTTTATACTTTTCTGTAAGATATATGTTTGATTCGGTAATGTTGTAGCATGTATTGGTAATAACTATCTGAATTTGCCATTATTGTTGAGAGTTTTGGTGGTCAACACGTTGTGAAACCAGCTATTGTAACTCGTTTGAGATTAACGTGATGCTAATGTCTTAGTGTCATAGCTGGGCTGCATCAATCAGGTTGTAATATACCTGTCAGCTACCAGTTCAATTCACCATTTAGAGATCTGCTATATATGTTATTGCTACATACATCTGTTTGTAGTTTGATTCCAAGGTTCCAAATTTTGCTGGAAATCTGGTCGATGTCTACAGAGAGTGACTAACAATTATCTTTTCTATTTATGAAGCATACTGTGTTGTTGCGGTTGAATCCATTGGCAGACAGGTTCCAATTGCTTTTCTTGAGCGTATTAAAGATGACTTCACCAAGAAATATGGTGGTGGGAAAGCTGCAACAGCTACCGCCAACAGTCTGAATAAAGAATTTGGGTATTCTCACTCTCCATTTTTGTTGTCATCACATGCATTAACTGTAGTTTTAGTTCTTCAATCTTCAGGTAATCACACAATTTCTTTTATTATTAACAGCCCCAAGCTGAAGGAACAGATGCAGTATTGTGTGGACCATCCAGAAGAAATCAGTAAGCTTTCTAAGGTCAAAGCTCAGGTTTCAGAAGTCAAAGGGGTGATGATGGAAAACATTGAGAAGGTAAGGCATATGTAAAATCTACATCCCTCATATAACAATTGGCATAAATATTTTAGGGTATGAAGTTATATTACTATTGTGTGATTTTTCCTTTGATTATGTACCGTAGGTTCTTGACCGTGGTGAGAAGATTGAGGTTCTGGTAGATAAAACAGAGAACTTGCGCTCTCAGGTCAGCGATTGCAAATATGAACTATTATTTTTTACATTGTGTCATGTGTGCTTGAAATGGGAGAGTGATTTCAGCTGTTCCATCAGCGATGTGATTGATAACCAAACTAGAAGCATTACATATGCCAATTTGTCAACTCAATTAGGTCTATAGAACATGACATGTTTGGTTTGACAATTTGTGCAAACCAAATTTAAAAACAACCCTCCCCCTCTTATCTTTCCTACATTTTGGACACAACTTTCTCCCCTTTGTGTAAGCCTTGCAAAATGGGCGGGTCAAGTCTGTTACCTCACTAGATTTGACCCGCCCGTTTTGGACTCAGGTTGAAACATGGTCAAGAAAAAAAAAGTCAAAATGGGTTCACTAGCTATTATTGTTTTTAGGCTCCCATTTAGACCCTATATAACTTCCAAGTTAGCAAGTTTTATGAACATATGTATAATCTCGGTATTCAAGCAGATAAAGTTTAGTCAAATGAATCCAGTTCTTGAGAAACAAGCCTAAATTCATATGCATGTTGAATGTTTCAGGCACAAGATTTCAGGACGCAGGGTACCCAGATGCGAAGGAAGATGTGGTTGCAGAATATGAAGATAAAGCTGATTGTTCTTGGTATCATACTCGCATTGATTCTCATTATAGTCGTGTCAGCGTGTGGCGGCTTCAACTGTGGCAAGTGAAACCAATCCTAAACTGTTCTTTGTTCCTTTTTTTTTTCTTATGTTCTTTTAGGCTGGATGGACAACATTTATATTTGGTGTATAGCTTGTACTTGTGTGAACTTTTTGATATATATATAGTAGGAAAATCAGTTTTGGGACAATTAAACATGACATCCTACAGGTTATGGGGACTCCAAACATCAAGACCATTCGGGATCAACTTGAGTTTGTCGGGGTAATATGGAGTGAACTTCATTGGGTGAAATTTGACATTGGTGTGAGTAGAGTGAAATAACCATAAGTTGCGAGTGTTTTTGAGCTTATGAGATGTGAGCGAGTGAGTGTTTTCTCTAGGTTCCAGGTGTTGGAATTACACAAAAAAACTACCAAAACTTGCTTCTTTTGCTATTAAAAAACCCAGAAATAATAACATAGCTCCCAAAATAGGGAAGAAAAAACATATATATTGAAATCTATACTTACTGCTTAATTTTAATAAACCATTAAAGGGATGCAGTAAATAACCAACAGACTCCCAACATTAAGGCAAATACCAGACACTAAACTTCAGTTTACTGTTGCTGAGGATCACTGCCCGCCCTTCCCCTACCTCTTCCATTGAATCTGCCACCTCCACCACCCCTGCTTCCGCCACCTCTCATGTAACCACCTCCTGTTTAACATTAACATCAATAAACCCCACTAATCAAACAGGTGCCAAATTCGATCCGTTTAGTTATGAACGGAATGTTTTGCGTCAAATGGATTATATAAAATATAAAACTAAACAGAAAAACAAGTCTAAAAGAGTGGTGATAAGTTATATAGTTTGGCAATCATGTTTAACGTATTAATTTATACAAAGAAAGTGTTCAAAGCAGACTGTTTTGTCCGGAACTTGTTACCCAACCTGTCAATTTTGCCACTTCTAACTACAGCATTGCAAGAGCATATAGCGAGTATGCAAATTATTTATGATACATAGAACAAAGCTGTGTGGAGACATAAAAGTATTAAATAGAAAAGAAACTAACCACGGTAACCTGCATTTCCCCCACGGCCACCACCTCGACTGTTGTTTGAGTAACCGTTCTTATCTATTGAAAACAGAATGATAGCAAAACCAAGGAGACAGAATGTCAAATTACATACTTATGAAGTTGAAAGAAACTAAATTTTACCTTGATGGTTTCCATAATCTCCACCATCACCTTGATAGTTGCCATACACCTTCCCGCCTTGGTAGTTTCCGTATTTACTACCATCACCTTGATAGTTGCCATACCCTCTGCCTCCTTGGTAGTTCCCATATTCACCACCACCATCACCTTGATAGTTGCCGTACCCCCTACCACCTCGGTAGTTACCATAGCCCCTGCCGCCTTGGTAGCTACCATATCCACCACCCCTTGGTAGTTTCTGTACCCATCCCCACCTTGATAGCTTCCATATCCATCCTGTCGGTTCTCATATCCCCGCCCCCCCCCCCCCCCCCCAGCCATGACCTCTGCCTCCTCTTATCCCGCCACCTTGACCACGACCGCTGTTGCTATGATAGCTTCTTCCACCATATGGCTCTACAAATGCAAATGATTCTTTTCAATTATAAACAACAAAGCGACGGTTTGTACTGGAAGTGGCAAGTTCAACCCATTCACTTGTACACATTACTCAACCAGCCTGACCAGCCCTTTTTGCCACCCATATCAATATATTCATGCTGACCCACCTTCATTTACTGCATTGTATGCGTGTTGTGGCTGTTGTCTCTGATAGTAGTTATATTGTGGCCTTGGTCTCTCTACATTGACTGGAGCTTGGTACCTGTGCCACGAAGAATGTGTTGGTTCAGGCCCTTGCTTACACTCACCACACAACACACTCAAGTGTATATGTTTGTAATATATGTGCAGAGAAGAAGAAATGGAAAAACTCATTAATATTGAATAACACTATGGCTTTAAATAGCCTTTACAAACAGTGGCGAAGCTTGAGAATTTGGGCTGGGGGGTCGGAAGTCAGTGGGTCACGGGACAAGACCTATTTTTTTTCTGTAGCTATAGTTCGGGTGATATGTTCGTGTCGGTGATTTGGGTCAGGTCGAATCGAGTCAAACATTAAATACAATAAATATAAAAGTTTTAAGCATTTTTTAACAAACAATTGAACAAAGACACTAAAACATTAAAAATGAGACAAATGGTTGGTACCTGAATGAAGAATTACAGTTCATCCCGTCGACCTTTAAGATTTTTGAATTATTCAATTATGGATTGGGGGTGCAAACGAGCCGAGCCGAGCTAAGCCCGAGCTCGGCTCGTTTACTATCTATTAGTTAATATTTTAAATAAAGTAATATAAATAATTGGTTCAGAGCTCGATAAATGAAGTTCGGCTCGGGCTCGTTTAGTAAACAAGCTTAAATGAGTGGGTAAATATTATTAAATATTAATAAACCTAATATTACACTAAGGTTTGACGAGCCTGGCGAACTTCACATGCTAGGCTGAGCTCGGGCTTGATAAGGCTCGGCTCGTTTCGAGATTTTTACCCAGCCAAGTTCGAGTAGCTAAGAGATAACAACTCAATCGCTTGCTCATTGAATCTACTATACCGCTCATGTAGTTGTTGTGCTTAGTACTTTAGGATTTGAGCTTTACATTTACTTTGTTTTGGAATAAAGTTTTGGTTTATGTAACTATTTTTTTTAAACGGGGGGTCGAAACCGTATATACCAAAAAAATTCCATACAAAAACTATATACTCGAAACTTCTGAGTGAAAATTCAAGGGGGTCGGCCGCCCCTCCCCGCCCCTTTAACGCTCCGCCCCTGTTTACAAATACATAACGTGCACACAAGAAAATAGCAACTACCTACTAAAAACCAGTACAAAGTATGACGTATTCTTAACCCCATGTACAACACCAACGTACACATCCATGTATGTCTATCAACCACAATACTAACTTATGACTTATTGAATAAGTCAATAAGTTAAAAGGAGGTGTGGAAATGGAGAGCCAAACATGCAACAGAAACTTGCAGCAAGAAACTATAATAATCTCACGTCCACTACAAGGTTTAAAGACCCTTTTACCCCTAGACCATTTAGTCTCTTGACCCGCAACCTGCTAACCCGCTGACCCGTGAACCAATCGAACCAATTAACCCAACAGAATGTTTACATCAATAACATAAGAGCGTAAAAGCTTATTATTAGTAAAAAAGAAGTAAAGATGGTCAATTAGGCTCATGTCATATATGTTAAACTGTTTAAAAAGGAGCCATTACAAGATAAGTTGGAACTCACCCTGGCGAATTCTTGTTTAGTTCCTTAGTTGACAAGGTAATGGAAATCATCGACACCTGGCGAGTCATCTCCACACTGAATTTCATTTAACAAAAAGTGATCATGATCATCCAATAAGTATTTCTAACACATAACATTTCGGTGGCATGAAATGAAATATTATTCTTGTCAAATTTAAACTTACGGCAGAAGCCCTTCTTCAATCGGTTCCCACACATCAGTTATGCTTACTGAACTGATGTTAGTATCTTAATACAAACAAATAATTTGAGTAGCAAGCCTTGATAATCTCTGCAACAGCTACTGTGTTGTTGATTGCTTGTCCCATTCCTTTCAAGACGATTTCTTTCACACGCCTCTCCTATAGAAACAATCAGAGTTAGATCATTTTCAAAAACTTTCTAAATAACCAGTTACTGTTGAAACTTCACTGCACAGGTCTGCGCAACAATTCTGATGTGCGCTTAATGTAAATGGGGCGAGCGGTTATTATTGGAGGGAAAGAGAGAGTAATTTTGAAAGTTAGTTATAATTGAAACATAAACTTTCACACATTGTTTTGATACATTCTGCCCCTATTTATACATACAGAATCGGCGGGACTTCTAGAGTCATGTCCTTTCGATTTAATATTAACTTAGACTAACATATTTACAAACCGGTGTGATACACAACCGGTCATAATTATCCATCTAGACTTAGGCTATAATATTTAACATATGTTCATAATACAATAACACATGAATAATAATCAAGTTTAATCTTTATGTCTAACAATCTCCCCCTTAAACTTGATTTTCTTCCTTCGATTCTTCATTCATCGCTTGAGGATGATCGGCTACGTTTCTTGGGCGGCATATCTTCATTTTTCCATTCGTTTCCTTTGTATCCACCACTTGTGCTACCTTCTTCATTGTTGATTTCAACGACTAACTCGCGGCCTTTATATTTGAGATGGTACCAGTGGCGGATCCAAGAATTTTTTCCAATGATGTCACTATTTTAGACGTTCTAATTTGGTAGAACCGGACATAAAAAATTTCTGGTGGGTCGGTTTGATGGTTCGGGTCAGGTAAGGTTGACCACATAATAAAAATATGATACAATAATAAAAAACATCGTCATTAAAAATTAAAAAAACGCATAATATAAATTCGATGGTCATATGAATAAAAAAAAAACAATACTTACAGTTGCTCTACGAGTTTTCATCTTTTGAAAACGTTGCATTACATCTTCCACTGAAACTTGTTGGAAGAACTCTTATTCAATGTAACAAACACAATAATCGTTCATGATGATAGGGTTTGAAGGAATGGAAGCGTTAGTCGGTTCGGTTGGAGGCACAACGCCACAACCGCGCAGGTATGTTACTATCACTTTTTTTTTTGGGTTTTTAATTAGTAATGGGCTCAATAGTAGAGTGGGCTTGTAAAAAGTTATATTTGTATCTACTTACAAATTAGAGTTGAGCTCATTTAACTGGAATTGGGTGGGTCTAATGTAGTCACCATCGAAAAAACATTGATGTCACTCGAAAAACCTATGTATACATGTATATATACAACTGAAAAAAGACTGATGTCCCGGGACTACGTCCCGATAAACATACATCCGCCATTGGATGGTACCATTCCATCATCTCCAAATATCGGACATACACTAGCCTAAGAGTCAATGCTATGTCTTCTTTCTTTGCTAAACTTGGTAGCCCTCTTCCATAACCCATAGACATTGCAACAATCGCCCAATTATCATCCTTTGTAACTTTATCATATCCACCAAACACTTGCACTTTAGTGTATAAATCCAACAAGCATATTGGATATCCGGTTCCATCTCTTGGTGGCATAGGGGCTTTGTTCTTTATTTTCAAGAATTCATACATAAACCATTCTACAATCTTTTCAAACTCTAATTCAAATTTAAGCTTGTACCTTTCAACCATAGTAGTAACATGAAGCAAATCCATGAAAACTAAGCAATCTTGTATGCGAGAACCATTGGTTGGGTACATGATAGGACCTTTCTCCATAACACTTTCATAATTGTCCTTATCAATAGAGAATTCTTGAAATTGCTTGAAAACATAAGCCCTCTCTTTGTCTTCATCATTTAGTGCTTCTTTTATGCCTTCAAATCTGACCCGTTTGTTTGTAAACCTTTCTAGCGCGCCTTTTCCATCATTTTTCACAATATTCTTTCTTTCGGGGCATTTAAATGTGAAGTGATCTTCACTATCACATATTCGGCATAATATCATTTTTCTCTTCTCTTGTATGATCGGCCGATGGATGTAACATACATCTCCATCAAATTCAATTTCTAAACCCTCTTGGTTTAATTTTTCTATACTTAACACATTTTTACGAAGTGTAGGAACATAGTATACCGATTTGATCTTGTGTACTTGTCCTCCGCTTGTAATTATCACCGATCCTTTTCCTCTAAAGTACTCCCTCCTATATCCATTTGGTTGGCCTTCTACTCCAAATGATTTGCTAAAAATGGCGAACTGATCTTTATAACCACATCCATGTTCTTTTCTTGTTAGGCTTGCATACCACACATCATCCCATCCTTTTTCATCCGTTCCTTTCACCATAAATTCTGTTTTACCCATCTTCTTTGGGCAATTTCTTCTATAATGGAAGGGCTCTTTACACTTTCCACAACACATAGCGTGTGGGTATTCGGGGGCATCTCTTACTTGATTATTAAACTCTTGTTGCTCCTTCTTTTTCTTCTCCACATGAGACTTTGGCGCTGATCCGATGTGAAATCGTGAGAAATTGATGTTCGTGGGATTCAAGCAATCCCTCTTGAGTTCTTCAACCCTCTCGGCCACAACTACGTAATTTATGGATTTATAGAGTTAACTAGTCAACTCGGTTGAACCACCCGATACAACCCGGTTCAACTGGTTGAACCATTTTTTTAACCAAATCCGATATGATTCAAAAACCAGTTTTTAAAACATTGATTAGTAGTAGTAGTACTACACTACTAGATTATCTTTATCATCATTTTTTTATTGCAATCTCTCTGTATAAGAGCATCCATAATGGGGGAGGTCCGGACGGACCAACCCCCAAAATGATAGCATTGGAGGACAAGGTTTGTTCATTGTTGGGTGTTGGTTTGCTCAAGCGGACCGTCCACTAGAGAATTATGGTGGGTTTCTTTTGTATTTCAATGATTAAATAATTTCTTTTTGTGTGTGGTATAAATTAAATAAAAAAAAAGTAGGTGATAAGGTAGAGATTTGAAATGGTAAATGGTTGGAGAAAGATAGTAGAATTAGAATGGTGTGGCCTAGTGACGGGACAGTTTAAAGTGGTTTGTTGAATGTTGCATTATGGATGCTCTCAAGAAGAGATCAGACTTCAAAATACAAAAAATACCATTCAATAATACTATTTTTCTTCTTTTAAATTCTTTCTTATATTCAGTAGTAAACATACAACAAAGAATCAACATTTTCTTACTTTTCAACTAAGATCGAAACAACACGAGGCCACAAAGCCCTCTAATCTGTTCCTAAAGAATACATAATGAGCATCAAATTTGACCTATGTATTAAAAAAATTAATATGCTTAAAGACAATATAACTAATAGCATGCATGCACCTGAGACTCGATGCATGTCTAATTATTCAATATTCAGTTTGGGACTTTAAGCTCTATGAGACCCCATCATTAGTTTCCGGTTCGTGGCGGTTTCCACAGAAACTAGCAAGGAGGGTGGTGGTGGTGATGGTGAGGAAGATGTAGTGGTGGGCCGATAGCGGCCTGCAAAGGCCTTTTCACCAACGGCCGGTGTTGTGCATGGGGGTCCACCATTAGGGGTGTTACCGCAACTATTTCCAGGAGGCCCGGGGCTAGGGCCGTGGCCTGCAAGAGATGGTAAGAGCATGAGCCTAACACTAGGTTGGTTCATGTTGATCAAGGTTCCATGGCTTGTGCCACATGGCTCCACCATGGGCAGCAATATCACAACTAGTGATATCAATATTGTTGCCACTTCAAGAGCACTAGTTCTTTGCTTTTGCATGGTTAATTTGTTTCTTGTTCACCAAACTTTTTGCTTGCATGCAACACTCTTAATTCTTCTCTTTTATATTATTATATTTGTTTGAATGAATGAGGCTGATCAATTGGAGGTTACATTTATAGGGTACATTGTACGATGTTAGAGGTTAGAATGTTACATTGACATTCAAGTCATAGCTTTGAAGTTTGAATGTGGACCAACGGAATGTGGTTTTGGTCATAAGAATGTAAAATTTTCCAATTTAATTTCTTTTATGGAGAAATTAGCTTATTTTCCAAGTATATATGTACATAATTTTCCAATTTAATTTCTTTTATGGAGAAATTAGCTTATTTTTGTGACGAAATAAAAATGGCTGTTCGCTACGAAATTTCGTCGTTATGCTATTTTGTTGAAAAACTGCCTGTTTAAATTTAGAATTTTTAAAATACATGCGTTGTCATCATCTTACTTTTAGTTCTTTTTTAACTGCTTGTGCACCTGGCTGTGAAGACACCAAGTACATCCTTCAGGGCGAGCAATGACTCTTAAACTCTGTCCAAGTTCGAATAATTTTCAGTGGTGCTTACTCCCATTATATGTACATTTTTTGCACTTAATAAGGATCGAACTTGGGACCTACCTAGAAAAAAACCCTTATGGGTAAATCCCTTGACCACCTAACCAAGCTGGTGATTTTTTTTTCGGTTAGTTATAGTTTATAATAAAAATGGTGCTAAAACGTTATTTATTACTTAAAACGTTTATGATTGAGATGTGCATAAACGTATCACATATTTTATGCAAATCCCATTGTTTCTCCTAAAAGTGAAACACCAAAATAACGCATGGAAAATAAGGCACAAGAATTGACTTGTTGAAGGTGGACTGCTTCGCTTTCAAAGATTGGCAAAATGTACATGGTTGACGGTGCCGAAATATACATATTATATTTTTTTTTCATATAACATTTTATTTTCTCCGAGCTTATGAGTTTTCATATTATTTCAGACTATACTCTTTAATGAAGTCAAATATTCATTCCTCGTGCAACTCATGATTTAAACTAGAGATTTTTTTTTTTTTCAAGAATAGGCGAGTTATGGTTTGAAAGAGTGCAAATAGGCATCGTATCAGAAAATAACCGTTTTTGGTGAAGTCACTGAATGGATCAGCGACTTCACTCACTCGAAAAACACAGGGCTGCCATGTCTTACACACTCGCCAGTCAATGTTGGTGAAGTCGCTGATTGAATATGATCCTTCACATAAGTCGCTGACTCGATTGGTAGGTTTCCTGACAAAAGAGGGGTGAAGTAGCCGAATCATTTGGAGACTTCAAGAGAATTGATTCTCTCTTGCATCTGCATCGTGACATGAATGACCAAATAGTTTTGACCGGCTTTGCATGTGTTAGAGAATCAAAATGCATGGACTAATGCATGGCCTTGTTTTTAAATTTTTTTTTGATAGTAGTAGACTATAGGATTGCAGATGATTAGATGTTTCAATGAGCAAATAGTAAATGATTCAGACTATAGGATTATAAAACTAAAGTGGGTGGTGAAAAAATGAAGAACAACACATATTATCTTTTGAACTTAACAAGAATTCACAATCACTTCCCCAAATCAGAAGCCTAAATTCTCGAAAATTCCCATTACATTACCACCATGAATCAAAATCTTAACTTAAACCCTGGTCCCCTCACAAATGATGTCTTGTTCTTACGTGATAGACATCGGGCGTTTCACATTTTTAGAAATCCAGAAAATTATAACGAGCCTATGATTGTGAAACGAGGTGATAGAAGTCTATGGGTGGCACTCCGTAATAACCCTGTGGTAGGACGGGTTTGTAACCTTATTGATGGGGCAGGGTTTGGGGGCATTCTAGACTGTGGTTATCGTTATATTGACCACTCTTTAATTACCGTTTTGGTTGAGCGATGGAGGCCTAAAACTCACACGTTCCACCTACCCGTTGGTGAAGCTACTGTCACGTTATAGGATGTTAACGTGTTGTGGGGGTTACCGATTGAGGGTAACGTTGTGTGTGGGGCGGATGACACGATGTCAATTTAGGAGTCAATAGGGTTGTGCCAAAACCTCTTAAGTTTTACCCCTGAAGCGAATCAAATTAGAGGCAAATGTATTTTGGGTAGTGCTATTACTACGGAAATAAAGCACCCGTTTGTTGAAGCTGAAACTACTGATGAAGAGTGCATTTTACGTGCAAGTTTAATAATTTTTTATGTGATTGTTTGCATATTGTTACCTGATAACTCCAACAATAGAATAAATTTATTTTATTTAAAACTTTTACAAAACCTAAATTAAATGTAACGGGATCTTATAGTTGGGGGAGTGCGGTTCTAGCTTGCCTTTATAGGCACTTGTGTGATGCGACCCACCCGGATCCAAGTGGCGTGACCGGTCCGGTCTTCATCCTGCAAATGTGGGCCTGGGAGAGGATTCGATGTGTGGCACCACAACCCGACAACCGCTTTGACTATACTTCTCCCATAGGGGCTCGGTATATCACATCCCAGATAAATTTAATTGTTTTTTTATTTTTAAATTTGTTTTATTCAACACCTTTTTTAAATTATTAATTTTGTAGGTGGCAACAGGGCAATCTGAAATATACAGATATCCCTACACATTGCCTGAGGACATATCGTTCTCAGCTTCAATCTTTAACCAAGGACATGGTAAGTTTATTAATCTCGTGTAAATATACAATTTTATGCTATAGAAATTTTATGTGTTGTGTAACTTAATTGTATACTTATTTGTTTATATTCCAACTGGACCCCTACTCCATGCATTTGGATAGACTGCCGGGTATCTGCACAACCGGTATGAATAGTTGGGGGAGTTCCTGCCCTTTGATTTGCTGGGAGATTGTTGAGCATCATTTCCCGCAACGGGTTATGTGGCAATTCAACATGGTGCAATATATCTCTCCCCTAATACATATACCCGTGGCGGAGCATGAACGATTGCATAGCTTGGGCCGTCAAGGTAACAATGGGGTGAACTGGATGGGTAGGCATGAATCGTTTGTGGACGCATGGGATAACCGTCATAACCCTGTTTACACCGCCGAAGCAAAAACGACGCAGTCCACAGAATACGGGTATATGCAATGGTAACCCTGTTTAAATCAAATCCGAGGGTAGCACTTGTCCCAGTTGGTGGTTTTCAAGACAATGGTTCTAGAATACAGTTAATGGTAAATAATCTTTACATGTGCAATCGATAGATTACATATATTAATTTATCGTTTCTAACTAATAATTTTGTTTTTAGATGGATGCCATGGGTTCAATTTACCTGTCTTCCCAGTATTAAGCATTTACTGACCAGGACGCCATCGCCAGGTAATTTCAGTCGATACAGAATACGACGTATCAAACAATGCATATGTCAAATCAAGTCGGATATTTACAATATCCAACACATTTGACACCGAACGCCGTCGACCTTTCAGCACCTCCACGTCCTCAATGGTTACGCCGGCGACGCGCTGTTCGTAATGCATGTTTAAATTCGAATGAAGCTGGTAGTCCGCTTGAGAATGTTGGGTCTGACAATTTTATGATGGGTGAGAATGTTGACCATATTGGTACCTCTTCAAATGTTGAGCATGGTGCTGCGTTTGGTGTGGGTGGTGCTGGTAACAATGAAAATCCGGGTGATGCATATATCCCGCAATTTCCAATAGGTGGTGGTGAGAATCTGTTTGAAAACATTGGATTAGGGGGTGCAACTGGTGGACTAGAAATTTCCATGTTTTCAAACATGGACATAATAGGTGCATCTGGTGGTAGTCAAAATCAGTTTGGTGAGGTCGGTCCATCCGGAGGAAGTGCTGCATGCGATCCACTTGATGAGTTGATTGCTTCCGGAATCGATATAGGAAATGATTGGGCATTTATGACGGAGTATGCCACGTCGTCGAGTACACAGTTGTTGCCAGCAGTTGTACCAGACAATACCACGGATTTTAATTACTATGCCCCCATAATTCTTTGGACCAACGACCTGCAATCCGCCCACAACTGTCACTCAATTTCAACTTATTTCCTGATGTTGAGATGGATCTTGAAGGAGCACCACCCACCGAAACTCAAACCCAACACCAACAACCCACAAGGGCATCACAACGTATTAGGAACTCATCGACTATGTGTGACATGTATCATTAGTTTACTCTTTTAAAAATTCATGTATGTATCGTTACATTAGTGTTTTAATGTATTATGTATTGTTTACTTGAAAAACAACCAACTTAACAAAGCTAATCCCACGGGAAAATGTAACAACATGATGTTCAACGTCTACATGATAATAACATTAAAATCCATGAGTAACGAGATAGAACAACTAAAATACCAATATTAAACATTGAAAGCAGATACAATGACTAAAATTAAAATCCAAATAGAAGCATTAAACACTTAAAGCAGATTACATAATCATATAACATGACGAGAAGTTGCTTCACAACGGCATTTGTATAGCTCGTCAGCCATGTGGCGTCGATAATTCACACAAGCATCTTCGACTTCGATTTCCAACAACAACAATTTGTTTACAAGCTTCTCCATCATCATACAAACCAAGCCACCGGCATTATCAACCTTTCCGTTGTCTTGGGGCACATCTAATTTAACTAAACCAACAGAAATTGGAGTTTTATCGACACGATTAGGCCTCAGCCAGTAACAAATACGTTCAAGAAACCAACCGAAAAAGTGTTACCGTCTCCATATGGTGAGAAACTTCATGTCGCATTTCGTTTCTCCATCTCTTGTCAGTCCAATACTGTGTAATTACCATGTTTCTCATTATCAACCTTTCCGTTATCTTGGGGCACATCTAATTTAACTAAACCAACAGAAATTGGAGTTTTGTTGACACGATTAGACCTCAGCCAATAACGAATACGTTCAAGAAACCAACAAAAAAAAAGGGTTACCATCTCCATATGGTGAGCAACTTCATGTCGCATTTCGTTTCTCCATCTCTTATCAGTCCAATACTGTGTAATTACCATGTTTCTCATATCAATTCGGAAAAGCAGCCAGTCTCCCACCCTAATAAATAAAGGAAGATAAACACAGTCAACCTCCCAAAATAGCGGGTAGGGTTCCATTCTTCCTGCCATGTCGAGGGCAACTGAACAATCCTGCTCCTTCATTTCATCATAGAAAGTAGGGGGTAACACTGTCCAACGTAGCTGTGAACCAGAATTTTTTAAAAGCTTTGCTTGTCTAAGTCGCACGAGTCTTACCGTCCACGCATTAACGTCCTGCAAACATAATAATGCATAAGGTTGGTGATTGAGTTAAGCAAAATAATTTACTTTGAACATAAATTAACATGAAAATTATCGTTGATGATAGCGGCAAGTTGGGTTGGCAACCAAGAAGGGTACCCCAAAAATTTCGGTCTAGTTTTTTGAAATGAAGCGAGTATAGCAAAATGGGGCATCCCCGTTTGTATAAAACTCGACAACATCACCAGATCAATTTTTGACTCTTCAACAGGAACCGCAAAATTGTTTCTGCATTGTTGGTTTTCTGGAGGGTTTTCTGAGGGATGCACTGAAGGCTTATCTTGTTCGTTTTCTGGTGGATTACTTTGTGGGTTCTTTGAAGACGAACCGACCGTGAATGCTGTTGATGGCCTGCGTAAATGCCTCCATATTTGCTCGGTAGATCTTGCCGTTTTAGGAGCTGGTTGGGAACAGTAGAATTCTTCTCCATTGTTTTCCATTTTTAGAGAAGTTGAGTGATGTTGTTGTGTATAAGTTGGTGTTGTAATATGTGGTGAAGGTTTGTGAGATGAGTTAAGGGATATTTATACATAGATATGGAATGAGATATGTGAAGTGGGTTCATTTTTTTAAATTCAAATTATTATTTTATTCATGCCACCATTTGACTCGGCAACTTCAGCCATTATACCACGTATTGTGTGTGTGTGTAAGTTGGTGCAAATTATATTAGTTTATTGATGCCCGACAAAACGGGTGAAGTCTTTTTCCAATATGTTGACAATGAGCCCGGGGGCTCTTTTCGTGCCTCTTTATCAACGCACCGAGCATCCGGGCACGGTCGTCGGGTTCCCCGACGCATTGACCTTGCGCGAGATATCAGGTCCCATGGAAATTCGGCCCCTAAAAACGTCTAGATCACGTCATTCTATCCCCGAAAAAAAGGGTGGAGGATTTTTCCAACGTGTTAAAAATGAGCCCGGGGACCCTTTTCGTGCCTCTTTATCAACGCGCCGGGCATCTAGGCACGGTCTCTAGGATGCCCGACACGTTGTCCTCGCGCGAGATATCAGGTCCCATGGAAAATCGGCCCCAAAAAAGTTCAGATCACGTCATTCTATCCCATACAAAAAGGGTGAACAGGCTTTTTCCAACGTGTTGGAAATGAGCCCGGGGGCCCTTTTCGTGCCTCTTTATCAACGCGCCGGGCATCCGGGGACGGTCCCCGAGACTCCTGACGAGTCATTCTCACGCGAGATATCAGGTCCCATGAAAAAACGGCTTCTAAAAACGTACAGATCACGCCATTCTATCCCCGAAAAAAGGGTGAAGAGGCTTTTTCCAACGTGTTGAAAATGAGCCCGGGGGCCCTTTTCGTGCGTCTTTATCAACGCGTCGGGCATCCAGGCACGGTCTCCGGGATGCCGGACGCGTTGTCCTTGCACGAGATATTAGGTCCCATGGAAAATCGGCCCCTAAAACTTCCAGATCACGTCATTCTATTCCCGAAAAAAAGGGTGAACAGGCTTTTTCCAATGTGTTGAAAATGAGCCCAGGGGCCCTTTTCGTGCATCTTTATCAACGCGCCGGGCATCCGAGCATGGTCGCCGGGAGGCCCGACGCGTTTTCCTCGCGCAAGATATCAGGTCCCATGGAAAATCGGCCCCTAAGAACGTCCAGATCACGTCATTCTATCCCCGACAAAAAGGGTGAAGAGGCTTTTTCCAACGTGTTGAAAATGAGCCCGGGGACCCTTTTTGTGCCTCTTTATCAACGCGCCGGGCATCCGGGCACGGTCGTCGGGACGCCCGACGCGTTGTCCTCACGCGAGATATTAGGTCCCACGGAAAATCGACCCCTAAAAACGTCCATATCACGTCATTCTATCCCCGACAAAAAGGGTGAAGAGGCTTTATCCAACGGAATATCAGGCTTTTTATGTAACGTTTTAATTTAAGGGATAATGTAATATTTTATTTTAATTTTTTTTGGTATAAACGGTCATATACATACAAGTCAATAAAATCCATACATTGAAGCAGATTACATCATCAAAGTCGCATTTTTTTATTAAATACAAAGATTATATTAAAGGTGTCTTCCCTACGCCACTGACGACGCGAGTTTAAGTAGCAGATGTAATATCGATCCAAAGATCAAAGTGAAGAACAATGTGCTTTTTCCAGAGATAAAAGATGTTGCCGCGTGTGTCCTGCATGATCTTCCTAAACCATAACCATTGACAACGTCGTTGAAAATAGAAGATAAAAAAACACGTCAAAGTAAGTAGCAGATGTAACATTGATCCAAAGTAGGAGTACACTCGGATTCTGATGAAGAGAGCACTATCAAATACAGTCAAGGGCTTCTTCATACAAAATCCGAAGGACAAACGGAGTGAAGAGAGCACTTTCCCTGCAAATGATTCAGAATCCAAAGGAAAAGTTTGTTATAATGAAGGAAGGAGCAGCACTGACGTTGGAGAATCATCTTAACCCTTATGCTGCGGAATTTTCCCTTCAACAAGATCATGTGCGCAGAAGTCGGGGCACCCCATCAAACACATGGCCTTTACTCACAACTCTTTAAAAGACAAAAATTACAACACCGGTTCCGGTGTTGTAATTGGGCGCAAAGAACGTGAAACCACAAGATAACTGAAGAGTCTGCGCCCATCCTCCTCAATGGAGCCACTTGGACACTTCACGCAAAGCACGCGCACCAATGCCACTGCCAGTGAAATATTCCAGTTGGGGGACCAAATGGTAGCCAAAGGGACTTTTCCCCAACCTTCGGGAACTCCACCATTAAGATATTTGAAATTACATGACTAGATTGCCATTTAACACGAGTTGTACCGCGTGCAAATGTAACATCGATCCAAGTAATTTCATGCAGATGTAACATCGATCCAACGCAGCTTCTTCTGAGAACACCAATTCCAACTTTATACGGAGAGGTTAATGAGATGTTAGAGCCGCAATGCTCAAAAAAAATATATTTTTGTATAACTTATGAAGCGTCACCTTTTTTGTTTTCATATACACCCATATAATAACACTACGTATTTTTAACCCTTCTAACTTGAATGAAAACACCCGTACAATAACAATTGATTGTTTAACATAGTATTTTGCTATGAATAGAAAACAATGAAGAATGCATGAGGTAGGGGATCTATCATTCGGAGTGTATTTTATTTGCATGATGCCTCACAATCAATCGGCAACATCAAAGAAGCCTCCAAATGGGTCAGCGATATCATCTTGAAGCCTCCATTTGGTTAAGCGACTTTGTAGGGGTCCTTGTTTTCACCAACCCCGAATTTAGATAGAACAACGACATCATCCTCGTGAAGTTGACTGTCAAAAACTTGTACCAATTAATCCTTAATACAGGCCTGAATCTTATCACCCTAAAAATAACCATAAACAAAACATCAAGATGAATCACACCAACTTTCATAACATAGAGATAAGAGAACATGGTTAACCTTAAACAATATATAACCATAAACAATCACAGCTATGACGTTACCTTCTCATTGATCAATATCAACTCCACCTTAAAATTTTGATTCCATTTTTGTATGACTTGGCCCTTCATGTACCACCTATCTTTGGCTGGGTCAAGATCACAAACAAAACTAAGATTCCATTTTTGTATGACTTGGCCCTTCATGTTGATTCCATTTTTGTATGACTTGGCCCTTCATCGATCAATATCAACTCCACCTTAAAATTTTGATTCCATTTTTGTATGACTTGGCCCTTTAAATAACTTCTCTCGATGAGATGATGATTAGGAAAAACTTTGTAGAGATTTAAAAACTGATTTTATGAATGGTTGTATTAGTTATGCCCTTATGCTTATAAAGGAAGCTTAGTTATGATTATACCTGCAACATAATTAATGAACCACACTTCCCTATCTTAATTTAAAACTTCCCTCTTAAAACTTCAAACCTCACCGTTTAACAACTGGCAACAGATGTTTACAACGTCTGCTTGTTAACAGGCGAGTTCAATTATTGGTCTAAACAATTGTTCGTTATCGAGATTAACAAGCAGATGCTTTTGAGCACAACAATGTTACATTAATGAATGGCCCACGTATTTTCTTGAATATTTTAAGCAGATTAATGACATCATTATTCACATCATCGAGGCATTGTTAGATCACCTGTATGATAGATAAATCAGCTTTCTTATGTCGCTCACGACTCTTCTATAATAGTAACTATAGATAGATATAAATAGATGAAACGCATATAAAAATACAAGCTTTTGTGAAGTCCCTTAAAAAATTATTTTTTATAAGTTAAAATGCATGTATTTAATAATAAGAAAAGATGAAAAGTAGGCCAAATGAAATGACCTTTTTATTAACAGCAAATTATTACACCAAATGAAATGACCTATCAGGATTATACATGAGTCTCCACCAAATGAAATGAAAGCTACTTTTTTTTTCTCAAGCTAAATGTAATCACCCTAAACAAGGGCCCCTTCCATCAATTCCAATTTATAATGGGACGGGGCGCCACCAGATTTACTCACGGGTACCTTACTACCAGCACGGTAACACCATCGCCACCGGTGCTGGTAGCGGATCCGTAAAGCAAATCCTAGTTATAGTTAACGGATTGGAAACCGTGTATTTCTCTCTCTCTTTGTCTCTCCCTCTCTCTCATTGACTGATTAATTGTTGGTATTATTAATATGTGTGAAAATAATTTATTATTGATTAAGAATCAATGGAGTGTTGCCTTCAAAGAAGTGTTTTAGTGAAGTAAATCAGTGAAGTGATGTGACATAAAAAGTTTGTCAACACCACTTTCAGTCTTATTTTCCTGTGGCCCCTTTTTACTTTTACATCAAATTCGCACCAATGATTGTAGTGTATTAACTTTTGGAAATATAAGAATTGCCACTTCACTGATTTTAACCAATCCTGCACTGTCACATCACTTCACTTATTTACTTCACTGAAACACTTTTTTGGAGGCAACACTCATTGATTCTTTACCAACAATAAATTATTTTCACACATATTAATAATACCAACAACCAATCAGTTAATGAGAGTGAGAGAGAGAGAGATAGAGAGAAATACATGGTTTCCAATCCGTTAACTACAACCAGGATTTGCTTTACGGATCCATTACCAGCACCGGTGACGGTGGTGTTACCGTGCTAGTAGTGAGGTACCCGTGAGCAAATCTGGTAGCCCCCCGTCCCCTTATAAATTGGAATTGATTGAAGGGCCCTGGTTTAGGGTGATGACATTTAGCTTGAGAAAAAAAAAGTAGCTATCATTTCATTTGGTGTAATAATTTGTTGTTAATAAAAAGGTCATTTCATTTGGCCTACTTTTCATCTTTTCTTATTATTAAATACAAGCCTTTTAACTTATAAAAATTAAGTTTTTAAGGGACTTCATAAACGCTTGTATTTTTATATGTGTTTCATCTATCTATATCTGTCTATACTTACTATTATAGGAGAGTCGTGAGCGACAAAAGAAAGCTGATGTGTCAATCATACAGGTGATCCAACAATGCCTCGATGATACGAATAATGATGTCATTAATATGCTTAAAATATTCAAGAAAATAAGTGGGCCATTCATTAATGTAACAATGTTGAGCTCAACAGCATCTGTTTGTTAATCTCGATTAACGAACAATTGTTCAGACAAATAATTGAGCTCACTTGTTAACAAGCAGATGTTATAAACATCTGTTGCTAGTTGTTAAGCGCCAAAGTTTGAAGTTTTAAGTGGGAAGTTTTAAATTAACATAGGGAAGCGTGATTCATTAATTATGCTGCAGGTACACTCATAACTAAGCTTCCTTTATAAGCATAAAGGCATAACTAATACAACCATTTATAAAACCAGTTTTTAAATCTCTACAAAGTTTTTCCTAATGATAATCTCATCCAGAGAAGTTCTTTAAAGGCATGTCAATGGATGCTGATTACAACAATCTTAATTTTGTTTGCGATCTCAACCCAGCCAAAGATAGGTGGTACATGAAGGGCCAAGTCATACGAAAATGGAATAGAAAATTTAAGATGGAGCTGATATTGATTGATGAGAAGGTAGCATCATAGCTGTGATAGTTTATGGTTATATTTTGTCTAAGGTTAATCATGTTCTCTTATCTTGATGTTATGAAAGTTGTTGTGATTCATCTTAATGTTTTGTTTATGGTTATTTTTAGGAAGATAAGATTCAGGCCTGTAGGTACAAGTTTTTGACAGTCAACTTCATGGGGATAATCTCGTTGTTCTATCTAAATTCAGGGTTGGTGAAAACAAGGACCCCTACAAAGTTATTGCACATGAAGTTGACTGTCAAAAACTTAAAGGAGAAGCAAAGGAACTTTTGACTATTGGTTTGTCTATTATTCTTTATGTTACAATAAACTTCAATATATAGTTTACTTTGTTTTTGGTGCTTTAATTTTTATAGATGTTTGATAGAGTTGTATTTTTATTTTTATTATAGATGTTGCTGGAAGTGTGATTTGGTGTGGGGGTTTAGATGTGTTTGGACAACCTCCAAAAGAAACCAAACGGATGAATTTTGATCTTCAAGATTTGAAGTAATCATTGCTTTATATTGTTATAGTTTTTGTTTATTAGTCATCCATACTTTACAGATGTGGTAATTCTTATGTTTTCAAAAGTTAATACACTACAATCTTGAGGTGGTCAAAAACTACCTCATTCATATGTATGATGTGGAAGATGTTGCCAAAGAATAAGAGATGGAAGCTCAACAAAAGGAGGAAGCTTGTGTACCACCAGCGAGAGAAGAAGAAGATAAATGAGAAATTGAAGAAATTCTTGTTCCCAGATTGGAGGAAAATTCAGCAAGTTTCATTCCTTGATGACGGAAGTGCAACTCAACATCCCTTATGCCGATTGTCAGCTTAGAGTTCCCACTCACTTTAAATTTCTTAAAGATATCCTCTCCAAAAAGGATAATCTTGAAGAAGGTGTCATCGTGCCCATCAACAAAATGTGTTCAACCATCATTCAAGGCAAATTACCTCATGATAAAGTTTTAATCTCTTGTACCATGGGAGAAGGATTCAATGCCAAATCCATCGCCGAATTGCAAATCAACATCAACATTCTTCCCGCCTCCATATTCCGCAAGTTCCAGCAGAAAACTCTGAGACCTACAAGAATGGAGCTTTACCTCACCGATCGCCTAGTGCGGTATCCTCAAGGAGTTGTAGAAGATGTTCTACTTGGTTTCAATGAAACTATTGTTGGATCAGTATGTTCTTTAATAGTTCTTATTCATGAACACTTATGTGTTGTAAATATATCAATGCAGATTAGCACAGCGGAATAAGTAAAGTGTTCAAGTTAAAGTTTTACTTTCAATATGAGTTATTACTCCCCCTGGATTTAATGAACTAAGGCAGTTAATGAGAATCTAAACAATTGAATGCATATAACAATAAGTATGATGAAAGATTCTCAGATGTGAAATGGTATTTCAATTAAAAAGCCTTTGAAGGGGGATTAAAAATCGACGTCTAAAATAGTGGGATTAACCAATCTATTTATAGACTAGCAAATACATACAAGTTGATTCAAAAGTAATACTAAACAATAATACAACAGGCTATAGTATTGGAACTTGTACAAAGACTTTAACAAAACCATAAAGTAATATATAATACTAAACTACTGAAATACAAGGGCGGTGGGAAGCTTCTATCAGAACAACTGATAAGTGACAAACTACTGATGAGTAGTTTGTCTTCAGTAGTTCTTCAGTTGACTTGTCTGGTTTGACTTCAGAACTTCTGATCTTTACTCTTCAGCATTTGATGTATTCTTCTTCAGTACTTTTAATCTTCTTCTTCAGCAGTTTCTATACTTGGCTTTATTTATAGAAATAGGAATTAGACTAAGGCTTGCAAAAGTGGTTTCTTCAATCCTTTATGTCCTTATAATCCCCCCTGGATTGATGAAGCCAAAACCTTATCTAATCCATTATTCTCCTTTTCTACCATCAAGCATCTTCCAAATTTCTCTGAATATGGAAGTCTTGAGTTGTTGCAGTTGTTCATCAGTAAGAGATCCTTGTTCTAGTTCAAGATGTTGGATTATGAGTAGGTCTTTTGTAGATAGTTTCTTCAGTTCAGTTACAGACTTGAAGACCTTGCTTGAACGATCTCTTCTTGTGATCAATACTGAGTTTGAATCAGTAAATGACTATTTCACTATATTCACTTTAGATTGGTCAAAATCTAAAGTGTAGGGGACCAAGCTGGTCTCCTGGGTTAATCCTAAATGTGGAATGTTTTCTACTTCAGGGACTTTCAGGTGGGATTCTCTTCCTTCTAATGCACAACATCAGGTATATTAAAGGTAGGGAGATGATGTTTAGTGATTACCTTAGTGTGATTTTTGTCTGTTATTGTATGTTGTAATTCGTAAGCAAATGTGGAAGGATCCCTGAATTGTGTCAGCAGAGGCTTCTCTTCAACCACAAAGTCTCCTTGTACTACTGTATTGCCTTCTAGCAATACCATTTTGAAATCAGTCTTTATGGTCTCCTTTGGCTTTTTTGGTAGCAGGCTTTGATGTTGATTGTCTTGGACCAGAAGTTCTAACTATTGAAGTTTGTGATACTTCAGAAGTTTTGAACTTCTCTGGATTTGCAGCCTTATCAGCCTTGAATCTTTTATAAGTGTCATATAAGGTATATTCTCTCTATTTTGACACTAAAGCTTTTGAACCAAATCCATTGGCTACCAACTCTTCTATGACCTCAGCTCTCTTTGCCTTTCTTTCTTTTTCTGTGGCAAGCTTGTCAGATACAATCCGAGCTCTTCTTGTCAATTCATCCACAGAGAGCCCTTTGAGTGAGCATTTCTTTGTTTTGCTGCTCTTGGTAATGTAAGTCATCAGTTGTTGTCTTTTATCTTCCTAAGCAACTCTTTCTAACTTTTCTAACTCACCCAAATTTTCTTCATATTTCTCAAGCTTTTTATTGTAGCTCAAGTCATCCCTTGCTTCTAGGCTGTTCCAAATCTTGTCTTCCTTGGCCTTCTTCTATGCTGCTTTTAAAATCTTCTCCAAAAGTTCTTTTGACATTGATATAGGAACAAGGTTTAAGACAGTTGTTTGAGTGGGTGTAGGCCTTGTAATTTCAGTTGGAATGGGTTCAGTTGCCTTAGAAAGCTGTTCTATTTGAATGTAGGAAGTGTTAACTACTGAAGGATTGTCTTCAGTACTTTCTTGGACTTCAGCAGTTTCTTCAATTTGGACTTGGGATTTCTCAGCTGCTTCTTTAGCTTCTTTAAGGAGACTTTCTTGATGTTCTATCTGTTTTTGGGCATCCTTTTGTTGTTGTGCCTCTTTTTCCTTTGTACTGGCTTCAAGTGACACTGTTGGTTCCTTAATCTTCTCCCCCTTTTTGGCTTCATCCACTTCTGGAAACCAAACAGGTAAAGAAGTTACACCAGATATTTTAGCAAGTTGTCTTGTGTTGTTGTCTATCTTCTTTGACAGCTCACTAATTTTGTTGTTGATCACCTTAAATTGAGAGTTGGTCTTCAACTCCAAAGCAGTTGTAAATGATTTGAGATGTTGAGAGATAAGGGTGTTCATCATCTGGTATAGGGGACCAGCTGGGCTGCATAGGTGGTTCAAGTCTATGCTTGATGACCCAGTGAATTGGGTAGGCTTTTGATGTGGAGGGGGTGTTTTTGGGTGATCTTCAGTATGAATTGAAGATGCCACTTTAGGGGAATCAGGGTTCAAGTGGTCTTTAACATGATCTTTTGTGACTAACTCTTTGAGCTTAGAGACATCAGATTCAGGTGTAACGCCCGACTATTTTCTAAAAGATTATTAAAATTTTATATTCCTATAATAATTTTTTTTATTAATTCAGAACAACATTGTTATTATTTTTAGTTAAAATACACTTTCGTACATTAAAATACGATTGGATGATCTAACAACTCGCAACGAGTAAATGAAAAATGCTAGTTGATTCATATTTTAGACGACCCTTAAAGATCTTACGCACATGTACGCACATGTACGTCTATATTTATACAAGTAAAATATACATGGTCCAAATACTAGTTTTACGTCATTTTATATAAATAAATTACATAAAATTATTATTCTATTAATTAAACGAGTAAGACCCATAAGCAAGACACGAGTCGGTAACTAGTTCATTTAAGCAATAACCTCCACCTAACCAACACACCAAACCCTATCTATTTAATCACCTTAACTTCTTCTTCCCTTCATTCCCTTACCAACTCAAAACCCTAGCCCCCGAACCTTTAGTTTTCTTCTTCTCCCTGCATATCCGTCTACCTATTATGTCCATATATATATATATATATATATATATATATATATAAACCTTCAATCAGCAACCAATCGAACCCCAAATTCATTGAGTTGAAGCTTCGGACCAAGCGTCTCTGTTTAACTCAAACTAGCCGGACCAGCCCTATCGAACATCACCGACACCATTAAAATCTTAACCTCCTACATACGCCATTGAACCCACACTAACAACCATCGCCGTCGTAAACCACCGTGGTGGTGGTGGCCGCCTGAACATCCTCCCTTCTAGAGCAGCTGCGGCAGCCGCCCACAACCACCACCAGGACACCGCCTATACCTTCCTCTTTCTCATTAACCGGCCGACAACCCTCCACTCCGGCCACCGTGACGCAATAGAAGCCTGGTCGAGCCTTTATTCTCGTCGTCGAGCTCCGCTATTTAATATCAGGCGAACACTTTTCTATGTCTCTTTGACTGAGGTAAACATACTTAATCCCACATCTCTTGCTTTGAACCATAAATAAATTGTCATTTGTGGGTGGTGGGTTAATATTTTAGATAGCAAGAAATAAAAAGATGATATATTTTGGTTAATTAAAATATAGTTTAAATAATAGTTTGACCAACATCCATGTCTTCTCTGACCCACTAAAGAATGGTCACTCTTTTATATTAATTCTTTTCATATATATAAGTGTAGTCTTGACCACATAAAACTAGTTAAAGAATATATTTTCTTGAAAACTTACGTCAAGTTGTAGTGGAAGTTAAGCATTTTTTTTATTGTTTATAAACCAAAATAGATGCCCAATTTTCGTTCCTAATAGGATTTGTTTTTAACTCATTTTATTTATGCAAATATACATCATTAATTTGATAATGAATATCATTTAAACAGGAAATTTAATATAGTTGTCAAAATATAAATGTTTACATGTACATTTATTATACCAAATATGACTATCCATGTTTTAATACTAATAGATTTCATACATTATTTTCACAATCCTAAATGCTCCTTTCTAACTAGTTTCAAGTCGCGAATATGAATATTATATTAAAGTACACATTATATATAACTATACATACGTTTACGAACTAAACCGAGTACTATTGGTTCGCTAAGTTACGCACACTTTAAGACGCGTGTTTTAATACGAGTCTAGGTAGTTGGATAAACTATCTTTAAAACCAAGAAACAAAATAAGTTCATTTGAATTAGAATTTAAGACATCCTTTACTTGTAATAGGACACAAGAGATTCAGTCAATCCAGCTTCAGACATTGTTTGTTATTATTTCATAATGCACTCCAGGTGAGTTCATACTTGTCCCCTTTTTATTCTTTATCACTTTTGGGGTGTAAACATGTATCATATGCAAAACACACTAATGCTTAAATAAACACACATGCTCAATCTATTAAACATACTTATATGCTACTTGCCATGCTTATGATTCTTAGATATTTAGACATAAATCATTAACTATTATTAGCCCACTTAACATGTATAGTGCTATAGGACTAGCACACCGCTCCCTTTATGGGTCATTGTTAAGATTTAAACGGCCTAACATGAATATGTTAGGTATACGCTGTGGTACTCGCGGGTTTGAGTTATGTCTTTTGTATGATATGTATGTGCAATGCTATAGTATGAGATTTGAGTAAACCATTCTAAAATGCTATGTATGTAAACCAAAACTAGTATGCTCACCAATACTTTATGTGTTGACGGATATTTTATACATGTTGCAGGAAAAGCTTGATGAGACGATACAAGAAACATCACTTAGGATTCGGCCTTAGAAACAAACGAAACAATCTTTATTTTACTTCATGTTTAAGTTAATGTATTTTTCTCATGAACAAATTGTATACTTATTGAATCTTAGATACGAATGAAATCTATTTTAATCTATTATCACAATTTAGTGTTATGAAGTCTTTGAACAATCTATCACAAGTATCGCCCCGATGTATTCCGCCATCGGTTGGGGTGTGACATCAGGACCTTCACAAGTAGCCGTCAATTCATGTTGTGGAGAGTTTGAATCATCATCCAAATCAATGGAATCATCTGAATCCCAGGTGACATCCTTAATGAGGACATCATCAGTTATATCATGAGCTAGGCCCAACCTAGTTTTCTCACAAACCTCTTTGTCTTGGTACTGAGGATTTCCTACCTCAGGCATAAAGCCTTCATTAGTAGTTGCCACATTTGAGGTCTTAGCTATGTTACTTCTGTCCTCAGATCCACCATTGGATGGTAAATGAGTAGTAGCAGCCTCAAATGCACCTAAAGTATATGAGTTTGGGCTTAAGACACCCTGGTTCATCCTCATCTCTTGGGATAGGGCTATTAACATCCACATCCATGTCAACTTCTGATGGTATATCCCTTGTTTGATATGTTTGTTGGGGAATGACATGTTCAGATGGGATTGTTTCTTTTAGCCTAGAGAGAAGTTTGGCAATTTCTATGGTGGTGTGTGATATTTCTGGTTTAGTAGTTTTAGGTAAAGGGTCAGCAGTTTCAAAGGAAGGGTCAGTAGTTATGGCCTTTTTAAGTTTCTTCCTATGAAATAAAATTGTAATGGGTGCTCTTTTGGGGGTTTGAGATGGATGAGACTGAGAGGATGTTTCAGTCACATCTTTGACAAGTGCAGATTGCACATCAGCAGTTTCAGGCATCTCAACTTCCTGAACTGCCTTTCTTTTAGGGTTGGTGGGTTTTGCTTTTTGTTGTTTGGGTTTCTTGGCCTTTTTAGATGAAGGTTTGGAAGATGTAGGTTCCATGGGGACTGGTTCTTGTTCCCCTTGGTTATCTTCTGGCAAAGCTACCAGTTTGTTATGCCTTGAGTATGATTGTGAGGTTAATGGGTTTAAAACTGATATTTTACCCACAAGCACCTCATTTCCAAGTTCTTTAATTATGTAGTGCATGCTGAACCTTGGATACAACAAAAATTTCTTTTTAGAATTTTGGTGATGCAACACCAACTCATTAAAGAAAAGTGCCGATGCCCTGAATTTTGTTTCATTCACAATGGAATGAAAAATAGGTTGAAAAGTAGAGGGCATCTGATCATATGATCATGTTTTGGGACTTAAACACATGATTATGTAATGAAACAAAAGTTTGTATTTTGGTTCAAAATATTTCTTATAGATTGTTGCATGTGAGAGAGTACCTTGGTAACCACACTCTGTCATGGTTAAGTGATTTTCCGAATTGGGAATGTTAAAGCAGTGTTGTATTGGGATTTGACGACTAAATCAATGATTTCGTCATATTGGGACCAGGCTTCATCTTTCACAAAGTAGCCTCGTTGATTATGTCCTTGTTTCAGTATAAGAGCCATGGTGTTTTGTGTGTGTTTAGATTGAACAATGTTTTTGTTGTTTGCAGGGGAGAGTTTGTGAGTGTTTTTGAGAGAGAATGAGGGAATTTTGCTTTTTGAAAAGATAAGAATGAAAAAAGGTGTTTATCAGAAGTTTATAACCGCCCTAGGTCAAACTTCTGAAATGGGAAATGTCTGATTTACCCTTATTGACAAAACTGTTGATGAAGAACAATATTCATATGTAGTTCCCATTTTCTCTTTAGTAGTTTGTTAACAATTGATGGGAATCTTTATAAACACTTTATTCATAACTTCTGAAGTTTATTTTATCAGAAGTTAATCATTTTTCTGAAAGTATCCCCATTCTAATGTTTTTGTACATCAGTAGTTTCTCTCTTTTTGTTTTTCAGAAGTTTTGTGACAGATTAGTAACAATGTAAGTGAAAGTAAAATATGTGCAGGAAAATGAAAAACACTTACAGTACTTATTCCAAATTTAGCATCCCAAGCAAGGATACTAACTTCTGAAATGTTGATGTGTTAAGGGGTTTGGTGAATATGTCAGCTATTTGATTAGCTGTTGTCACATGTTTCACCTGAATCTTGCCTTTTTCATAGCAATCCCTTATGAAATGATACCTGATTTCACTATGTTTAGTCTTTGAAAACTGAATAGGATTTTGAATTATGCTAATGGTAGATTTACTGTCTACAAGCAATGGCGTCTTGGTCTCTTTGATTCCATAATCAAGTAATTGATATTGAAGCCATTGGATCTGTGATGTACAACTTGCAGCTCCAATATACTCTGCTTCAGCAGTTGAAGTTGCCACTTTGATTGCCATGACACCAGACAGTTTCCCAAGAATTGACAACCACCAGATGTTGATTTTCTTGACATTTTGCACCCTGCATAGTCACTATCTGAAAAAACTGTTAATTTGGTATTGCTAGAAGCAGGATACCAAATTCCAAGTGTAAGAGTTCCTTTCAGATATATGAAAATTCTTTTGACTGTAATTAGGTGTGATTCCCTAGGAGCTGATTGATATCTAGCACAAACACATATTGAAAACATAATATCTGGTCTAGAAGCAGTTAAATAAAGAAGGGAACCTATCATACATCTATACATGGTTTGATCAACCTGTTTTCCTTGGTCATCTGGTTCAACTTGTGTGGTTGGTGTCATGGGAGTGGAACATGATTTACAGTCTTGTAAAGAAAATTTGTTTAATAATTCTTTAACATATTTGGATTGATGTATAAAAGTTCCATTTGTTTGTTGTTTAATCTGCAGTCCCAAAAAGTACCGCAGTTCTCCCATTGTACTTATCTCAAATTTTGATTGCATGAGTTTCTTAAGTTCATCACACAATTTTGTGTTTGTTGAACCAAAAATGATGTCATCTACATATATTTGAACAAGTAAGACATGATTTCCAACATGTTTGATAAAAGGTGTTTTGTCAATGGAACCTCTTGTGAAGTGATTTTTGAGTAAAAAGTTGTGAAGAGTTTCATACCAAGCTCTGGGAGCCTGTTTTAGCCCATAGAGAGCCTTGTCAAGTTTGTACACCCACTCAGAATGAGAAGGATCCTTAAACCCAGGTGGCTGACAAACATACACTTCCTCTTTTATTTTTCCATGTAAAAATGCACTCTTAACATCCATTTGAAAAACCTTAATTTTGTTGGAAATTGCATAAGCCAAAAATAACTTGATGGCTTCAAGCCTTGCAACTGGAGCAAAGGTTTCATCATAGTCAATTCCTTCTTCTTGAGAATAACCTTGTACCACCAGTCTTGCCTTGTTCTTGTCAGTTATACCAGCTTCATCTTGTTTATTTCTAAAAACCTATCTTGTGCCAATTGGTAGCTTGTTTGGTGGTAAGGGACAGATTTCCCAGACTTGTTGCTTCTTGAATTGGAGCAACTCTTCTTGCATAGCTTGAACCCAATTGTTATCTTTGAGGGCTTCTTAATACTTCTTTGGTTCCAACTGAGAAATGAATGCTGAGAAAAAGCAGAAGTTGGAAAGCTGGTTTCTTGTGAGTACTCCTGATGCAATGTCACCCATGATTTGATCCAATGGATGATCCTTGTGTTCAATCAATTGTTGTAAACCTGTGACTGGAGAGGGCTCTTGAACTTCTTCAAACAAACCACTGAGGTTAATAACATCTCGTTCAGCTGTTTTTACTACTTCAGGAGTTTGTGAAGCTGAATCAGTAGTTTGATTTTGTTCATCAGCAGTTGTTGAAGTAGAAGTTTGTGAAACTTATGATGGTTTCAAAGTTGACTTAATGACTGTATTAGGAGTCCATGATGTAGGGCCATCATCATCAAACCCTTGATCACCATAATAAACATGTTTAGATGAAGTAACAGTCTTTTTAGGTCCAAAATTAAAGTTGTCAAGGTCAAAGAGTTCAACAGGATGTGTTGGAATGAGAGTGTGTTTTGACTCATTAAACTTGACATTCAGTGTTTCTTATACTATATTGGTTATTGAATTAAAAACCTTGTAGGCTTTTCTAGTGAAAGAATAGCCAAGGAAATAACCTGAATCAACTTTTGCAGCAAACTTTGAAATAGAGTCTTTGATGTTTAGAATGAAACATAGACATCCAAAAGCCCTGAAAAAGGAGATAAGGGGCTTGATGCCATGAAAAACTTCATAGGCAGTTTTGGAATGTCTTTTGTTGACAAGGACCCTATTTTGAACATAGCAGGCTGTGTTGACTGCTTCAGCCTAAAAATACAATGGTAGGCCTGAATCAGCTAACATAGTTCTTGCTGCTTCAATTAGTGTTCTATTCTTCCTTTCTACCACACCATTTTGTTTAGGAGTTCTGGGAATGCTAAACTGTCTAACAATCCCTTTAGACAGATAGAATTCATCCAGATTTTTGCTCCTGAACTCTGTCCCATTGTCACTCCTGATGCCTTTGACAGAGAGAGAATATTGTTTCTCTACTTGTAGAATGAAGAATTTGATGATATCAGCTGCCTCATCCTTGGAATATAAGAAGACCCAAGTGAATCTTTAATAGTCATCAATGATGACCAAGCAGTACTTCTTCTTACCAAGGCTCATTATTTTGACTGGTCCAAATAAGTCCATATGGAGTAGTTGAAGACATGCAGTTGAGAGACACTTAGCAAGTTGTACTCTAAATTTTCAACCAGATTGACCTTGTCAAACTGTATTTTGCCAGAGGAGACATTGCCATGTCCTAGCACATATCCCTTGGCATTGTGTCCAAAGGATACAAATCCTTCTCTTTGACTGATAAAATTGTTTATTGGGTATCTGCATCATGTCATGTGCATTGAGTCTCCACTATCAACATACCAAATGCTATTTAAGCCTCTGGAGACCCTCTGCACAAAATAGCAAATTAGTTAGATTTATGAACCCAAGCCAATTTGGCTTTGGGTTTGCTCTTGAGAACAGGAACAGTTTGTTCTTGACCAATTTGAGAAATCCATGTCTTTTTGGCAATGGAGTTATCTTTAAGAGCAATGGTGGTATCCTTTTGAGGACCACCATCAACTTTGGTTATCAGTAGTTTTACCATATTCGTGAGATCTTTAATCTCAGCAGTTTGTGAAACTGTTGATGATGTAGGTCTAACTACCGAGGAAGAATTTTGAGAAAAAGGCTTTGGTTGAGATTTAGTCTTTTTCTGAGTAAAGGTGTTGCTTGGTTGTTGTTTGTTGGGATAAAAAGTTTCTTCAAAATCATGTTTGATTTGTTTTCCCACAACCAGTTGTGAAATCTTCTTGTTATACCGATTTCCTTTTCTATATCTACAAAATTCTGTTTTGTAGTTAAACAGACCACAAATTTCACATTCTTTTGCCTTCTTCTTCTTTTCATCATGAGATGTGAAAGGCAAATTACTGACAGTTTTGGTTTGATTTAGGTTATCAGTAGTTTTCAGGTTCTCAACTCCTTATGTAGATGAAACTACTGATGGCTTGATGTCAGTTTTGTTCAGTACTTCTGTAGAACTTTATTTTTCAATTTTGAGAAAGTTCTGATGAAAAGATATGTAGTCTTTTATATCAGAAGTTTGATTTTGAACTATTCTACTCCCATCATCAGCAGTTTTGGGAGTAAAATCAGTTGGAGTTTTGGTATGATTGTACCCTATGCCAAACTTAACATTTCATGCAGTTTGTTTGTTAAGTAGCATTTGGTAACCTCTACATGACTCAACCCATTTTTCACAATCAACCTTGGTGTCTGTGATATACATTAAATTACACATATAAAAGTCCCCGTTTAACTCCCATTTTCATACGTTTTTGACCTAATACACAGGAATTGGTACTTATATGGGTATCTTTACGATTTCAGGTCTTAAACGATGTCCCGGAAGCACAACGGAAGGAAAAACGAAGATTTCGGCGCGTGAACAGGCCCTCAGGACCTGTGAGCGGCCACGCGCCCCCCCAGATATTTCTGGGGACCTTCTAGAAGGCCTACGTCATCAAATCTGCAACTGGTCCACTTGTTTAAAAAGCGAGCGGCCCCTCACAGAGGCCGAGCGGCCGCTTGGAGGCCCTGTTCTTCTATAAAACCCCCCATTTCAGCCACTGATCGATTGTTGGATCTTGGGGGAAACTTTTCTAGCGATTTTTGGGGCTTTTGAAGTGCTGTACAGGCGTGGAACGAGCTCGGGAATCCATCTGATCCATCCTTCAATCATCCAATCCATCTCTTAGCATTTTATATGGTTTGATCCTTTAAACATTTATGTTTCAAATCTGATTTTGGATTGTTATTTTGATGTTGTTATAGTTATTCGTACGCCTACGGGCAAGAACAATAGTATTTAGTACGTTAAACAATCATTCGTGTAGTTAATCATGTCTTGTATAAATTTGGCGTTTTTCACGTTTAGATCTTGATGATCATAGCGCAACCTTGTTTCATTGTTGTTGGATTTGTAGTTGTATTTGAATGACTTTGGCGAATGTCGAATGTGTTAGGCGGATAAATGTTGAAAAACTGTCTGTTTAATCGTTCGGTAGTAGACTAGTTAACTTGTTAAATAGTTTATGCCATGAAACTGTAACCGGGTATTGGTTTGGCAAAAGTCAGTCGAATAACGGTTAAAAATGCTTACCGGCACGTAAAAGGGTTTTAAAAGCCTAATGGTGCCGTTACTGGTCTTTGACACGGTTAATGATCTTTGGTAGTTATTTTGGTAAAAATAGCGATCTTAGTAGATCTGGGTTCAAAGTTGGTAAAATGGAATAGGTTGTGAAATGCTCTACTTTATGCTAGTTTAGGTGATTGTGTTGTGTATTCGGCATTGCTTTCCTGAATTAGTGAGGTTAGAAAACTCTTAACAGATGACTAACTTATCTTTAGAAGATCTGCGTGAGATCATATCAGCTGCTCGCTAATAAACGATTTGAAGTGGTTAACGTGTGTATTCGTGTTAGCTTTCTGTATAGTTGTCATGTTAGGATGCCCGAAAGGGACACTAACTGTCGAAAAATGGGAATGTTGATCACACGCCTTTATTTCATATGATTTGTAGATGACATGCTAGGGTTGATATATTATAGTTTATATAGTTATATTTTGTATTTGGAGTCTTACATATGTTATTTCTATGTTTTAGAATTAATCTAGTTATAAACAAACTCAAACTATCTTTTTCTACTGGTGAATCGGGGATAAAGTTTTAGTACCATTGCTCCGCGCGCGTCAATGGATCGATATCTGGTTCTTATCTACACATTACTACATGTATGACAGGGTACACTTGCCCTATTGTGTGTGTTTTAATATTAAGGTCTAAACCATTTTTATAAATATTAAAGCAAAACGTGTGTTATTTCATTGTAAAATTATGTATATATTCGCACACGTCAGTTAGCAAGCTCTTTTCTGACATTTCCTAGGCCTTCTATCATGATTTTAATTTGTGATTGGGTTTCAATAGCATTATTTGTTAATTTACAATTTTCCTTTGATTTTGCAGCAAGTTTTCTTTCTAAATCACATTTTATTTGAATATATTTTCTTTCAGAGTCATTGGCTTTGCCTTGTATATGCACATTGGTCTCTCTTTTGAGAGCAAAATATTCTTTGCATGATGTTGAACAAAGTTTTGACAAAGATTCTTTTGATACCTGAGATAATGCAGATTTAGAGGTGCAACCCTCAAAGGCCATTAAGGCAAAATTCTTTCTGCCATTATCAGGTTCTCTCCAGTTGATGTCAAACATTTTGTTGTCTACATCTGGACTGCATTCAGATGTGTCAAAAGGAAGACTGCTCCCGTCAACATACCCTAAAGTAAAAATACTTTGTTGAGAGGGTTGTTGAGTTTGTGGAGGTTGTTGAGCAGCTGGAATGGAAGGCATCAGTTGTTGGCCCTGTTGTTGGGCAGGCATTTGAACATATTGTATCTGGGGCACATATTGGATTTGTGGAGCTTGTGCCTATACAAAATGTGCACTTCCCTGTGTTCCATTATTCCTATTATAACTGGAGTTAAACTGATTTCCAGACTATGGTTGGTTAAAGCCAGAGCTTCTACACTATCTAGCAAAGTGTCCCAACTTTTGACACTTGTGATATCTAAGTTTAAATTTGTCAAAACCAACTTTTGTTGAGTTGTTCAGTCCTGGAATTTCCTTCCTGACCTTTTATAAAATTTGTTAGTTTTTATGCTTAACATGGACAATTGGTGTAAAATGTCCATTTCTTCCAAGTCATCACTACTGAAATTTTTTAGGTCATCCATTATAAAACACATGTTATCAGCAGTTTGACTATTTTCATCATTGTCACAAGATGGATATGATCTTTCTAACGAGATCCCAGCAGTTATGTCAATGTGATCAAAGGATCCAAAATCATTTGAACAAGAAGGTGAGTCTTGTCCTAAAAGTGTTGTGCTACCTGGAACATAGTCATCAGCTGTTTTGCTAGAATTTTGTAACTTTTTCTTTTGATTTATTTCTCTTTCAAAAGTCAACAATCTCCCATGTAATTTTGTAAGAGTGAGGGAGTTAAAATCTGGTCCAGATTTGAGAACTATTGAATAAGTTTCTCATTTTTCTGGTAAAGACCTTAAGAATCTATGAAGCATAGATACATTTGTATAGGTCTGACCATTTAACTTCAACTTAGAGATTAATGAGGAGAATCTTTAAAATTGTTGTGTCAAAGTTTCCCCATTAATGTGAGTAAATGTTTCATATTATTGAGCAAGAATTTCTCTGGTGTTGGCAATCACCTCTTCAGTTCCTCCAAACTGTTCTTTTAGGCAATCCCAAAGCTCTTTGGCACTTTCACAATATAAAAGTCCATTGTAGATTTCATTTGGGATTGCCATTGCCAACATAGAACAAGCCTTAGCATCAAGCTCAAGTTTAAGGAAATCTTCATTAGTGAAGTCTTTTGGTTCCTTTGATATTTCTTCCTTAGTTTCAAGATTTATATTTACTGGTTTATGGGGTCCATACATGACAGATCTCCAACAACCAGTATTTGTCTGTGACAGAGTATGTGCCAATCTCTTTTGCCATATGTTATATTCAAAACGAACAAGCATAGGAGGCTTATTGCCAGATCCAGTATTATGAGGATCCATTTTTTAAAGTATTGATTTGTCAAGTTTTTCTCAAAGTGATGGATGTTTTGAAAAAGTGAACTTTTATCCTTTATTGGATATCAATAAGAGCTTGTGTCTGATTCTCAATTTGTTAGATTGATATTTGATCAGATAAACCAGAAGCTTTGATGCCAATTGTTGGATCAGTATGTTCTTTAACAGTTCTTATTCATGAACACTTATGCGTTGTAAATATATCAAAGCAGATTTGCACAGTGGAATAAGTAAAGTGTTCAAGTTAAAGTTTCACTTTCAACAGGAGTTATTACTCCCCTGGATTTAATGAAATAAGGCGGTTAATGAGAATCTAAACAATTGAATGCATATAACAATAAGTATGATGAAAGATTCTCAGATGTGAAATGGTATTTCAATTAAAAAGCCTTTGAAGGATTTCAATTAAAAATCGATGTCTAAAATAGTAGGATTAACC
Source organism: Ambrosia x helenae (assembly GCA_030844895.1). Classification (NCBI taxonomy): domain Eukaryota; kingdom Viridiplantae; phylum Streptophyta; class Magnoliopsida; order Asterales; family Asteraceae; genus Ambrosia; species Ambrosia x helenae. The sequence continues at coordinate 99,456,338 of CM061230.1, read as the reverse complement.
CATCTATTTATAGACCAGCAAATACATACAAGTTGATTCAAAAGTAATACTTAACAATACTACAACAGACTGTAGTATTAGAACTTGTACAAAGACTTTAACAAAAGCATAAAGTAATATATAATACTAAACTTCTGAAATACAAGGGCGGTGGGAAACTTCTATCAGAACAGCCGATGAATAAATAACCAAATTATATATAAAATAAGTAGTACAATTAATATAAATTAATTATTAACTAATAAACGAGCCGAGCCCGAGCTCGAGCTCGAGCTTGGAAACCTACCTTCGAGCCGAGCTCGAGCTCGAGCTTTTATAACTTAAACGAGCCCGAGCTCGAGCTTTCATTAAATCCAGGGGGAGTAATAACTCCTGTTGAAAGTGAAACTTTAACTTGAACACTTTACTTATTCCACTGTGCAAATCTGCTTTGATATATTTGCTAGTCTATAAATAGATGGGTTAATCCTACTATTTTAGACATCGATTTTTAATTGAAATCCTTCAAAGGCTTTTTAATTGAAATACCATTTCACATCTGAGAATCTTTCATCATACTTATTGTTATATGCATTCAATTGTTTAGATTCTCATTAACCGCCTTATTCGGCTCGGCTCGTTTGCACCCCTATACATGAACATGGGCAATTCATATATGTAATAGTAGGTTCAAAAGCATATATACTATCATAACATGATTAGTGACTTGCCTATATATGATTAAGAAATTACCTAAATACATTGTGTTTTTTTTCTGCATGAACAAAAACTCACTAAAAAAACATTTTTTTTCTTTTTTGTATAGCACTATATATGGTGCTCGTTGGAAAGATAATAAAGCGATCGTTAATTTAGTGTAATTTTTTTTCAAAAAAATGTCATACATAAAAGTTACTAACGTTTAAAAATTGTGAGCGGAAAATAAGAAAAAAAATAAAAATATTAATTAACATATTTGAAATTTTAAAATAATTAATAGTTCACTAACATTTAAAAAATGTGAGAGGAAAATAAAGAAAAGATATTAATTAACATATTTGAAATTTTAAGATAATATAGATATAGATTTTATTTAAAAAATACAAAATAATTAATTTTAAAGAAAGCTTCACATGATGCCACATGACATATTCAATGGGGGGTTGAGGCCTCAATTGAATACCACATCATACAAATTCAAGTCTTTTATTATAAGTTATAGATAGATTAACTAATTTGAAGAAGTTTGCCATATGGCATAAGGTCGAGTTGGGTTCCAATAAAATGTAAGGTGTTGCTTGGACGGCGGAGATGGGACGGATTTCAACGCGCTCAGAATTAAACAAGTGACATGTGCGGGAGAATAGACTTCAAATCATCTGTTTTCAGGTGCCGAATAGCTCAAGAAGTTTGGTCAGCCATTGGGTCATGGAGCGGCATAGATCCTTTCTATGCTTTCAGCGTTCGGGAACTTTTGCGGATTTATAATGACACCGGTGGCAACAAGTGGAGGAAAAAAATATTCATTGCATTATCCTTGTGACTCTTTGGTGCGTTTGAATTATAAGGAACGAGGAGATATTCAAAGACAAAGAAGTGAAAGGATGATTCATCATTGCTAATATTAAGAGTTTGTTTTATTTTGGTCAAGTAATAGGTCCAAATTCAAGGATTTGCCTTGGATAGAGTGGCGAAGATTGCCTTTGTATATGTTGTAATTATTTTCGGTGGTCCTCGCTTTGAGGGCTAGTCCGTGATGGGTGAATGAAAGTAAATTAAAAAAAAAAGATAGAAGATATAGCATTAATTACATATTTTTCGCTTTAATTTGGGTCAATTTATGGATCTGAATCTTGCGTCACGCAATCGGTCTAGTCCCTCTGACTTTGTTTGCTTTTAAAGATGGTTCATTGGTTCAAGGATGAGCAAATGGTATTGGGTATAGTATTGCACTGGTACCGCATTTCCCATACCGAATCATTTTCATTATCACTTCAGTATCGAATTCTTGACGTTTTCGGCACTGCTAGGGTATCGGGCATTTTCTCACCGATACCTAGCTCATTCCTATATCGGTTTATCTATGTTAATTTAGTCAGGTCCACTAATATTGCTTTTTACGGTGTCGATCACCTCCAACACCACACGAATCCACACCCATTGCCTCTATGTGGTGAAGTAAGATCAACTACTTTTCGTCTCGAAGCAATCTCGAGCAACACGATCCCAATGCTACCAGACACTTCACTATTTTCACTCTTGGACCCATGCTAAGTACCACGTCATTTTTGAAACAAAGCTCATCACAAAGCCATAGAGATCCCCATTTTTGAACTGTAAATACCGTTAGCACTAGGTCACTAGGTGTGTAAAATAATGCCTTCCCTAAAGGTCAAGAGCTCGAGTACCATAGTGGACAATAGTATAGAATTACTAGTTTATTAATAACTTACTAGTAGGAATGCCCGCGCGTTGCTGCGGGTGGTTATGTTATATAGATGCACGTTGCATGACAGGTTTCACATAATATATTTTTAACATATTGTTTGAAGAACCTGTTTATGGAAGAAAACAAACTCAAGAGTTGAGGCAGTAAACAAACGCACGCTTATGTTCATGCTATGCATTTGATGTGCTCATATCCAAAAGGTGCACATGTTAACGTATTGTTCCATCTAATAATTGATTAAAAAATGGAAAAGACTTGAACCAAAGAAATGCCTTGAGACAATGAAACACTGAACTCTCAAAGAGGACTTCAAATCTTCATTAATTCTAGCTTGTTCTCTTTAATTGACTTCCTCTTCATATTTATAGCCAACTTTCTTTGTCTATTGTTCTTCTCCATCTGATATGGAAGCAACAAAGTAAATTCTTTTTTTTTTTCCTTGGTTCTTCCTCACTGCATATCTTAATTCCTCATAATTTTTTTCCTATTTGCAAGCCTATTTCTTGGAAAAATTATACTATTTTGGCCTGCAGATATCACTTTTTAATAGATTGTTGCTAAGTTACATTTTGACCAAGATAAAGAAAACATTGAGCTAGAGCACTGAACTGCTTATCAAAACTCAAAAAGTTAATATTCTACTACCTTCTACCCTGCCTCTTTTTGGCTTCTTTGAGATGCTCGTTTCAATTTCTATATATTAAAAAAGGATTGCTCAAATTAATGAGAATACGATACACATTTATTTTTGCATGCTAGCACAATATTTATACATTGTTGAAGATTTCAAGCAAAATAAGTTGATGCATATGTATTTTGACTTTACCAAATGTCTTTTGGAATCTCTAGCGTGAAGTGATTATAAAACTATTGATTGCCTTATATCAATGTATAAACTTAGCTTAATTTTATCAGCCAGAAAGTTAGGCTACCCGTTATGGAAAATGCAAACAGCCGACGCGACCCATTTGCGAGCCACGCGGCTCCTGAACACCAACCGCCCTACGCTAAGCCCGACGCGAGCAAGCCACCATGAGCACAAGCGACCACAGTCGCGGCGCGATTGTCTTGGATTTCGAGGGGGACGCGAGCGATGGCCTGGAGCAAGCCATAACACCTCCACGCGAGCGATTGCTGGAGCGATGGTTTGGTGGTGGTCGCGCCGGTTCTCCCGCGAGCCACAACAAGTAGCCATAGTTTATGAGATGCATAATTCACAAACTTAACTAATAGCCTAAAAATCATTAGATTAATGGACTAATAAATCGAATGTGGTACTCAAAGTCCTACATAACTTACAGAAAAAGGTTGCAACAGGCAGAGATAACTGATCCTAAATAATTTTCAGATTTTAATTGCGGAGGGGGCCAATACATAGATCATTAAAAACAATAAGAATAACTCAAACCAACATGTATATTAGAGACTGTGAATGTCAACTGCTATACATTTAACCAAAATAGGGTCAATTTGGTTCGGGTTCATAAGGGCTTTGGCTTAAATAGGTACGGGTCAAAATGGGTCGATTACAAAAGGTATTAGATTAGAAATATAACATAGATCATGTTAGTGGATGAGAACCTATTTACTCCAACATACAACATAACCATAATTGATATACAATCTAACATTTTATTAAACTATAATGCAAATAACAAATTCACTTGGAAAAGCAGAAGAATATTAGTGAAATCAATCAGATTCGATAACCTAGGCTCCTAAGTTATGTAATGGCCTTTATAAAATGTGTAATGGCCTTTATAAAAATGAAAATTAAGCTAAGAAAAATATATGACAGAAAAGAGGGAAGAAAAGTAATGACAAACCTACATACAACCTAAACAGGAGACAGATACAAATATAAAAAAGGCTTGAGGGAGGCAATATCTGTTAAACCTGCATGACAAAGCCATAACTAATTTTAAATGACACAATATTAGCAAAAATAACAGACTTGGAAAGGGAAAATAAGGAAACCATATTCGTTTGAGGAACAAAGAAAGCTGCAAACAACCTGGAACAACGTTCAACTGACCCAATTCGAGTCTTCGTTGCACGTCTATATGTCTACAACTATTATTTTTTAAGCAAAATGAAAGCTATCATAACATGCATACAGATTATAGTTAACTACGAATAATGTATCATAACAATTTAATTTCATAAAGTAATCATTTAATCTTTTCAACATCAACTGAATGCATTTTAACCTTGTCCTAATTGAGACTTCATCACTGGATGACATTAGATACATACACTGATATAAGTGTGCCAAAACTGAAAATCTAAGTGTAAAAACAATTAGTGAAGTCATGAGAGGGAAAATTATCTGTGTATAGTTCATGAAACATAAACACATTGACTAAAGATGTAGCATAAGAAAAAGACCCAAAATCAGTTTGTCGTTAGTAGAGAATATGGACTACTTGTAAAGCATAAAAATGGGTTAATCACAGTTAATGTAAGCTTGGAAAAACATGTGATTTTCCTTCACAAAAGAGTACATTTACATCACCAACTCGTGCCAAGCCTACCTTACTGCACAACCACAAGATTTAAGGAAACACATACAATACTAAATAATATCCAACTATAACATTTAATTCATGATCTGGAAGAGGATTAAACAAATTTTCCATAAACTGATAATAACAGATTGAAGGAATCCATAACCAAACCCTAAGTTCAGATTAAAATAACGAGAAACATAAAAGAAAATTCATATTTTCTTTTTGAAATTCAATTACGATACTACGTGTACCAATTACTGTCTCTCAACACAGTGCCCCAATACACAATGTTAATGCTCAAGTTATGGAAATAAACTCAAAACACATGACAAATTATGAAAACAATCCATTATACACAACAAAATAAACAAAAAAAAATAATAAAAAAAAAATTTAATACCTGTATTGATCGTCCGGATTAGTGCTCATCGTAATTGATCTTCTGTGTGAAGGATGAAATATATGGAGTGTATAAGAAGGATGAAATTGATCTTCTGTGCGAAATTCATTCAGTAGTGGAAACGCAAGGGGGATTTAGAAGGATGAATTGAAACCATGACGATTCATTTGCAGGGTTTAATTGGATATTATGGTTAGAGGTTAACTGAAAGAGGATTCTCAGTTCTCAATAGGTGACTCAAGGGTAGGTATGGAACATGTTTTTAATTCCTAACTATAAAAGCTTGATAAAATTACTATAATGCCCTTCTAAGTGTCTTAATGTACACCTATGTGACTAATTTACCCCTATAAAACAAGCTTTATTAAATTGTATATGTAGCAACAAAACTTGTGCCCATAACAAAATTACAATCTTGTACATCACTCATCTATAATCTATAATACATTATAAAGGAGGAGTGATGTACAAGATTGTCATTTTGTTATGAGTACAAGTTTTATTGCTACATATACAAGTTAACAAAGCATCTTTTTTAGGGGTAAATTAGTCACTTAATGGCAAATTAAGACACTTGCAAGGTTATTAGTGTAATTTTATGTTTTATTTTTAGTTAAAAACTAAATTCTCATTCCCTAACTACCCTCCCTCCTTTCACCTCCCTTATGTAATTAAACCACCATCAAACCTAATCGACTAATAAAAGTCTTTTGATTGAATTCTCACAGTTACAAGGGCTTTTAAATTACCTTACGTTCAAAGTTAAAGCAACCTCAAGGGTATTTCTCTCCTTCACTCTTCCTTATGCATCTTCATTGTAGATCATGTATCATTTTCATTCATCGCCATTAATAGGTTTGAATCTTAGCTTTAAATTTCTTTTTTTAAAGGTTTCACACGGTAGTTTCATTCACAGTTTCGCATATCGCTTTCAGGTAAAATGTTTTCCATTTGCATTAATTTGATTGTTTCATGCATTTTAGTTTTGTTGTTACATTTGATGTGTGTTAAAGTGTTTTAGGGTTTTTTTTATTTAGTTTATAAGGGTTTGATTCTGATGCGATTTTTGATATGGTTAATCACCTTAACATTTGGATGACTATGATAGGTGGTTCATAATTTTCCAAATCAGTTACTCATCTGCATTTTTTTAAATTTGATAAATCAAGTTAGCTTTGTTATAAACTTATACGGCTACGAAAGAGCTTACAAGGACTACAGGTTGCTATAATTCATATATTTTATTATTAGTTTCCATGTTTATTGCAGCTTTGGTACATACCAGAGTTGCGTATCTCTGTATCTGACTTTATTGCTTCTCTTTCTCAGTTAGTTTATAAACCAACCGTCGCGATGGGGCTCAATCACACCATGTTTAGCGCCCACTACGCATAGACTTAGCTTCAACTTGAAATTAATTTTCTTTTCTGTATTTTCGGTAAGTTTCTCCTAAGATCTGTTTGGAGGGTACTTTGTCTGGCTCTGGAGCAATAGGGAACCCACCTACAACTTTGTCTTCGGCATTGTCAAATATTTATCGCATCTGTTGCTATTGGTGTCAAAATTGGCAGGTTGGGCAGCGCGTTAAAACTGGTCAGTGCATGTATCTCATAAACTTCTTTTAAAAACTAATCATACTAGTAAAAGACCCGCGCGATGCTGCGGCGTCTACAAATTTCAACACAATACTCGTAATCGTTAGTTAATCATCTCACGATATATTGTATAGTATTTTGGTTAGTATTGTCATTCGTATAGAATGTTTTTAAAGATTATAATGGTTATTTTTTGCTAAACCTGAGCATGAAACTGGTCCGTATCAGCGGGTCGTTTCTGGGCAGGAATCATGGTTTTTGTGTACCTCTAATTCCAAGCACAACATTCTACCGTTTCTTTCTTTGCAAAATATATCTTAGCAACCGTACAAGCATCACATCCATAACACTAAAAAAAATGAATCATTCTACTTCAGTGATACATACACACGCACTAATGACGTGCATACATCTAGTGAAAGACTCCATTGCATCCGAATTCCTTGAGTCATGTAAGCCCGAATGTAAATAGTGCTAAGTTTGACCTATTTACATACAAATCAATCGTACATTTAGTGACCAAATCATAATAAGATATGAGTCTCTTAACTGGTCAAAACTTAACAAAAATGCAACTACCGTTTTAAGTCATGTGTCCCCAACTTATCAAGTATGTGAAGCCAATACATTCACCTATAAACAAAACACATGAAATGGGTTAGAGGTCACCACAAATGGGTTCAAACTCATTTTTTTTGTTTGCTAAATTCATATTATTATACAAAAAAATGTTAATAACAATAAAGTTTGATAATCAAATTTATTTAACATATGGATTATTTATAAATAGAAAAAAATATAACAAAGGTTTGTGCATCTGACCTATATTAGAAAGGTGCATACCAGGAAAATCAACCAGAGAATTTGTAACAAAATTCAGACATTCTAATAATACTCGAAGGAAATGGCTTTAGGAAAAATAGTGAGCGAAGGAAACAATTTGGGAGGTGGGTGGGGGCAAATGAAGGTATGGTAACTGGTAAGCAACTATTGGTTTCTCTAACCGATGCAAAACCATAACTTCAATTGATTGAAATCCCCATTAGTTAAATGTTGTCGTTCATTTTCAATGGATCTTTGGTTGCATTAGTGATATATACAATGAGCATTATAACTTATACATAAGGGCACAAATGGAAGAAAGTGATCAAAGATTACACATTTGTGAAGAGTCCTTTCAATTCCCATCTTAAAGTTGGTGTAAAATTACCTTTGAGGCCATCTCTCCTCCTTAATAAGGTAACATAGATATGAAAAAAAATTATTGTGTAAAATAATCTTCTCACATCGTGATTAAAAAGATTTAGAAGCCCTTATGCTTTAAAATCTCACTTTCGGCAACCTTTGATCCGTATGACCAATTTGACCCGACACGTGATGAAGTTCAGGTAACTATACCAGTGGAAGGTTATGATCCCATCCAGTTTAGTCTTTACAAAAATGTGCGATAATTTTCAATTACTCATCTTCTTATTTTTAGATGCAAATTGCTTTTGAATATTTGATTAATGTAATGAATGATTTTTCTTAATAATTCAGAATCTAATCACTGTGAAGCAGGAACATCTTCTAAAGGATGGGCTATAATGCTATATTCGGAATCTTTTTCTTGCGTGTAAGTAAATTTAAGTATCTTTATTTGCACAATTCTTTTATATTCGACCATTCACATATATGAAGATGTTTTATTGTAATTTGAAAATTGAAGTGTTTATAAACAAAATGCTAGGTCATCTTTCTAATTTATTAAATTACCAAATACAAATGTTTGGTTTTGTCAGGCCTTTGTTTCCGTATGGAAGCAATAAGGCATTAAAAGGTACTAGAAGGATAACTTTGCTCAAGTGTCAAAACTTCTGTTTAATTATATATGTCACCCACCATTTTTTTTTGTAACAGTTAAGTTAATTTATGTCAGTTGTCCCGGTCCTTCCCTATAGCGCAGTACACATGTTTGCTTATGACACATACAAGGTTCAGACCCAGAATAGTCAAAAATTAATTGGGTCGCTTAGCAGAAAGTTATGGCCCCTGTTGAATATGGTGGTTTGGGAATCGGGTCACTGCGAGATGCGAATTTGGCCATGCTGGCTAAATGGTGGTGGCGCTTTAAATCGGAAAGCACACGTTTATAGAGAAAAGTTATTTGGGGCCTGCACAATAATTCCAGGTCATGGAACTTTATTCCAGGTCGGTTCTCGGTTGTCGGTCCTTCATAGGATTTGGAAAATTATGATGTGGATCTGCGCAACTGCTTTCGGGTCATGCCAGGACAGCGCATCGGGGTATCCTTTTGGTATGAATGTTGGTTGGGTGATGTTCCATTGTGCAGAAGGTTTCCCTCACTGTTTGATCTCGAGTAGAGCAAAAATGTTGCTGTCGCATAATGCTTGACGGAACGTAGTGGGATCATGGTTATAAACTTCAAATGGATTCGCATTCCCAGTTCGGTAGAGGAACAATGGCAGCTCGAGACACTGATTTCTGATCTCATGTCCTTTGACTTTGGGTCGGGTGTCGATGAGTGGCGTTGGATGTGGGAAGATGAGGGTGTATTCACCGTCAAGAGCCTTAGGAACCGGATGCGGGCTGCAAGTTTAATGGTTTCACAGACGCCAATATGCTCGAACAAAGGGGTCCCCTTAAAAGTTAAATTTTTAACTTGGCGACTGTCGCTTGATAGCCTGCCTACTATGGTGCAGCTGTCTAGGAGGAACATCGATGTGGGCTGTCCAAGATGCAAGTTTTGTGGGGAGGTGAATGAGACTTCTGACCATTTATTCGTGGCTTGTAGTTTCGCCCAAGCGGTCTGGGATTTTGTGTCCCAATGGTGTAAGTTATCAGCGTTTTATGTTTTTGAAGTCAAAGATCTACTTGAGATACACACTCATGTTCGGGGCTCACGGATTCAGTCCATTGTTCAAATAGCAATTTGGAGTATATGGAGAAGCCGAAACGACCTGGTGTTCAACCGGAAGGAGGCATATCTGCACAAGATTGAGGAGGAGGTCCAACATCTTGGGTTCATTTGGGTTAGCACTCGTGCAAAGTTAGAAACAATTACATGGTCTCAGTGGTGAAAATTTAAGGTGTCTGATCTTGTTATGTAATGTGCTATATGTTATGCTTGTACTTTGGTGTGGGCTAACTTGCTCTTAGTCCTATCTATATTAATATATTTGTTGGCCTTTCCCAAAAAAAAAAAAAAAAATATAATTTGATACCTAAATATATGTACACATGATTCCTAAAATTATATAGACACACATTTAAACTAACTGCACACTGGCCTACAGAAACCTCTAAGGAGAACAAATAATAAGCTTAGCCTCACTAGGAAGATTAACTTCAGGTGCTTTTGCTGGCGCACATGACTTCAACTTTTGTAATATTCAACCCAATGTTTTTATATTTAAATCATTCTTTCTGCTATTTAATATATAGTAAACATTTCTTTTTCTTATGTACAAAAACATTATGTCAATATTCTGGTCACCAAGGTATTGTATGCAGTTTGACAAGGAAGATCCTTGGGAAGATTATCGGATATACCAATATATTTTCATAACCAAGGTTTACTTTTAAAATAAATAGAAGTTATCTAATGTTACCCACGCGAAACCCCTTATCTTTTTAAGTGATTAATAAACTAACATAAAACTAACAGAAATTATCGACTCCGCAGCAACGCGCGGGTGCCCTACTAGTACATTATAAAGGAGGAGTTATGGCTATAAAAGTAATTTTGCTAGGTGTACAAGTTTTGAAGCAATATGTACAAAAGATTAGAGCACAATTTAGAAGGGTACATTTGTCAAGACAAGGACAATTAAGACACTTGATGGGGTAATTGTGACAATTCGTTCTTCTTTGTGTGAGTAAACGTTGTAGTACATTCCATCCTTACCCTTGGTCTCTTCAGATCCCCTCTGAAAACTTAATCGATTATAACCTGCCATTTCTTCAATTTGACATTCAATAGAATGCCAGTTTCAAATCCCATATGTTTATAATCGGCAATATTGGTTCCATGGACCTAATCGCTTCACTAATTCAGGTTAGATTCTACCACGCTTTCATGTGCTGGGAGTTGATAGGTTATTCTACAATTACTACAAACGATCAGTAATCCCTGCACACATACAGATCTGCTCTTACAGGGACGCGTATGACTCAATACGATAATTCGGATCTTCGTTCATTTATTGGATTACTCCCTCTCTGCTTATACATATGTGAGTGTGTCTTTAGGTTAATAATAGATTACAAGGGGATAAAGGTTGGGGGTTTCGGTTGTGGGTTTTGGGTGGTGCATGAATTAGAAGATGAGGGGTTGTTGGAGGGGTCGTGCAATCGGTGATTTGGTTGCCGGAAGGTGATCGGAATCCGATCGGAGTCGGAGTGACCGGCCTCTGTTTACTCTTTCTATTTCTTTAAATATGCAGGCTTGTCTCTCTTTATATATGTAATAGTTGAACCTTAAATCAATCTATTCTAAATCTGTCGTTTTTATTTGCTTTACTTTTGTTCAACAGGCTAAGGTTTGCCGTTTTAGTTCTTGGTCTCAAATTTCCTACTGAAGGTTGGTCTTATCGCTTCATCTCTCATTACAATTTCACAATATTAACCTTGTATATTTTGGGTGTGAATATGAAGCCATTGGGGAAGAAACTACAACATCTGAGCTGTGTAGACATTAGAGTATTAATTGAATGCATCAGAAGTGGAAGATTTAAACAGGTTGTATATAGTTTTGAAATTATGATTAAATAATAATTATGTTTATAGAAGTGTTTTAATCTTGTAATCTCATAAAATTGGGAAATAATCTAACCTATTAATGTTAATGAATGTATCTGTGCCAAATGAAGATATGGATAGTAATATGTAACATTGTATATATAGGTGTAAATTTGTGGTTATCTGCTTATGTCGTTGATTGTAGCACATCAATTCAAGATGAGCAATGGGGATTGCATATACACATCAAGGAATTGAAGTTATCTAACATGAACGACAAGGTCAGCTAAGACCAAATTCACTCATGTTTGTATATGCGTACTTTTTATGTTGTTATTGTTATGCACAACTACACGTGTGTTTCGAAAACAAAAATTTCCTTGCTTTCATTTTTCCACTTTACATACACATATTATTTGGAGTTTAAATATTTAGTAAAACAACACCTCCAAAGCCCTCCATTTTTTTTGACTATTTGAGTAGTACCTCCAACTCTTTCATTTGTACCAATTATATTACAGTTTGTTTGGCTAAACCATGGATTCTGATATGTAGGTGAAAGTCCAAATATTGGAAGAAATGACATGTTTAGATTGTAGCTCTTTAGAAACTATATATTGATGCATATTAAGAGAAACAATAATAATACTTATGGATGTTTTTATTATAACAACTAAAAGCATGCACTTTCCGCAAGGCAACATGATATTGTTTTGGTTTAACCTTTTCGTTTATCATAACAAATAAAAGAGCACGTAATGTTATCCACTTCTCGGAAGACTAAAGATATTGGTTTGGTATAATTCTTTCATTAGTCACAACTCACAACAAATAAAAGGGTTTTAATTGTTAATAATTATGTTTGATTACACATGTTCAGGTTATGATTATTTGATTACAAAATTATGTATTTATTTTGATGATTTGACTTGAAAAGGCTGATTGTTAATTTGTTATCCAGGTTTTACGGAATGAATTTGTTTGTTATTCCGTCGATGCATATTGGGTGGTCTTAAAATGTGGGTATGTGTTTGTTTGGCTCAACTCCTAAACAGCACTGATGCTTATTCCCTCATGCTCTGTATTAGTAAAATCCTTTTATTTACATGTATTTAGAATATCGATCTCAGTGATTTTGATATTTTACCATGTATTACTTCAGCTTTTGGTGTTAAGAATGGGGCTGATGAAAGAAAAAATGGATTCCTAAGAGCTATGCATGATATTTGGAGTAACAATTGTAGATAACAGGAAAAGGATTCGTTGATCAAATTACATAGGAAGCTTAGCTAAGGCACTCAACTGCCTTGGACTTTGCTCATAATCATATTTCAACGTTGAGGTACAACTCTTCCTTGCTGGCTTAACATTTTAATAAATTTATGGGGAAGTGCAGAGTGTAGACTTAGAAACATGGCTGAAATATTTCTTTAATCACCATTTAATACTATTTCTAAATAGTAAAGTTTTGATGCTTTTCAACCTGTCTATAAGATTGATCATTTCCACCGTATATTAAAGAAACTGGAAGACGAACTAGAATTAGAATCACATAGTAAGTTGGTCAGAATTGTAATTGTAGTTAAGTGAGCGGTTAGAGATGGTTGTGTTTGTTACAAATAACATTTTTTAAAAACCCATTGGCATATCATTTGAAAGTGATTGATGATTTAGTGTTAAGATACCACCTTATGTGTCAGTATTATTATTTGGTATTATATGCAGGTATTTGGAACGCCGTTGGGATGTTAAGCAACTTATTGGATCTGGTAGCATTCCACCGTTCAGGGTGAGAAATGGAATTTGGGAAAAAGAAAAAATGGTTGATTAAAGTGAATCATGTAATTAACTTACTCTAATGTTCCTAAGCTTTAATAAATTTATTTTTCCTTTTAAGAGCATATTTTTTACCTTTGTGTGATATTATTTTGCAACAGAGAGTGTTGTTTACGGTGATATAAATGTAGTCGAAGTACAAGATATATATATATGTTATTAAATTGAGAATAATTCAGTTTTACGCGCCGCAACGCGCGCGGGATAAAACTAGTACATTATAAAGGAGAAGTGATGTACAATATTGTAATTTTCATTTCCGTACAACTTAATAAGCAACATGTACAACATATTTAAGCTAAAAATTTAAGGGTATAGTGGGGATAATTGTGACAATTAAGACACTTATAAGTTATTGTAGTAATTTTGTATTTTGTTTTTAGTTAAAAACTAAAATCTCATCCCTATAATACCCTCTCACCTTTCACCTTCCAATAAATCAATGATCTATTGATGAAGAAATAAGTTTCCATTAGCCGTTTTTCTTTTGTTGAACCTGTTATATCATATCCTAGAAACCTTTTAAACATATTTGAGGTGTGCTTTTGTCTTTTCAAATACAGTTGGATGTTACCATGCATTCTGTCAATGTTGTTCTGCTCCTTGTTGACATATTTCTAAATTGCCTGCTAAGTTGCATGCTGGTTCAATCATCTTACATTTCGTGTTATCCATTTGTATGTTGTGCATGAACTTTTTTACTTAAAGTTCCATCCTACGTACCAGCTACCATTTTGACTAACTTAAGTTTTTTTAATCAGCGCTTCCCCTTCTTTCATTTGGCTTATTTTGGTCTATGGACATGCGTATTTTTCATATTCCAGTGGAGCGTCCATGCATCTGTATCAATGTGGTAAGCTGAGATCTTGCTTTGTCCAAATCCTTAATTTCACATGATTATAGAAAAGATCAAGTGCTTGCTAAAATATATCTAAATGGTTCTTAATACTGCAGGTGGCCATATTCCTTCCTTGATTTATCATCTCCATATGCTCCCATTTGGTATGCTCCTATATGAACTTTAATCTGTTAAAAATCGTCGTAGCCCGCAGGGCTCATGTCAAATCTCCCCATAGTGTTTCACTATTAAAACAGGGAAATCGTGTAGGTCGGAATCAATGCTATTAAAGAGATATTTTTTTCACATTTAAATCAATCATGTAGAATTTGAGTAACAGACAATAATAGTAATCGTTATCTTTACTCCTTTGGTTATGTTTTAAGTGCTTAAACTCATGGGATTGGTAATCATTGCAGGTATTTAGGAGTGGGATTGATTCACCTCCCTGCCTATGGCATCTTTACACTCACAGTTAAGGGAACACAACTTTTATTGTCAAGATTTCATGACATACGATTACATGGAGCATGATATGCTGATCCAGGATCTCAATCATTTTAGTTATAACACCAATGAATTAGCTACAAGATCTAAAGGTTAGATTCTGTTATCTTGATAAATCCAATTTAATGTTGTTTTATAGTGACTTGTAAATGATGCAGAGCAAACTGTACTTTGATGCTTTGCGAAAAAAAAAGAATGTCCCATATTTGTAGCATGTCATACTAACCAATATTGTCTACTTTGCCATGTATTTGTTCTTGAAAATATTTTTAGCAAAATATTTAGTGATGTCAAGTTGTTTTTTTTATTAGTCATATTTTTTATAACTTTCAACTGAGATGTGAAACTTTAATTTGGATGCTATTGGATGTATTATCTATAATACATTATAAAGGAGGAGTGATGGCCAACATGGTCATTTTCATCTCTGTACAACTTAACAAGCACTATGTACAAGATATTTAAGCAATAAATTTAAGGGTATAATGGGGATATTGGTGACAATTAAGACACTTAGAAGGGTATTATAGTCATTTTATCAAGCTTTTATAGTTAAGAACTAAAAACTTGTTCCATACCTACCCTTGAGTCACCTTGAGAACCGAGAAGCCTGTTTCAGTTAACGTATAACCATAATATCCAATTAAACCCTGCAAATGAATCGTCCTGCTTTCAATTCATCCTTCTAAATCCACCTTGCGTTTCCATTCCTTCACAGAAGATCAATTTCATCCTTCTTATACACTCCATATCCGATTTCATCCTTCACACAGAAGATCAATTACGATGAGCACCAATCCAGACGATCAATTAAACATGACCGATCTCATTCTCCATCGATGTTTTACGTATACCGATTTTGGTAAAGTTTTTGTTTTTCAATTTGTAGCTCCAAGTGTCCAGGATCGTGTTAGTGTTAAGATCTACAGGTATTGATTTTTTTTTTGTTTATTTTGTTGTGTTTATTGGATTGTTTTCATAATTTGTCATGTGTTTTGAATTTATTTCCATAACTTGAGCATTAACATTATGTATTGGGGCATTGTGTTGAGAGACAGTAATTGGTACACGTAGTATCGTAATTGAATTTCAGAAATTATCACTCACAGACCAATTATTTTGCTACTTTTGATTTAATATTGAAGAGCTATGAACCCTAATGTCTATTGCCTTATTGAAAGAAGAATTGTGGGGAAGGATTTGATAATCTTGTTTGATTGGTGTTAGGATGAATTGGCATTCATTATTCAGTTTGGAAGAGCTACTGAACCATCAAGGTGGGGTTAGAACCATGTAATCACGTTGGAAGGTTTCCTCCATGTTTAAAGCATTAGACAACTTTTAATTAAAATATTGGTGGTGCGAATGGTTGATCTTAATATATTTTTAATGCTAGCGTTGCCTTAGAAATTTGCATCAACCTTAATGAGGCCTGAATACATCATATGCAAACCATGAATCCTTTTGATGATTAAAACAAACAATTTAAATAAACAAAAAATATCATAAATTTAAAGAAAATACCACATTTCGCTTTTTAGATATTTTCATTCGATCGGTCAAAGGTATTGTGTACTAATTTTGAATCAATTGCTTATTGTTTGTTTTATTGTCTACGCTTGTTTCCTTTTGAGTTATGTGTTCTGGTTGGCTTGGATGATCATTGAAGTTTATGTTTGAAATTGCTAAAATTCAGCTTGATTTCAAGCATTATATGATGATTTGTGTTATGATGAGATCTCATTTTGTTGTTTGCGCTTAGTGTTTTCAGTTTTAGTTCCGTCACATATGTTCGAACATCTAACCTTTTTTATGCCTTTTGTTACTGTCATTGATCTCAAAATTTGGATAAAGTTTATGTTTGAAATTACTTCTTTTAAACCAGCATCAATTGATCATCTTGAAGTTACTAAAGTCTAATCTTAAATATATAAAAATAGTCCATATATATTTACAGGTAATGCTGCATATTGTTGTCACCTAGATGCTTGTTATGAGTAATTGTGAGAAGGCCATTTTCTTTCAAAAAGACGATAATAATTATATTGGTCAAGAAGATTCTTCTCAAGTACTACCGATCAACTTTAATGGATTATACAGGTTTGAGTGGTTTTGCCTAATTTCTCACCATTATTTACATATATTGCTAATTTAAGGGGCATGAAAGTGATGCTAGAATTGAAATTCAAATTTATATAAAATTGAATTAGGAATTTCAAATTTCAAGGGATTTTCCAAATTTATGAATATAAGAGACAGTAAAGGGGTGACAGCGATGCCCTTAGCCGCCCGTCAAAGACGGCCTGAATGTGTTTATATACTTCTAGACAATGGCACACTCGTTTGTGCCTCCATCGGTGGATACGGATACTAATTGTTTCAATAAGTATCATATAATTTGTATGTTTTTTTTCTTGTTTGTTAAATCAATCTCATTTTGCAGTCTTCTTGGTAGCACTCCACTCCATTTGGCTGCAAGAGGAGGTTCAATTGAATGCATGAGAGTTATTAGAATGGAATGCTGATTGGTTACATAGAGATGTATCCAGGTAAGATTTTTCATATAGATTCACTAATAGTGTTTTTTTACCTTTATGGTAGCATACGATCGAATTATTTTAATAAACTCAACAGGATCCCATATACCGTCGCTTTAAGACATAATATGGAGCTTGTGCAGCTTTACTAAACCCTTCATATGCAAAGCCATTAGTTGGCATTGTGGCGATCACCATTGAAATTCATTAGCCAACGTAATAAAGACGCCGCACGCTTTGTCAGATAAAGCTCTAATGGAGGTGAATAGGGAAAGGGAGAAAAAAACATTTTAAAGTGTTTAGGCTTCTCTGCGTCATCTCTTTCCCATTATGATGCCACTGGCATTGATGATGACATCTTATAAGTAATTCACCTTTTTTTTTGAATTTTAGGGTCGTTTGGATGCGCGCTTTTGAGCTGGTGTAATATCGCGATTATAATCAATGGTATTATTACTTCTCTAACTGTTTGGATATAAAATTTGGTTTCTGATCATTTGTGTGCAGAACTTTAGCATTATGGGATGCAACCGCTGCAATTGGTGTTGTCCATCTGTTGACAAGAGCGATTTCTCTATTGAGGAGCTTGACAAATACACAAACAACTTTGCAAAATCTAACAACATAGAAACTGGTCGATGTGGCATGGTAAGCGTGCACATGTGTATGTATATATATGGGTTGGTGGGTTAATTGTTACAATTGAGCCAGGGTCAAAATTGATGATTTTATGGTAAGCAATGAAACGGGTCAGATATTAGGTTGTTAGGAAGAAAACGATTTGGCATGACAGAAAAATAATGGCACTTTACCACAATGCAACTTGAACTTTACTTTACTTTTAAGCAAGTACAACACATTCTAATAGCAATAAGAATTATACCCCTGGTTGTGGATGAAGCCTTTAGGGCATTATACCATCCTTGAGTCCTTGAGATAAAGTGGATGGTGTTGCATTGGTTATGGGTTCAAGTTTCAAACTGAAATAAATGAAAACGCTAGAAAATTGTCATAAGTAATAAAATACTTGCATTAATCATACTAACCTGAGTTATTACTTTGGGTCAATTAAGTTTTCCAACCCGTACAATATTTACCCATTCGATCGCTTCGTAAGGATGCTTGGCCATTGATCTCTTGTTGATTTCATTTGGTTTCTAAGATTGATTTTGCAATTAGGTTTGAAACTGGCAAATGTTATAAAACAAGATTGTGTATTTGTGGTGTGTGTTGTTATTTTAGGAAAATAAGTCTTAAGTAAATATGCAGTAACGGTTTATTATAAATAAAATTACCTATTTAATTTACTTACAAATGGGATGCGTAGGTATATGTTTATCACAAACTAACATGTCAAATGGGTCAACTTGGTTTAAAGTACGCCAAATCATTCTATTAAAAAAATATTTTATCTGCTACCAAAAATTAGATTTCCTTTAGTTTTATTTAAGAGATTAAGTGTTGAACATGCTTTGCTTTAAATTTTTTCCTGTTTCTAATTGTTGCCTTATTCCACATCAGCTATTGTTTCGTTCATTTAAGAGTTTTTCCTTTTATTTGAACTGAACATGCATCTCTCTCTATGTGTGTATAAGCATAATAGTGTATAATTTTTTTATACGTTTATAACATTTTTATTTATGTGAAGATAAAGAAGAAAAATGCATAGACCCCTGGATGGTCTGGTTCTTAGAACATGTTCCTCCTGTTGGATAATTTGATGGTTCGGGTCAAGTACAGGTCGAATTGGGAAGCAGATACGGGTCTGAATGGGTCTTAATTTGCGAAGTGGGTTAACGAAGAAGTGGTCTTGATTGACCAGAAAAGTAGGAGCTGAATATGGTATTTGTGGGACACGTTTATAAGGTTGAACCAGCAAGTTTCTAACTGATTTTAAGGGGTTGGGTTATATTCTGTAACAAGTTTAAAATAGGGCTTAAAGGCGTTGCAATGCACAAGACCGGCTTATTCTTGTAAGAGAAATTCGTGGGTACCGAAGAAGGTAGAGATTTTCGCGTGGAGAGCATACCTTGACAGGCTGCCGACTTTTGCTGCTTTAAACCAAAGGAACATAAACACTACATCAGATCTGTGTCGCTTATGTGGTGAGGTTACTGAAAACGCCGATCATTTGTTCATGGAATGTGGGTTCGCGCAATCAATTTGGCAAATTATAGCGCAATGGTGTAAACTAAAACCGGTGTACGCGTTTAGCATCAAGGATATTTTAGACAGAGAATGTTACGAAGACGGGTCGATCAAGAAAAAGAAGGCGACCTCATGCTGTTTGTCTTACTACTTTATGGGCTATCTCGCGAACAAGAACGATGTCGTCTTCAATCAGGTGCAATGTTCGATCAATTCAACTGTTGGAGCAATAAAGTCATGTAGTTATTTGTGGGTTAAGGCCAAATCCAAGCAATTAAATTTGGAATGGGGTTCATGGGAAGGTTTTCATTTGCATAGAGTAGGATGGTAGTAGAGCACCTTTTTTTTTTTCTTTCTGTTTCTTTTTTTTTTTTTGGTTGCCTCTGGTGTATAACTGAAACTTGGTGTAGGCTAGCTTCCGGCTAATCGTTTGATTTGAATGAAATTTTATTGGCCGTTAAAAAAAAAGATTAGCAAAAAAGGTAAAGGGTCAATTGTGTCAAACGGGTCAAATAAAATATTAACAAATATATTTTATAAATAACATATATGAAACGCCTAGCACAATGTGCAACAAAAAAAAATAAAGACCCGCGGCAACGCGCGGGCATTACCACTAGTTGTTCTAAATCTTTAGTTAATTTTTACTTATCAACACTTTCATATATTACTTTCCGTTCTCAAAATATTAAAACCTACACTTACTTAAAAACGAAAAATTGGATTTATGTTCTTTATAGCTATATTCGAATAGATAAAAAGATATTAAGAAAATGAGCTAAGCTAAACACAAGATGATAAAAGTTGCTTCTAATGCGCTAACCATTAAAAAAGTGTAAGGTGTCATGAAATGTAATTGAAGGAACCCACAATGCATAAGGTCTGCATTGATATACTTAGACTTTTGATATGTGATAGTATTGTCATGGAACTCACTTCAACTTAACACCATATATACAAAATTGATGTTTTAACAGTGAGTGGACTCTTATTTCCTCTTCGTAGTTTGCTCAAATCATCCATTCTTATACATTACATGAGTGGGGGTACAAAAGTGGTGAACTTCATTTGGAATGCTTCTATAACTTTCTTTTTCTTTAGTATCATTTTTTATCACTTGGTGTTTCACCATTATCATATTCCTTTGTAAAAAAAATTTCGGTGCCTTAGAAAGTTTTAAAGATTTGTCCCTTTTCTTTTATTTAATTGATTATAGTAAAGAGATATTGCAAGAAAGATTAGTCGTGCTTTCTGGTGATGTTGTTGTACTTAAAGTATGTCAAGTTTTCAACAATTTAGTTGATTATTTCATGCCATGCTATTAACGCTGACTTCTATGGGTCATGGTTGTATAACAGAATGTTTTTTTAGCAAGAAACACGTCTTTTATTTTACAAATACTTCTCTTCAATTTTTTTTTTATTACTTGTATGCATATTTAGATTCACCGCATAATAATAGAATCAGAAGCTCACATTCCGTATTTGGATTAAAGTCACATTTTTTATTGATTATGAGTATTATTGTTTTTTCTCTGAATTTCATCTTCGTTGAGTGTTGGCATCGTACCAAGATCGTAATGAACCAAATCAATACGTACTGACTACCAAGTCGCATGGCCTCCGCCCGTTGTATCACGCGGGTTTCCTCCAATAATATTGATTATAGGAACAAAAACATGATGTATAATTTTGTAATTATTTACATGTGCATAATGTCCTCTACTGCCTATTATATTGTTGTTTTTTATGTTAATTCTTTTGATTATACTCAATTGTTCCTTGTTAATTGATATATTACTTGTATCAGCAAATAAATTTTATAAACAAAATATGAGAAATCAACATGTGGCAAAAAATACATAAATACCCGCGGCAACGCGCGGGCATCCCCACTAGTCCTTAATAAGATAATATAGATATTGACTATTAACAGAAATAGAGAAAAAAAATCCAAAATATATTTATCAAGCAAGCCCAATCTAACCCTTTTCCACCCAACCTGCCTACTATGTATGTATGTAAGTATGTACGTATGCATGTATGTGACATGCGAGCATACACATACGCATACGGAAATAAAGAAAAGGAGGTATGTAACAGGGAGTTAGATCGGGCTGCCCTTGTTTAGTTCTTTATTGGGAAAGGATGTGCTAAATTTAGTGGGCTGAACCTGGCCCAGACATGAATTTTAGGCCCATAGGTCTACCTCTACACTAATAAAGTAGATCACTACATTGATTTGCTGATGCAAATTTTTTTAACGGTAAAGTAATATACTCATTGACGAAGATTGACCTGAAGGTTCGGGGGGTCGAAAGTCACCGGGGGGTCAGAAGTCACTAGTTTTGGGGGGTCGAAACCCTATATTTCCAAAATTTTCTATACGAATACTATATAATCAGATCTTCTGCGCGAAAATTCGGGCGGGTCGGCCGCCCCCTCCCACCCCAACTAAGATGCGCCCCTGAATCTACTCATAATCTACTCAAACTAATCATCAATGTGTGCACTTGACATGATCAAAAACCTCCACCTCATTGTAGGCTGTAGATGCATATAACAAAACAGATTAGTAATAAAAGATCAATATACTTGAGCAAAAGCCTTATTGAATATGATAATGTCTTTAAAATTCACGTCTAAATATAATTCTTGTAAGATCAGCCCTTAAATAAAAACTACAAAAGGCCAATTATTTTGTTACTTTAAATCCACTTACGTTTTCCCCTATTTATGTTTGTTAATATTTTTTTTATTTCCTATTACAATAAACATTTTTATTTAATAAATAGGTGTCAAGAAACATATTTCTTTTAATTTGATCGACTGGGAAAGAAATGGGCTGACATTTAAATTAACGTTTTGGCTCAAAAGGTTTATTTGGTGGGATATCAATTTTGGTTTAACGAGTCGTGAAAACTCATCAAAACCTTTTTTTTTAGGTATATGACGTGTTTAAAAAACAAAAACTATATCCAGTAAAATCTCAAACATAGCTAAGATGTCGGGAGAGTCAAGGGAGGGTAGATGTAGGTAAGCCATGCACTTATCCCCAATGGCGGAGATTGAAAATATATTTTGGGTGTGCTGAAAGTCACGGGACCCTTAAAACGGAGCGGGCCGGAGTCACTACGTATACAATTTCCAGACGAAAACACGTAAATGTAAGCTACTGAATAAAAAACGGTGAGGGCTGGGACACCCTCGGGTAACCACAGTCCTTCGTCCCTGTTTATCCTAAGAGATATGATGAGTTTGAACCAACTTATTCCACCACTTCATACTATTACAAGCTAGATTTATTGTTTCAGTTTTTGAAAAAATTAAATAACTTGAGATGATAACTTGATAACCATTAGATGATTTCTTATTTTATAAACAAGTGTCTAGTTAGATTATGGGTACTACTCTTGTTGATCATGTGGATCTTATATGAGAAAGAACTATATTTAGCTCAGAAACACTTGATGAGAAAGATAAGATTATGGATTGGATAAATAACATGTTAAAAATATCATAATATGGTTATTTAGATAATTTACATGAAAGGTTTTTATATCATAAAGCTAAAAGTTGATCAAATGATTTGAAGACTAAATGAATTTGGTGACCCAATGTATTGAAGTCACTAAAACCCATAGTTGGAGTAAAACTTAGTGGTTTGCCAACATGTTTGAAGAGCAATTTATGAGCATGACCTTGCTCCAACAAATATGAGAAACCTATGGCATTCCCCTAGATTCATTTTCTATCACCAAATTTTTAGTTTTTTTTATTTATTTATTTTCAATCTATTCGATAGTTAGTATTTAAATAAATTTGAAAGTTTGTTTTTAGTCAAAAATCACGATTATAAGTTATAACATGGATGCTTCATGTAATCTTTGTATATAAATGGCAAGGTTGTTGCATTTGTTACGCTAAAAATGTTTACATTATAAAATATAAATACACCAGAGAGGTATCTCTCGTGGCGGCACGAGTTCTCGGAGTGATAAGGCGATAAAGGATAGTTTGTGGACTGTTAGGACAAAGAGGATTGGTGAAACCACTTTTGGAAACCTTAGTCTAATTCACTTCTGTCATTTTGGCTAAGTATAGAAGTACTGAAGAGAAGACAAGAAACTGCTGAAGAGAAGATATGAGAAGTGCTGAAGAAGAAACTTCATCAGAAGTTCTGAAGTCCAAACCAGACAAGTTCACTTCAGAAGTACTGAAGACAAACTACTCATCAGTAGTTTGTCATTCATCAGCACTTAGCATCAGATATTTTCCACCGCCTTTTTGTATCAGTAGTTTATTGTTTATTATTACTTTTAGCTGTACTTGCTAGTTTCAATGTTGCAACTTGTGCAACTTGTTTCTGATGTTTCTGTACTTGCTTTATTGGCAAGATACATGTATGTAAACGTCTATAAATAGGAGGTTTCAACCTTCTATTTTAGACATTGATTTTAATAGAAAAATCCTTCAAACACTTTCACTGTTCTATTCCATTTCAGTATTTATTGTGAATCTGTCTAAGTATCTAATTCTCATTTACTGCTTAGATTCATAATAAATACTTGTCATTTTTAGTTTCAATCATCAAGGGGGAGTAATAACTCTTCCTAAGTATAAAAAGTGTTGCTTTAACTTATACATTCCGCTGTGCTTATAATCTGATATACAAGAGCTTGCTAAACACTTAAGTGTCAAGATAGCAAGTTCTTACTTAAACAAAAGAGCAAACTGATCCAACATGGACTGAAAGGGCACGAGTTCAATCCCAAGCCAAACCGGGTTTTAGTCTCACCGTGTGTTATGCCAGAGAAGTATCTCTCGTGTCGTGGCGGCACAACGTCTGTTATGTGGCAGGCGACGATATAGGTTTCCTGGGGAAAGCCATAAGCCAAACTATGACGCCAGCGTGGATCCGTTTAAAATAACATAGTCTCGCCAAAGTGGGGTGTGGACCCCCAATTAAGGAATTTGAGTATCTCACACACTATTAAGAAAGTCACCTTTAAAAATATATACAAATACACTTATTTCGTTTCTAAGGAGGTATATATATATATATATATAAGGGATGGTTCAAAAGAAAAAATCATTTTATTGAGAGAACTCGAGAACTTTATATTATATATGTTCAATATATCATATATTGCACATGTGTAGTATATATTGCACATGTGTAATATATCATATGTTACACATGTGCAATATATATTATATATACTAGTGGGGTGCTCGCGCGTTGCGGCAGAAACACAATATTTACTAAAAACGAAGTAACAAAAAAAATGTGATGATAAATGCAAACAAGGGTAGGGCACTGATGTGCGTGAAGTATATATATTTTTAGTAATGGTTTTTCACACAATTGGGTTTTAAATTTATAAAAATGATTTTCACCTTAGAACTAAACCACACACAAATAGGCAAGTGCACCTATTGTATATGTAGTATAGTATCAATAAGAACTAAGTATCGATCCATGGACACAGTAGCTTCTGATACTAAATCTTTGTCAATCTTTAGTCAGTCAATTAAAGTGATGGTTGGTAATTAACTAAAATGACATAAAAAATATAAAACTAAGCTAAAGAACACAAATGCAATCAGTCAAAGAAGAATATCACTTTGATCTCGAATCCATTTAGCTAACAATTGACGATAATCATGGAAACATCATGGCAAGATCACGAAACACATTAGTAACTAGACTTCCGCTAAGGATATCTAATCATATGACTGTTTGGAAAGTTAGGTCGAGTGACACAACCTAACCACCTAAAATCATACAAATAAACCCAAGTGATACAATTATATCAATGTTTATAAATATGGACTAGCTTCCTGTCAAGGGTGACTAATCCAACAACTCTTTGGAAAGATAACATGAAAAACACATAATCCACCTAAAGTTGATTAAATTAAGTAATAATCATGCATTTCTTCAACTTATGATGTTCATATCAAGATTACATGGATTAGAAGTTCGTGTCAACAAACCCTAGATAAACATAACAGTTAACATGATAAACCATAACAAATACTTTGTTTTTCCAAACATAAGCATAAGGATGCACATTTAAGAGTTTATAAAAAATAATCAAAGCTTCATTCACCATTCCTAGTTCAAAAGCCAAAGACTAGCATAAACATATACAAGTCTATGAATGAATGTTTAAATCATGAGTTTTCCAACATTACACAACCAAACACCCATAAGTCTTGAATATCCTAACAAACCTTTAAATACACAAAACCATTGAAGAATAATCATGATACTACTATAACATCAACATAAACATTGCCAATAATCCATAATATCACCAAATGTTAACCAAACTTCATCCAAATCAAAGTGATAACAAGAGTTTAGCTCATTATGAGCTCAAAAACAACATACAAGCTTAAGAAAGTTACAAGGTTCATGGTAAAATTAAGAATAACCAAACCAACAATCCAAGCTAGATGAGGTAGATGATAGATGATGCTTCTCTTAATGTTAGAATCCTTCAAAGTTGCTTGCAAATGGGTGGAAGTAAGCAATATTTGGTAGTGAAATGGTGGGTTTTTACTCCTTGGACTCCACACCCCCAAATGGGAAATACTGATGTTTTTATACAAAAAAAGGTAAAAGAGGAGCACAATTGTGCTTGTGGGTGAGCATGGTTATGCTTATGTTTGACCGATCTAGAAAGCTCATTGGTCGTTCAATACCCAAGAAACACTGTTCCTATATGAGCATGGTCATGCTTAGTTGTGGGCATGATCATGTTTGCTAAAGTTAGATCTAGGGTTTGATTTGGTGTGTATGTGTCGTGTGTCTGGACAAAACCAAGCATGATCATGCTTATTCACAAGCATGATCATGCTTAGGAATGAGCATGGTTGTGCTTGGGTGTGGCACAATTGTGCTTGAACAACATCAGACAACAACCTTCATCTAGTTCCATTTTATCTTGATTTCTCTCAAATCTTCATAAATCACCACCAAACCTAAGAATCAACAAATATCACTTGATTAGCATTTAACCTTTTGAAATTTCTAATGAACATGCACAAAATAGGGATAAATTTGTGTGATAAATATGTGTAATTCTAAGCACATCAGGCACGTGTCATATGGTCTTGTTACCTCTTACATGAGACAAAGAAGGACATCATAGACTCATCATGAAGGCTTGGCATGATGACCAAGCTTCGATATGCATGTAAGTTTTTATTAACGCATAGTAGTGTATAGTTGAAAAAAGAGAAGTTTGTGATATCTTATTATTGTTTTTAAATTTTGTGGGTAACCTTTCTAAATACTTTATAATATAATATAGATATAGATATAGATAAAGGCATTTTAGGAATTCTCTATGTCTAACTCTTATATTCATGTATATACAAGTATTGTCCACGTTGGTTGAGGGAAAAATTTTAACCATTGTATCATCCACAAGTAATTAAGGAGAAAATTTAAACTACTGCATCTTCCACATCTTTAGTTACTACTAAATATTTATTGTCTTTATTGTTTTGAATGATATAGTTTTATTGTTTAAGTTTAAAATTTTTCAACCTACACTACCGACTTGATTATTACGAATTTATTTTTTTATCTATTTTTGCATTTTTTTTATTTTAACTCTCATGTTTATAAAAAATAAATATGGTTTATTCATTGTTTTACTCTACAAATATGTAGTAAGCTTCCATCATTCCATACTATGTTTATGTCTCAATTTATAGACATTGTTTAGGTTCAAAACTATTCAACTTAAACTAGTGACTACGATAGTTCTATACATCGATATATTATTCGATTTTTTTTCTATGAACTTCCTAAATATAAAAATACAACCCTAGATATTAATTGTATAAAAGATTATAAAACAACAAAGTATGAATTGGTTGGGGGCGTAAACACATAATGTTTGCAAGAATATTGTTTTAACGGTGAACAAAAGGTTACCTTAAGATCAATACCCTATATTTCGCAAAATTTTGAACGACCAAATACAACATAACGGTTATCCGCAATACTCTCATACACAAAATCTCTTATGAATCTACAGAACAAAAGAAAATGGTTCATTAATTGTTTTAATGGTAGAAGGAAGCCATAAGATATCAGTAAGAATAAGACCCCATAGAGGTACAAATTGAAGAAAGAAGTCGGTGACAATGCCTACTAACAAACCAAAGATTATAAAGAAAATAATGAATGGGAGAGTTGTTTCATTAAGATGTATATGATAACAACATAATAGCCACTATTTATAGGCCTCTAATACAAGGTATAGACATAAATGAGATAAAGGAGTTAAGAACATGGATAGTCACTAATAACTTATAAAGGAGTTAGAAACATGGATAGTCACTAATAACTTTATTATTTCATAATCAACTTAATTGTTAATGTAAAAAAGACAACTTCACCCTTTTACTACCTTCATTAAGTTATTGTACCATATACATTATATGTTGTAATTACTTAAATTTAGTTGGAATCCTTCCCTCATACTATATAATATAGTATAGATAGATATAGATATGCAATATATCATATGTTGCACATATGTAATACATGATATATTGAGTATATTACATATGTGTAATATAGAGTTATTAAGTTTTCTCCCTAACAATGAGTTTTTAATTGAACCTTCCCATATGTGTGTGTGTCAACTTTATGCTTTCAGTATATGGTGTTTTGATTCTGTTCATACAATTGTGTTTTACTTAGAGATGTACATTGTGGTTTATTTTGCACGTAACAAATGGTTCATTATCTAGTGTTTTATTTTTACCGGGTACATGGTGTTCTATTTGTAATTATGATTTTTATTCCGCGAGTAACAAATGGTACATGGTATTTTATTTTACAAGTACATTGTGTTTTATTCATATTTAACTAATTGTTTCAATTATTATTGTTATAATCTTTACTCTTAATTTTAATGATTGCTACATGTTCAATTCTTATCGCTTCTTAGCTTTTTTAAAATTTAACACTTTGTAGATGAACCTTTACTCAATCTATACATATAATAAACCAAAGCCATTTTAATGACATGACATTCAAAGAGGCATTCTTTTCTTTGAGTGTGTCATGTGTCATCCCATGTGGCATTGAGATATTTTAGGAAAAAAAGAACTTAAAAACAAATTTGGATTTTTCTTTCTTTGGATTTTTCTTTCTTATCTCTTATGTTTTCTCCCATAATTTTTAAACGTTAATATCTTTTATATACGAGATTTTTTAAAGAAAAAAAATTATGCCAAATTAACGAGCGTTTTATTATCTTTCCAACGAGTACCATGGTGTTATATATAATTTTTAAACGTTGATATCTTTTATATACGAGATTTTTTAAAGAAAAAAAATTACGCCAAATTAACGAGCGTTTTATTATCTTTCCAACGAGTACTATAGTGTTATATAAAAAACGGAGAAAAAACGACTATTTTTTTGTAGGATTCTGTTCATATAGGAAAAAAACACAAAGTGTTCAGGTAAATTATTAATCATGTATAGGCAAGTCACTAATTATGTTTCGGTAAATATGAATTCTATTTTCAACATGCGTTAGCATTGGAGTTATACATTGTTTTAGGTTAGATATTAATATTATAGTTATACATTGTTTAATGTTAGGCGTTAACATTTGAGATACATTTTTAATTGTTTTAGGTTAGGTGCTACCCAAAGCTTTCCTACATGTAGCTGTAAAGCGCATCATTCTATTTTATATGTAAGATTAATATGTCATATTAGATTTCTCAACCCCGAGAGGCTCCCGGGGTATAATCTAGTTTGATATATAATAGAAGCATATCTACGTAGGAATATTATTGTGTGTATATCAAGTACTATAAAATAGATATCGTGTATGATAAAAATAACTAATTATATATTTATAAATCTAGAGGAAAGTTAATTTGAGAACACCTATATTTCGTGCAAACCGCGAGAACGCCATCTAAAACCATTCAAATCAAAATTTTCTTTTTACACTTATCTTTATTACTAAAATACAATTCCAAAAACACAATTTACGCGTAAAAATTTTAACGTATACGGAAATAAATTGTTTTTACACATGTGTAAATTTACTGTCTGTACATGTGTAAACTGTTTCATTTACACATGTGTAAAAAGTTAATTTGAAAATGTTTTTGCAAGAAAAGATGAATTATTTGGAAAGACAATTCGTTTTTTAATGTTGTATTTTGATTATAATTAGGTTTGTATTGAAAAAAAAATGATTTTGGTTGGTTTTCTCATTTGTTCTCACGGTTCTCGCGATATTTAGCGTTTTCAAGATAACCCTCCCCTATAAATCTATATCTGTAAATATAATAAATGAAAAGGGGTATGTCACATGATATTAGGTGAGCCCTTCACACCTCTTAATTTTCCTCAAAAAGTATTTTTTTCTCTCTCATATGCATGACACATGCACTTCCCCCATCAATTTTTAAACATTAGTAACTTTTATCTACATCTTTTATAAAAAAAAAATACACCAAATTAATGAGTGTTTAGTATTTTTCCAACGAGCACCATAATGCTTTATAAAAAACGATTCTTTTAGTGGGTTTTTGTTCATGGAGAAAAAAACACACACAATGGTTTCAGGTAATTCATTAATAATGTTTAGACAAGTCACTAATCATGTTAAGATAGCATATATGCTTTTGAACCTACTATTACATATAAGACCCGTTAACTACATATATATTTATATATGTAGTCAGTTTGGTAAGAATCTATTATTAGTATTTTTATTATTATTATTATTATTATTATTATTATTATTATTATTATTATTTGTATTTTGATTGGTGTTGCTAGGAACATTGATTACAAAAGTTGCTAAATTGGTTAGATGTAGCCTATGATTCTTAGGCACCAGGTAAGTTTCTAGCTGATAAGTGATAATTAATCACCCCACCATACACGCCTCTTAAATCATTCATCATCATGGCAAATCATTTGATACCAATTTGGTTGTTTTTTTAGGTTCATATCACGGCTTTCAAATGTTTTGAGGAAGTAACAAAGTTATACAATGACTTCACTCGAGCAAGATGTGTATACGTATAATTAAAAGTAGGTTTTATGAGTTATTGAGTGTTGATCCTTTAAAAAAATTCCTGAAAAAATGACATATTCCTTTACGATTAGGGCTGTTCACGAGCCGATCCGATCCGAACAAAGCTTTGCTCGTGCTTGGCTCATTTACAAACCGAACCGAGCGGAGCGGCTCGTTTACAATCGAGCCGAAAACCGAACGAGCATTCTTCGAGCGCAAATTTTCCGAGCGAGTGCCGAGCAAGAATCGAGCGGAGAATAATATGGACGATTATAAAATTGGGATGTTTCCTTCGATGTTTTCATTGTCGGGTGACAACTAAGGTCAAAATGTCTGATGCTAACACTAATATTGAGATCACGGTGTCCAAGGATAAGGCTTAGATTGAGGCTGGTGAGGTGATGAGCATAGGCTGGTGAGGTGATGAGCATATGTTAGACAACAGTTGTTGCATTGTGACGTAGGTGTAATATCAAGTGACAATTAGCGATGGACGACTATTAACATAAAGAAGTCAAGACTATCACCTCATGACTTATTGCTTTACTATTAAATCTAGTGCTAATTTTTTATTGTGTTAAGTGGCCTGGTTATATTTTGTTTGCATATACTGAGTCAAATCCAATAGAATATTATATATAAAGCCATAAATTTATCTATAAATTGTGTGTATATTTATTATTAAATAAATAAAAATATATTCGAGCCAAACCGATCCGAGCGTACCTTTGCTCGTGCTTGGCTTATTTACAAACCGAACCGAGCCGATCGGCTCATATACAACCAAGCGGAAGAACGAGCAAGCATTTTTCGAGCATTTTCCGAACGAGCGACGAGCGATCCACGAGCGGCGAGCGATTTGAACAGCCCTATTTACGATACACACGTTTTGTCCCTTCATATTAGATTTGTCTATCTTAGAAAGCACCCGGGGATAAACTAGTATATATCATATATGTGAGGGATCAAATTCCATCCTTCTAAATTGGAAAGAATTGGAAGAAAGAGAGGATTGCATAAGAGCATTTGGCGGATCCAATGAGGGTTTTCGGGATCCAGGAACCCCCTCAATTTAAAAAAAAAAATTGGAAATTTTAATGAAAATCAGTAAGAATCTATGAAAGGACCCTCTAGAAATCATTCTTGAATTCAGCATTGAATAAGAGTATGCATGTAATGACTTGCAACACATTAAATGTCAAGTATTATTAAATAGAATCAACTTCAATATTAGATTTTTATACCCATTCAAATTAGTCCTAGGAGTCACTTAGACTAACTAGATACTTTATCATAAATCATAAATTTCATTTTCATAGGTGAGTATGTTTACACCATGTATGTTTACACCATATGAGACTAATATCGTATAATAACTTCAAACAATAATTCTTTTCAACGCTCAAACATTTACCTTTTCTTTATCCAAAGCATACATTCGTAAAACATATTTAAACTTACCAACATGTATGTCATAAACGATTTTTGTTTGTAAGGGCAGAAAGGACACTCATAGTTAAATCCGTATCTATAACCAATAGAATGATGTCATCTCATTTGAACTCACTCTAGAGTTCAATCCAAATCAACACTAAAGGGATGGGACACCCGTCTAGTTGAACTCACTATCCAATAATATTGTGTCACATCATCATCAATGCAACCTTAAATAAATACAACATTCTATACAACATAGGTTAGCAAACCTGTGATTGAGCCCACCGTCCCATCCCATGGGACTTGAAGCAGTGTTCCCGTGATAATCCGTGGAACCCATAAACCCATCTACCTTACGCCCCATATACCCTAATAATTATTATATCTCTATATACATATATATATATATATATATGTATATAGCAAGTAATATAAATATGAACTTTTGTATAAAGACGACAACAATTTTCCAAAAGTGCATAAGTTAGATTTTCATTCCATTTCGTGGTTTTTTTCTGAAGTTCATAAAAGATTTATCACTTTGATCAATTCCAAATTTAGGACAAATCACAACATAAAAACATCATTTATGTATAACTAATCCAATTTTCAATTATTTTGAACTACTGAATTGATCATACACGTTAGAGTAACCATTATGTATAATTATAAGTAGCGATAACAATATTATGTGAGTTAATAGCCATTTTCGTTCCTGAGGTTTGGGCCAGTTTGCCACTCCAGTACAAAAGTTTTTTTTTTTTTTTTGCAATATTATGTGAGTTAATAGCCATTTTCTTATACCCAGTTAAAAACTTTTGTACTGGAGTGGCAAAAAAAAAAAAAAACTTTTGTACTGGAGTGGCAAACTGACCCAAACCTCAGGGACGAAAATGGCTATTAACTCAATATTATGTTAAATGATCAAATCAGAACAAGCAAATTTTTTTAAAGGTGACTTTCTATGTACTGACCGAATTCGTCACCGAATTTCGTCAAAGACGATTGATTACCCGTCAGCTCCGCCCGCGAACTCGATGTTCTATCAGGCCCTGGCCGCCGCGCAAATTGACTTTCGCCCGGAAACCATACTACCCCACACGAGAAACTCGCTAGGGTAATAGCTGGGTAAAACCGGGTTGCCCTCGGGATCGAATCATGATTAAACAATTAGATATATATAACATATTTCAATTCAAAACTTTATTCACTTGTAACATATTAGGAATTTTTTGTTGCAATTAGGTTCATCAATGAGATATATTTAAAATGCTAGATTTTGTTTCCATTCTATTTTTATTTTAGCATGTCGTAATTAGTATTGACAATAAGTTCTAAAATTCACCCACGTTGATTTAAAAAGTGAGTTAATTCATATTAAGTTAATGGCACATGTGTGAAAGTTATTTGCTTTCTAGAAGCACACAAACTATCTATCTCATTTTATTGTATGCTAAAATTTAAATATTATTTTCATATTAAATGTTTCTCGTCCCTCGGGTGCTATAAAATATATTGGCGGGGTTTGGATTGATGGCGACTTGGACCGGAGTAACCGATGGATGAAAAGCTTAATGTGAGCTTGTGGTACCACAAATAAACCAATGACCATTTAACACGTGTACATTTCCATTTGTTTCTTATACCCGAAGTATACAATTTCATCAAACTTTTACCAACATATACTTTGTCCATTTCTCCTACCTAATTTTCTTAATACTAAAATTTGAACCATTGAACACTCTACGCGCAAGCAACACGGTAAGCTCTTTCACGCCTATGTATTTGGTTAATGAAATCCTGTCGTGTGGCAAGGTTATAGACTAAGCTAGATCTTTTTAACAGCTTAAATACGGTAACTCACCTGCCTAGTGTTGGATATTTTAGTGTAATTGGATTGACTAATTGACCAATATTTTCACAATAAGACATCATGTTGGTCTGAAGGTGCGGAGTACACGCTTATTTGAATTTATTATGAACTTAGGGCGAAGCCCCTAAGAAACGGGGGTCCGGGTGCAGGGTCCCTGGCTGGGGTCGAAAATTGCTATGGTAAAAATCTCTCAGAAAATCAATTTTTGGAATTAGAGGGACTAAATTTGGCAATGTCAAAACCTTGAAAATAACTGCCTAAAAGGCAGTTAATAGGCCTGAATTCATTTACGTTTTTTTATCTTGGTAAAAAAACTCTCTGGTTTTTCTCTCAAACATAACATATAGAAATTCTCAATCTTTGATTGTATCCGATTGAATATTTCGATTAAACTGTCGATAATTCAATCTGAAAGCGATTACGTGCCTTCAGAGATTTTAGTTATCCGATTGTTTTTTGTTCGTTATTACTGCATATCCCCAACACCTAATTCCTTTTATGCACTCGATGCTCTATCCATCCATTTATAGCCAACCTTTCTCTGACACACGTACAAGTTGGTTAAGTGACTGACTGTAATTATCTAAATGCGTGTGTGGATTAGGAGTGGGAGGCTACTAAGTTGGGTGGGTGGAGCCAACGGAATTGAGCATCCAAAGGGCCATTTGACTCTTTTTTTCATTTGGAGATGAGCCGAAACTTGACACTTGTTAGATTTTCATTGGTGCACATGGGGCAAGCGGGCGTCAATGGTGGACTCCATTGAAACTCATTGCTTAAGTGTCGTTAATGTGAAGGTAATAAAGCCCCCGAGGGGCCCTATCCATGCCACCCAGTCTTAAGGCATAAGTCATGTGTCCAGTGATGCCAACTTGTCTTGTGCTTATTGGTTCCGGAAGTCGGTCGTCTATTTTCATAAATTTTCTCTAGGGAACACTCTTATATGTAAAGTGTAACCAAGATAGACGTATTATCCGGATTCCAGTCATGTCATCAAAACTAGTTCCATAACGTATGTGTAACTTTAATTACAATGGGTCTCGTTTAAAATCGTTAAATTGGTTGAAAATAGTCGACCACAGAGCACGTGATTCCGAGATACCCTCTACACGTGAGAAACTTCCTTCCAACATGGCAAAATCCACGAATTTAAGATGGAGTCACTTAAATTTGACTTCCGTGAACAAAACTCGTGATTCATGATTACTATTTTTTTTATTTTTTTTAATATTGAGTCTCATGCAGTCATGCGTTTTGTCGAGCGAATTTGAAGGAAAAATCGATAAAAACAAAATAATACTGAAATAATATCTGAACTTATAAAAATGATGTGTGTAAAAGTATATATTTCTATTTCTATAAAACCATGAAAGGAACGAGTTTTTGTGACGAGTAGATAGGGATTTTTATGAAATTCAATTTTTTTTTTTTTTTTTTTTTTTTTTTTATAAATTTAAATAGGTTTAAGGTTATAAAACAAGGTGCATACAAAGACTTTTAAGAAAACGATGGTGAAATTAAATTATGGTTTTAAATTGCAAACAGATAGTTTAAAATTTGGATCTAAACAATAATTTAGAACATTGATTAATAATCTTAGAAGATGCTAATGTCATTTTCTTAGCAACACCTGTAAAATCCCCGGTCATTCGGTATTATTACATGACTTATTCAGGTGCCAACTATATTTAGACAAGTGAATGATGAAGTTTTGAAGATGGTGTTAATGTGACGTGACGGATCGATAATCTGCAAAGGGGATCAACAAGTGAATTAGATTTCTACGTAATATTCACCAGTATAAATAGATATCGGTTATCTAACTATTTACAATAACAGTCCTATCATGTTTGTCTCTGAAATTGCCAGCCCTAGTTCTTACTCTATTCAATCATAATTTTATAAGAGTGGAGGAGGAGAGGGCACCCATGGGAGAGAGGAGGGAAGCCATGCCGGCATGAAGGAGAGATGATCGACGTCTCCTCTCTGTTGGAGATGTTCTTAGGATTCGGATTGGAATTAGGAGCCTTTGTAGTCGTATATTATTTTGAAAGCTAATGTTACATGCACTTTATTTTTATACTAAATACATCATTGTCTAGATTTTAACGTAGTTCCTTCCCTCTAGGCCTGTAAACGAACCGAACGAACACGAACACGAACACATAATCGAACACATTTTTGTGTTCGTGTTCGTTCATTAAGAAATTTGTCGTGTTCGTGTTCGTTTATGTTCGTTCATTTAAACCTAAACGAACAGTTCATGAACATAAACGAACACAAATGATCAATATAAACGAACACAAATGAACATAAATGAACACAAACAAAAACAAGTTAATAATGATTCATGAACATAAATGAACGTTAGGATTAGGGTGGAGAGCGGCTGTGAAGTGTGGGGCTGTGAAGTGTGAAGAGCGGCTAATAAGTGATATGTTTAGAATGTTAGGGTTAGGGTTAAGTTTTTAGAACATATGAATTAAGGTTACTTAACAAAAGGAAATAAATAACAAAATAAAGCTAAGTTTAATTAAACGAACATAAACGAACAAAATAAACGAACATAAATGAACGAACATAAACGAACGTTCATGAACATAAATGAACGAACACAACGTGTGTTCATGTTTGTTCGTTTAATTAAACGAACAAAAAATTGTGTTCGTGTTCGTTCATTTATTTAAATAAACGAACATAAACGAACTTCCCGCCGAACAGTTCACAAACAGTTCATGAACGTTCGGTTCGTTTACAGGCTACTTCCCTCTAAAGGCATAAGTCTATACAAAGTGGACTACCCTGCATTTGCATATGCAGTATACTAGATTATACCCCGAGAGCGTCCCGGGTTGAAAAATCTAATATTAGTAAAAAAAACAAAAATAGTAAATAGGTTAAACATACCGCTGAGTGAAACAACTATGTAGGCATCAAATTAAGTAATACATAACCCCAATTATAGTCGCCATAGTACAATGCTCAACCGTTGGCGTGAAAGTAAACGTGTCGTAAAAAAACACATTAATTTACAAAAATGTAAAATTTTGTATTGTAAACATACTCACTTAATGCACCAACTCAATGTCTCCCTAAATTACATAAGTCCAAATTTTAAATTCAAAATTGGTCTAAAAAAAGTCAATGAGATTGATAGATAAAGAGTAATGAACCAAGAACATATGATAATGATAATCTGCAATATCTGCATTCTCCATACAACCTAACAAAAATAATGATGGATTCAAAATTCATATATGAAAAAGAAATTCAACTTAACTAATTATAGTAACCTCTAGAGTGACAAAATACATCCCAGTTGCTTAAGGATTTTCCATCTTCAAAATAAGCTCTTTCAACCTGTTTTCAACATGTAAAATTTTATGGGTTAAGTGATAGGAAAAAAAAGTTATAATAATGATGAGGGAGTATAATAACAATGAAAATAAAGAAAACAAAGATATTAAAAGGGTGGTATGAAAGAAACAATTGAAGAATCGCATATGTGTCGTTCAATAAGAACAATCGCATGTGTTCAACTTGGATTCATATCTCTTAAAAATTCATAAAATATTAGCGACGGCTAAGGGTTTAAAGGATGGAGTTAGTTTCATAAGTAGGGTTTAAATAAATTATTAAAAAAATAATGACACATGGCATGCCACATGGCACACTCAAGGAGGAGAATGCCTCCTGGAGTGCCATGTCATTAAAATGGCTTTGGTTTATTATATGTATAGATATAGATAAGTGCTTATATTTTAAATGAATTTGTAACTAAATATAAATACATTATATAATTTCCTTTTATATGTTTTCTTGAATGACTTAACTCTTAAGCCCCACGAGTGTGCGAACACCTAACCATGGTTAGAAAGAATTAACCAACCACATATTCTGTTCTCCTTCTACATATATATACAACTCCTCTGCTCTCTAGTCTTAAGCACACAATCTTTAACACATTATTTTCTTCTCTCTCTAAGAATCAATTCTAGAGAGAGAAAGAGACACTATCTATTTGTTCAATTGTTCTGACTCAGAGAAAGAATGTCTGTCACACTCACACTTATTATAACAGCACTCTGTTTATCCGTACTTCTTGCCAATGTAGCTTCCACTCATGCCGTTTCTAGGTAAAAAGTTACCTACGAAAATCATTATAAATATAAATATATATGATCGTTACATAAATTTATTTCGGCGTAGGATGTTGCCCGTTTAATAAATTTTCCAATGTGTAGTTGAAAGCACTATAATGCAAAATTTGCATGCATTATTTTAATAAAAAAATCATCATGAATGTTTATTTTAGAAATAAATTTATTTATTTATTTGTGTTTTCAGTGGAGAAGATAAACATAAGTTGCAGAGTTCAGTAAACAATTCAACAATGGTGAATAATGCTGTTGGTGATCATCCAGAGATGGTGGCTTCTGTTGTTCACACGTGAGTCTATATATTATGAAATTTTAAATTGGATTTTAATAATGCAAACCGTTACTCTTTAGCCCGAACAGTTTGACTAAAGACACTATCACGATCACACTCACATAATCATTAAAATTTTACATTTGATTTTCACTAGGTTTCGCTTACATGGGTGATTATAAGCAAAAAGGCGGAAACATACAAATTTTTTTACCGAAATTGAGTAGAAATCAAGTGTAAATTTTATGATGAAGTGTGATTGTCATTGGCAACGAAAATGAAAGTTAAAACTTGTCACCAATTAAATTATATGTTTGAATATTATTGACTAATAGGTCATATATTATTAAAATCCAATTTGCCTATAGGAACATCCGTAACAACACGAAGAGAAGAAAACTAGGTTTTTTGTCATGTGGGACCGGAAACCCAATCGACGATTGCTGGCGGTGTGACCAAAACTGGCAACGCCACCGAAAGCGTCTGGCGGAATGTGCAATCGGGTTTGGACACAATGCGGTTGGTGGCCGGGACGGGCGGTACTACATTGTAACCAACCCAAACGACGATGACGCTGTGAACCCGCAACCAGGAACCCTGCGACACGCGGTCATCCAAGACGAACCGTTGTGGATCGTGTTTAAACGCGACATGGTGATCACGTTAAAACAAGAATTGATCATGAACAGTTTTAAAACAATCGATGCGCGCGGAGTTAATGTGCATATTGCAAACGGTGCTTGTATCACAATCCAATATGTTACCAACATTATCATACATGGGCTGCACATTCATGACTGCAAACCGACAGGTAACGCCATGGTTCGTAGCTCCCCGTCCCATTACGGGTGGAGAACCATGGCGGATGGTGACGCGATATCCATCTTCGGAGGCAGTCATATTTGGATTGACCATAATTCTTTATCTAATTGTACTGATGGACTTATTGATGCTGTTATTGGTTCAACTGCTATTACCATATCTAATAATATGTTCACTCACCACAATGAGGTATTAAGATCTAAAATAACTATTGTTTTTATAAATTGAGGTTACATAAGACCATATAAGTGATGAGTTTGGTTCGGGCTTGTAGGTGATGTTATTAGGTCACAGCGATTCGTATACGCGAGACAAGGATATGCAAGTGACAGTTGCCTATAACCATTTTGGAGAGGGTCTTGTTCAAAGAATGCCAAGGTACATAACTAGCTAGTGCACAAAATTAGTACCCAAACAAGATTTTGTAAAAGTTCATACATGACATTAACCTAACACGAAATTTGCGGGTTTGAGTGGAACTAGTTTAAATAAACGGGTTGGGTTCAAACTAACCTAGCTCATTCAAGGGTATTTTATGGCAATGGCACACTTTAAAACTAAAAGAGAAACTGACTTCTAACTCTATAATTTATATTTATTGTTTTGTATTATTTTCGTTGTGTGTTTGTGACTTTAGAGTAACCAAAAACATAAAATATAAACAATTTTCAAGTTAACAAGTCGTGTTCGTGTCAACCTTCGAGTATCTAGTGATGTGTCAGGTTCACATGTGAAAACACAATATTTAGGTTCATTTAAAATTTTGGGTTTATGTCGAGTTTGACACGCCAACCCATGAACAAGGCCCATTTAGCAGCCTTAGTGTTCATGTTGATAGATGGGTCAACTGGGGTTATACGCCCATCTCAACCTGCACTAAAAAAGACTTGTTTTAGCCCGAGCTTAAATCTGGCCTTTTACCAAGCCCACCTAATGTGCTCAAACCGAACCTGATTAACGGAATGACTTGGTGTATCTATAGGTGCAGGCATGGGTATTTCCATGTTGTAAATAATGACTATACACACTGGGAAATGTATGCTATTGGTGGCAGTGCAAACCCCACAATCAACAGCCAAGGAAACAGATTCCTTGCTCCTGATGACCCCAATGCCAAACAGGTATTGTTACACAATCTTTTTTCTCTATTCTTTCTGTAAAATGTTATTTAGCCGAAAGTAGGGCCCGTTTACTTGAACTTAACGGGCGTACAACAGGTGACAAAGAGAGTAATAGCAGTTGGGGAGTCAGATGATTGGAACTGGAGATCCGAGGGAGACTTAATGTTGAACGGTGCATATTTCACTCCATCGGGTGCAGAGGCAGGAGAAAGTTATGCAAAGGCATCAAGCTTAAGTGCCAAATCGTCTTCTGTGGTGGCCACCCTTACCTCGGGTGCTGGTGCACTATTTTGCCGCCGAGGTAGACAATGCTAAATCGTAATATTTTTATCGCTATCAAAATTTCTTGGTCTACCCGACATTGCCACAAGTTTAACCTCGGCCTGCTCTACTAGCGCACGCGATGAGAGTTGTTTTTCCCTCACAAGTTTGTAAATTATTGTAGCTGCATTTAAATGTGTTACTGTGTCAGTTTTGTAATCCTTGGTGTTGAATGTTATATTAGAAAATTGGTATACTGTTGAAGGACTATTTGATATGTTATAAACTTATAATGGTAATCATGTAATCAGTTCAGTTGTAAGTAAGAATATAGTTTATTATAGGAGATAGTGTTTGTACTGAATTTTCAACCCTAAATAATGACATGATCAATATTAGTTACACTGTGTCCAAAAGAGTAGAAACTAATTATCAGCGACTTTCAAACACAATAATCCGAAAATCAAAGTTAAACACAAAGCTAAAAGCATACACATTGTCCTCGAATTGCAGTTCATCTTTTAGAGATTCGAAGCCTTGTACCCGTTTGCTTTTAGTTGTGTTGCAATTTCACCTAGGGGTGTTCATCAGCTCGGATTATTCGGATTTTGAAATTTTAGGAACCTATCCGAAAAACAACCCGATCCGAATTGGATGTATACCCATCCGATCCAAATCCATACAAATTCAATTCGGATCGGATTCAGTTAAATCCGAATAATCCGAACGGATATCCGAGTAATCCAAATTATGGCAAACAACAATTTTCAATTTTTTTATTTTCCCTAATTTATGGTTCTTAGCATTTTATTAATTTGAAATCAATAAACATACAAAAGAGGAAATAGAGATTAGTCTTAAACACAAATACAAAGTTCAAACTTCAAAATATAGTCTTCGAAACGTAAACTTAAACACAAAATCAAACTTCAAAACATAGTCTTTAACACAAAATCAAGCATCACGAAACGTGATACTAACTAGTCTATATAGATGGGCGATGTTGAAGAATTAGGATCTAGTATTGGCCTCATGCCTCATTAGTTGAACTAATTTTCAAACAATTGGTCGTTCCCCTACTAAACTCAATCGAAGCTTATTCGGTTTATCCGAATAATCTGAATAATCCGAAATTTTAAATTCTAAAATCCGAATCCGATCCGAATATCCGAATAAGTAATTCGGATCGGATCCATCTAAATATCCAAATAAGAATTTAGAGAGGCGACAACGAATTTCAATAGGCCATTGGGGAGCGGGGGTTTGGTACGGTCTACAAAGGGTGTATCGGTGGTGTTGAAATTGCGGTGAAGATGCATGACCCTGAAAGTCTTCAGGATGACAACCAATGGCAGGTAAGCTCCAAATATCTATCTACAATTACCCCATGCATTAATATTGCCGATTTTTTCCAAATATCTATCTACAATTAACCCATGCATTAAAAAACTATTTAACAAAAAGCCATCCAACTTCACGCTTGATTACATTAATCACTCTAACGAATTTGTTTTTGTTGATTTTAGGCTGAAGTGAGGTTTTTGGGGAGACTCACACATAAACATTTGATAAGATTGATGGGTTATTGTCCAGAAGACCACCATCTCCTACTGGTATATGAATACATGGAGAATGAGAGTCTTGACAACCACATCTATGAAGAGAGTAAGTGGTTCTTAAGATGATTTCATGTGCTTAAATGATATAATTTTTTTAATGATGATGGGTTTTATTACAGGTACACTCCCCTTTCGTTTGAGACGGAAGGCTGCGCTTGGGGCGACAAAGGGGCTTGAATATTTACACCATCCTGACAACGGAATCGTTTTTAGAGATTTTAAATCCGCCAACATATTGCTTGATATCTTATATCATCTTTGAATTTTGTAATAGTTTTTTTCTTTTACAGGATTTGCTTGATATTGCTTAATATTGTATATCATCTTTTACAGGATTTCAATGCAAAAATATATGATTTTGGGCTTGACCGAGAAGGGCCGACACGGGATGCCACTCATGTAACTACAAGGGTCATGGGAACTCAGGGTTACGTTGCCCTCGAGTATCTATATACGGGTATACTAATGTGTTTTTGTACCTTTAAACTAAACTTGTTTATTATTTAATGTAATTAAACGTTTAATTTTGGTGTTTACAGGTCACTTAACAATGAAATGTGATGTTTATAATTTTGGGATGGTACATTTTCACCTATACTCGGCCGATGAATCATTAGTTTGTAGAGTCCAAAATCCATAGGTCGCGCGATGAAAAAGTCAAATGCAACTATCAGGCATGTTTCTTGATGTAAGTTGCCATGTGCACATGTGTCATGGATGTTTCAATACTCGTATGTTGATGTGTGAGTCCTATGGCTAGCCTATAGCCTTAAAGTTAATCTTATAAGAAGTGTTGGAATTCTTTTACCCTCAGTTCGTGGCTGGTCAGATTGATGTTGAAGCAGAATCAAGAAACTAAGAATCAAAATCAACATGTATTTGTTTCCTTTGCCTTTGACACTTTTGGGTCCCTTGCCCCCAACGTTGTTAGATTCTAAACAGGATGCAGTGGGTCCTGCGCAACTATTCCTTGACGATGAAGAACCTCAAGTTTGTTTCAATAGGATCTGATTTGTAATTCAAAAGGGAGTTGCGGCACAACTTGTTTCTCGTTTACCTGCCATTGTTTATGCAATTTTCTAAGACCATGTGTAGTGGTCTGTTAATTGGGCGTTAAAGGGCATTTTCGCGTCGCATTCGTGCCCCCTGGGCGCTAAATGTGGTTTTTGGTTTGGGCGTGAATTTATAACACCACTACAGGTGGTATAAGGGTCGATCCAATTAAACATATAACGAAAGTGTACTTTTGAAAAAAAAATAAAACAGGGATCATGTTACATCCATTAAGCACACCTTAATTTTAAAAGATTTCACGTTTTCTTCTTAGCATATAATCCATATATGATAAATTGACAATCCAGATAGTCTACTTAGTAATAAAAGGAACATCACTCGAAAAGGCCCAATAACCACTTAATATTTAATAAGGACTTCCATTATTGGAAAAAGTGACACGGCCCGTTATCATATCGTATCGACTTAAATACTTTTTTTAACAAGGAGAAATAACGTGTCAACCACCGTGACATCGAGCGCTATAGCCAAGGTCGACTACTCGACCACCGCCAGTCCCTTGGCTCTCCCAGATGCGCGGAAACCCAACCTCCACCCGCCCGAAGGCATGACAGTGGTGGAATAATCGTAAAACCTCATCTCTCATTCAAGTCGAACCGCGCCACCCGCATTCACTCTTCTCCTGGATGCCGCAGAAAATAATGGGGAGAGTGGGAATCGAACTTTGGTCACAAGAAACACCAAAACTTTCCTCAACCACTCCACCACTACCTCATTGGCTAACGACTTAAATAGTTAATTACTTAAATGTATACCGACCCGTTTAGCAAATGGTTCCTGAAAGTATATCTTTTTGAGGGATGGAATTGACTGAAAGATAGATAAAAATTACAAATGTTGGTTGAGGTTAATGGACAACGCTTCAAATCACTGACAATTCATTTACTTCTTTACCAACCAAATATTTACGTCTTATGTCAGATTATAAATAAATATATACACATTATGATTTTTTTAATAAATATAGCCATACCATGTTAGGCCATCGGTATACATATCCTGCACCCTTGCTCAGCCCCACGACTCCTTTGTTCTTTGTTGTGTTCCTAACCGATCGGTGATCCAACCACACACGGGGTTGCCCTAGGTTGCCTCATCCGACCTCCCTCCCACGTCGGTGTCTTCCTTCCCGCGGTTACATATTATTTAATTAAGGTTTTTTTTTTTTTTTTTTTTTTTTTTTTTTTTTTTTTTTTTGTGTGTGTGTTTTAATATAGTAGTTTCATATATTTTAATGTGATTTTTTTAACATACTGTATTTTCCAGCATTGTGAAATGTGATGTGACACCTTCTTGCCTCCTAGATTCAGACACTTGCTGTGTGCATTTATGTATGGAAATTGATAGAATGTCATGGTGGGATGGGTTGATAGTTGATACCGGTTGGATTGGACAGGAGAAAATCCAATATAAGCATAAAATGACCGGTCCTAGAACTAGTCGTTTACCGGTTTACTGATCAGGCCGGTTGGATCCACAGAACAAATCTAATAAACCTAAGCAAACTGAAACTCATAGACCAATAATAATAACAATGGTAATCAATAGAAAAAAAATATATATAAGCAAGATTAAATTACAAAAATCGTCCTTTATGTTTATATCGGATTTCAAATCATGTCCTTTAATAAAAAAATTTGCAGAAATTGTACTTTATGTTTTTAAAATG
Source organism: Ambrosia x helenae (assembly GCA_030844895.1). Taxonomy (NCBI): domain Eukaryota; kingdom Viridiplantae; phylum Streptophyta; class Magnoliopsida; order Asterales; family Asteraceae; genus Ambrosia; species Ambrosia x helenae. The sequence continues at coordinate 99,411,409 of CM061230.1, read as the reverse complement.
ATACACGTTATATCCTTTAGGCAAAACCCAGTTTAAAAACTTAGTTATCTCTGAACACGTGCTATCCACGTGAGGGCAAGATTGTCCTTTCACCCTAAAGGACCAGTTATGAAATTAAACCCTCATCCTCACCTAATAAAAACCCAAATCGTTCCCTTTCTTTCCCAAATCAACATTTCTGAAAATTAGGGTTCCCTTTCTTCCCCAACTGTAACAATGTTCTGCCATTGTGGCAAAGAAGCCATAATCCTCACCTCGTGGACAGAACGCAACCCTGGACGACGATTTTATGCTTGTCCTAATCATCTTGGGCAACGTGGATCACAACGTCGATTTATTGACTGGTTTGATGTTAATGAGCCTTTTCAAAGATGTTTGGACATCATCCCTGGACTGCTCAGAGCTAAAAACAGACTCGAAGAAGCTAACAACAATCTTGAGGAAGCAAACATAAATCTTCAACAAGCTAACAAGAACCTTCAACACAAGGTCAATGACAGTCAAGTTAATGCAAGGAAGTTGAAGAGGTGGTTGTTTATAAGTTGGATATGTTTCATATTATATGTAACTTTTCGTTTTTAGAAGTTCTTATGGTAGGAACAGTTGTAATGGTCATGGTTGATGATCTGATATGTAGTAGGTTGTAATGGTCAAAATAGCAGTTTATGATGTCACTTGTAATGGTCCAAGTTATGTAATGAAAGTTGAAGTTTATGTTAAATTTTTGGTAAAATTTTCATTGTTCAGTGTATAAACATTCAAATCTTGATGTTGCATCAATGAATATCAAACTCTACATAGTAACCATTCATAACCTAATATCAAATGCAAACCATTTTGACCCAAACTGCATAATAACCATTCAAACTGCATAACTGCAGTACATAATAGGATACCAAAACACATAGGTTCATAACCATTTGACCCAAACACATAACCATAAGATTGACATACTTTAGTTCAGACACAAAACACAAAATAACAACCTAAACAAGACCCAACAGTTCAGACACAAAACACAGACTACTGACAAACAAAACACTAAACAAGAGACCCAAAACAACACCAAACTAAGCACCTTGACCCTGCCCTTTGCATGTCCTCTTATTGTGGCCTGTGTTTCCACACTTTCCACACTTGCCTTTAGTGTTTTTCTTGGACAACTTTCCACCTTGGGTCAATTCCTCCACTTCCATAGCTGATCTCTTCCTTGCTTTCTTTGGCCTGCCCACTTGCTTATGATGTTTTGGAGGTAAAAGGGTTGCAGGAACTTGACATTTGACCCATAAACTCCTACCATTGATTGGGTTTACCTTATGTTCATAAACTTGTTTCCACCTCTCCATTGTATATATAGGATTCACCCAACTTTCTAATGCACCAACCCTTTGCCCATTAGTAGCCATGCACCAAATAGCAGCTACTGCATGTCTACATGGTATACCTATCAATAACATTTGATACAAAACAAGTTAGACTTAACAGAAGACAATTATAAACATGTGGTATAGGACAATAACATACCTCTAATCTTCCAAGCCCTGCAAGAACATGTCTTCTTAACCAAATCCACAACACGTGCATGATTTGGTTTCCCACTGACCTGATATATATCCCCACCATTCCATTGTACATGATAAAATGTTGCATCCTTCTTGATTGTCTCTAACTCATTTGTGGCATAGGGTGTAAGCAGCCCTTCACTTCTCTCTATATCCTTTAAAACAGTCACAATCCTTCTCATACAGTACTCTCTTATGTACTCAAGTGCAGAGATGATGGGCTTGTCCCTTCCTTCCACTATCTTGCCATTGTAAACCTCACACATGTTGTTAAGCATCACATCAGACAATGCCCTACCTGGGAACACATAATATAGGAAGCATAATAGATAGAAGACATAATAAAAAGTTGTGATACATAATATATAGGATACAGTTGTAGTTCATACCAGAAAAGTGTGATCTAGACCAATGTAGAGGTGGGATTTTTGACAACCATAAGTGGGCAGCCTTGTTGAATTTCTTAAGTTCATCCATTGCAGTTTTAAATTCAGGGACAGTTGTTGCTGAAGCACAATTCCATAGATGTTTTTTTGTATAGCTTGCCTTTAAAACTCCCTTTCATATTCTCATGAATATGTCTTAGACAATACCTGTGCTCAGCACAAGGATACAACTTGCTAATAGCAGGAAGTAAGCCCTATCATCATGTAGCACAAACAATTAGTAATGAATCTGAACATATATACAAGATATATACTGATGTATAAGGATGAGTTTATACCTTTTGCCTATCAGAAATGAATGTGAAGTTTGAGTTGCTACCTAGATCTAGATCATCCCCTAACAGATCTAGAAACCAAGCCCATGAACTGTAATTTTCTGCTTCTACAATTGCATAGCATACAGGGTAGATGCCATTGTTGGGATCAATACCTACTGCAGTAAGAATTTAACCTGGGTATGGACCTTTCATGAATGCACCATCTAGACCCAACAAATCCCTTCCTATTGCCTTAAAACCCCTTTTTAAAGCCCCTAAACAAACATAAATTCTTTTGAATGTTCTTGTTGGACAGTTTGCATTGTAGTCTGGTTCCACCTCTATCTTGATAGTAGTATCTGGATTCTTGTCCTTCAATTCAATGCAATAATCCCTAAGCAAAGCATATTGTGAATTGTAGTCTCCTTCAACCTTTTGCTTAGCTTTAGCTCTTGCCCTGTATGCTTTCATCTTAGAAACCCCAACTTCAAATTTTCTTTGAAACTGTTCTTGAACAGCTCTGACTGGTATCTCAGGATTTTCTTCAACTTGTTCTAGCATTTGTTCAGATAAGAAAGTGGATGTGCAGGCCCTAATACTTCTAGTTTGAAGACATTTGTGTTCAGTAATAAATGTCCTCACCACCCAAGATTCTTGACCACTAACTTTAGACACCAACAGTACCCAAGGACATTGATATTCCTCAGGGTTTGTCTTTTTCCCTCTCCCACCAACATTGACATCTGGCCCTTTATCTTTAACAACTTTTCCACCTGGACCCTTCTGTTTTCCAACCTTTTCATTTGGACCCTTCTGTTTTCCAACCTCTGTCACCTTTCCTTTGCCTTTGCCTTTGCCTTTAACCACCTTTTTTTGACTATTAACATGGACTCCATTAATATCAATATCAAAATCAGGTAATGAACCTTGACACACTGCCCTTACCCTGACCTTATCATCCTTTATTATTTTAATCATTCTTCTCGTTTCAACAGACAACTTCTTAATCAGTTTCTTAGCTTCATCTTTAGTACCAAAGACCTGCCCTACAAAAAAATTTGCCATACTTTCATTTTCTCTATTTTTCTGTTCCCTTCTTATCTTATTTAAAGTGTGTTTCCTAATGCTTGAATCAATACCATCAGAATCCGAGTCACTAGGAAATGCATCATTGTTTAACATTTCTTCTGCTGTATCTACATGATGATGATGACTAAAGTTATTGTCATCCACTTCTAAGTCAATATTCATCATGTAATCCCTCATATCAACTTCATAATCCACAAAAGCATTCTCTTCATCAACAATGAAATCAGTGTCTTCCTCACTATCACCATTGAGATGTTCATTATCATCATCTTCTGACACATCATCTTCTAACACATGATATTCTAACACAACATCTTCTAACACATCATCTTCTAACACATCATCCTCTAGCACATGATCTTCTAACACAACATCTTCTAACACAACATCTTCTAACACATCATCTTCTAACACAACCTCTGGCCTACTCTGTTGTTCAAACTCAACCTCTGTCCTAGTATGTTCTTCCACTACATTAGACTGGCCTATACCACTAGATGACCCTATCCCACTGGATTGCCCTGCCTCACTATTATGCACACTTTTAAACAAAGTTCTAGCTGGGATAATAGCAAAAGGTCCACTTTCATCAATCTCCTCAAATGTTAGTGTTCTTTTAGTTGGTGAAGCAAAAAAGGATCTTTTAGTTGGTGAAGCAACAAAGGCCTTTATGTTCTTTAACCCATGTATGGTATACACATCAATGATCTTGTGCTCTGCCACATATTGACCTAGTTTTAAAACATCCATGTCACTGCTAAGGTCTATCAGCCCATCATCTAAGTTTTTTCCAGGTTCACAGAACTAGTAATATATGTGATCAGTAGCACAATACCCTAACAAGCTCATCATAAGATCAACCTCATGCACTGAGAACAGGTCCACATCAATGAAGTCTACATGACTTACCTTACCTGCTACATAAATACGACGTGGAGGATTTGTTAATCTGCCACCATGATGAAACTTTAAGGTGAAAAGAGTAGGGCTTGCACCTGCAATTTTCAAAAAAGTTTGAAATTAGGCAACAGACATCATTTCACAAAAAATTGATTTTGTTTGTCACCATTACCGTATAGTTCAATAACATCATCGTCACTAAGAGCTTCTCGTAAATACCATCCTTCACCTTCGATTTCTCGTTCCAACATTGTTGACGATCGTACTTTGAGTTTTTTGAGGAAGAGGGGAAAGGTTAGGGATGATCTGAGAAACAAAGGGGGAAGACTGAGGGTTTTAAAGGGTGGGAGGGTTTTGTTAAAGTGAAAGGACAATCTTGCCCTCACGTGGATAGCACGTGTTCAGAGATAACCAAGTTTTTAAACTGGGTTTTGCCTAAAAGATATAACGTGTATCATTTTAAAAACATAAAGTACAATTTCTGCAATTTTTTTTATTAAAGGACATGATTTGAAATCCGATACAAACATAAAGGACGATTTTTGTAATTTACTCTATAAGCAAAGCGTTTCTATATATATTTATGATTTAATAAGGTAGTGCGTTATACTCTTCCCTGATCTTTGACTGGCACCTCAACGCTATCGTCATCTCCTCTCATCGCTCTCTTCTATACTCTGCCCTATTCCCTCACCCCTTCTTAGTTTTTTTTTTTAAATTAAATAAAGAAGAGAGAAATATAGAGAGAAAAAATGGAGGAGCTTGGGGACGTGACCACGACCGCCCCGGAAATTCACAGGGAAGGGGGAGGCAGCGGGATGTTCCCCGACCCTTCACGGCTGCACATTAGCTTTCCCGGGGCCTCACAAGAACCAAACACCAAATATATACATTTAAACCAATAGTCATTTTTATAGTACTTTATAGTACTATGGTGCTCATTGGAATATAATAAAACGCTCTTTAATTTGGTGTAATTTTTTAAGAAAAAAATGTCATATAAAAAAATTACTAACGTTTAAAATTGTAGTTGGGAGTGCATGTGTCATGCATATGAGAATGCATATGAGAGAAAAAAAGACTTTTGAAGGAAAATCAAGGGATGTGAAAGCCTCACCTAGTGTCATCCTAGTGTCATGTGACATACCCTTTTCGTTTGTTGTATATATAGATATAGATATGGATATAGATTTTCTAACCATATAATAACTTTTATCAGTGGCTTAACAAAAAGTTCTAAAAAGAACTCACTTTCTTACTGTTATATACTATTAATTTTTACCCCTTCATTAGTTCATTTGATACGACCACACCAAACATTTTAGTAGGTTGTAGTTTGAAATTTTAATTTCCACACTTCTAATAGGTCTGATGCTTTCTGCCAAATTTAATATTTTCATTTATTACCTCCAACTGTCTTTTACTCCTACATTTCCCCTTTAAATAGACAATTCTCACTTCACAAATTTTTGCATCAAGTTTTAGTCTCTTAGAAAAAAAAAAGTTTTAATCTCTTAGAAACTAAAGTTAGAAGGAGGGAAAATGACAAAGTGGTGTTTTATTTTAGCTCTAGTGGTATCAGTTTACACTGTTACCGCTAGAGACGTTCCAAGAGAAAATAAAGATACTATTGGTCTTACAGACCAAAAGAACGTTTATAATTTTGGTGGAACGGGCGGGTTTGCTGGTATTGGAAACAATGGTTTGCCCATGGGTGGGATGGGCACTGGAGTCGGTGTAGGTGGTGATTTTGGTGGCGCTAATGGAATCGGTGGTGTTGGTGCCGGTTACCAATTCGGTGGACCTGGTGGCCCTGCTGGTGGTGTGGGAACTTTCGGAGGTCTTGGTAATGGTTTTGGTGGACTACCTACTCTTGGTGGCGGTGGACTTGGTGGTGGCGGTCCTATCGGTGGTGGTGTTGGTGGTGTGCTCCCTTCTCCTTGAAGCTTGTTTTATGATCAATAAGTAGTTAGCTACTTCTGGCGGTTTGAAGTTAGAAAACATGGTTTGTTAGTATGTGTTGTCTAAAGTATGTTCTTCAGTGTTGAAGAATATGTTTATCTTTTGTCACGTTTTGTTTCTTGAATATTTAAACATCTATTTTTACTTAAATCCACGTTCTTATTTTCATGCATTAACTTGTTGCACTTGCCATCCAAAAAGAAAAAAAACTTGTTCCACCATTGTTGGAAATAAATACCTAATCATGTCGTCCAAAAACAAAATTATTAAATATGCACATATAAAACTTGTGTTAGTAAAAATCATGTTAGGAGTCTATAAAGATAATAAGGTTGATTTTAAAAGGTTATAAGCACACAATACTTGGCGATGATAGTTTTTTGAGCTAGTAATTAATATCAAATGTCTATAAACCAGAATTGTGATATTGTATTAGATTTGTTGTACCTATTAAGTTTACAATGGGTTTGTGACATAGAGCACCAAAGTATAACTACAACCCCTAGACTTTCACTAAACATCCCGATCTAATATTTCCCTACAAGCTAAGCACGAGATTGATTCTAACTTAAAATGTAAAAACTACTACGAGTTGTTTACTAACCTCATAATAATTCCATTCTAAGACTACTTCTCAATCAGTTAGTATTAAGTGTGTTTGTTTCATTAACAGAATACCATTGACTCGGTGAATGAGTTTCTTACACATTAAGTTTCAAAACGATGATGAATGAAATTTTACCCCTTCATTCATTCATTTATGTTCATAACCCTCAACCGGCCACTCACGCACCACCTCCTCAACCCACTACCACCTCCTCTACCACAAACTAGAGGTGAGCAAATCGGTTTTTTTTGCCGAACCGGTTTCGGTTCCAAACCGGTTCGCTACAGTACCGGTTCCTGGCCGAACCGGTTTCGGTTCCAAACCGGTTCGGTTTTGGACCGGTTTTGTCGATTCGTAAGACCAGTTTCAGTTTCGGTTTGTTTCGGTTTCGGTTCTTAATCGGTTTTTTCGTGCACTTTTTGAAATCGTATAAATTACATAAAATTTAACTTTTAATAACTTTTAGGGTTTTTTAAAGAAGGAAATTGAATATTAATACAAAAAAAACAAAGTTTTATTTGTGTTTATGGCCAAAAAAATGTATTTTTCTTAAACCGGTTTCGGTTCGGTTTTGGTTTCGGCCGGTTTTTAGCGATACCGGTTTCGGTTCGGTTCTGGTTTGTGTACCGGTTTCGGTTTCTTTTGACCGGTTTTTCCGTCGGTTTTAGGCCGGTTTTCGGTTCGGTTTGAGATTTTTTTAGTACCGGTTTCACGTGAAACCGGTTTTGACCGGTTTCGGTTCGGTTCAGTTTTACCAGTTTCGGTTCCCAAACCGGTTTTTTTGCTCACCTCTACCACAAACTAGTCAGGCCAACCGAAGTCTGGGCTCTTACTAATTCAGAGTCAGTTTACCCAATCAAGCCTCTTAAATGCTAAGAATTTACCCACACATGAGGTTGCCACAACCCCTAACACTAAACCAGATCCAACACTTCTTGAATTAGGGTTTTGTGTTGTATTTCTAACCTTCCCATGCAAAAACTACACGGACCACATGATAACTTCATCAGCCCAAGCCCATGCGAGTTCCAAGCCAAAGCCCACACGAGAATACAACATGGTTCATGCGAAAGCTTCATCAGCCACGTCTAACCAGGGAAAGTGTAGAAGGGTACCACAAGGCCATTGTCGTATAGTGGCAACGATGATGAGGAGCAGAAGTTTTGCGTGCTTCGATGGCAATGCTGGCAGAAGGCATCGTATTAATGTAAAACGTATAAGGTTGCAACCCCTAGACTATCACCAAACACATCAGTCTTAACAAATGCAGACACCTAGAAAACTAGACTTGTATAATTCACAATTAAAAACATACCACCACCAAATTTTGATTGATTGGAAAAACATATGGATAGTTTCAACATATATTAATGTTACTCATGCACCATCTATCACTCGCGCACGATACCATAGTGTCATTAAAGGTTGTAATCAAATCGTTTCAGAATCAACTGACATCTCAACCTATATGTCTAACAGAATGAGTTCACCGTTGGTTGACAATAAGTATCATAAGTCAACACTCCAATGATTTTTCATGGTGCATCTATATTGTCAATGTATAATTTGGTTTATATTATCAACTCATAAAAACCAAGATATGTATTTATGGACCCAAGAAGATACAATTTCACTAACCAATTTCCACTCTCTCAAGCTAATAAATATTAGAAAAAGAATTTAACCCTGATCACACATCAAACACACACACACATAATACAAATATACAACCAAATTAATGAACCAAAACATACTCCTTTATCATAATCATTATGCCACTAATCTTGGATGGGAGTTCCTGTCCTTGCTTGCGATATACGGTTTGCGTATATGGTAACTAATCACAACTGTGTACTGTTAAGTCCTTCCAAATATGGCAAGAACCCTTTTCCAAGCATTATGTACATGTCTACCAGACAAAAAACAACAGTCTGCCAGTACCAACCAGCAGAATACAATATTAGTTACATGTCTGGCAAAACATAATAAGAGGGTGTTTGGGATTGCATTTTGAATTTGATTTTTAGATTATTGCGTTTTAAAAACGCAGATAATCTGTTTTTAGTGTTTGGAATTGCGTTTTGAAAACACAGATAATCAGTTTTTTAGGCTACCAAAACACAATAATCTATAAGCAACTCCACCCCTGCTTTTCCGAAACGCATAATCTGTTTTGAATAATCAAATCCCAAACACCCCCTAACTATCGTGGGAATAATCACGAATTTACCTTGCGTACATCTGCACTCTGGTTACCAAAAGCATCAAATAGAGCGGGCAAAAACGATTGCAACTGGCCCATCAATTCCTCCTGGGAAAGCCTGCCCACAAGCTGAAAAGGAGTAACACAGTGATTATTATTATTATTATTATTATTATTATTATTATTATTATTATTATTATTATTATTATTATTATTATTATTATTATATTTCAGATCACAAAATGTGCATAGATAGTGAGAAAGCATGTTTGGTTTGATGAGAATCTACCTTCGTCAAACAGTTTATACAAGTAACAAGAGTTTTCTCATCTTCGGTAACCAATAAAGGGACGATAACCTACAAGGTAAGAACACAAAAGGTGACCGTGTCATGATATGTGATATTTATCTGAAACAAGAGTATCGGAATATAGAATAGCTTACACCCAAACATCTGAAGGGGTCATACTGAGACAGAACAACAGTTAAGCAATGTTCTGCTTCATTTGACACCTGCGTTCAAAACTCGATGTCAAGACATGATAAAATTTGTTTTATTCTAAAAATGACATCAAACATTTTAATGTGGGCCCCAAAAATGATATTTGAATTGAACCAAAGAGCTGCAAACAGTAAAAACATGATCTTCACAGAAAGTGGTGGGAATCTGATAGAAACTTACTTTCGGGATTGTGTCCTTTGTAAGATGCAGTAATTTTTTAACTACAATCTCAATAGAATCTTCCATGGCATCTCTCTGTAATAGTCAGTGGATAAAAACATAAAGTCAGTCTGTAAAAAAGCAGCACAGACAGAAATCTTTTTTTTTAAATACCTTGTTCTTTAACATTTCAGCTACTAACGAAAGAGCAAGCTCACGAATTGATGGATCAGGGTCATCCAAAACCTCAAGTACGACCATCAAAATTTGATTAAAATGCTGCAAACATGTCAAATAGCAAAGGTATATCAGAATTGACATTCTGCTACTAAATTTCATGCATTAATAAGAAATAAAATAACCTTGATCCAAATGGAGGAATCATTGGCCACAGATATATCAACTAGCTGCTGAAGTGAAGTAATCTTGGTAGCAGTAGAACATTCATCACCTCCGTTAGAAATCTAAGGAAACCTTAATGTTAGGAGTGTGCTAATATTCAATATGGTAAACTGTTTTCTTTTAGAATTAAAACTCACCAGATGAAGAATTTGAGGGATGCCTGGTTTAGTGTCAGGAGATGAACTGATCTTTAAAGATGCAAGTTTTGAAAGACTAAGTTCCAAATCAGGTGTTGAGCCTCCCTGTTGGTCATCAGAGCTCACAAGTCCATTGAACCGAGGTGTTGAATTAACCTCCATGTTAGTATTTCCCTCCAAAATTTCTGAGCGGACGGACCATGATGCCACAGTATCATTAGCATTTGAAGCAAGTCCATTATTGGAAACGATATCAAGACCCTGATAAAGATTATCGTCACCAGTGACGTGGATGGATTCTTGGGTGGGACCTGAACCCCATTTCTTACCACCATCACTATCAACGGGATTGCCAGAATACCTTCCAAACAAGGGGGTTTTCTTTGACACTGCAACATATCCTTCTTCGGAAGAAGTCTCAACAACATCATATGGATCATAAGAGGATTTGGAGGGTTGCCTGTCTTTCTTCTGCTGCAGATAATTCATCAAGTCTACTTCAATACGAGGTGTACGTTGCTTAAGTGCCCGCCTTAAAGAATTTTGTTCTTCAACGGATAAACTAAGAATGTAATTCAAAACGGATGTTGAATCAAAATGAGAGTAGACAGATATAATGCATGTTATGGCTGCTTCCTTCAGTTTTGTATTTTTGTCATGGACCAATGGTGCCAATTTAGCAAGCCATAACTTTAAGATGCCACTATTACCAGCACCCTCAGAGTTCATTGCATGTTTATTAAACGAGACGATAGCAAACTCAATTACAGCCAGTTTAGCCTTGGGGGATCGTTGTTCGTCTAAGGAACGGAGCAAAGCTGGCAATAGAAGGGAATCTACACTGTAAGTTTTACCAACAATCTCTAACGTTGTCGAGCACGGTTGTCTTACTGACTCCTTTGGATCAATTAACCGAGAGAACACATGGGGCAATATTCTCTCCATGTAACTTTCAAAAGGTTTTCGACAAGTGGGAATGATGTCAGCAAGTGTTGTCAGAGCTGCTTGTGCCACTTTATGGTGAGGATCATCCAAATGCTGGAAAAAAAACTTCATTACTTTCTCAAAATTTTGTATAACTTCTTGAACTCCTTTTGGTCCTTGCTGGAGTAATGAGCGAATATAATTAAATGCAGAAACCCTAGCATTCCATTCTGAACCAGAACTAAGACCATCACTCAGAGCATCACTGAGAGAAGCTGGACCATCCGTATAGCTTGACATCTCTCCAGAAGCAAACTGACTTTCATCAAAGCTCCTGCGCCTGGCTGAAGCCGATCTCCCAGGCACATTCTTTCTTGATAGAGGTCTCTGAAAATTGGGTACGTGACTATTATGTGAATCTCTGTATAATGTGTCTAAGTAGTGCCTATCTGTATGCATGTTCACTGATCGTCTAGCCTCTCTGATTTCATTGTGACCTTCAAAAGAGCTTCTTTCTTGAAGTTTTTCAGAAGCTCTTCTTGCTGGGTAAGATGACAAAGTCTCATTCCCGACGTTACCACGGTACGCGTTCTTAGCTGGATCCCTTGAAGCCTGAATCTGAGTGATAATGTCGGACAAGGCCAAGCCACCACTACGATTGTTGCCATTCGAGGCAGTTGATTCTAATGCTAAAGAATTGGTGAGACTATTGGAAGCTGGAGCAGCAAGAGGGAATGGCGGATCACGAGATGAAGGAGGGTCTACTCCTGCACTAGGGGTAATAAAAGATTAGGTTAGCCATTCAAAAAGACTAGGTATACCTTGTTAACGAATAATTTCAAAACTTATACCTAGATCCAGACTTGATGATCTAACTCTACCAGAATCCAGACCTCTAAGCATGCTTTCAATAGCTGAAACCTTCTGTTTGCTAGCATGCAGTACACTTTCTAGGCTACGTTCTGTACCCTTGCTTGTGGACTTCGGTTGTGATGAAAAAAGTCCAGATGAGTGGGAGGCCACAGACGGTAAGCTTGCATTTCTGTCCATTGCAACAATGGCTGAAGTTCCATATCCAGACAGACTTGAAGAAGAAGAAGAAGAAGAATTATGAGTATTATGTGAAGTATGTGGATTCCTCTCACGAAGTGAGGGTGATGCATGCCGCCGATGCATGCCACCGTCCTCGTCATTTATTATCTGTGCATACAAAAGTTATGTTGGATATTCAGTAATGCAGCTAATGCTATATCAGCATTGTCACATCAGTAGTATCTTTGACTTATGGTCTATTCTATTAATACAAGAGAAACGGTGAGTATGAGAGGCTAAAGATTGTTGCCACGAAAAACGTACCCTTTGAATGACAGGATCGAACGATGAAAACAAGCGTCGGGATCGATCAGGCCAAGTTTTTGAGAACATTCGGTAGCATGATCTAGCAGTTGACCGTACCTAATGTGATGACATGTTAAATACCTATAAGAAAATAATAAAAAGAATACAAGCAACAATAGTAGACCTCGCTCATTGCATCTCCCACACAACATTTAATAAGGTCTTCGTACAGGTCAGCTGACCGTTGTATCTCAGGTGCATCAGCCCAATACTCCAGTATCAACAAAGCATATTCACAACACCTGTACAGAATTAAAATGTGATATTAGCAGTTAGCACCAGTGTTATATGATAATCTGATACCGACTCAACACTGCTTAAAAGAAATAATTTAAACCTGGCACGAAGTATCGCACTTCGGTCATGTTTTGCATTTTCGGCTACACGATGAAGTATCCGAGCTACTTTACAGTTACGCAACATCTATAAAAAATGAAGTGTAAGTAGATTTGAAGAAAGAAATAGGATACATAAAATGAATGTAGATAAGAAAATACCGTTTTTATGCAGTTATCAGCAGACTCTGCAATTACAAGTACAGTTATCACAACAAGTTTGAAAAGAGCCTGAATGTCAAATCATGTGTCAGAAAGGTATTAGCATGTTAGGATCTCTTAAAATATAAGATAGTGTGTACTCACAGGAATGAACATCTCTGCAAAAGCCTCAAAATCTCCCGACAACTCTTTGGATAGAAAGTTAAGTAAGTGGCAGGCCTAGCAAAGGAGTTGAGAGAAAAAATTAGCATGCTTCAAAGTAAACACACTCATATGTCACACACACCAGAGACAAACTAAAATTGTTCATGTATCTCAAAACTAAATCTTTTCTTTGAGACTTGCTCACTACAGCACAACACAAACTAATGCGTCTGAAAATTAAAACAAGACATAATTTAGATTTAAAAAAAAAGTTGAAATGCATTGCAGCATACCTGCTTAACTATGCTAGATCTTCTATCAGCCAACTGTGTGTTTAGAGGACCAACAAGCTGCTTTAGAAGTCCGCGGAAACATGAATAATCGATTGCACCTTGTGTGACACAATAAAAGGAATGAATAAAAATGAGTAACCAGCAGTCTACTACACTAAAATTTAGCATTATATATTTAAGCTTTTTAAATTAAAAAAAAAAAACTAAAAAGAAAACCATAAGCACCTCCAATGACAAGGCCTTCAACTCTTTGCATGGCTCCGATGCGGAGGGACCAATCTTTCTCTGGAACGAGGATCGAAGCAATATTCTCAAACTCACGTATAAGCTCCTTTTCTGAGTACACTTTGATAGGGTCTACAGGCTTTTCAGTGATATCACCTTCTCCTGAAATATCAATGCATCAGTAAAAGTAAAAAATTTAGGCAACAATGAACAGCCATCTACAAAGAACAGGGAACTTAAAAAAAAAAAAAAAAAAAAAAAAAAAAAAAAAAAAACAGGAGCAGAATCTGATATAAACACAAAATCAAAGAAATATAAGTTCATAGACTAGATGGAAGATAAAAAAATTTCTTCCACTGAACAAGTTACATACTTACATCTACATACATGATACACATTGCCCAGACACCAGGAATGGTGCTTATTAAGCTTGGTTTTAAAAAACTCAGGGCACTCCAAGGCATTTAGATCACAAAAGCCAAGGCTTGAGGAGAGATTTTGTAACATAACATCTAGCCAATCTCACCACCGTCCATCCAGGAACTCACGGATTTGATTTTGGTTTCCCCAGTTGGAGAGTGGAGACTTCCAGGAGGTCACCCATCCTAGTACTACTCCCAAGTCCCACCTGAGCACGCTTAACTGTGGAGTTTTCATGTGCTCCACAGCCCAACTAAGCCCAAAACGCGTTGGTGATTGAAGAGGCACATTGGATTACTTATGAACCAAGGATCTCTCCTGGCCACGGCCGATGTGGGATTTGCCTAGGGTGTCATACAATGGTCCATGCTAATCTTCTCGGTAATCGGTATCTTTACAGATTTTCACATATGCTATGCATTTAGTATTAAAATAATACCATTATAGATAATATTTTAACTTGTTATTTTTTAAACACGAAAATAAAATTAAAACAAGCACACAAAAAGCTCTAGATACAACTAGTTGACCAAATAAGTTTTATGTGCAACTAAAAGAACCCTAACTCTCAAGTCCTACCAAGGTAGGAGTAGTCTATGCATGATGTACAAGTATTCTATGCACGGACTCATTAAACAACTAACTCGACTCATAGTATGAGTTGAGAAAGCACCATCCTAAAATAAGCTAGAAATCAAGTGCCCAATACAATATAAGGTTAGTAAGTGTTCATATTAGGGTTGTTTATTTGGTATTTCTCCCAGCCTTCTCTCTTATCTCCCTATTGCATAACAGCCGTTGTATATAGAAGGCGACAAATACACCACTTCAGGCGATGCGGCAGCCTGAGGCATAATTACCTCAGCTCCACCTCACGTGATCGCTGTGCATCACCTTCTCTAACGCGTTTTCCGGCACCGGTTGCCCCACGCATTAGGCGTGTGTCATTTTTAAAACCAAGATATCAAGCAACAAAAAGCAATATTAAAAGGTAACAGGGAAGTATACAACAAAGCAGACGACACTCGTAGCTTGCCAACTAGATTTACTCAAAAATATTACATCTGCCATCTATCATTTATCACACATTGCAATTTCTGAAACTAACACCAAGAAACTAATATGGACCAATGATTAAAAAAATCTGGCAGATATAGCAAACTGATGTCCATACAAGAACAATACATGCCAATATATATGGTAAGAAATCACATGAGAATACATCTTCTCTTGGAAATATTATGTATGTCCCCATTTGTAGATATGTTAGAAAGATCAACCCACCAAAGTGCATGACTCAAGCAATATTGTGACACCCGGCAAACTCAGGTTAGTAACGTTGACTAAACTAGTAAGTCTACCTTAGCGAGTCATGCATATTACGTACTTAACGGAGTCAGTCGAGTCGGTATGATGATTCTGGGGAATCATCGGGAGTCGTTACGATGATCCGCGGGGTCATCGGAAGTCGGTCCATAACCATGTGTACAAGGATTGGTGATTCGTGGAATCGCCGGGTTTAATGCACACACGAGTCTCGAGTCCCGGGAATTGGTGAACGGATGTAAACATGTTAGTTATCATGCATTATATGTTTGGAATCATTATGTGACTTATCGGTATGTGAATACGTGTTGATATATGTTAAAATAGTGTTTAACGCGCCAAAAACTCGTTCCAGCATCACAGGGGCGATTAGGAACCCCTAATCGCCTATACATGGGGCGAGTAGGAGATACAACAGGCGATTGGGACCTAATCGCCTGATGTATCATGCGATTAGGCCCCCAATCGCGTGACACTGACTGCTAATCGCCTATACAGCAGAGTCCGGGTCAAAACACCTATAAATAGAACCCTTAACTCCCCAAACACCTCTAGAACAACCCTAGCTGCTCCCAAGCCACCCACACACCTTGAAACACCTCTGGAACTCATTTTGCTACAAAAATCACCATCCCCAAGCCTACACACCTTTCTTTGACAAAACCCAAGGTGTGTTCTTCATCCCTAACCTTTGTAAAGTTGTTATTTTGGGTTCCCCAAAGGTCCAGACCTTGTTTTACTAAGTTGTGCCTTTAAAAACCTTTCAAAAGAGTTCTAAACCAAGTCTACACCTTAATGCTTGTTATATGTGAAGTTTACATGCATATGTTGGTTTTCTTGGTGATTATAACATGATTGTTTCCAAGATATGATTGTACTTCTGCTATGTAGAGATTATTAGGAAGGTTATCTTAGAGTTTGAGCCATTATTGTTGTGTTTTGATGAAAATGTGTATTTTGACCCATTTGAGTGTTCTTGAAGATTTAGGATGATTATGGCATGATTGTTGATGCAATGTTGTTAGGATTTATACTAGGAAGATGTTAGATCAGAGGTTTGATGATTTGCAAGTTTGTAGAGATTGAAATCTGATTGTTTCCATTTAAGGAAAGATAAGGTTGGTTGGTGAAACCTAGTACTTTGCCATTTTAGGAAATAATTGCTTAGAACATGTTAGATCAGTAATATGTTGGGGGTTTTTGCTTGGAATGGGTTGGTAAATGATTTAGGTTTGATATTGGGTGTGGTTGCATGTTTCGGATCTAATTTGAAGGGTTAAACGCGCGAAAATCCGTTACACAGCAGCAGCAGGCGATTAGGATTCCTAATCGCCTGATGCTAATGGCGATTATGCAGACATTGGGGCGATTAGGACCCTAATCGCTTGATACCTCATGCGATTGGGCCCCTAATCGCCTGTAGGCTGAAGCCTACTCGCGTATGACCATCCTAATCGCATGTACTGCTGTCGTGAACGCGTTTTGACATCTCGGAACACGATTTGACACCTAGGAACATGCTAGGAACCCCGTGATACACCCAATGACTTAGTAAGACGTATTCGGACCTGATTATGCGTTAATCGGACATTATGCTAGACTAGGTGAACTATTGCGCGTATTAAGTGTTTAATTGCATATGTTGCATGATGTCTTGTATTTATCTAACACGTGGAATGTCGGGTCACCAATGGGATGTCGGGTCTTGTCTGGCACGGTCGGTTTAACAGTTAAAGGTGTTTTCAAACGTTTATGGTCACGGTCTGGACATTCGGGGACTAGTTAGCCTGCGGGTTATTAGTCCAATACTTATACACATCTTATGATAGGTCGCCGCTATTTGGGGCTATCATAACATAATTACTTAACTGTTTTCAAGTAACGCAATCCAAGGTGAGTTTCACAGCCCCACTTTTACTGTCTTGCTTTCGGGGGGAGAAACATGCTTTGTACGAACTATTTAAAGGTCATGTTATACTATGGACACCTTATGTTACTATACGGCTTTTATGGAAAGTCCCAGGGGGAAACCATGAATGTGCTGGAACGCACAACGGGGGAAATGTGGATAGATCTATTGGGCCTCACAAGCCCCACTCGACGGCGGGGCCGGGCGGGTGCATATTGTCTCTACCTATCGGGTTACCGAGGCATCGGTAGCCCAGTCGTCTCGGCTGGTATCATCTTTTGGTTCATGTTTAGTAATGGGTTCCCAACCGTAGTAGTAAAAACACTTAACGTCTAGCTAACGTTCTTATGACATAGTATTAACGGAAATGATCCTTGTGAACTTGTGACAACACTTTTATAAAAGAAAACCTGTGAACTCACCAGCATTATATGTTGACATTTTTGGCATGTTTTCTCAGGTCGCTAAGGTAGCAGTCAATGGGCTAGGCGCACGGAGTCATGCACAGCGTCTAATATTTTGAAGCATATTAAACAATGTTTTGTAAACAATGATATGTCTTTTGGTTGTAAACAAGAATGCTTCCGCTGCTGGTTTACAGCTCAAAGCATGATATTTTGGTTTTAAATATAATTATGAATGCATGTTTGTTGTATGTTTATTGTGATCGTTGACTGAGATCCTGGTGTGTCACGCGCCTCGCGGTAAAACCCCGCACGTGGAATTTGAGGGTGTGACAGATTGGTATCAGAGCCAACGGTTATAGTGAACTAGGACTGCATGTAGAGTCTAGTCTATAACTGAGTCGCACACACTAGACGGTCACAATTAGTCGAGTCTTAGTAAGTGGGTAACAATATGACTTGTCGAGGGTATCGGTGTCGTCATCTACTACGCTACATCATCTATTTACTCCTTATCATCCTGTTTCTTGACTCATCCCTACTATGATTCGATGGCGAGCGATATACTATTGAACTTTCTTGACGGTGGTGTACATTGGGGTAGCTTCGGCGTACTCTTGAGATCTGTCCAGGGATTTGGACATCTCCCCTCTATGCCCTAATGAACACGCTCGTTCTTATGCATACTATCTTGTACTTATACTTATGATAATACCATGATTGGGCGCTAGTGTTCGGTGACTTGAACTTCAAACTTAAAGTGCGCCTGGAGGACCATGTGGAACAGTTTATCATGTCGGGTGCACACGAGATCATAAACTGTGATGCATGGGATCCCTGGCGGACTTTGGGCTTGAACGGATGGACCCGAGCTGGGCTCGGTCTAGTTTCTTGAAATTCCTAATGGGTTATACCACGGGCAAGCCTAAATCTTTTGTTTTGTGTTATGACAGAAGATGTCGGGAGCTCGTGGAGGTCGCAGAGGCGGCCGTGCTGGCGGTCGTGCTGGCGGCCGTGGTGGCGGCGGTGGCCGCGGGAACATTAATATGACCCAAGCTGAGTTGGATAACTTGATGCAGCAGCACGTGAATATTGCTCTGACTGCATTCCAAGCCGCTCATAATGCTATGGGTGGTACGTTGATTCTCACCTATCCTATCTTGTTCTAGGGTACTGTACCTTTTCTTGATTCTCACCTGCGTGTCTGTTCCAGGTGGTGCTGTCAATCCTCCTCCATCCCAGTGTTCTTACAAAAAGTTTATGGATTGCAAGCCCCACAACTTTAGTGGCACTGAAGGGGCAGTGGGACTGCTCCGTTGGTTGGAGAAAATTGAATCTGTTTTCTCGATGTGCAACTGCCCGGAAGGCGACCGGGTGAAATATGCTTCTGCGACCCTGGAGGGTCAAGCTTTGACTTGGTGGAACTCCACCACCCAGACTATGGGTATTGGGGAAGCCCACGCTATGCCCTGGGCGGAATTCATTCAGTTGCTGAAAAATGAGTACTGCCCGAGGGATGAAATCCAGAAGCTTGAGTATGAAGTCTGGAATCATAAGATGGTGGGGTCCGAGATTGAAGCTTATACTGCTAGGCACAATGAGTTGGCGGTGTTGTGCCCCGATCTGCACGCACCCGAATACCGAAGGATTGAGCATTATGTCGCTGGGTTGGTACCGGAGATTGCAGGGTTAGTTGCTGCGGGTAATCTCACTGTTTATTCTGAGGTGGTTCGGTCGGCTCACAGGCTGACCAACATGAAGGTGGCTGAAGGGGTCTTGCCTCCTCGAGGCGCTGCTGTGAAGGCTTCTGATAGTAATAAGCGGAAGTGGGAAGCTGTGGGGAAAGGCTCGAGCTCGGCTCAGCCTCAGCAGGTGAAGAAGTCTGATACTGGGGGATCGTCGTCTAAGCAAAACCCGGGGGGTTATACTGGGAAACTGCCGAAATGTGACCGGTGTGGATTTCACCACAACGGTCGTTGCGAGGACCGGAACCGTTGCCACAGGTGCCATAAGCTTGGGCACCAGGCAAAGGATTGCAGGGTTAATCTTCAGGGTAACCGGAACCCGCCTGCTACACCTACTCCGGCTCCTCCTGTTGCTGCTCCCCAGGGAAATCAGGGCAAACAGGGGTGCTACAATTGTGGTGAACTTGGTCACTACAAGCGGGAATGCCCCAAGTTGAAGCAGGGCGAGGCTGGGAAGAACGGGTCGGGTAATGGAAACAATGGGGGCGGAGGCAGGAATGCTCGCGCCTTCGTGATTGGTTCGAGCGGGGCTCGACAAGTTCCTGACACTGTTACTGGTACGTTTCTTCTCGATAATCGCTATGCTACGGTTTTATTCGATTCCGGTGCCGATAAGAGTTTTATATCTCTTGGGTTTAGTCAATTGCTTGAGAGGGTACCTACACCTTTAGAGGCTAAGTACTTGATAGAATTGGCTGATGGTAAGAAAGTCGAGGCGACGCACGTCCTTAGGGAGTGTCACCTTGAGTTGTCGGGTTATTCCTTCCCTATTGATCTTATGCCGGTGTCCTTGGGTAGTTTCGATGTTGTCGTGGGTATGGATTGGTTGTCTCTGTATCATGCTGAGATCGTTTGTTTTGATAAAGTCATTCGACTTCCTCTCCCTGATGGAGAAATTCTGTTGGTGCACGGTGAGAAGAGCGGGGTCCCGTTGAGTATCATTTCGTGTATGAAAGCCTATAAGTATCTTCGGAAGGGGTATTCTGCCATTCTGGCACTTGTTTCGGTTTCGTCTGAAGAAGAGGAGAAGATTGAAGATATTCCTGTTGTCCGTGACTTTTCCGATGTATTTCCTGAAGACTTACCTGGTCTTCCGCCTTATCGTCAGGTCGAATTTGGTATTGAACTTGCTCCAGGTGCGGCCCCTATTGCCCGTGCCCCTTATCGTCTTGCACCTCCCGAGATGCAGGAGTTATCGAACCAGTTGCAGGAGCTGTTAGAGAAGGGTTTCATTCGACCCAGTTCGTCCCCGTGGGGAGCCCCTATTTTGTTTGTCAAGAAGAAGGACGGAAGCCTACGGATGTGTATCGACTACCGGGAATTGAACAAGGTTACCATCAAGAATCGTTATCCTCTTCCTCGCATCGATGACTTATTTGACCAGCTTCAGGGTTCTAGTTTCTATTCGAAGATTGATTTGAGGTCGGGGTACCACCAGTTGAGGGTTCAAGAAGCTGACATTCCGAAGACCGCCTTTCGAACTCGCTATGGCCATTTTGAATTCCTGGTCATGCCTTTTGGTCTCACCAATGCACCTGCCATCTTTATGGATTTGATGAACCGTGTTTGTAAGCCTTATCTTGATAAGTTCGTGATTGTCTTCATTGATGATATTCTAGTCTATTCCAAGAACGAGGTGGACCACCAGGAACACTTGCGTCTTGTTTTGGAACTCCTGAGGCGGGAACAGTTGTACGCCAAGTTTTCTAAGTGTAGCTTCTGGTTGCGTGAAGTCCAATTCCTTGGTCATGTTGTTAATGAGAAAGGGATTCACGTTGACCCAGCTAAGATTGAAGCCATTAAAGACTGGGAAGCACCAAAGACGCCATCTGAGGTGCGGCAATTCCTAGGCCTTGCAGGTTATTATCGTCGTTTTATCGAGGGATTTTCGAAGATCGCTCAACCCCTCACCTCGCTTACCCAGAAGGACAGAAAGTTCGACTGGGGTGATTCACAGGAGTCGGCTTTCCAGATGTTAAAGGCTAAACTCTGTTCTGCTCCTATCTTGTCCTTGCCTGAGGGCACGGACGATTTTGTGGTTTATTGTGACGCTTCTATCCGGGGTCTCGGTTGTGTGCTGATGCAGCGCGAGAAGGTAATCGCCTATGCTTCTCGTCAGCTCAAAGTTCATGAGAAAAACTACCCCAACCATGATCTGGAATTGGGTGCGGTGGTCTTTGCTTTAAAGATTTGGAGGCATTACTTGTACGGTACCAAATGCACTATTTACACCGATCACAAGAGCCTCCAGCATATCTTTGATCAGAAGGTGTTGAATATAAGACAGCGTCGCTGGGTCGAGCTTCTTAATGATTACGAGTGCGTTATTAAATACCATCCTGGCAAGGCGAATGTGGTCGCAGACGCCTTGAGCAGGAAGGAAACGGCTAAACCTCGTCGTGTTCGAGCTCTACAGCTCACCATCCATTCCGGCTTACCTGATCGAATCCGTTCAGCGCAGCAAGAAGCTTTGAAGGAGGAAAACCTTAAAGCTGAAACCATGGATGGTGCTGATAGCCACCTTGAACTCAGGTCCGATGGGTTACACTATTTCGCTGAACGTATTTGGGTTCCTTTATTTGGGGGCTTGCGGGAGCTCGTTCTTGATGAAGCTCACAAGTCCCGATACTCTATTCACCCTGGCTCCGATAAGATGTATCAAGACCTAAAGATACTTTATTGGTGGCCGAACATGAAGGCGGACGTGGCTTCGTACGTGAGCAAGTGCTTGACCTGTTCCAAGGTCAAGGTCGAATATCAAAAGCCATCCGGCCTTCTGCAACAGCCTGAAATTCCTGAGTGGAAGTGGGAGCGGATTACGATGGACTTTGTGACCAAACTCCCGAAATCGCCCAGTGGTTGTAACATGATCTGGGTGATTGTCGATAGGTTGACAAAGTCTGCGCACTTCCTCGCTATCAAAGATACCGACGGCCTCGAGCGTCTGTCACGGTTATACCTCAAGGAAGTGGTCTCTCGGCACGGGGTGCCTGTCTCTATTATTTCTGATTGTGATCCTCGGTTCGCCTCTAACTTCTGGAAATCCTTGCATAAGGCTCTGGGTACTCAGTTAGACATGAGCACAGCGTATCATCCGCAAACTGACGGTCAAAGTGAGCGGACAATCCAAACGCTAGAAGACATGCTTCGGGCATGTGTGATCGACTTTGGCAAGGGGTGGGAGAGTCATTTACCGTTGGTGGAATTCTCCTACAACAACAGTTACCATTCTAGCATCAAGGCAGCTCCGTTCGAGGCTCTTTACGGGCGGAAATGTCGGTCTCCTCTTTGTTGGGCCGAGGTGGGTGAGAGTCAACTCACCGGCCCGGAACTTGTGTACGAGACTTCCGAGAAGATCGTACAAATCCGTAACCGCTTGGCAGCAGCTCGGGATCGTCAAAAGAGCTATGCCGATCGTCGTCGCAAGCCTTTGGAGTTTGAGGTTGGCGACAGGGTTTTGTTGAAGGTATCTCCGTGGAAGGGCGTTATACGTTTTGGGATGCGGGGCAAATTGAATCCTCGGTATGTAGGACCGTTCGCAATTCTGGAACGGATTGGACCAGTAGCATACAGGCTTGATCTGCCAGCTGAACTGAGTAATGTTCATAATGTCTTCCATGTCTCTAATTTGAAGAAGTGTTTGGCGGATGAATCTTTGGTTGTTCCTCTCGAGGAGATCAAGGTGGATGATCGTCTACGTATCGTGGAGGAACCGGTTGAAATTCTTGACTATAAAATCCGTAGCCTTCGCCGGAGTAAAATCCGCATTGTTAAAGTCCGTTGGAACTCTGATCGTGGACCGGAGTTCACGTGGGAACGGGAAGATCAAATGAAGGCTAAGTATCCCCATTTATTTCTTAAACGCGCGTTCGAATCAAGACATGTCTCTGCTGAAGCTGAATGAATCTCGGGTCGAGATTCCTTTCAACAGGGGGATGATGTGGCAACCGGAAAATTTTTCTTCTCTTTCGTCTCTTCCTTTTTGGGCCTTGGGCAATTTTCGGGACGAAAATTCTTTCAACAGGGGGATGATGTGACACCCGGCAAACTCAGGTTAGTAACGTTGACTAAACTAGTAAGTCTACCTTAGCGAGTCATGCATATTACGTACTTAACGGAGTCAGTCGAGTCGGTATGATGATTCTGGGGAATCATCGGAGTCGTTACGATGATCCGCGGGGTCATCGGAAGTCGGTCCATAACCATGTGTACAAGGATTGGTGATTCGTGGAATCGCCGGGTTTAATGCACACACGAGTCTCGAGTCCCGGGAATTGGTGAACGGATGTAAACGTGTTAGTTATCATGCATTATATGTTTGGAATCATTATGTGACTTATCGGTATGTGAATACGTGTTGATATATGTTAAAATAGTGTTTAACGCGCCAAAAACTCGTTCCAGCATCACAGGGGCGATTAGGAACCCCTAATCGCCTATACATGGGGCGAGTAGGAGATACAACAGGCGATTGGGACCTAATCGCCTGATGTATCATGCGATTAGGCCCCCAATCGCGTGACACTGACTGCTAATCGCCTATACAGCAGAGTCCGGGTCAAAACACCTATAAATAGAACCCTTAACTCCCCAAACACCTCTAGAACAACCCTAGCTGCTCCCAAGCCACCCACACACCTTGAAACACCTCTGGAACTCATTTTGCTACAAAAATCACCATCCCCAAGCCTACACACCTTTCTTTGACAAAACCCAAGGTGTGTTCTTCATCCCTAACCTTTGTAAAGTTGTTATTTTGGGTTCCCCAAAGGTCCAGACCTTGTTTTACTAAGTTGTGCCTTTAAAAACCTTTCAAAAGAGTTCTAAACCAAGTCTACACCTTAATGCTTGTTATATGTGAAGTTTACATGCATATGTTGGTTTTCTTGGTGATTATAACATGATTGTTTCCAAGATATGATTGTACTTCTGCTATGTAGAGATTATTAGGAAGGTTATCTTAGAGTTTGAGCCATTATTGTTGTGTTTTGATGA
Source organism: Ambrosia x helenae (assembly GCA_030844895.1). Lineage (NCBI taxonomy): Eukaryota > Viridiplantae > Streptophyta > Magnoliopsida > Asterales > Asteraceae > Ambrosia > Ambrosia x helenae. The sequence goes on along the minus strand of CM061230.1, from coordinate 99,386,903 downwards.
AAATGTGTATTTTGACCCATTTGAGTGTTCTTGAAGATTTAGGATGATTATGGCATGATTGTTGATGCAAAGTTGTTAGGATTTATACTAGGAAGATGTTAGATCAGAGGTTTGATGATTTGCAAGTTTGTAGAGATTGAAATCTGATTGTTTCCATTTAAGGAAAGATAAGGTTGGTTGGTGAAACCTAGTACTTTGCCATTTTAGGAAATAATTGCTTAGAACATGTTAGATCAGTGATATGTTGGGGGTTTTTGCTTGGAATGGGTTGGTAAATGATTTAGGTTTGATATTGGGTGTTGTTGCATGTTTCGGATCTGATTTGGAGGGTTAAACGCGCGAAAATCCGTTACACAGCAGCAGCAGGCGATTAGGAATCCTAATCGCCTGATGCTAATGGCGATTATGCAGACATTGGGGCGATTAGGACCCTAATCGCCTGATACCTCATGCGATTGGGCCCCTAATCGCCTGTAGGCTGAAGCCTACTCGCGTATGACCATCCTAATCGCATGTACTGCTGTCGTGAACGCGTTTTGACATCCCGGAACACGATTTGACACCTAGGAACATGCTAGGAACCCCGGGATACACCCAATGACTTAGTAAGACGTATTCGGACCTGATTATGCGTTAATCGGACATTATGCTAGACTAGGTGAACTATTGCGCGTATTAAGTGTTTAATTGCATATGTTGCATGATGTCTTGTATTTATCTAACACGTGGAATGTCGGGTCACCAATGGGATGTCGGGTCTTGTCTGGCACGGTCGGTTTAACAGTTAAAGGTGTTTTCAAACGTTTATGGTCACGGTCTGGACATTCGGGGACTAGTTAGCCTGCGGGTTATTAGTCCAATACTTATACACATCTTATGATAGGTCGCCGCTATTTGGGGCTATCATAACATAATTACTTAACTGTTTTCAAGTAACGCAATCCAAGGTGAGTTTCACAGCCCCACTTTTACTGTCTTGCTTTCGGGGGGAGAAACATGCTTTGTACGAACTATTTAAAGGTCATGTTATACTATGGGCACCTTATGTTACTATACGGCTTTTATGGAAAGTCCCAGGGGGAAACCATGAATGTGCTGGAACGCACAACGGGGGAAATGTGGATAGATCTATTGGGCCTCACAAGCCCCACTCGACGGCGGGGCCGGGCGGGTGCATATTGTCTCTACCTATCGGGTTACCGAGGCATCGGTAGCCCAGTCGTCTGGGCTGGTATCATCTTTAGGTTCATGTTTAGTAATGGGTTCCCAACCGTAGTAGTAAAAACACTTAACGTCTAACTAACGTTCTTATGACATAGTATTAACGGAAATGATCCTTGTGAACTTGTGACAACACTTTTATAAAAGAAAACCTGTGAACTCACCAGCATTATATGTTGACATTTTTGGCATGTTTTCTCAGGTCGCTAAGGTAGCAGTCAATGGGCTAGGCGCACGGAGTCATGCACAGCGTCTAATATTTTGAAGCTTATTAAACAATGTTTTGTAAACAATGATATGTCTTTTGGTTGTAAACAAGAATGCTTCCGCTGCTGGTTTACAGCTCAAAGCATGATATTTTGGTTTTAAATATAATTATGAATGCATGTTTGTTGTATGTTTATTGTGATCGTTGACTGAGATCCTGGTGTGTCACGCGCCTCGCGGTAAAACCCCGCACGTGGAATTTGAGGGTGTGACAAATATAGCCTCTACCCTAGTGCTCAATAAAGTAGCTATAAACATTACAACCATAAGTTCCTCCAAACAGAAAAAGATTACAAAATAAAATTAGGCTTCATCAAAGGAACTTAAAGTCAAACTGATTTGCTAAAAAAAAAAAAGAATTGCATAACCCATCATTCACTCCCTGATCCGGTGTGTATAAATTTAAATATAATACGAATTAATTAATTAGAAAAAATGCATACAGGAGAATTTGACATAATGAAAACAAAAGCTACAAAAAGTATAAATATATCTCACCTGCAAAAAGGGATGCTTCACGAGAAGAAATCTTGGCCTTCGGGCTGCTCCTTTTAGGATTATGATTAGAATGCTTAGCAGCGGCAGCAGGAGGATAAGTACTAACTCGAATATCTGCAAAACGTTGTTTTGGCTCAATTCTTTCTAGTCTAGCATTGATATCTTTTACCTGGATACAATTCAGGTTGTAGAAAACTTAGCAAAACAGTCAGGGCATACATATGAAGAGAGAAATCAAATAGGTGGACTAAAGAGACCCAAACATGACCCTTTTATAAGTACAATAATTTAAGAACAAGAATTTGTGCATAAAACTCATGATGACTATCAAATAACGATCCCCCCCCCCCCCCAAAAAAAAATGTGTATTACTTGTAGATTTTTAATCTGGTATAAATTGTACCATGCATTTTCCCTTATACAGTGAAAAGCTAAACAATAATAATAACAGACTAGAACAGCATGTGCCCATGCTATATGCGCTCTTTTTCGTAAATATACATGGTGTAAAAACAATAAACTGAAAGGCTAGCCCTAACATAATCACCATTGATGATGGAAGTTGATGGCGCTGAAGTTCTTCACGAAATTGAGGTCCAATTTGTGCATACATCTCCTGCAGCAGAGAAAAGATGTCAAAACAAAATACATTTGGAAATCTACAGAACTAACGAGAGTACGAGACATAATTGTACCACTGACACTTTTAGTGAGTGTAATATAAAGAAGTACATAGGTAGCTGTCTGCCATTTAAATATACAGCGAGTCACACAGACATGCAGCTTAATGCAATATAGTTTAGAGGATTATTTAGTCTTCTTAAAAGACTTCCAGCCCCAGTCACTTACTAAGTTACTAGTCAAGCTTTGTTCCTAACTTCCTACACTAATCTAATCTGGATATACAGAATGAAAGGTTTGGATATCGACCAGAAGAAGTGGGCCTCATTGTGAGACAACAGAATCATGTTTTCAGTTTTCAGAATATTGGTTTCTTCTTATTAAAGATAGATACAAACTATACAGGCAAAGAAATTACTAAAATTTAAGAGAAGGCTCGCGCTTAGTTAACAACCAGCACTTCTGCACTCTACCGGCAACTACAAAGTAATTAATGACCTGAGCTGTCAAACTGCAGCTCCAAACAAACGGACTATAGCATTTAGCATAAACAGGTAACTAACCTCGATGCACAAAATTGCGGCTTCTCTCACACCAGGATTAGGATCGTATAAATCTGTAATATCTGAAATTTGAAGAGAAGAGGGATACTGTAAGCATTGGTATGAACTTTCATTTTTAAATGATCAGACTGAAAAGCTCATGAAAAACTAGCAAATTACATACAGAAGGAAGTATAGCACGTTGTAGGGGCAACTCAGTAGATGCAAATAAACCAATGGCAGATGTGACAGTTCTTGCAAACTCTTCTCTAACTCTCCAGCTTTTGTGGGTCCAAGCATTATATCCAGCTCTTTCAACAATAAGGGTTGGAGAAGAAACCTGCACCACCACCAAGAAAGAAGCTTGTAAACTTTTCAGCTATTTGCTTTCAGTTACTATCAAGTAAAAAGATTTTGTAAAACCACTCTAACTACAATAGAACCACTGAAAACAAAACCTAAATAATACTATAAATATGGGGCAATTGGACAAGTAAGGGGTTGTTTGGCGACCTCTGTGCCATTCAGTGCTGAGCCACTGAGCCAGTAAGAGGTCTAAATGGTAGAGCAAATTATAATGGCTCGTTTTGAATCTACATCCAAAACTAGATAAACAAAGCACAATACATCCAAAAGATCATACACCTAAAACCACGAATTACATCTCATAATACTAATGCAGGCACGCTTTATTACCCTACTGTTTTTCCAACAATGTAGTTCAGTTACATGTCCTAATATGATTAGTAAGATCAAAGAAACTCGAATTGCAAGGTTCTATAAAACGAGTAGGGTACCATCTTTTCAATCACATATGAACTCAATGTATTTTTTTTTTTACAGCAAACTAACCTACTCCTAATCTACTTCTATTAAACACCAACAATACCTGCACCTTGCAAGATTTTAACACTCCACCTCTAGGATAGAGAGGAGGCACCTTACCACCACACCATGTCTCTTGAGGACAACTCAATGTACCTAATGTTACATATGCACACGATCCCCTGGGTAAATTGTAAATCATGATTTCAGACTGATATACCCTACTTCCAGTATTTACCAACAGATTCTTGAATTCACTAAACTATACCTCAAAAATGTATCTCTCAATCCACTCATCGTAAACAAATTGACCTTACAACCAACTAACCAAGCAACAAAGTTTGTACCAAAACTAACTAAAACCCGATCCCGATATCAATCAACCGCCAAACAAACCTGCCTAACCAAGCAACTACCAGAATTCAAACTGCCAATTTGGCAAATTTCCACTCTAGTCCTTCAGAATATAATATTATTACAAGTAAAAACTAAAAACCCTAACATAAGCACATAACAAACACTATAAACATTAAACAACATCCGCGTTGCCAAATAATTACTATAAACATTCACAAACATCAGTAAAAGTAAAAAAACAACACACACCGACACAGTAAAAATAAATAAAAAAACAGACCTGCATGAGAGTGAGCAAAAGGCGATGAGCAGCATCACGAACCGGCTGTTTAGCGTCACCGAGGCGGTCAACAGTGGCGGGAACTAAACTATTAAAATGAAGCTTCAAATGTTCACCGGAAAGAACGGCAGCAGAGTCAAGCGCCTGAAGAGCGCCTTGCGAAACCCTAAAATTATTATCTTTTAAGAGATCTAAGCAGCAGTCGACCAGAGATGTGACTTCGGATGATGTAAGGCTCTTTCTGGAAGCTTCTAGAAGCTCGTGGAGCCTCTCTACTCCCGCCATTCGTTCTTTTGTGTCCTTTGAACGCGACATTTCGAGTGCCTCGTCCATTGTGTGGAGGTGACGGTTGGTGACGTGGATCTGGTTAGATCCACGGAGACGGTGGTGGACGACGGTGGTGGATCGACGGAGGAGATGATACAGAGTGAGTGTGTGTGTCTGTGTGTGTGAGAGAGAGAGAGAGGGTGTGTGTGTGTGTGTGTGTGTAAAGTTAATTGTTAATTTGTTATTGGTGTACAGATTTCATTATCTTTTTTTGATGATGGTGGTGAGTTTTCTTTTCTTTTTCAACGTAGTTTAGTACTGTAAAAATTAAATTCAAAAGCTGCATTAGGTAAAAATTAAAAAGTTAAATTAATTTTTATACTTTTTAATCTAAGAGCATTCACATCCCATCCACCATTTTTTACCTTATAATTTAACTAAAATTCATACTTTTTAAAATTTTCTCTCACTTTAAAAAACTTCCCACATCCTATCCACCATTTTTATCTTTATCTTACTCACAAACATATATTTTATTATATTTCTCGTTTTTATTAGGGGCGGCAATTATTGACACGACCCGAAAACCGACCCAAACCGACACGAAAAAAATAGATTTGAGTCAACTAACACGACCCGTTTAAAAAAACGGGTTGGGTTCGGGTCAACTAACACGACCCGTTTAAGAAAATGGGTCGGGTTCGGGTTGACACATATATAAAATGGGTTGACCCGTTAACCCGTTTAAGTATTTAGAAAAAAAATATATTATATTTTTGTTTTTCTTTTTCCATTTCTATGTACATGGTTAGTTATAATTGTGTTATTTTTGGCACACTGTATTATTTATTTGTCACACTTATATACTCACCATTATACATTTTATTGATAACCCGCTTACAACTCGCTTATAACTCATGAACATGTATTACTCATTTACAAATATGGGTTAAACGGGTCGTCTTCGGGTTGACCCGGATTTTATGTGGGTTGGGTTAGGGTTGAAATATTTGACACGAATAATAATATGGGTCGGGTTCGGGTTGCACATTTCAACCCATCAACCCGCCAACCCGCAACCCATAAACCCGCCAACCCATCAACCCAACACGATTGACACCCCTAGTTTTTATGCACTCACACAAATTTGGTGGAGGATGAATAGTAGCTTTTCATATATGAAAAACTAAGATGACAAATTTTTATAATATAGAGATGGGGTATAAAATGGTGGATGGGTTGTAGTATGTTTTTAGTAGGTTTTTTTAAATTTTAAAAATGGGGGAAGGTTTGGTGGATGGGTTGTGAATGCTCTAAGTGTGTAGGGGTGCTACTAGATTTATTTTTTAATTTACTGATTTACACCAATCATGCACTGTCACATCACTTCACTTATTTGTTTCACTGAAATAGTTTTTTAGAGGCAGCAATCCACTGGTTCTTTACCCAATAATTAATTATTTTCACACATATAGTAATAATAATATTAATAATATATTTCCCACTCTCTCTCTCTCCTCTAGAACTCACCTACACTACTCATTTTTTTTAATAATACATTTCCCACTCTCTTTCTCATCTAGAACCAGCACGGTAAGAAGAACTCGTATTTGGTTCACGGAACCCCTACCAGCACTGGTGGCAGCGGTGTTACCGTGCTGATAGTGGGGTACCTGTGACCTTTTCTGGTAGCGCCCTGTCCCCCTAATAATTTGTACATCTTTTGTAATTTTTATCTTTTAAATTTTTTGTTTCATGTTTCAGTTCAAATTTTTGAGTCAATAAGTCATAGTGTGCGTGTGTGGTTCAACATTTTTACGTTTGTTTCCCGTACATACCTACGCGCTAGTATTATTTTTATATGTTTAATGTTTTGCTTGCGTGGTTCAACGTTTCTAAGTCTACTTTTTGTTCGTTTTATTATTTTTTGTTTTTATTCTTTTAACACAACAACTTCGGTGTTAGTGGTTGTTGGCGGTGATATGTCATTTGGTGCTACAACATCTCTTTGAGTCCCTCGACTTTGTAAAGATAAGTTGGATTTCATCTACATTTTACATCATGTGACTCTCTTGGTGTTATAATTTGTCGTTTTTTATGGGGTTTTTGGTTTTGGTCCGGCAGCTGCAATGCAACGGGATAGCGCTAATAACCTTTTGTCAAACTTTGTTTGGTGGTCACATTTGGTCAGTCGACTTTTGTTTTGTTTGTCTTTCAGTAAAGGGGTTTCCCCTTCCCTTGACTTTCTAATACGTGTTGGTATAAGGGGGGACGGGGCGCTTACCGATTTGGTCACGGGTACCCCACTACCAGCACGGTAACACCGCTGCCACCGGTGCTGGTAGGGGTCCCGTTGACCAAATTCTGGTTCTATTTAACGCACGGTAAGCAAACACGGGTAGTGGTTTTGTGTGTGGGGTTTTTTGTTTTTTTATGGGTTGGGTAGTTCAGGGTAGTGCTGCCTTCAAAAAAGTGTTTCAGTGAAGTGAATCAGTGAAGTGATGTGACAGTGCAGGATTGGTGTAAATCAGTAAAGTTGAAAATGATTCAGTGAAGCACTACGTCCTCCCTAACTTTAATTCTTCCGCATTTTATCACACGAGTCACTTGAATTCGTGTCTGTTTACACTATTTCCCGGTTTTTGTTCGGACACTGCAACACATCGGGATCGGTTATTGTTATTTGTTAATATCAAATGATAAATTTGATTACAATATGAGAAGAAAACAACTTAACAAAAATATTGTTTAGTATTATCAATAAGTCTATATGTCAGCCAGCATATATAGGTGTTGTAGATAATTACTTTATCTTTACTTTACATAAAGTTGTACATATATATATTTTCATTGACACACAATGAAAAAAATACTGAAAGTTATTTCATTTTTAGCTTTATATATCGATATAAAACTACATGAAACATTGTTGTGTTTTCCTATTTTATTTTGTGTATTTACATATTTCATAAAACTCGTAACAAATTATAAGAGGATAGTAGGGAAACGGGTAAAAAGCTGCGTCGCAACCCCACTTTTGAATTGCAAATCATACCCTGCTAAAAATAAAACATTGGTTCTTAGAGGACGGAGAATTACTATGTACGATCTTTTGCACCCAATCCAGGAATCGAGTTGCCTCAGAGGCAAGGGATCCAAATATATCAAAAGCAAATGGCACAAACACGTGTTGATTCTTCAAGAAGGTTGTTTCATGTTTAGCCACTTTTTTAACCTTTGCATTCAAAACCGATTTCCCTACCACAAACCCTGTGTTCCGAAGTCCCACTAGAGGGGACACCCTAGTAAGGTCTACACATGCATGTTCACGGCCCGCCCAACCAAATACAAGGACATCTGTCGGGCGCAGGGTGGACATTCCTTCTAGCGGGTCTGTCAGAAAGTTCACAGGAGCTTCTTTCTTAGCAGAAATCTCAACTCTCCTCAGCACATCCCACAGGACATCCCTAACCAGGCCGTGCCGGTATTTAAACCTCGGCAGCTCCTTACAGTGGAAGGTGTGTTCCCCAAATTTATCCAAACATGTTTTTTTACAAACAAGACATGGCTCGTCTACAGGGAATATGGGGATCATAAGCCGATATTTGAGAACAGGCTGATATTCAACCGTCGACATATGTTGGCCCAACCCCTCGATGGGAATAACTTTTAAAAAATCGTGAGCATGGCCCCCTTGGAGACATTCATGCACTGCTTTCTGACGTGAGGACATATCAAACTTCTCTCCCAGAGTCTGAAAGGTTTTGCTATAAAAGACACTCGCCAATGTGTTTTTTTTTTTTTTTTTTGTGTATGGTGAAAAAAAAAACAAGTATTCTATTAGAATACGTGTGTCATCATTTTTGTCTTTATATCTACGGGATTTTGTCATTTTGTTACACTTATTGGTTATATTTAATTCTTATCATCGTCTTCTATATGATTGATCTTGTGATATGAAATGAAAGTTGATTGTGTAAACATATAATTACTGAAGCTTTCTTTAAAAAGTTGGTGTGTAGAACAAAAAATTGAGGGTATGTGATCTTACAAAATGTCTATAGATGTACTGAACACTGATGATCTTAGATATTGTCAGGGATGTTTGTTGTGCAGTAATATGGTGTTTGTCGTTCTTTTATCGAAAGCAATTTCGTTTACGACTACAAATCACCTACACTTTTAATCGCAGTCATTAATTTCCACACAAACTAACCTATTTCGTTGCCATCTTCTTCCTACGTATTTGTATTTACATGAAATGTGTTTGGTCACGATTATGTAAGTATTACTTGAAAATGTCACTCATATGATACCCATTTTTAGATTTAGGTGTATACACATGTCCGTGGAGTTTATAAGCTGGTAGTAATCAAGATGATGATACGGTATTTGCAGCTAAAGATCATTATCATCATACCCAGTTAATTTCATATTTAGCAGAGTTAGGGTAGGGTTGAGGATAGTAAGATGTAGACAACTTTACCACTACCTCGTGGGAAAAAAGAGGCTGTTTCCAATGAGATCCCTGACTCGATAGTGACTTTGCGTCAAGCCTTGGACACAAGGCACATAACACTTAACAATCGAGACAATCCCGATTGTTGCATGTACCCTTTTGTCTTTTGGCTATCAATGCCACCACATTTTACATTATTAACTGTCTGTCGTTTTTAACGTTATTTTCACGAAGTTAGTAAAATAACGTTAAAATTAGTGCAAATTTTACTTTTGTCCTTTAGGGCCCACACATATATACATTATATGCGTACACCGCAAGCAAGGTTGTATCTGGAGCTAAAGATATTGCACGATATAAGTAGATAACTAATAAGTTTTTAGTTGATGTATGGTTCGCTACTAGCTAACAAGAGTCCTGCTTACCTCAACCACAAAACGTAAAGGCAATTAGCCTTAATGAGGTGTTGTTTCAAGGCAATACTTGAAATGCAATTCTAAATAACAAGGGTTACAAGGGAGTGTGTTGAATCGTGTTTTGCCGTTTTTGCCACGGGTAGATTGATCGATCGTCCAAGACCTTGGTGGAGGCATCATGTGTCTGTTTAACATGGTGAATGACTGAATGTTGTATATATGCCATGGAATTTCAAAATGCTATGGTGTTTCGAGTTATGGCATTAAACAGTGGCACGTGTGTTTAAAATTACAATGCAATCTTAGGGGGAGAGGCAGTACCCGTGCGTTTTTTCAACTTCACTGATTTAAGCCAATCCTACACTGTCACATCACTTCACTGATTTCCTTCACTGAAACAGTTTTTTAGAGGCACCACTCTACTGATTCTTTACCCAACAATTAATTATTTTCACACATATAATAATATTAATTTGGGGGAAATCAAATAGAGAGAGAGAGATAGAGACAAAGAAATAGAGAGAGAGAGAGAGAGAGAAATCAGGTTATCATGCGTTAAATAGAATTAGAAAATGGTTTACGAATCCACTACCAGCATCACCAGTGGCGGTGTTACCGTACTGGTAGTAGAGTACCCATAACCAAATTTGGTGGTGCCTCATCCGCCTTTATATTTGGCACACAAAGATTACCGGTAACATAGTTAAAGTCCGAGCACAAAAGACAACAATTATATATACGGAAAAAAATGTAGTCATATTGATTCAAGGTCTAAAATTACTATTTTGTAGCTACCGATATTTTCTTTATCGTAACCTATGGCTTTTCTTTATCACCGTTAGGGTCATCATAAAAGTTAATTTTCCTTGTGAAGGGATATCGTTTTAAATCATCATGCGGACGAGATTAAGTATAACTAGGGATGAGTTTGGGACGGTATCAGTACCAACCGATACTAATCCCGAAAACTCCTAAAACCCAATACCGATACCGAAAACATACAGTACGGTATCGGTACGGTACCGGTATTTTACCTTAAAATACCGATATCATACCAATCCCGTACCGATACCAAAAATACCGAAACCGAAAACCTCTAAATGTGAGTACCGATACCGAACACCCTCGGTTCGGTTCGGGATCAGTATCGGTTCGGTATTCGGTGCAATATGTTCATCCCTAACTATAACCCATAAAGCCCCTCACAATGACCATAGAGTACTCCGCGCGCAAGAAGAATCATTTGTGCAGCCCTAGGCTGCGCATGGCAACATCAATAGCTCAAACTAGTTAACGCGCATCATCATACGCGCGGGACAAAAAGACAACATTGTACATAAAGACACTTGGTACGACCCAATCAGAATGCAACACCTGGCAGGGTTAGACCAACCACCCTAACCACTAACCAGTACAATGACATGACAACTTCCATGTTTGGAACTTGCTGTGTATAGTAACGTCAAAGTAGTGTACACACACATGTCGTCCTGTAAGACGACAGATGTCATGGCGCCGTCTCCACAAGTCAATACCATTCTGCCTGTCAGTAACATAGGATATGTGGCCACTCCCGAAGTGACACCTGGCTACAACGGAGTCTCCATCTTCAACAGAGTCACGCCACGTGGCTCCATAAAAAGTAGTACATTTTCCTACTCTCCTATGGGTCATTGAATAAAAACACTAAAACAGTAAAGGAGGCAAAGGGTTGGTGTCTGGATGAAGAATTACAGTTCAGCCCGTCGATCTTTAAGAATTTTGAATTCTTCAATTATGGATAGGGGTTCAAACAAGCCGAGCTAAGCCCGAGCTCGACCAGGCTCGAGCTCGAAAAACTTATGAGAGCTCGAGCTCGGCTCGTTTACCATCTATTAGTTAATTTTTTAAATAAAAGTAATATAAATAATAGATTCGGGGCTCGATAAATGAAGTTTGGCTCGGGCTCGTTTAGTAAACAAGCTTAAATAAGGGGTAAATATTATTAAATATTAATAAACCTAATATTACACTAAGGTTCGATAAGGCTCGACTAGCCTGACGAGCTTCAAATGCTAGGCTGAGCTCGAGCTCGATTAGTAAACGAGCTTTGCTTTAAGCTCAAGCTCGGGCTCGATAAGCGGCGGCTCGTTTCGAGCTTTTTACCAAGCCGAGATCGAGTAGCTAAGAGATAACAACTCCATCGCTTGCTCATTGAATGTACTATCCCGCTCATATAGTTGTTGGGCTTAGAACTTTAGGATTTGGGCTTTACATTTACTTTGTTTTGGGTTAAAGTTTTGATTTATATAACTATTATTATTAAAAAAAAACGGGCGGTCAAAACCGTATATATCAAAAACATTTCATACGAAGTCTATATACTCAAAACTTTTGAGCGAAAATTTGGGGGGGGGGGAGGTCGATCGCCTCTCCCCGCCCCTTGAATGTTGCGCCCCTGGTCACGAGTGTTAGCAAAGGGTTATACCCTACAGAATCATGAGTATTTAGATACCATAACTTCATGTAGTTATAATCGTTGTTTCTTCACCTTGCAATTAATATTTTTGCATGTAAAAGTTTTAAAATTCATATTAAAATTACTTGAATTAGTTACGATCATTAAGTACCGTTCAAAAAAACTATCATGGATGGTGCGGGTATGAATGCATATGGAGCAGGCATATGGTGCGTTGTTAACGAGGAAAGTCAAAACACAACTAGGTTTCCACAATTGACTAATGACTTTACCTTTAGGACAATATTTCAAGAGCCCATCACATGCTTTGCTGTTCTTATCTAATGACTAATGGTACATATATTAATTTAAAGTTTCAAAGACCAAAATGGCATTAATGGTTTGGCATCAAAATGGCAAATATGTAAGGCTTACAAGGTTATGGACCTTGATAACTAGATTTATAGGTACTTCTTTGGTTCACGAAAGATGTTTTAACATGCACTGTCCCCTTCGCCGTAGACTACCACTGTACCCTCCCCTTCCGCCACTCACTACTTCCCAGGTAACGGATTTGTTAAGTTAGATGCCAGTCTTTATGTGTAATTGTGTGGATTTGGTTTTATTGTATTTGGTTTGGTAACATATAACAAGTTCGTGTGGTTTAGTTTTAAATATGAGATAATTAGTGTTTCTAAACATGTATTATCATGTTAACCTACCATAAGCAGGTTCGTGTGTATGGATTTGGAGAAAATGACACGATAAACGATAAGTTATCGTGTCTACATGTTTTCGTGTTTGTGCCTTAACAGGTGTTGTCTTACACGATATGCCAACCCTACAAATTTTATAATGCAAAACTGACCAATCATGCCATACGAGTTAACTTACATGCTAACATACGAGTTAACTTCTTTTAGATTACACACTTGAAACTAGATCTAGGTTGTATTTATGTGTGGTGTTTGATTTGACATGTTTATGTATCCCAACTCTAAGCAAACTTGTGTCAAACATTTTTGTCTTAAGTTGGACACGTTTAATAAACAAACTTAATACGTAGACATGTTTACGAGCTCTAATCGAAAGGTACCTGATCTTTGAATGTGACGATCAAAACATTTTACATGTGCATGATGTGGAAACGACCTTTTTAAGGCTGGGTGGTATGGATTGGTGCCCCTAGGGATTTCATTGCGCCACATCAGCGTCACGTAAACAATGACTTTCGATGGAGCCCCCTAACAATGCAAGCAATGTTTAAAACCACATAATAGTGCCGCCTTTATTTTTTTTTATTTCTTTTTAAATCGTTGGAAAATGTAGAGTGAAGTGGGGTCCACGGACTTTTCAATTAACGCTAGTTATTGCACTTACGATCCCTAACTAAGTAACCCTCCTCCCACCCAATGGCACCCGTGCAATAGTGCAGGGGGTACCCCATACCACCCAACCTAAAATTAGAAAGTACATTAGTGTGTTATGCTGTCTTAATTTGCAATTAAATATCTAAACTTCTATGTAATTAAACAAGTCAAAGACCAAAAAACATCTATGCAATGCAATCATTGAATGTTTATTGGAGAAACTTGAGAGTTCAAAGTGTTAGATGCTAATACCATAACAAAATGAACTACCTTTATACGTATTAAGTTGTAATCAATTAGCGTATGTAAAGTTCTACTAATTTTTTGTGCGAACCGTATACGCATAACATTGAGGTCATATAAGTTGACATTAATTTAGGTTGCTTATAGTTCGGGTTAAACAATTTATAGGCGAAAATCAAACCGTCCGAAAATTGAAATCGGATTAGAATAAACCAACTGTACAAACGATTTAATTTTATTGTTGAAGTTATTGAACTTTTGAATAACACACAATAACTCCTTATGAATCAAGCTCAAATGTTGACATAATGACATAAGTGGTCCATGGATGAAGATGAAGTGTGATTATATCAAGCATTTGAATAATGGTTCTAACTTGTCTCAGTATTAATTAAGCATTAGCGGGGAGATATTTTTAATGTAAACTTTTACATCAATAACTATGATCAGCGTACAATAATATTAACATCAACTACGGCGGTCAATGGTAACTTAGTTACTGCTCAATGAGTTCTTACTGACACAAGTTGAAGTTACCACAAAAGATGACCGAAGAACCGTGAACCGTCTTAACTCTTAATTGTCAACTAACATGTTTTTACATGGAGAGTTAGGTCGTTTTAACTAAACATTGTGATGGTTCCCAACTACAAAAAGCAATTGTATTGTCTATTTCTAGTACATGATTTCATAAATTAAGATCGGTACTCATTCATGTTTCTCCTTGAATGATTCGATTGAGAATTCAAGATCAAGTACCATTCAAATACTTCAATATAAAAGTGATACGCGATTCTGAAAAATATCTATGGTTGTTTAAAACTATAAAACCTACAAAAGGTTCTTATTTTGATTTCATATTTGGATGAATTGGTTATGATGGATAAAAAAGTGAGTTAGTCAAGTCAAAGATGTTAAGAATTTTCCCTAATCCCCTCATTATGGGGGATGCATATACTCACTCGACTACACAAGTTCTTATTGTGAGACTATACTGTTGTGAAAACACCATAACAGAAAATAACCGAACCAAATTAACCAAAGATTAAAGAGATTATTATTGATAGAACAAAATTACAAGAAGAATTGAAAAGAAACAATTACAGAAGATTATCCCCAATTCTAAACCTAATCTGATTATATAGACCTAACCAGATGTTAATGACCTCTTAACAAACCTATTTTAGAATTGACACAACCAGCCCTTATAGTTTGGACTTTTATTACAAACACACCAAACTATATTATAACACTAAATGAACTTTGAGAACTTGGCAGTAATACCCCCTGAAACTTTCAGCAACCTTTAAAATAGATGTTTGAACTTGTCTGGTGTTTTTAATCTGTTGACTTTCAGCTTTTACTCTTGATTTTGACTCACATTTCTAACAATCTCCACCTTGAGTCAATCAATCAAGATCTATGGAACTTCCTTAACCATTCAAACAACAATCAAACCATGTTCCTTCCACCGATTTGATCAAACCACCTGCTGAATTCAGTTCAGCCTCAAAGAGGACCATTTTGACTTTGTTTATACTTTCTATCAAAATGTGACACCCGGCATGTTTGGGTCAACATTTTATAAACACATAAGTCTACCTTAGCGAAAAACGTTTATTAAACATACTTGACGGGGTTAGTAGAGTCGGAACACAGTCCGTATTGTCCAGGGTCCAATGATTCGGGAGATCATTGGGTTAGTCACACACACACACACACACGATACGAGTCCCGTTGTTGGTGAATTACATAAACTAATTAAGTGTATGTGTAGACTAATTGTCGTATGGTGGATTATATGCTTAGATGTGTTTAAATGATGTGTAGATAATCATCCATGCTTAAATATGTTAAACATAGACTAAGGTTGCATGCTCGTATGTTAGGGTGTGTTAAAATGCGTTAAACACGACAAATTGGAAAACTAGAAAAACGTGAGTCCTGGTTCGACCAATCGAATGGGCGAACCTGGACAATACTCCTGGTTCGACCCTTGTAAAAGGGGCGAACCTGGGATATGGAATTGAAAGAATTTCATTCGACCAAGTCAGGGTACGTTCGACCCTGTGAAAGGGTCGAAGGAAGGTACATTCGCCCAGGTAAAAGGGGCGAATGTGGACATAGTATAAATACCACACTTTGTCATTTTTCACCATTTCACAAACCCTAAACGCCTCAAAACACTCTCTAGCAACTTTAAACATTGGGGAAGGAGTTTTTGCCCTTGTTTTCTATAATCTAACCTACAAACATCTTCTACACAAAGATCTAAGGTGTGTTCTTCATTCTAAATCATTTTTAAAGCATTTCAATTCGTTTTCATTAAACCCCAAGAGTCCAGATCTGATTCAAACATGTTTTCATGGATAAAAACCTTCCTAATATCTTTCTAAACAAAACCTATTCATAAACAATGAGTTTTCATACAAATTAACATGTGTTAATGGTGTTTTATGTGGTGTTATGTATTGTTTGATGATTGATTGCTGTATAGATGTTATAACAATGATCTAGGACTGTTATTGATGATGATTTAGGATTGAGATAGGTTACAATTGGTTATTGATGATGTTTTGTTCATTTTGGGGATTTTGGGTTAGATCTAGGGCTTGTTCATGATGATAGTGATAAGGATATGATTGGGGGGTTTATTGTTCATGATAATCTGAGTATATTAAGTTGATTATTGATTGATTTCATAAAGTTTCCTAATTGGGTAAAGATTGCATGCGTTTGATGTGACATCTCCATAATTTGCTATTTCGGGTAACTTGTAAAACGGACGGATTTCCGGATAAAATTGGTAGGGTTTTGTAGGAATATGTTAATGATAGTTGACTGCTGTGATTGGTGATGTTTCGTGATGTTTTCGGACCGTTTAGATGCGTTTTGGTGCGTTTTATAAATTGCTGATGAAAACGAGCGAACGTGGAATAAAATTGGTTCGAATGGGCGAACGTGGAACAAAACATGGGAAAAACGGGCGAACGTGGGAAAAACGGGCGAACGTGGAACAAAATGTGGGAAAAACGGGCGAACGTGGAACAAAACGTGGGAAAACGGGCGAACGTGGAAATGGGAAAAACCACATTCGACCATCTGATGTCCGGAATGAGATTTTTGATGCAAACTAAGTGTTTTATGCTTGAAACTTATGTGTTAAACTTATGTGCATGACTAATTGATGTAATGGGTCACCAACGGGATGTCGGGTCGGTCCGGGATGTCCGGTTAACGTTTAAACACACTTTTTAACACACGTAGTCAAGATCTGGACAATCGGGGACTAGTTAGCCTTCGGGTTAATAGTCATCACACTTATGTAAACTCATTGATAGGTTGTCATTAGTTGGGATTATCATACACGTGTTGGAATTCTAGTTATCAGAAGACGCACTCTAAGGTGAGTTTCACGGCCCCTCTTTTATACACTTTTCTCTCGGGGGAGAAGCATGCCACACGTTTTAACAAATACAACGTTTATGTTTTGAAACGCAACGCTTTTGAAACACAACGCTTTTGAAACACAACACTTATGAAACGCAACGCTTTTAGAAACATGTCGCCTTTTGGGAATGTGACTCTTTTAAGAAACGTGACACGTTTGGCACTAGGCATATTTAACATTGGCATTTGACACTTTTAAACATTGGCATTTGGCATATTTAAACATTAGCACTTGACACTTTTAAACATTGACACTTGGCATTTGGCACTTGGCGCTTGGCACTTATTTACTATACGACGAAATCTAAGTCCCTATTGAAACCATGAATGTGCGGGGTACAATGGGGGAAATGTGGATAGATCTATCGGGCGTGACGAACCCCACCCGACGGCTGGGAGCCGGGCGGGTGCATATTGTCTCTACTTTGACACTTGGCACATGGGCAGCAACTTGAGCAACGTTTGTCAGTAATGGTTTTAGCAACACAGTCGTAGTAGTAAGGGAACGTTTGTTATTTACTTGGAACTTTTGCACACTTGGCACTTTATGAGGAATCGCTTCACACATGAAAACGTTTACGAACTTAAAACCTGTGAACTCACCAGCATTATATGTTGACGTCTTTTTGGCATGTTTTCTCAGGTCGCTAAGGTAGCAGCATTGAGTATAGGCGCACAGAGTCTCACGGCGTCTAGGGATCATATGCATGTTTTGTTAAACATTTCAGACTTTGAGTTTTACTTTTAAGTTGTAATAATACATTTTGTTTCCGCTGTGTTAGAACGGTTTTGAAACTCAATGGTAGTTTACGTTGTTTTCTTATCATATAGATGTCGTTTATTGTGACCGTTGACTTGGATCCTGCTGTGTCACGCGCCTCGCGGTAAAACCCCGCACGTGGAAATTTTAGGGTGTGACACAAAACCATTTGTCCTGGTTCTGCAAACCACAACATTACCACCTGTTGTAACATGCCTTCCCAACGTAAAACACCTTCTAAAACCTGAAATGCACTGCCTGCAAATGAATCTGACTCTGTCCCCAGCTTCTGCATTATCAGCCACAACACAATTTATGACCATTTTACCCTTTTCCTTTGCTTCTGTAAAACTGTTGCTCCTTGATTCTGAATAACTCAAACATGACCCATGTTGCAGCTTGCCATTCCAACTCTCAACGTCAACCAAAACCTGGTACACACACCCAATTTTGAACCACTTCATGTACACAGCTTCTATACAGTCAAACATAACAAAACTTTTGACCAAAATACCCTTGGTATCAGTTTTGTCATTAACCAACACCACTTGATTTCTAGGCTTTCCAATCACTTCCCAAGCATCAATCTCACATAATGAACCCATTTCCACATTTATTATCTTCCACCACTTGGCCACAATCTCTTCACAAGTCAAAAGCTTAACTATTTGACTCCTGGACCTGTCCCATCCTTCACAGCATTATTATTCACTTAAACCAGCACTGCATTCCTGAGTTTCTATACCTGCAACCTCACCAGGCTCCACCTCAGTTTGTACATACTCCACCTCACTTTGGACAGGCTCCACCTCACTTGGCACATGCTCCACCTCAGTCCAAACACCCTTTAAACATAGCATCAACCTCCTACTTTCCACCATTGGCTTCTCAACACCTAGTCCACATATTCTGAACATTTTTCCCCATCAGAATACCCCAAGAACACACACTCTCCTATTCTTGAACTCAACTTAACATAACTAGACTTCTCATACACATTTAAGCCAAATACCTTTTCAACCTTTTCCAGAAATACCCTTTTTGGAAAACCATCTTCTTTAACCAGAAGATCACCTCCACCTAGAGCCCAACCCATTAATTTCCCACACAAATCACCATGAACAAAACCTAAACCCTTTGTTGACTGAACACCCTTAGAGCCTTTTACCCTATGACAAATTCCCATCACATAACTCTCAC
Organism: Ambrosia x helenae; assembly: GCA_030844895.1. Lineage (NCBI taxonomy): Eukaryota > Viridiplantae > Streptophyta > Magnoliopsida > Asterales > Asteraceae > Ambrosia > Ambrosia x helenae. The sequence goes on along the minus strand of CM061230.1, from coordinate 99,367,690 downwards.
AAAACTCAAAGAAACTACCCTGTAAGCCATCAAAAACTTCATGTTTACATAATTCAATCAACCCTTGTCCAAATATGTGATCAATGCACTCTATCTCATGAGGAAAACTTTCTTTTATCACATAACCATCAAGAACATAGACACTATTGCCTTGTCTATTTCCTGTCACCACTATCACTGGTTCTTTCATAACATACACCAACTTCCTTCTAGTGTAATCACTATCAATAAACAAGAAACTCCATACCTCTCTTTCTTTTACTGAAACTGATCCAAACACCATCTTTCCATTCAAAATATAGGTGTTGTTACTCTTCCTTGAACCAATCAACACAACCTCTGATTCTTTCATAACCAGGATTTTACCATCCTCAAGAATCACATGGCAGCCCTTTCTTTTGAAATATTTCAATGACAATAAACTTATTTTTAGATCAGAAACATACCTCTCATCATGATAATCAACAACCATACCATTGTTCATCATGAATGTGACTTCAACCTCCTGATTCTTACAAGCCCTGTCACCACCCATCTTGATTACACCAAGATTTCCATATTTCTCTTCCCTGAAATATCCTGAATCCATCCTCCTCCTTTCATAACAGAATCCATCATAGTTACCCACAAGAACATAAAAAACATAACCTTCTGATGATCCTTCTTGTTTACTGTTACTATACTTATTCTGTTCTTCCCTTCTTTTCTTCAATTCAGACCAAGCGTTCTTCCCATCAATCTTTCCCAACTCGATCTTCGTTGTCATCACCATTGATTCAAACTGATTGTTCTGAATCGAGCACAACCAGGCTCTGATACCAATTGTTGTGAAAACACCATAACAAAAAACAATCGAACCAAGTTAACCAACGATTAAAGAGATTATTATTGATAGAACAAAATTACAATAAGAATTGAAAAGAAAAGATTACAGAAGATTATCCCTAATTCTAAACCTAATCTGATTATATAGACCTAACCAGATGTTAACGACCTCTTAACCAACCTATTTTAAAATTGACACAACCAGCCCTTATAGTTTGGACTTTTATTACAAACACACCAAACTATATTATAACACTAAATGAACTTTGAGAACTTGGCAGTAATACCCCCTGAAACTTTCAGCAACCTTTAAAATAGATGTTTGAACTTGTCTGATGTTTTTAACCTGTTGACTTTCAACTTTGACTCTTGATTTTGACTCACATTTCTAACATATACGACTCGGTCTATAAGCTCTATTACTTTCGTCGTTCATATAAATAAATAAGTAAACTCTGTTACTTCTATTAAGAATTTTAGATCACCAATCGATAATTTTAAAAGCAATGAATATATTTAATAACAAATTATTGATATAAAGTGAGCATAAATTGATATCTTACAAGGGGAAAAAATATAACTTATAACAAAAAAGGGAAATAAGCACAAAAGGTGGAGTCAAGAGTCTTATTTAGCATGTAAGAAATAAAAACAATACTATCATAGTCGTCGATCTTCTAGGTATGCACATATATAAGAACATAGCTACGAGCACATAAGAACTTGCATTGTGTGATATGTCATTGTGTTTGTGTGGAACAATGCCCATAGAGAGAAATGTGTAGGTCCACTTTTTTTTTTTTTCCTTTTTAGTTTTTCATATTTGATCTTTTTTAATTTCTTTTAAAGAAATAACTTATCTTTATTTTTTTTTAATAATTTGTTAAAGCCGTAAACATTTAAATATTTTGTATGATTATAAAAAATGAGAGCTTTTATAAACATTGCAAATTTGTAAAACTTGAATAGTATATAAGAACTTTCTTATACAACTGTACAAGAAATAGTTTAGTTATTAAAATCAATGTTTGGGTTGAATGAAATTAATATATACAAAAAAATTGTGGCCGTCGTTTATGCGCCTGACACATTTTTGTATGTTAACTTCTGACGCGTTATCCATCGACGTTTTCGTTATTTCGGACCGTAACAAGTGTAACCCCATGCGTTAAGACCCTAATCAACCTCATGCTCCACTTTTAATGATTTTTATTAACGTGTTCGGTTTAGGTTCACATAATCACGTATGGTTTTCACATAAGTTTGTCAGATATCACCGAGACACATAAGTTTATTATTCACCAACGTCCGAGGTTCACTAATCATGTAATCACATATTAACTCACAACAATGCACGTATGTCCTATCTAGCTATCTAACTAACCCTAGTTAAGTATAATATACGCGTGACTCGCTAAGGTAGACTTTAATCTAGACAACGTTGTTAACCAGAATTTGCCGGGTGTCACATCATCCCCACGTTAAAAGAATTTTCGTCCCGAAAATTGCACAAGTACCAAAAGGAATAACAAAAGAAACAGACAAAAGATAGAAACCAAGAGAGAGATTTACCCGAGTTGTCACATCATCATCCCCACGTTAAAAAGGAATCTCGCCCCGAGATTCATTCAGCTGCAGTGGTAACATATCTCGATTCGAACGCTTCCTTAGGAAAGAGATGAGGATACTTAGACTTCATCTGATCCTCCCGTTCCCAAGTGTACTCTGGTCCCCGGTTCGAGTTCCAGCGAACCTTAACAATGCGAATCTTGCTATGACGTAGGCTACGAATCTTGTAATCAAGAATCTCAACAGGTTCCTCCACAATCCGAAGACGATCATCAACCTTGATCTCTTCCAGTGGAACAATAAGAGACTCGTCAGCCAGACACTTCTTTAAGTTGGATACATGGAAGACGTTATGTACGTTGCCGAGCTCCGTCGGTAAATCAAGACGATATGCCACCGGTCCAATCCGTTCCAGGATTGTAAATGGGCCGACATACAGAGGGTTGAGTTTGCCACACTTCCCAAAGCGTATGACGCCCTTCCACGGTGAAACTTTCAGAAGTACTTTGTCATCAACTTGGACTTCCAATGGCTTGCGACGCTGATCGGCATAACTCTTCTGCCGATCCCGTGCCGCTGCCAACCGGTTACGAATCTGTACGATCTTTTCCGAAGTTTCGTACACTAGCTCAGGCCCAGTGAGTTGACTCTCACCCACCTCAGCCCAACAAAGAGGAGACCGGCATTTCCGCCCGTACAGTGCCTCGAACGGAGCTGCCTCGAACGGAGCTGCTTTGATGCTCGTGTGGTAACTGTTGTTGTAAGAGAATTCTACTAACAGTAGGTGGGCTTCCCAACTTTTGCCAAAATCGATCGCACATGCCCGCAGTATGTCTTCTAAGGTTTGAATCGTGCGTTCACTCTGACCGTCAGTCTGTGGGTGATAAGCGGTACTCATGTCTAGCTGGGTACCCAAAGCCTTGTGCAAAGACTTCCAGAAGTGAGAAGTAAAGTGGGAGTCACGATCCGAAATAATAGAAACCGGCACCCCGTGCTTAGAAACAACTTCCTTCAGATAAAGACGAGCCAAACGATCCATGGTGTCGGTCTCCTTAATAGCGAGAAAATGGGCTGATTTCGTCAACCGATCAACAATCACCCATATCTTATCATTCCCGCTCGGTGACTTAGGTAGTTGCGTGACAAAATCCATTGTAATCCGTTCCCATTTCCACTCCGGAATTTCAGGTTGTTGCAAGAGACCCGACGGTTTCTTGTATTCCACCTTGACTTTAGCACAGGTCAAGCATTTGCTCACGTATGAGGCTATATCCGACCTCATGTTTGGCCACCAGTAAAGCACCTTTAGATCTTGGTACATCTTATCCGAACCAGGATGAATAGAATACCGGGACTTGTGAGCCTCATCTAAAACAAGCTCCCGAAGTCCCCCAAATAAAGGAACCCATATGCGTTCTGCGAAGTAGTGCAGGCCATCGGGCCTTCGCTCGAGGTGTTGTGTCGGCACCGTGCATAGTCTCAGCTTTAAGGTTTTCCTCCTTCAAAGCTTCTAACTGAGCAGAACGGAGTTGGTTAGGTAGAGAGGAATGAATGGTGAGCTGCAACGCCCGAACGCGACGAGGATTAATTGATTCCTTCCTGCTCAAGGCGTCTGCTACTACATTCGCCTTGCCAGGATGGTACTTAATGGCGCAATCATAGTCGTTCAGGAGTTCAATCCAACGACGCTGTCGTATGTTTAAATGTTGTTGGTCGAAAATATGTTGAAGACTCTTGTGATCGGTGTAGATGGTGCATTTGGTACCGTACAAGTAATGTCTCCAAATTTTCAACGCGAAAACCACTGCACCCAATTCCAAGTCATGGGTGGTGTAGTTCCTCTCGTGCACCTTGAGTTGCCGAGAAGCATACGCAATCACTTTCTCGCGTTGCATCAACACGCAACCGAGACCATGAATAGAAGCATCACAGTAAACAACGAAATCATCAGGGCCTTCAGGCATGGACAAAATAGGAGCAGAACAAAGTTTAGACTTCAGTTTTTGAAATGCTGACTCTTGTGGTTCACCCCAGGCGAATTTTCTATCCTTCTGAGTAAGAGTGGTGAGGGGTTGAGCGATCTTCGAGAACCCCTTAATGAAACGACGATAATAGCCCGCAAGGCCTAGGAATTGCCGCACCTCAGTTGGCGTCTTTGGTGCTTCCCAGTCCTTGATCGCTTCGATCTTAGCTGGATCGACATGAATTCCTAGTTCATTAACCACATGTCCTAGGAACTGAACTTCGCGTAACCAAAAGTCACACTTTGAGAACTTAGCGTAAAGTTGTTCCCGTCGCAAAAGTTCCAAAACCAAGCGCAGGTGTTCCTCGTGTTCGGTCTTGTTCTTTGAGTAAATCAGGATGTCATCAATAAACATGATGACGAACTTGTCAAGATACGGTTTGCAAACGCGGTTCATCAAATCCATGAAAACCGCCGGTGCGTTTGTGAGACCGAAAGGCATGACCAAGAACTCAAAATGGCCATAACGTGTACGAAAGGCAGTCTTTGCAACATCAGCTTCCCTTACGCACAACTGGTGATAATCGGACCTCAAATCAATCTTAGAGTAGTAGCTAGAACCCTGGAGTTGGTCGAATAGATCATCAATACGTGGAAGAGGATAACGGTTCTTGATGGTCACTTTGTTCAATTCTCTGTAATCCACACACAATCGAAAACTTCCATCCTTCTTCTTAACGAACAGAATCGGAGCTCCCCAAGGGGAAGAACTTGGTCTAATGAAACCCTTGTCCAAGAGTTCCTATAACTGACTGGACAATTCCTGCATCTCGGGAGGTGCAAGACGGTAGGGGGCCCGAGCAATAGGAGCAGCTCCCGGTACAAGATCAATACTAAACTCAACCTGACGATGGGGAGGAAGACCAGATAAATCATCGGGAAATACATCAGGAAACTCGCGTACAACAGGAATATCGTCGATCTTCTTCTCATCGGTAGAGGAAACAGATAAAAGTGCCAAAACGGCCGAATAACCCTTTCGAAGATACTTAAGGGCTTTCATGCTGGAGATGAGATTTAGCGGAGCACCGCCCTTAATACCGTACACAGAAAGGAATTCTCCATCAGGGAGGGGAATCCGAATAATCTTGTCGTAACAAACGATCTCAGCGCGATACAAAGACAACCAATCCATGCCTACAACAACGTCAAAACTACCCAAAGGTACCGGCATAAGGTCGATGGGGAAAGACAAACCCGACAACTCTAGTTGACACTCCCGAAGGATACAAGTAGCTTCAATCTTTTTACCGTCAGCCAACTCAATTACATACTTAGCCTCTAATGGCTCGGGTACTACATCTAGCAGTCGACTAACTTCCATAGATATAAAACTTTTATCGGCACCAGAATCAAATAAAACACTAACAGAGCGATTATTGAGAAGGAATGTACCGGTAACTGTGTCAGGATCCTGTCTAGCCTCTGCGGCTCCAATGACGAAGGCACGTGCATTCCTGCCACCGCCCCCGTTGTTCCCGTTACTGTTTCTATCCCTCACATCCCCGCCCTGCTTCAGTTTTGGGCACTCCTTCTTGTAATGCCCAGTCTCCCCACAGTTGTAACAACCCTGTTTTCCCGTAGTTCCTTGAGCAGTAGGAGCCGGGGTAGTACTTGGGGCCTGGGTCGATGGAAGTGTCGCCCGACAATCTTTAGCAAAATGCCCAAGTCGCTGGCAGCGATGGCAACGATTACGGTCGCAGTCCCCCTGATGATGACGCCCACATTTGTTGCACTTAGGTAATTTCCCCGCATAACCACCCGGTTTGGTACCAGAAGAAGAAGAACCCCCGCTATCGAATCTCTTACCCTGTTGTGCTGGTGCTGGCACAGATCCTTTCCCCTCATTATCCCATTTACGCTTGTTATTCTCCGGGGCCTTGACAGTCGAACCCTTAGCAGGCAAGATACCCTCATTCACCTTCAAGTTTGTCATCCTGTGAGCCGATCGGACCACCTCTGAGTATGTAGGAAGATTCCCCGCAGCCACCAACCCTGCGATCTCTGGTACTAGCCCCGAGATATAGTGTTCAATCCTCCTGTATTCTGGCACATGCAGATCAGGACACAGCACTGCCAACTCATTACGCCTTACCGTATACTTTTCAATCTCTGACCCGGTCATCTTGAGGTTCCACACCTCATGCTCTAGCTTCTGAATTTATTCCCTTGGACAGTACTCTCGCTTCAGTAGTTGAACAAAATTTTCCCAAGGCATAGCATAAGCCTCCCCTATACCCATATTCTGGGTGATATTGTTCCACCAGGTCAAAGCAACATCCTGGAATAACGTAGCAGCATACTTGACTCGATCCTCTGGGAGACAGTTGCACATCAGAAACACTGACTCCACCTTTTCCAGCCACCTAAGCAAGCTCACCGCACCCTCAGTGCCAGAGAATTCCTGGGGCTTACAGTCCCGAAACATCTTGTAGGTACACATAGGTGGGGGTGGGTTAACAGGACCACCTGAAATGAAACTCATGAGAAACCACGAAGGATGTAACAAAGTTCACCAATGAGGCAAAAGTGGATAAGTCAACTTACCACCACCATTGTGCCCTAACTGAAAGGCAGCTTGCAGCAAGTTGTTCAGATCTTCTTGTGTTAGGTTTACACCTCCACGACCACCACCACCACGACCACCACCACGCCCACCAGCGCGGCCACCTCCACGTCCTCCTTGTACTCCAGACATGATTCTGACAAAAAGGACGAGAAAATTTAGTTTCACAGCTAATGGTAACCACTAGCGTTCACAAGATCAAAGCTAGATCCAACCCAGGACTATCCATTCAAACCCAGAGCTCACTAAGGCTTTCATGCATTTCGGTTTATGATTTTGTGTGCACCCAAAATGATAAACCGCTCTACATGGTCCTCCAAGTGTTCTCCTAGTTCAAAGTTCAAATCACCGAACATAGACTCTTAGCTATACACCGTAATGCTACGGTAGTTTATGGCAAGTGTTTCTATTGGAGTATGAAAGGGAGATGTCCGAGCCTTGGACAAATCTCAAGAGTACACGATTTACCCCAATATACCACACTGCCTAGAGAGCAAGTAACCCGACCTAAGATAGAACGGATGATGTAACATAGGAAGGTCAGATGATTTAGAGACACTCCGACAAGGCCATACGTAATCCACCATAATGTTTAGTACTATGTGATCGTCTAGTGTGTGCGACTCGGCTATAGACTAGACTCTACATGCAGTCCTAGTTCACTATAACCATTGGCTCTGATACCAATCTGTCACACCCTCAAAATCCACTTGCGGAGTTTTACCGCGAGGCGCATGACAAACCAAGATCCAAGTCAACGATCACAATAAACAAATCTAAATGAACATATGCAATTTCAAAAACATAGTTTAAAATCCCCAAATACAGCGGAAGCTTATTCTCAAAACATAATCCAAAAGTAAACCAAATTATTCAATGTTCGTAAACCATGCAATCCTAACTAGACGCCGTGCAGACGCGTGTGCCCTAGTTCCGTTATGCTACCTTAGCGACCTGAGAAAACATGTAAGAGTTACGTCAGCACAAAAATGCTGGTGAGTTCACAGGTTTGTAATTAAAGTACCAAGTTCAACCTGTCCATACTATATCAATTTGCAAACCAAAGTACGCTAGCTAGGCGTATGTTTTGTTACTTCTACGATTGGAAAACCATTACTAACTCGCAAACCAGATGTCGTGCCCGAATAGTAAACCTGTTCCTGTTTGAGACAATATGCACTCGCCGACCCTCCAAGCCGATGAGCGGGGTTGGTCACTCCCAATAGATCTATTCACATTTCCCCGTTGTGCTAACCCGCACATTCATGGTTTCCCCCGAGACTTCCAAAGATCGTATAGTAAACCATAGAAACCCATAGTATGACAGTTGTTACCAAAACATAAGTTTAACACATGTTTTCTCCCCCAAAAAGTGAAACCAGTTAAAAGAGGGGCCGTAAACTCACCTTAACGTGCAAGCAAAGAATCCGAACAGCAAGTAATATATGCTACCGACACCCTAATAACAGTGTCATTAAGTGAGTATAGGCGTAATATCATTACACCATATAACTCGTTTGTCCAAGGCGTTTTAAATGTTCAAAAGTGTGTATGCGACGCCTAGTGATTCTACATGCAATAGTAAACCCTACGGACTCGTTGGTTAATGAGTTGGTTACCATTAGTTTCTACATCCCGTATGTGTCACAAACAAGTGTACTTCAGTTATATGTCAATTCCAGATCACCTAAGACCTCAATTAATCACATAAGCACATAATACACAATCCGTGTTTTTCAGGACAGATTGTGCGCCATCAAAACGAATTCATTTAAAATAGTAAATCAGTAAGTTATCCTCCCAAATTTTTACTGAATTTTCTTTGGGATTCACTTGACAATACCTATTTTTGTTTAGTCTTAAATCCAAACACAAAAATAATTAAAATTCGTCTAACTCAGCTATGTTCAGAAAACCCTCCTAACAGGTCAGTTTGGTAAATAATTTCCCAAAAATTGTGTATTCATCCAAACGGGATGAATCTACTTGGAAAACTTGCAAAACTCCAATATTAACCTTCTGTAAAAATTTCAAAACCCAACTCTTTATAAAACTTGAGTTATAATGTTTCAAAGTTGACTCAGTTTGACACCCGAAATTCTGATCTGACCTATTTTCAATGAAAATTCCAAAAACGACTCATCCGACGTCCAAAACACATGATCTTACCCATTATGAAAAGCTAAGACCAGGTGTGACCTAATCATGCAAGGAAAATACTAAAATCATTGTGTTAGGGCCGTTTTACAGCTCCTACAAGTTCAACTAATCATTCTGTCCATATTTTAGTCTCGCCTAAATCATACTTTACTCGCCTACCGTGTGCATAAAAACAATTAACAACCATCAATCATCAACACACAACATTCCTAATACCTATTCCCATCAGATTCTATTATTAAACATGTCAAGATCAAAGCTTTAAGGATCAAAACACCAATAACTTGCGCAACAAGTATCCTATGATCACTACTAGAAAAATACCCCTTTCTTGACGCGCATTGCGCGTCATAAAAGGGTGTTTATGACACACAGAAAAGTGTCAAGGAAGAACATGTCAAGAAAGGTTTATGACATGCAGACGTGTGTCATCTTTTAATGACACGCGTTTATGACACTCCTTTACGACACGCTTTTTTGACACGCATTTATGACACACTCTTTAATGACACTCTTTCATGACATGCATTTACGACACACCTTTATGACACTAATTTTGCGTGTCATGTTTTTTTTTTACCTAAAAAAATTCTGCAAAATAACTAATAAATCTGGATTTATATTTATATTTATAATAACAAAATCAATAAATTTCAAAATAAAATTGCATATATTATATATACCACAAAAAAATTACAATTAGCATTTGTCGAATCCTACCACTAGTTACAAAAATATTGTGTCAATACATTACATTAGTCTAGACTAAACGTACGGATAACTTGAAAATGAAGGTTGCGGCATAACTAGACCACTCTTCACGAATGGCATTAATATCCGCATCCGTGTTAGCATCTACTCCTCCCCCTACCTGAGACAACAATTAAATTAATAAGATAAAGGTTAATGTTCGTGATGGTTTTAATTTCAAGACGAGAATTATTACTAACATAAACATCAAAATCACTTAATTTGTATAAACATACATATAGTTGTGTTCTAAACCTGTTTCTGCCTCTTTCCACCATGACCTCTTCTTCAATGGCCTAGGCTCGTTTGACTCTGCATGTTTGGTTTAATGGACTCGCAAAGGCAGACTAATTTTGCAACTTTGCACTCTGTTTGTCATTGTACCTACATTTGCAAGAAATATGTAAAAGCCTACACATTATATCAACAAACAATAACAAATAACT